>BROE01000023.1:4129553-4799073 GCA_036571765.1 Plecoglossus altivelis | reverse complement strand
CCCCCCCTCCCCACACCTGCCGATTCCCCCAACCGACTTCTCTTCTAGTTCCACAAGTTCAGATGAAGGTCGCGATAATGTCTCCCTAGTACAGGTCGAAAACCCCACAATTCTAGACATCTTGAGACTGTATCTTTGCCTACGGTTCATTTTTTAGCTGTTATACTGTAGATTACTATGGAAAATGCATGATGTTGTATTTTGAAAGCATTGCTTCACGGTATGTATATACGATTCACTCTTTTCGGAGTTGGCAGCTTTGTAAATCTTTTTTTTCTGACACAGTTCGATCCCTTATTGTGTCACTAACAAAAAAATACAATAAATGTACTTAGAGTAAATCCTGATTTAGTTAAAGCTTTACAGTACAGTAAAAATCTGGACTCATATCTACAAAACTCATTTTCATCTCATGTCACAAAGTAACCTAAATCCTTCTAGATAATCTTGACAACCCTATCAAATTGTGCTGAAATGTCTTTGCTTTAACCTCAAGGGTCATTGACAGTAGCGGCAAATGTTATGAAAGGCAATGTCTTGATTATGTTTATGCATTGTGCAATGTACAATGATATATGAATGGCACATCCTAAAAGCACAATCTAACCAGATATTTCAGCATATATTTTTTCAATTATTCAAAATGTGTCAATTCGAAATGGTCAAAGTGTAGTGGATGCACAAATGTATTGAACTAATTTACATATAGACCTTGTGAAATAAAATATGGCTTGTACAGATTCCTTCGATTTCCAGGGATTTGTTTGGCAAACTGGGACACAATTTGTCGAGCTTAACCCAGAATGACTCTGGCTTTTGCCTGTGTTTTCTTAATCCCACAGAGCAACACTGTACGAAAGCCTGGGTGAGGCAGTCGTTGGAAGTGAGGGTGCATGGTGAACAGACATGCCACATAATATCCACTCAATATCAAATCCTCTTTTCTTTGCTCTATCAAATCTATACATTGGTCGTTCCTGCCACTGTAATCAATGTGCTTCCCTACTGTGCAATCACCACATGAACTACACCCCGAGATCTACATCACAATCCATGTGATTGGAGACCACAATAACTCAAGGACATAAAGGAGTCTGACCAAAACAGAACCCATAAACACCGGGGAACAACAGTAATTCTTAGAACAACCTATGGCTGTCATTGCTACAAATGTACTGCAAATAAAATAATAAAAACACAATCAAGCCATTTACTGGCAGTTATGTTGACAATAGAGAACACTGTAGAACGATTGATAGGACTATTCTATTGTCTTTCTGCTGATTTGCCTACGATGTGAATATTCTACATGATTACCATATTTTGTTTCTCGTATAATAGAACGTATAGTTTTACGTTTGTGAAGTGTAGTGGGTTCTTACATGACATTGTTGTTAATGTAGGTGAAAAGAAGGTGGGCGTGAAAGGGGAAGTCTGTGTGTCCCGGGTGAAATATTACCCATCATGCCTCTGCATTGTGGCACATTCAGCTTCCCAAACAGAATAACCACCAAACTCTTGATTATCACGTTACTTCAAGCCACAAGCTGTCAGTGTGAAGTTACTCTGTCAATAAGCCTGAGGAGATGGAGTTGAAGCTTTTGAGTGAGCTAGAGAGAAGGAGGGGGGGGGAGAGGGAGGGAAACAGAGGTTGAGAAATTGACTAACTCACCTTGGGTTGAACTTCAACTTCCACCACTTGGTTCTTGTGCATACAGCCTTTGACAAAGGACTCAACATTGCTGTTGAACTTCATGAAGATGACGTAAGCAGCGTAGGCTGAAAGCAGCGAGAGGCTCTCAAAGATGGTGATTTGGTTATCCAGGAAGAACACAATGAGCATGATCAGGTCCAGGATGTAGAAGGACACGTCCCTGAAGAGAGGCCACCAGGTCAGGTTCAGGATCTCCTTGGAGAAGATGGCGCACATCCCGATGACGAAGAGGATGTTGAACACGGCTGAGCCGACGATGGTCCCGATGCCCACGTTGCTGTGAGAAATGAACACCCCGATGACCGACGTGAAGAGCTCTGGTGCTGAGCCGCCTGCCGCCATGAAGGTGGCCCCGGCCACGTCATCTGAGATGGCCAGCTTCTCAGTGATGACCGTCAGCGCCGGGACGAAGAACTCATCGCACACGATGGCTAAGGCGATAAACATGTAGAGCATGCCGAACATGTGGAGCACAACTGC
Source organism: Plecoglossus altivelis (assembly GCA_036571765.1). Classification (NCBI taxonomy): domain Eukaryota; kingdom Metazoa; phylum Chordata; class Actinopteri; order Osmeriformes; family Plecoglossidae; genus Plecoglossus; species Plecoglossus altivelis. The sequence goes on along the minus strand of BROE01000023.1, from coordinate 4,796,879 downwards.
GCCTTTACGTCTCTCCACCAGACTGAAAAGGTCCGTGGGGTAGTCCCCTTGACTTTCGCTTCCATTCGCCGAAGACCTCATGGCCACGGGCATGTCAGCAGAGACATTGGGGTCCATCTGGTTCTGGGTGGAGAGCAGAGTCCTGTGGGGCGTGGAGTCCAACTGAAGGATGGTATCCTGGGGGAGGACATGCTCAGAAAGCCCCCTGGAGCTCCAGGTCAAGGCACTGAAGGAGAATGAGACGGCGATTATGGCTGCTAGGCTCAGGACGAAACCCAGGATCCTCACAGGCCTCAGCTTCCTCCGTAGGTGTTGGTGGCGGACCCTCATGCACGAGGCACCTGACAGGGGTAATTGCTCGACCATATCCATGCAGGGTTTGTCCAAACCCATTGAGATGCTGCTGTCTGTCCTGGCTCTCAGTGGTTGGGTAGAAATACAGTATGTACAGGATTTACCAGAGACAATACATGTTTTTGTCTTGGTCTTCAAATTATATTAGAAAAGTCCAGGTGTTTTCCAGGGTCTGGCTTCCCAAATTGTGTCTTCATATTAGCCTCTGTTACAGTCATTGAAGAAAAAAAAAATGAATTAAGGCTATTGTACAAGAGACAAGAAAAACTTGATAAGATCACTGCATAACTGAAATTGTAAGCAAACTCTTTCATGGTGGAAGCAAGATTTCATACATTATACCATATAATGCCCAACATATTTTCTACGCTATAATACTATGTGAGCCAACAATATTTTTAAAGACCTGCACAGAAGAACGTTTATTATTTTCAAAGCACAAAAACATACATGAAGCCACTTTATAGGCCTTATATTTGTCGAACTTCTCTAAATCACCTATTCAGTCGCAGCAGAATTAGATTATGGCGCTCAGTGCAGATCATCTGCGCAAGGACTTTACCTTACGCGTGCGCTTTTTAAAGCAATTATTCCTGCATCATTATAAACTAATCATTAATTAACCCTGTGAGTATGAAAAACATCTAGCCAGCTGTGTCATAAATCATATGATATTCAGGGGAATAGCGTATACATTTCTCAAATAAGATTTTAGAAGAGACATATGACTAATTGCCAATCAACATTAACACAGCTGAAACACGTTCAATTCACATGTACATGGTACCTAATTCTTTTGCGTAGACTATATTCTCGCCCTGTAGGCTGCGATATGAACAAATAGCCTTGGTTTTCTCTTAAAAAGATGCGTTATGTTTCCCCTGTCTATTCCGCGTATCAACTGCGTAAATCCGACTCATTAAAAAGAACGGAAACGTGTAAATCCGCAGTCATTTCTTACCTTAAATAGAGGCGAGGGAACAGCAAAGGTAACGCAGCAGGTTGATGTTGAGGTGTCCTCTCTCGTGCCCTTTTGCTCTCATTGAGCAGATGTGATGTTTCTACCCGCTCCGCCGTTAGAGGAGGAGCTCCGACAAACTGGTTGCAAACGCTCACCTCTCAGAGCACCAACCCTCCCATTTCGCAGAGAAATACTTCTTGTCGAAAACGCCTCACTAATCTTGCATAAAAGACTCGACACCGCAAAGACAGCGTTGGGCTGTGACCACGTGAGTATGCGAGGCTGTTAAGGTGAGAAGCAGACGACGCGAACGTGGCCACGGGCAGTCTCCTGCAGTGTCGCTCGTCGTATATACCCTGCCGTGGATGGAGGAGTTGCCGTGGTTACACGCATATGCAATGGCGGTATTTCCACCTTGGCTGACAGTGAGACAACTGACTAAGGTTTTTGTGAATGAACGATTCGATGTTTGAGTTGAGTGATGTGACTTAATGGCTAACTACACCCGCATAACTTCAAGGTCACGATGGAGGTTACAGATCAGACATTGAGTCTGTGCCTAGCATACAGTGTGCCTGCAGAGCTTCAAGGTCAACCTGTGTTAGTAGTACCAGTTGATAACACAAGGTTGTAACTGATTCAGCAGAGACCTGACCTTCAGATCTTTAACCCCTGGGTGCCTAGATTTGCTTTTTTTCCCCTATCAAAAATCCCTCACCAGGACTGAGTATAAACACACTGGCCAAATCATCTGTGTTGAGTAGGCAGAGACATGCAATCTCTGCGCAGCATGACAAAGTATGTGTGACACTAATGCCCTCACATTGGATAATAAATCACGATTCACTGACCTCATTGATTGGCCTCTCTTTTCCTTTACTCTGCTACCAATCACCTAACGTGGAACAGAGGCAGACAGACAGCTAGTCTGCCAGCCCATTTTCAACACCCAGTCACTGCCCATGTATTGACAGATCACCATGGGTGGACAGCTCCCTCCCGCAGATGGCAGAGCTAGGACCTGGATGGATCTTCATCTAACAGCATTAGATGTCAAACCTGGTTTTGTTTTAAACTCTTCCTTTAAGCTTTAACCATCACAGTCCATCAATTATGGCCTCTCAAGTGTCAAATAGTGGCCTCTGCAAAACTACATGGAAATTACCCCCTTTTCCTGGAATAGGGTTTTCATCTTTACTGAAGCCTTAGGACCCACAACAGCAAGCAAAATCATTTTAATAACAGTATTGTTTTATTATAGTATGTACAATTCTATTGACAGTATGCATATTGTCCAGATTTTCTGTCAAATCCATGCAAGTAAGAATTTGATATTTCTAGACTTGTGCCAATATATATATATCTATATATCTATATATAGATATATAGATATATATATATATGACGATAAGCAAACTTGAACATGAAGTATTTTCCACGGCTCAAACAGGCAAAGAATGGCTGTAACATTATTTAAACATAGGTATGATCCACCAGTTTGTTTGGTCCAGGAGATTAAATACATCTATATTCATATGCTTCTTCGTCATAGACACACTAGGGCCTCAACCTTAAGTTGTTAACTTAGTTACTGTTATTGTTAGTTCTGTGGTAGAGACTGAAATAGGAATTTATGCACCAAAGCACTGACAGTCTGTTACATAAATGCACAGGGTAAATACATCAGCAGAATCTTCTGCAGCTCAGTCATGCAGTCTTGAACGTACCCCCAGAGCTCCTGAGCAACACTTCCTTAATAATGTAACACCTTTACATCATCCTTGGACAGTGAAAGTGTTCTTCTCACTCTATTGTGGCATTGAACGTTTTCTGTTCGCAGGACGCCCACAGGGGCACTCATTTACTTGCAAGTGATTCAGTGTTTAATTGCTCCGCCTGATCCATTATGCATTGGTGTGCACTTCTCACAATGGATCGAAAGGTGTCTTTCACGATCACTCTTCCTTGCCAACCGTTTTTTTCCCCTTGGCTTAAACTTTTGTCCGTATGATCAGTTAACTACAATGTGAGAACAGAAGGCTAGATGCAGGCTGAGTTTTCTGCCACAAGATCAATTAGAAGGCTGGGACATTATTATAGTCCTACACGCTTTTCATGCGTCAGCATTATGCCATTTGTATTCAGATGAAGCCAATGTTAACATTTTGGCCCTGGAGATCTCCAGGAGGTGTTTTGATTAGAACCTGCCTTTCATATGATCTGATCTTGTCATTTTCTCCGATTGCAACCAACGGAAGGACGGCGTTCGTGACTCCACGCAGCACGTGAACAGATGAGGCGACTGCCTGCAAGCTCACGTGGGGGTCATGCTCTCTGAACAGAAGTTAGGTGCTGCGTCTCTTCATGGGAAATACGTGACCAGGATTCTTCTGTGGCAAGCGTCTGATGAGCTCCCGTCAAACAGTCAGCTATTTTCCCAACAATGCCACAGAGGCTCACCTTCTCATTGGACCGCTCAGATCTGGCTGCAGATCTGGCTGCATCTCCGGCGGAAAAGTGATGACTAGTCAGGGTGGGCGCTTGTTTTGATTTCCCTGAAATCGTCCGGGAACAAAACAACAGAATGATCCACCCAGGCCCAACTACCCCTATCCCACTCTCAGGGCAAGCCAGCCGCTAAATCCAAGCTTTTGTGTTCCACATAGTTGTGCGGATTTGTCAGCAATGGGACAGGGGGGTAAGGGGGTGGAGGGGCAGGGGCTGGAGGGAAATATAGAGGTGCAGGGGGCTGGTAAAGTTGTTTTTATTGAATACATGTCATGAAACAGTGGCTATTGTCCGGGGCACTTGGTGATGGAGACAATGAAAGTCGTACAGAAGGACTTCCTTCTCTTTCTTAATCTCTTTAACCCCAATTGGCCAAAGAGGCTCGAAGAGACCTCAGAAAGACCAACTGGCAATATGAGCTCGACAATGTTTACGATGAATTAAGAGATTCTTGATTAAAAACATGATGTTATTTTCAGCACTCCTTTGCAGTTTATATGAGTGTATCAAGTAACCAGTCATCATGCAGTAGGCTTATAAGCAGATAGTCAGTAGTGTAGGTCTGTGAAAAAAGAGTACTTGGGAAAGGATGATCAGTCTGGTTTTGGCAAGGTATAAAAACAGATTTGAAATACAGAACACTCCTATGCAGATGGACGAAACCACTGAGCAGAAGAGGCTGGGGGGGAGGGGGTTGTTGGCTACATGGGAATATTCATCTTCGTGGTCCCGCTAAAGGGATTAGCAGAGCGCTAATCCACAGCCAGGTCTCATCGGTAAACACAGCGGCTGAGTAGACCCAGGCAGTGAAAGTGAGACACTAGCTTCCACCAGCGTACCACTGTCACGTGGAACTGATGCGCTGCAGTGCTGCTCCCTCGTTTGGAGCACACTGCATTACTGCAATGTCTTGTGACACCTTGATGATGCTCACTTTCACTTCAAACACTTTGTCGAAACACTCACCCAAACCAAGCAGAATCCATGGGATCTTGTGGCCATGATAGCAGGCATAGTATTGACATTGTGCTCAATTGCGCTGGCATTGAATGTTTTTTATTTCTCTTCATGCTATATTAGAAAGAGAGTTAGAAAGGACACTAAAAAGATGGATGGATAGAGAGGGGGACAGATTGATGGACAGATGGATGGATGGACAGTCTGATGGATGCATCAGCAGCCATGCAGGAGCCATGTTCAAGGGCAACTAGAATACTATTGATCTGTTTGTCCCATCCACTATTTACCATAGATGGGGGGTCCTTACTGAAAACAGACATTAGCTTCAGTGTTCAAGCTCAGTGACATGGTATGATGTAAGGAGACTTTTAAGGACGGCACAGATACAGATTATGACGTTGTTCATGTTTCGGTTTTTGACTGAGTGGGAACAAATGCAGTTGTAGACATGTAAAAATGTAGCAGGTTGTTTGAGGATGTTGCTTGCTAGTCAGAGGTCTGATCACATGCCCTTGTCTTGATGGGGGTTTTATCTTTATCTGTTAACAGTAGACATGCATTTAATGTTGCTGCTGCCTCCACCGTCACAGTCGTATAGTTCTGTTTCCACTTTATCCTGGGGAATGATGACTATCACTATGTCGGGAGGCAGGTATAGCTTAGTGGTCAAGCATTTGGCTGCAGATCAAGGAGTCTTTCTGCTATTGTTTGGTTATGTGAGGCTCTTGTCTTCTATGGGAGAGAACATTCTGAAGGGCCATTACTGCCAAAGACGAATGCTAATATTGGCCTTATAAATACTTAAAAGCTTTTAAAAGCAGTCATCCGCTGATGAAACTCATTGCGATCACTAAATATGTCTGCGTGTTCAGCAAAGCCAAGACCAAGTAAATGTTACTATCATGTGTCATCTGTTATGACAGTGGATACCCAGATAATCTTGTGCGTTCTTGTTCTCAACAAGGACCCCACTGTCTTTTGCGGTTATCTGCGCAAAAGTCTGTAATGCTACTGGGAGTCGCAGTGATACTGGGTGTGTGCTGCATTATAAAGTTAATCCTCATGTCAGCACCCCAACCCTACAGATGGCAGGACCTGCAGGCCAGCAGACAGGAGGTCTGGGGGCAGGAAGTAAGTAACGTGTCCCGTCTGGACCTTTCATGACGAGAGGCGAACAAATAAGAGACGACTAGGAGAAAAATGTTGAAAATAAAAAAAAATTGTTTCATGCTCCTGTGTCATTAGGCTGGAAAGCAGAACTCTAATCCTATTTTAATCGCAGTGGGATTTATTAACCAGAAGCAGCAGGTTTAAATCTCAGCAGATTACACACCAGCCCTAAGGAGATACAGAGAGGGGGCCGGAGAGGATTGTGTAATCAAGTGCACTTAAGGTGATACTCTGGTCTCCACCAGAGGAGACTAAGGAGAGACGTGTGTCCAGAAAGATCCAACTGATGTCATTGGGGTCTCACAGCTGTCACCTTAAGACCTATGGTTAACAGGTTTAGAATGAATATGGTGTGCATATTTCTTCGATATGGTGACAAGGAATATGTTTGGGATGAAGGATTAATACAGGCCTTGATGAATTTGCATTTGATTTTGTGTTGATTGTGCACATTGCAATCCTCAGAGATACAAAACAATCGTTTTTTGTCTGGCATGCAGCACAACCAGCTTGTTTCTAAAAGATGCAATGTGCTATGTGTAACAGTGTATTTTACTCACCCCTACATATATGTATATACGGTTTATGTACCGTTATTCACCGTGTATAATCTGATGAAAGCATTTTGCCGTTGTTCTGACGATGGGGCCATCTGATAATTCTGGGAGGAGAGTGCTGCCATCTGATGGAAATTTTGAATGTACCATTTATTATAAATTGATGTTACCGTCAGTACTTTACAGTATTCGTTCAATCGTTAGAATCCTGGTGTGCCAAGTCACTGCCGGCGGTTCTTCTAGAGTCTCCGTGGCTCAACCCTGCGGCCCAGTTGATAGCGAATCATACACTGAAGGACTCCGTTTGTGGTAGGCTAAACGATTGAATGTACATTGACGTGTGATGAGGATGTGGAACTGAATTAACCAAACAACCGCTAATAGATATTCTGGTCCAGTTTAATGTTTTTATTACAGAAGCACCTCTTTACTTTGAGCGCAGAAGAAGCGTGATTCACGGAATATTTTGTGATCACTCAAATCCCATGTGTTTTGGACAGCAAAATTACAAAATCACCTCTAGATGGCAGTCGAGTTGGCATGGTATATTCACTGCAAACATTACTTTAAATTTGACGCTGAGGATTGTCCTTCCTCTTCCGGTCTCGGTGATAACTGGTATGGCGTCCTAGCATTACTCTCCCAAAATTAATCATATAATCTATTGCAATCCTGTTGTTAATCACATCTTACAGTATTTCCAAGATCAACAACATATTTTTGAGTTATTTGTACATTATTGGATCTGTATATTTGGTCACTTGGTCGTTTTCCAGTAATGTGTTTAGGTGTCTCCATATCGGCCATGGAAGGCTGAAATGCTAACGACGCTAGTAGCTAGTTTGCCAATACATGGCAAGAAAGCAAGCGTAGTTCTATGTGTTTGTCATATAATTTCATGTCAATTTCAGCAGCTATTTAGGCATTTTATTTAGGAAGTTCGCGTGCTACTGCAATACATATTCAATTGTCTATCAAGTGAAGATATATCTGAGTACGGCGCAAGTTATACTGTTGGCTATGTTCAGTAGCTTGCTTGACCAGGCATGCCTAAGAGCAAGTGTAGTATGCTTGATTTGTGCGTGCAATGTATCGTACTGAACAATGTACTTGTTTTCTAGGCTCAAGATGGTTCAACGCCTGACTTACCGTCGTAGGTTATCCTACAACACCGCCTCCAACAAGACCAGACTGTAAGTAAAGGGCTACTGTGTTGCTATGATGACATTCATTGCTAGTTCGTATTGTCTGACTGATCACCTTGGGATTTCCTTGATCTGCAGGTCCCGGACTCCCGGTAACCGCATCGTTTACTTGTACACCAAGAAAGTGGGCAAGGCTCCCAAGTCTGCATGCGGCATCTGCCCCGGCAGACTACGCGGAGTAAGCATCCTCTTTCTATGCGGTCAACACCTGGCAGGACGACTACCTTTTTAATGCAGAGGATTACGTCATAATTTTAAGGACATGCAGCATCGGGAGCTGCATTTAGCGAGACCCGTTTTCAACATTATAAGCCTTAAGGATCTCTTATGCTTGTTGGTCTATTGGATCACTGCACCATAGCAGTAGCTACTTGCCATATACTATTAGTAATATCCAGACTGCTACACTGACTGTCTACCCATCGCTGGTGTCCAAACTGCATAGCTGATTGAGCTAGTGATGCCAGGAACCTTTAGTAGTTTATCATGCAGACCTTGTGTTGATGGGTGCCATTGCAGGGTTTATTTAGGGGGTATTTTGTATAGTGTGTGTTTTGACCACCTTGTTTGTGGTTTAGATCCGTGCCGTCAGACCCCAGGTCCTGATGAGGCTCTCCAAGACTAAGAAGCACGTCAGCAGAGCCTATGGAGGGTCTATGTGCGCCAAGTGTGTGCGTGACAGGTAAGGCTCATCTGAACACTTGAACTGGAGGGACAAAGTCTGTTAAAACTAGAAATGTTGGTCCTGTAAGCATAGCAAGATGTTTCTCACATCTATTTAACTGCACGTGTGTCTTTCAAGAAAGTTGCATCTAAATTGATTCAGTGGATTAAGTATAATCTCCAACGAGCAAATTGATTCTGATTTAACAAATGCAGGCAGAATAACCCAGAAACTTTCATTGTCGTGTGCGTATGTAATGTAAGGAATCTAACTTTGGTTTTGTCTGTTAGGATCAAGCGTGCCTTCCTGATTGAAGAGCAGAAGATCGTGGTCAAGGTGCTGAAGGCACAGGCACAGAGCCAGAAATCTAAGTAAATGTGTATTTGTACTGCGACAATAAAAGAAATGGGGAATAATACTTTGTCCTGCCTTTGTGTTTATATATGTGCTGTTAAATGATGGACTGCTAAATAAATACTGGTTGTGGACATGTTACAGCAGCAAATTGCATTAATGGTGAGGAGTTTTGAGAGTGATTATGTTCGGTAGGCTAAATGTTCATGCAATTCAGATGCTTGAATGAAATAAGCACTATTGATCAGTGGGATGTTAATGAACTACAAGTTAATGCAATGCTCTGAAGACTGTTAACTGTTTTTTATAAACACTACACGTCGATGATCATAGTAAACTAAATTCAGCGAACCTTGACGGGCACTATCGTCCAGGATTTCTTGACTAGTTCACATCACTGGAACTTTTACTCCAGTATAACTCTTGATGTGTGATTAGGTGTACTGACCGAATCATGTTGCCGACGTCTCATTCACCAGGTGCACCACGGACACAAGTGCTTCTTAAAAGAGTCCGAACAGGAAAATTAAAAGTAAATCATGTTTTTTGTTTACCCTCGTCTAGACCCAATGCTGCCACTAGAGGGGGCTGTGTAGAGTTATTGTTGGTTTTTAGGTTGCTCAGTCTTAACTTCCTGGACACGTCGACCTATCTACTTCATACCGACCACCGTAGCCCGAAGTCCAGAACCAAAAAGAATATTGCAAAAATGGAGACATTATACGGTTTACCGTTTGCTGTTTTAGAATGCCCAAACATCAAACTAAAAAAGCCCTCGTGGTTGCACATGCCATCAGCCATGACGGTGTATGCCATCGTTATTGTGTCCTATTTTCTCATCACTGGAGGTAAGCAACGACAACAGTAGACTAATATTAACAAGCTCGCTGGTCATCTTGCTATCTTTCCACGTCTAATCAAGATTACGGATAATTAACACCTCTACGAACTAAATAATTGGCTTTGTTAATCTGCATCAACGATGTAGACGAACCGGCCTTAGCAATGCTATACAAGCACTTACTTAAACGCACAAAGTTAGAAGGCTATCAATTATTCAGGCCAGGTTTAACACTACCTATACAAATGTTAGCTAATGTTTGCTCCGATCCTAACTCTCAGGAATAATCTACGATGTGATCGTGGAACCACCCAGTGTTGGATCAATGACCGATGAACATGGGCACCAGCGGCCAGTTGCCTTTTTAGCATACAGGTAAGGTCCCATCGACACAATGTGTCGAAGCTACACATCTAGAGTTGTAGCTGTGCACGTTTAACCGCACTTAAGCATGTAATTATCAATTTAGCACTCATTGTTTTGGTTTCACACGAGTGGTGTGTTCTGTCTGATGGTTAATTCATGCGATCACCGGATGTTTGTGTTTGATAGGGTGAACGGCCAGTACATCATGGAAGGACTGGCGTCCAGCTTTCTTTTCACCATGGGGGGCCTCGGCTTCATCATACTAGACCGCTCCAACGCTCCCAACATCCCCAAACTCAACCGCTTCCTGCTGTTGTTCATCGGCTTTGTCAGCGTGCTGCTGAGCTTCTTCATGGCCAGAGTCTTCATGAGGATGAAGCTACCGTGAGTCTCTCCCTGCACAGGGGCCTCCTCCAGTCTCACTGTCTGACATAAAGGCTGGGATCCGTCAAGCATCTAGAACTGCCTTGTTACAAGACGCTCACCTGTGTGTTTCTGCTTTTGTCTCTGCAGTGGATATCTGATGGGTTGAAGGAGATTGGCACACGAGGAGCAGTTGTGTGGACCCTGCAGGCAGCTGTACACTCAGGCTTTGCTACAGACTTAAGCCTCAACGGAACCCAGACAGTTTAGAAATGAAAAAGCATTGAACTTCTCCAAGAAAACACACCTATGATTTCCCTTCCTGTGGTAATAGTACTTAGATTTCCCTTTAAGATTGTTGTCCTCTCTGTAGGACGTGAGGAGTCCGTGGTCTGTTGAGATGCAGCCATTGTTAGGGAGTGGGCACTTTTCTCAAATGAAGTTATTATTGCCACCAAGCAAATGTTAGTGGGGTTTGCAGCAGTTTTTCAATTGATGTTTTGTAGACATGTTCTTGAAAATGCCTTTAAGCATGTTGTGACGTTTTTTCTACTAAGACTGGAAATACTTTCTTTCCAGAATCAAATGGCAATAGTAATAAAAAAAAATGTATAACACGTTTTTTGAATGTATACTTATTTATACACCACCATAGGCAAATAATACTAATAATCATAAACATGACAGTACCATACCCTTCATCTTGCATGCAAAGGGCCCGAGCCCTAATCTAATGTAGCTGCCCTGGCATTTGAGACCAGGACAGTGTGTTGGGCCTCAGCTTGCATGGTACACATGCATATCCAATAGGCTGGTAGATTAGAATAATACATACTCCTCCTGTCAGACAGTTACAGTATCATGTATTTAATATTAGTACTAAAAGTCATGGGGCATAAGTAATTATAATACGTAAATGGATGAGTTGATAAACAACAATATCGTTAACACTTTAGTTCACATACAATTCTATCATGGAACATTTTAAAACTACAAAGAAATCTATCTGTAACCACTTGATAAACCTATTATCAAGTCTTAATTCATCCCTTCTGCAACTAAAAAAAATTATTTAACCTGAGAAGACACTGCATTATATGTGTCGTTCATATTGTTTCATGCAAAACACTTCACAAATCCACTTGGTGTATCCGTTTCAAGCAGGATGAGCCATGTGGCACTTCCTCAAGTATCGAACGGTGTCTTAAGACTCCTCCTCTATGTCCTTATTCTCTTGGTCAGCTTGGAGGCTGGCAGAGAGGCCTCCTTGCTGGGTCCTTTTCCATTTGTTTGGTGTCTGCTTTCTTCAACAGAGACCTTCCTTTTACTGCCTCCATTCTCTGTGTTTTCTAGTCCAGGAAGGTGTAGGCCCAGGGCATTCTCAAGATCTAAATATCAAGAAACATCGACATTACAGGCCAACAAAAGGCAAGCTCTTCCTAAGCCGTTGAGACACAAGAACTAGACAACTGATGCTTTGTCACAGTGTTAACACACTGTTAACAGCTCAGTGTTTGAATAGTTTCATCGCTTGAAAGGCACTAAGACCCGGCTATTCTTAGTTCAATGTTTCTTTTGAATTGGAAAGAACTTAAGAGAATGAAGGGTGTCTTCATAATTATAGGTGTATTTGTTGAGCCTTTCGGCTTGTCCTGCTTTTGTGACAGGAAATGTAGGTGAGAGGCCAGGACCGCAATCAAACCTGAGTCCCTGCAGTAAGGCCGTAGCCACCATGGTATAGGCCAGGGGTGTCAAACTCAGGTCCTCCTAACCTTCCTCCTGAAGGTTTTCGATGTTTCCCTACTCCAGCACACCTGATTCTAATGAATGGGTTGTTATCAAGCGCTGTGGAAGCCTAATAACGACCCATCATTAGAATCAGGTGTGCTGGAGCAGGGAAACATCGAAAACTTTAAGGACAACGGCCCTCGAGGACCGGAGTCCGACACCCCTGGTATAGGCCCTTGACCAACAACACTGCCAGGCCTGTATATTCTAAGAAGGATTTGAGTCTGGATATGTATGGTTACTATGGGAGATAATTGAGATGACTGTGCAGGAGGTCTTCTAAGAGGAGTACAGCTGATTGCTCAACACAAACATACGTTCCAACCGTTTAAACAAATGGAACGCTGGGTGTTATACAACATCCTTCTGACAGATTTGAGACCATGGTATGGTCAGCATTCTGACGAGCTGGATCGGTGCAATTTAGGAGTTTGAGAGTACCTGTGAGAATCTGGTCAATCCTCTGCACCACAAAGTCACAGTCGTCCTCAGTAAAGCACAAGGGAGGTTTGAATTTGAGCACGTTGCGGTGAGGACCGTCCGCACTTAGGAGAATGCGTTGCTCCTTCAGTCTACAAACAACCAAAAAACAGCCGCCACCGCAGCAACATTAACTCCATTGCCGCTCTTCCGGTTCTACAATCAGAAAGGAATCCTTTGTGGATTCTATGTTTAATCAAATAAATGACACCTTCTTGACTGAAGGCCACGGCCACTCACGCAGTAATGACTTGTTCAGACACACCTTAAACGGAAAGTATTGTTCTACGTTTAGTGACATGAAAATGGTGACACACTCACTTGTATATGATCTCCTGGGCTTCTGCGGTCGCTGGCGTCAGCTTCACCCTGTCCCTCACAAGCTCCACCCCTACAAACAGTCCCCGCCCCCTAGCAGACCACATAATATCATGACCCACTGAAGAGGCACAATCACTTTATCTCTGTCTCTGTTTCAACTGCATGCAGCATTGTCTGTCGTTGCACAACTTGCAACTTTATACTTTGTGCTTTGAAGACATTTTGAACTAGTTTGATAAAGGCTAATCTACGAATCAATAAAAAACAAGCATGCTTAATAAGGACACACTGGAGCTCAATCCAAACCAGTTACAGATTACAAAACCATAAATCTGATAAGTAGTTTGCTAGGTGTGTGCACAACAGTGATACTTTATTATTCAGTGGACACGTCCTGTACTGTATGTACAGTAGATGTGTGTGTGTGTTGTGGGCCTGAGTGTATATATTATATGTAGATGTGTGTGTGTGGATCTTGTGTGCTGGAGTAAGTGTGTTGTGTAGAGAAGTGTGTGAATGTGTTGCATGTGTTGTCTATACTGTATGTAGATGTGTGTGTATGTGCAGGTACCTGACATCTCCCACCAGGGCGTGCTTGTCCTTCTGCTGCTCAAGCAGCCTGTTCAGGTATGCCCCAACGCGGAGGGCGTTGCTCTGGAGGTCCTCCTTCTGGATCACGTCCAGCACGGCCAGGCCGATGGCACAGGACACTGGGTTCCCTCCGAACTGAGACAGCCGAGCCCAGACCCCCGGAGAGAAACAGACACCCTGTTGTTCAGTATACAGGCACAGCAATCTCCTGGTCGCTCTCCAAGAGATCCACTGACACAATGTGACGGAACTCAGACAGGGCTTGTTCAGTGGACTGGGGAGAGGAGGGGTCTAAGTGAATTTGGGCATCATATCTGAATATAAAGGGCCCTAGTAGCCCAATAAACACATTTTAGAACAACTTCCAGTTGGAAAACTCATAAAGATTATGCCAGATGTTTCAAATGAAGGTATATACAGTGATGGCATATCAAGTAATGGTCTATGGTGTAGAAAAAATAGTTCATAATGTGATAGTCCATGGTATAGAATGACAGTAGGTGGCACAAAGTGGTAATGTTGTGCTGTACCGTGTTGAAGTATTCCATCCCAGTGGCCTGGAAGGCCTCTGCCACCTCCCTGGTTGTCACCACACAGGACATGGGGTGGCCATTGCCAATGGGTTTGCCCATGGTAACAATATCAGGAACAAAATCTCCACCCTGCAGCTGGAATGCCCAGAAGCTGGTGCCAACACGGCCAAAACCCACCTGGACCTCGTCAGCGATGAACAAACCCCCTGCCTGTCGGACATGACTGGGAAAAGGGAACAGGTTGCACACAAACACTCACTCAGGACATTACATTCGATATGAACCTGTTGCATCAGATGCAATGATAACATAACTAACATATGCAATCTAGCATGTGCTTAACATGGGGAAGGAAGGAGAATTTTGCGCAGCATGTACTGTTGACATGTTGTCAACAGTACTTGACAATGAGTGGTTAAGGTGATCAGTATTTAACTGAGTGGTTAGTGTTAGGTGGTTTGTGAGTGCTGAGTACGTACTGTGCCACTTGTTGGAAGTAGCCAGGAGGAGGGATAACCTGCCCACCACAACTCTGCAGGGACTCAGCGATAAAAGCAGCAATCTAGATGGGAGAACAGAATGTCAGACGAAAGAACTCCAAAATCTTAACACCCCTGGATGAGCGACTGAGACACGGCGCGACAAAGTCCAAGGCTGAGATCAAAACTCCATACACAACCTTGGGGATCTCTTTGGCTTCTATCTGGAAATGATAAGTCTCACTTTGGCCATTAGCATGTGCTGCCCAATGCCCCCTTGCTGCTCCCTCTACACCCACAACTGCAGAGATAGACGCTGTCACAGAGTCTCTTCAACCACAGATTATGCGACGTGCCAATGTCAAAAAGGGGAAACAAGGTTACAAGGGAACATAAAAGAACGCTATCATACAGAGAGGGTTTGTTCTGTCCTCCTGGTTGTCTTTACACAAATCCACCAGGTGTTAGCGGCACCCTCTATCTTCCTAGGGTGGGACTACAGCCCACTGAAGTGGGCCAGACATCACAATCAAATCTGGTCGCTTCCGACGGAGAGAGGCGGTGGGCGGTTCCTGGAACAGAGGGTTAAGCCCGTGAGAGGGCCAGTGCAGGGAATCAGTGCAGCGGCACCTGGGAATCGTAGTCAGTAGGAATCGTAGTCAGTAGAAAGTCACCTACTGAGCCCCCCCAGTCTTCGGTCCTCAACCTGAGAAACAAGAGACACAGCGGTAGAAGACGGGAAGAGGAAAGAGAAGAAGAGACGGAAGATGAAAACGTTATTGAGGGTTCATGGAGAGTGGTGTCAACTTGATGCACTGCGATGCCTGTGCATGGGAGAGTAGAGTGATGCGGTCCAATTCAACAACACAAAACTGACATCTTGGTTCTGTACGGACTTTGGGGACCCAGAAACTAGAAAGTCTCCCTGACGATGAGAAATCGTTTTTTTTTTAATTTTCTTTGCTAACAGCATCTCGTATTCCATTGTGAAGGCCTATCAGTTATGTAAGTCTGCAGCCAGCCCAGAGCTGAAGCCTCCTGAAGGCGGATGCAGTTCATCACTCTACCTTCTGGCCGCTGGCATGAGCCTTTTGTATGATGTCTTTCACGTTGTCAGCATACGCTGTGGCGGGGTCGGGGTGGGACTCTCTATATTTGCCTCGGTACGTGTCTGGACTCAGCGCCTGGGGGAGGGAGGCAGAAAGGCAAGGTTACCATCATACCATCCGGAAACATGATCTTGATCCAGTCCTCATGTTTGTTTGGGATCATCGGTTCAGAAGCAATAAGTGATGGGATGTTACTTCAGACTTTGTTCAGAAAGGCCTACATGTGACTGCAAACAAGGAGTACATTGACAGAGGGAACCACCCTATGCAACAATGGCTTTGGAGTATGACTAGTTGATAGAGGCTGTCACTGGTTCAAACTAGACTTGCAAAGGCCAGTAAAACCACATATTAGAAATCCAGAGATTTCTTTTGTCAGAGAAAATACCCGATTTTCTAACCAACTTTCTACTCAATTAGCTGTCTGTTTCCTAAACACGCGCTCCCGCATGCTTTTAAATTCACACAAATGCACATGCACACGGATCTAGGCTGTCAGATCCATCTGAAGTCATGGTGTTTTGATTCAACTGTGCACTCACCACATGAACAGAAGGGCTTTGCTCTGCGTCTGCCAGCTGGTGGAACTTGTACGGACTGATGTGGATAAGCGACGACACGTGACCGTGATACGCACTGCAGACACGGGAAACAGCTTGAGCAGGGCTGCAGAGCCTCATATGACTGCACTAATGCTTGGTAGACAAGTGATCTCACGAGGGAACTCAGGTCTGTTCCACTCTTAGGCACACTTACAGACACACATAGACAAGCAGCACGCCATAGACGCATCTTTGTGTCTTTTTCATTTGTATCTGAATCAAATTTGTAAGCATATTACTTATTGAAGCGATTATATATAGAGAGATTTTCGACTATATTTTAAGTCACTGGAAGGAACAGTAGGATAATGACAGGAATCGGGACTTACTTGTCCAGTGTTATGATGTCTTTGTGGCCTGTGTATTGCCAGGCCAGTCGAAGAGCGAGGTCGTTGGCTTCGGAGCTAAAGTTCAAAGTGTGTTCAGTTACTTAATAACCACAGGATACACAAGCTTAGCCATGGCCATGTCACAGGCAAGAGCTATCTGAATCACTTTATGCTGAAATATCCTTTCGAAACAGACGTTTTGTCATCATCAGTCATCCGGACTTTGCCTACTTCGTGTGAATATGCTGAATAACATGTTGTGGGGGCCTTGAAGGTGTATGGCTGTTCACAAAATGTGTGAAAAAACGCTTTTTATGTACCGTAACATGGACTCTGAATGGGGCTATGTAACATCCTGGCACAGACTGTACTTTTGAGTTGTGTAGACCAGTTCTGCGCCGGTTGCGTCTCACTGCGTGTCTGGACACATTCCATAGCGTACAGCTGAGATCTGGCCACGTGCCATCAACTGCGGGAGTGACTTGACGCTTCCTTGCTATTGGTTGGATTCCCTTGTCTGTTTTCCCCATCAGAAATGTGCTCTACTTCTGAACTTCCTCTTTCCTTCAGAATTGACTGCTCTTACTTATACGGAGGCATCTTTGGGAACAGCTTCATACAGCTTTCATCACTGTTTTGCCAATCGAAGATGGTTCTGAGATAGTACAAATGAAACATTTTATCCACTACCCTCATCCTTTGGCTTAGCCATAACTAGGTCCCACCCTATCCTTACACCTAGTCCTGCATGTTGACAGTGGCCCAGACTGTGATTAATACTTAATGATATACTTGATATTTGCTGGAGTTTTCATGTGGATGGAGGCGCGAGAGCACCGGAGGTTCCATAGGTGAAGTCAGTCCGGACGTACCCTGAGTTGACGAAGTAGCAGACGGAGAGCTTGTCAGGCAGCGTGGTCTGCAGCCTCTGGGCATAGTTGACCAGGTTATCATGCAGGAAGCGAGAGTTGGTGTTCAGCAGAGCCATCTGCTCTGCTCCTGCCTTCACCACCTCCGGATGGCTGTGGCCCACTGCGAACCAGGACATGAACACCTAAAGAACACCTCAGCACGAAGGAGCGTTGAAAAAGCCTCTCCCATGACTAACCCAGATGTGAACTCACACACTGAGTCTGCCGTTAGAGTAACGTCGGCTGTTGCAAGAATAACCATGAAAATGATTACGAAATGTGTTGCCGCTTAGTATGTTACACAAGTGCGTGAATAATGACTTCATAGCTGCAGTATATGTATGTATATTATAGTATAGTATCATAAAGTATAGTATAGTATAGTATAGGTGTGTGCGCATCTATGGGTGTTGTCATCTCTCCATGATGTGGAATTGATTTGCTGTCGGTTTACCGTGAGCCACGTTGTTGATGCAATCCAAGTAGCGTTCCCCATTCTCATCATACATGTACTGGCCTCTGGCACGCACAATCTTGATGGGATCATGACTGAAGAAGACTTTGCATGACGGACTGACATGCAAACAAGCACAATGTGCGGCAGGTGACAATACAACAACAACAGAAATGATTGGTATGTAGCAGTGTGCCTGCAACTCCCCTCCTTTGGAAAAGAGCACTCATGGCTCATTCTAAGTCATGCAGACCAAAACAGTCTAGAGACATGGAGACACAAACAAAGCTCAATTAATAGCAAAACAAATAATCTAAAACTAATAGATGTGTCAGTTTCGTATTAACAACAGAAAAACGAACCCAACCCTAACCTTTATTATACGTAAAAAAGTCAGACAACTAGTTATACAAGCAGCACGTTCACGACATGTTGTCGATAATGAGTACCACAGAACATTCTGCAATGTCTGATGAATCTCACATATCCAGGCACGCTCAAAACCAACGACAGCCCCACTACCGTCATCCTATGATACTACAATACATTGTTTTGTGTTTGTTTTGTTTTCAACCGGTACCTGTCACGGATTGCTAGTCACATAGAATTACAATATTTCTGTATACAGTATTAATGTATTTATAAAACAATAATATAAATCAATGTTTAGTTGTGATATCGAACTGATTACTGTGGTTTCATAGGGAAATAGACTGTTATAAATAGTGAGATCGTGTGGTTTATCTGTCACGTTTATTATAGAGCGTAGATTCATTAAAACATTTAAGTTAAGGAGTTATCAGAATAATTTATAACTTTTTACTTGTCTTGAAAGTCACGCTCTAAACCTTCAAATACATATATTTAAAAATGTTATTCTCTGAACTTCTTTGATCAAGCTATATATATAAATCCAATTACTCAAAACTGTATGTTCTGACTTCATCATCGTTACAAAACAGGTACTGTACGTAATCATAAGTCAAATCAGCAAAGTACATCCCTTACCCAATGTGCTTCTTCCTCAGTTCTATGGTCTTCTTTTTATCAAAAGTCTCCGCTGACATCCTGGTTCTTTACTTTGTGCAAGGCTATAAGTTTCCAATGTCCATCTGACTTCTGTTGTTTGTCAATGCAACAATGACTTTATAGCGATGTAGTTGCACACGTCTCAGTTACCCAAACAGGCACGCGCACACGAGCACGTTGGCTCACAATGCTGCCCCCTGGACGCTAAATAGAGGAACGAGACTCTTAGTCGGTGTCAGGCGACAACATATCAACCTCGTGGAAGGGCTGAGCGCTCAATTAAGACAATTTGAAGTTATTTGAACGACTGCATTTATTGGCTCCCACAATACAGTCATATGAAATGTTTTGAAATAATGTGTGAAGAATATGTGTGCAGAAGTACTTTTAATGCAAACATTAGCCATTTGCACATGTGTAAAAGAGTGATACAGATATACAGGGTAGAAAATAACACATCAACAAAAGACAATGAACTGAATTAGAAAGGAACGGCTGCTCTGGTGTCATAAGCGCTGTTCCACTTAGGTGGACTAACAACTGAATGTCATTGAAGAACTGGAGGAGTAAGCTTATTACTGTAAAAGAGGAATTGGGTTCAACAGGAAAATATATGTTATCTCATGAAGTTAAATATGTATGATGAAAAGCAGGTTTTCAATCAAGGGTATAATTTCCATGGTTTACTTGTAAATGTGATTGAAACATGCGTGAGGAAGGAATTATGTGTGGCCCCATACCAGTCTCTATGACAAACAATTAAAATATGTATTCGTAGGAACTCTGAATAAAAATGACTGTAAATCACAATCAATCGACCCTTTATTACTTTAAGCAAAGGTCAAATCCAATCAAATAGAAATAAGAAATTAGCTGCACATCACTGAAGTTACAATATTTTGTACCTTAATGAAGTTGTACATAAAAATATTGGAAATTAAATGATAAGAAAGAAAACCATACGGCAACAAATGTGTTTTCAGAAATGCCAGAACATCCTCTAAATGTGAGTACGAACAGGCAGAAATAAATGGCCCCCACATTCAGCCTCCGCACGCGTCAATATCACTAACTGCAAACATCAACAATTTCATGTGGAATTATTTTTCTTTGCCACTGTAGTGGTACTGTTCATGTGGGAACAACGAGATGAAAGGCGGTGAACAGAAATGTGAGACTTGTCATAAAGCTGGTTTTGGATGCTGCATACCTAAGCACATCAACCTAAGTACAAATGGCACTTTTTGTCAAATGAGCACGTGTCAACCATTTACTGAACTTGGACAGGCCACCTCACATAGAACAAAGCTACATTCAATGCAGAGACAGAGAGATCATAAGAAAGTGAGCGCTATTGAGAGAGCGACAGAGACAACGAGCGCGAGTAAGAGAGAGGGAGAGGAGGAGTGAGTGAGTGAGAACGAGTGCAAGAGAGGGAGAGGAAGAGCGAGTGAGAACGAGTGCAAGAGAGGGAGCAAGAGCACATGAGTGAGTGATCGTCTGAAAGACAGAGTGAGAGACGGAGGGAGAAAATCAGAGGGAGAGAGCTAGCGAGTGAATGAGAAAGCGTAAAAGGGAACTGAAAAAAAGGTTACAAAACCATCTTACGGTATGTCGTTTGGCCAGATGATGACAATGACAATCACACAGTCAAGCCCATCAACACGCACTCTTTGACATGAACACTTTCGACATACTTAACAGACTTCTACACACTGTACTCAAATGCATCAGTGCAGAGCTTGAGAATAAGGCCTTGGATCGTGGGCTTGATTGGAAAATAAAACACAGAAATAATAGGTACATCTATTTGATCCTTAGGAGAAACATCCTTCACATTGTACTGTGTGTGATGTGTTTGTGTAATGCCTCCCTTGCATGGCAGAAGCAGCGTATCCTAGGAACGAGGACCAGGAAAGCTACACCCATGTGATTAGGAATGCCTGATAAAACCCCCCGCGAAAAATCATTATTTAAGAACAAAATACAAAAATAAATAATGTACCACTTAAAATAGTGAGACAAATACAAAAGTGTATGCACAAAAATCCTTAAAACTGTTACATAAACACAAAAGAAAGGTTGTTGCACTCTGGTTGCCATGGGTAACAAATACCCTTTGAGCTATTTCAAATATTGAGCAGATAGCACCAAGAATGACACCAAAATCTGTGTAACCAGGAAATGAATTGCTCACACACTAATTGTTGGCATGATAAACTAGACTAGTAATGGAGTGGTCAACCACCACAAACCAACATCTACACATGAATGATATTGAATGACAACTACTACTGTACAACTTGCATGATGACATCTGAATCTCATGACATAAGCAATGGTATTACATTTCAAAGACAATGTTAAATCAAATCAAATTCAGCATACGGGTGAACTAGCAATTCGTTTTTTGGCAGAGAATATTGTTGACATTATGAAAGCCATAGAGCAGTATTTGTATTCCAATTGATGGAATTTGAACCGCTATATCGGTAACCGAGCAGACTATAGGTGTTTTGTGAAGAGTGGCAAATTACTCAGTAGCCGATCGTTCTTTAGTTTTAAATGTAGAAAATGTGAGAGGATTAGCGCTGGGCCATACAATCCACTGCCTGAAGTCTGGGGGCTGAAAATGGGATGGTTTGTGACACCATCTGGCCGACATGTCATTTACCAAACATAAACCTGCATATGAGAAAAATAGATCGACATGATCAATAGCATAGGTCAACTGACTGACAAGGTCAAGATAACGAAAAAGTATATAGTCAATACTTCAAATCGATATTGCATCACAATAATTCCATAAACATTGTCAACACAGTGAAATAATAACAAATTAACCCCACCAATTCCAACTAACAAGCCAGTAATAATGTGTTACAGATCAGCATCCACAGCCATGGGTTTAGCAGAAATGCTGTACAATCATATGTAAGTGACTTCAACGTGTTATACAAGAGGTTACTACACAACATGTTCTCAGATGACATCATTGTGTGCATGCTGCTTTTACGCCCACTAATATTAAAATGCAATATAGATCGACAACAGCGCACAATGTACGTGTTCTTTTAAACATGTACACATTTAGACGACTGGGGTCCACACTTTGCACCAAAAACCATTCCACCGACTCAAAGCATAGTTAGTGAGTTGTACATTGTTCATAAAGGAATGAATAACAATAGCTCTAGGCACCAAAGGTTATTAGCACTGACAGAAAGAAACAATGACGTAAGTCAGAGCTAAAAATCAAATCAAATCATCGTTCACACAGAATTCTTTTGACGCGCTCGGTGTTGCTCTTTGTCATGCTCTGTGGGATCTCCACAGAGACCAGAGTGAGAGATGATTGGCTGCGCTCTGTCAGTGCCCACCTCCCGCTCTGATCCCACAAGGGCCCGTCCAATACAAAGTCATTTTTGTCAGCCTTCCTCGTTTCCGTTGGCTGCGCACAGTGCAGTGAGCTTCCCACCCTCTCCTCCTTTGTCCAATGAGAAGTGTTTGTTGGAAGCATTGCTCAGAGAACGGTAGGGGACTCAAATCCCCAGAACCATCCAAAGACCTGCAGCTGCTGTACCTTCAGAACTCACCACAGATAATCAACAACCCATCTACATTTCCTATACTTCCTTTCATGCTACCAGCCATGGGGTGACTCCCTTGGGAAGATTAAAAGAAAGAGAAAGGACAAGATGCATTCAGAGATCTGTTTGTTTTGTGTGAAGTTGACAGTGAGTTCACGTTTTGCAGAAAGCCATCAAATTCGAACCACACAACACTGAAATATGTATGTACAATACATATAAATATACTTTTGCAACAGTTCTCATGCTATGTTTTTGGGTGGGACAGAGGGGATATGATGCTTTGTTTGGGGTGAAGCCATTATTTCAGCTAGTATAGTGGGAATGGATGGTGAACACCTAGCATCTGAGGTTAGGAGTCAGGCCTCTCATCCCTCCCGACGCCTCCTTCTGCTCCTCATCCTCCAACACCTTCTCCTCCTTTCCTCCGGCCTTTGACTCTCCTCACCAGGGCCATGACCATGCAGTCTTTAACCACAGCAGACTGGGCATGCAAAGACTGAGGTCTGTGCTCGGTCAGGTATCTGACGTTCACAGTGCAGGCGTGAGAGTGACACAGTTTCCACACGGCGAGGTGAGTTGAAGCAGCTATGGTGGAACCTTGGGGCCTCTTGCTTGGGGAGGGGGGGGGGGGGGTGTTCCCATTTTACACCGATTTAAGTATTAATATCTTTTTCCCCCAAAACAAACTATAAATACCATAAAATAAGCATTATTTACAAACTCCATGCGTTTCGGATTAGCGTGATCACTGCAAAGACAAGAGGAAACAGAAAGAGAGAGAGACACAGAGAGAGACAGAGAGAGAGAGAGGATAGATGAGGTAAGAGAGGAGACATGAGATGACATCCTTCCCAGATCTGACAATTAGAGATCTACTTCCTTTATACGTGACTGACAGGTGACAGTTAAATATCAACTCCATGCAGAAGCATTTTGGGGTCAAGCCAAGAGCTAAAATACACGCCAGCAAACATTAGCTGAGGTTGGGACATGTTTAAAGTGTGTGGTTTCCTATGTTAACATCATTCTACCCAGAACGCTTACCTTCTGCCAACATCCAGGCATTGGAAGTCCATCTGGGCCCTGGTGCGAGGGCATGGAGGGAAACATTAGATTAGAAACACCAAATACTGGTTGAAGTATTTGTTCTACAGTACAGAACTAAGTAAACTCTACCACACAATTTCACAATTTCTCTAAGAGAATGCTTCTGATAGCAAGCATTAACACAATTTTTATAAAACCTCTCTGAACTTCAAAACTAAATAAAATAATTCTGATTTCATGGTTTCAATCAGTGTAAGACAATAAAAGAGTGAAATGCCAGATGGTTTGCAGACTTGGTAATTATAAAATGCTAAATCATTTGAAAATTCATGCATGTATCACACAGCTAATTTTATGTCATCATGCAATGGTTTTGGTCATTTGACTTGGTCAAACTCTATATTATCTACGTTCTTAAATTAAAGACAAAACTCACTATGACTGAAACAATATAATCCAATTAGAGCAAAAAAAACATCTTTAAAACAGTGACAGATTCCAAACATACTGTGACTAAGATAAGTTCCATGCTTTATGCAACATTCATTATGCAAATGTTTTTTTTAACAAATATATAAATGTATATAAAAAAATGTAGAAAACCAGTTGATCCCAAACATTTGTGAATCTTTCTTGGGCTGGCGCTGGGGAGTGAGGCAGTAACTGGTCGACATGTTCTTGGGAATGGTCTGGCCCAATTGGTACAAATAAAGAGGAGGGAAAGGGTTAAAAGAGTTGAGGTCCGTGCGTCCAGTAAGGAGGGGAGGGAAGTAAGGTTTCCAAGGTTAGAGTAAGTTCAGGGTCTTAAGGAATTAACAGGGAATTGGGCAGGTAAAGGTCAGTGGTTTATTTTTCTATTTGCACGCACTTACTGAGGATATTAAAGGGCTTGGGAGATTCAATTCAAAGGAGACGTTACAAATAATTGAAGTAAAGACTATATTCAATATAGTATGTGTGTGTTCTTACAAACGACACTCACTTTGAGCAGTGTGCTACGTACTGGTTCACAAATGAGTGTCTGGGAGAGGCGGCTTGCAACAGTTAGTGAGGGCGAAATGTCTTTGTAAAAATGAAGCCATCGTGGCCGAAATTGTCATTAATAATCCAAAATGACAAATGCAGTGACGGAGCATTCGATCTGGCTGACATGCAATGAATGTGTGGCTATAGACAGTGGGAGGCTTCTTCATGCTCTGAAGCCGTGCGTGTGACCACAGCGTGACAGTGACACCGGCGAGGCCTCTCCAGGGGGCCAGAGGAGGTCGGCAGCATGCATGAGTAGAGGAAGAGAGATACTGTACCAATTGGCACGGGGCGTCCAGCCCGTCCAGACCAGGCTGCCCAGGCTCCCCCTTCTCCCCCTTAAAGCCCCGGAAACCCTGTTTGTGAAGATGACCTGGGAGTGTTACTGAGGGAGGGGGCGTGGCTCCCACACTGGGAGTGTTACCGAGGGGGGCGTGGCTCCCAGACTGGGAGTGTTACCGAGGGGGGTGGGGGGGGTGTGGCTCCCTGACATACCCTGTCAGGAAGGGGAGGGAGGAGCTGCCCTGGGGCCTAGTGACATCACAACCAGCCCATCCTTCTCACAGCCTGGCAGGACTGTGGTTTGAAAGACACATTTAGCAAATCTCTCTTCACTTTTGGAGAATTCAGGCAGTTTTAATCACCAATGTGTTCCACACCAGTTTGACTAGAGACGGGAGAATAACATGGGTCTGCAAGCATCCTAGGGTAACAGTGTCTGTCTGACGGCTGGCTGGTTGCCAGGTTGGCTGAGGGGCGGCTCCTCCCTTTGGGGGGGCTGCTGTGGCTGGTGGCTGGGAGGTCAGCTCAGTGTTGGGACATACCAATGGGCAAGGTGCATCTAATCCAGGAGCACCCTGTTCTCCTTTCTCCCCCTTAGGCCCTTTTTTGCCCTTCTTTCCCTTCTCCCCCTGTGGATACAATGGTTTGGTCAGCTCATTGTAGCAGGCAGAGAATGAGAGGTAAATGCTGCTGGGCCTATCAAGAACGACCATCAGTGGATAATGCTACGTATGTGTGAGATAAAAATGACTATATACATGCTGTAATGCTATAATTCCTCCATGCTGCTGTAGTTTCCAAGGTTCCAACTTTGACGATAATACGTAACTACAGCAATTGTTATCACAGTAGATCTCACTATACTTTTAAAGCTCACTTTACTTTTAAACAATTAAATGCACTGTGTGTCAAGATCATATCGAAACAAAATGCTTGTGCTTCAGATTGGTTACAGTTGTAAGATCAGAGCATTAAGGAGACCACTGCAAAAACGAGTGACAGAGATTACTGTGGAGGGCTGTAGCCCACAGGGAGGACACAGTTAGACAGGGAAGGGAGGCAGGGAGTCCAGAACATTCCTCAGGGGCAGGAAGAGAAGGCAAAGGTGGTGGCAAGTGGGGAAACGGAAGAGAGGACTGGTAACAAGGGGAGACAAGGGCAGCAGGGCAGGAAAGGGTATCAGGGAGAACAAGGTCAGAGAGACAGTGTGCACCCCATCCCACACAGTCAACATCAGCATCAAAAACGGTATCCTTTACATCACAGCACATCACACCATTTGGGGGTTTATGTTAACGTCAAGCTGTTTCCTGGATTGAGTCAGTCAAAATGGAATCAGCCCCAAATCCTGATGAAACCAAGAGAGGTTTCCCCACCATAGTAGAGACCAGAGAGAGAGGCTGTGAGCAGGATGCTGGTTAAGACAGAAGGGAAGGTGGAGCGAGCGTGGAAAATGCTGATTGTCTTATCGTCTGCACACCATCATGTGCACAGTGATCGCATGCATTTCGGACAATGCATTTCATCTAGAAAGGATGCAGCTTCTTTCCAAAACCCTGGGCACTCAAAACACTGAAGTGGTAGACTAGGACACTTTGAAGAAGATTTACAAGAGGCTAGGTAGACGAACAGTTAGCCAAAGAACACAGGATAGGTTATTAAAGGGATATTGGGATGTTATGGGGATCGTGGGATGTTAAGGGGGTTTAGAACATGCAGTGAAACAACAGAACAGCACAAATGTGAGTAACTTTCTGTTGTCAATGGACTGGCTCTAGATTCATGTTCCATGTCATTTTGCATAGCTATCAAAAGGAATGAAAGTAATCTTTTGAAAACCACTTTTGGAGGTAGAATGTGATTTGATTTAAATGGTTTTGATTAATGAGATGGCAAATTATTAAGTGGTGGCAAAGACAAGTCTAAATTTGAGAGCATTAACAAGGATGCTTTAATAAGGCAGCAAATTTGTCAAAAAAAAAGAAGAAAGAACTTAAAACAGTGATCTGATTGGACTCAAATATGCACCTTGGTTGATGGGACAGTGCATATGACTTCATAATGCCTAATATGACTAATACTAAGTACCAGAAGCCACAACGACAGTAGGTGTATTATTCTACTATAGATACCATAGACATTCTACCTTGCAAATAATAAAATAGTCTATAGATTTGATGCCATATGTAAATCACATATTGAATGATTGATTAGAAAAGGACTTTACCTAATTCTACAGTAAAATAACATGACCGACTACATTGTTCAGATGCATAAGGCCTCATAACTGTCATATGTACATCCCCTTCAAACAAAGTGTTCCAAAATCCCTTGATCGATAGAAGTAAACATGTTGGACATTCTCTCAACACTTAATTGTCCATTGACACCAGTTCCTCTCTGTAAAGTTAAAGGGTTTGACAGAGTCATCCCCTGATGCAACGCGTCTACATCTACCTTTTCTCCTCTCTCCCCCAGGTCGCCTTTCTCTCCCCTTAAGCCTGGCAACCCCTGTGAAATACAACTGCAGTTCATTCCTCTGGTTTGGGGGGGGGATTCAAGGCTATCCTCCAAACACCTGTCTAAAACAAGGTTCATGTCCTTGTGGGACTGAGTGTGGCATGGACTGGGATATGAACACAAAAGGAGGGAGGAGGGGGAAGAGAAGAAGGAGGAAGAGAGAGTGCAGGACAGTTGAGCTTTTCAGAAGATGTGAGTAGTCTGCGGAAGAAGCCATTTTGACATCCAAATCCAGTTTGTCTACCGTAAACTTGCGTGGAATGTTCAAGAATCTAACCCCTCTGTTCCCCTGGCAACAAAAAGCAGCATTAGAGAGAAGGATTCTCACTCACGTCAAGGCCAGGAGTCCCAGTAGCGCCCTGAAACAAAACACAGGAGGGAACACACTCAGCCTTTTTTCTTTTCAAGCAGGTACATTCCAAACACACTCGCTGCTTTTCGAGTTCTGGCTTTGCACTAGAACATTCTACCAGTGCAGTGTGTTTTACACTTGTGATTGACAGGGACTTCAGCTGGTCTGAACTCACAGGAAGGCCGTACGGTCCTCTGGGTCCAGGTTCACCTGCAGTTCCCTTCTCCCCCTGAAGCAAATGCATCTGAGTTACGCTCTAACATCCACACAGACAGCTCTAAAAAATCCACAGTGAGTTGTCCCTGTATTCCATCTTATCTTCAAGCACCATGTCTATTAGCAATGGCAAACGGCTCTTATGCTCCGTCTAAAGTCTTAGCTAGCTGGTCGACTTACTATGTCGCCTTTTGGGCCGGCTGGACCAGAAGGTCCCACAGGCCCGTCCATACCCTGTGGAGAAGAAGACAAGCGATTGCTGATATCTGTAGTGATGTCCCCGCACTCTGCAACCAACAACATGGAACCAAATACCAGTAACCAAACTCCAAAGACACAGTGACAAAGTTTGTTTTCTCAACTGGACAATGAACTCCAGTTGTTTTAGCCATTTCAGCGTACAGCACGAGGGTAAAAACATCTGGATGTACGTAGCTCGATCATTTCATTGACTGTATGCCATCAGTTGCGGTCCTACTGTTTAGCATGCGGTGAACACAAATACAATATAACATTGAGGACACTGTTAATGTATGAGTGACTGTTAATGCTATGTTAATGGCACACTCGTTGACACACGACATCTTCAAAAGGCCAATGGCAATGACGTGGATTTCCCACCACTAAATAGCAGCAGACTTCAGGACAGTAGAGCAGCTGTCTGCCAGAGGAGGTTTCTGAACTCACTATCCCCTTCTGCTTCCTGTCTTGCTAGCTACACAAACTGGAACCCCAACACTATGACAGGTTGACAACAAAATGTGTTCAGTGGATGGGAGATGGCAGGGGGCGGGATGTCCGGGTCAAGGGTCATGGTGGGAGAGGGGACAGGGGGGTGAAGCTTCTTGGGTCACATGACACTCACCCTAATTCCGGGCTTGCCGTCCAAGCCGGAGGCCCCCTGTGGTGTTATGGAGGTATGAGTGACATGAACAATGCGGGATTAGTACAAGATGAGCACCATGGAGAAGGACACTTATTGGTGGTTATGAAGACTTGGGGAGGGGGTTGTGAGGGTGGGGTATGTGGTTGATGAGCAGCATGACGTCCCAAGGAGGCAACAGCTGGAGCCAACAAGCGCGGAGGAGAGCGGGGAGGACTCACAGAGAACAGGATGAGACACACACACACGCGGCAGACGCAGACACGCTAACACAGTCCACAGGGCTGCACAGCCAGGCGGGCACACTCCTCCACTGACACGGAGGTAGAAGCAGAGAGCAGAGCCATGAGGAGGATGGATGGAGAATAGAGTGCTGAGGATGGATGGATGGACGAAGGACAAAGTGTTGAGAAGGATGGATGGATGAAGGACAAAGTGTTGAGAAAGATGGGTGGATGAATGAAGGACATAGTGTTGAGATGGATGGAGGATAGAGTGTTGAGGAGGATAGAGGCTGAGAGGGGGGGTTGGATGGGGGGTGAGGATGCCTGTGTGAGATACTTACAGGCAGGCCAAGGGGCCCCCGGTCCCCTTTGTGGCCTGGCTCCCCGCGCACACCCTTCACGCCATGGAGCCCGCCCTCCCCCTAAAGAGGCAGAAGAGCAGCAGGTTGGGTGAGACAGACAGCAGTTTACATGCTCTAGAAACGCCGCCGATGGCAGCAGCCACGTGTAAAGGTTAACACTGCAAGCTTGCAAGACGGGTTTAGCTTGAACACACCTCAACACTCTCCTTTCCAGACCTCAAAGAGGATCGTTAGATGAAAGCAACATGGCATCAAGTTCAGCTTTCACCTTTTATAATAAGGGATATTTCATTCAATGAAGGAGCAGAGAGTGTTGAGGGCCTATTGTCTACAGCTGGGTAAAATACTGGAGACTTCCATGTTAGCAAGACAGATATGCTGGGTCACTTATTAGGTAATGGTTTATGAGAATTGTTTACAATGAATGACGGTACTGATTGCTCACAAGCTGTCGTTTAACTTAGAGTTTTACCTTTGGTCCAGGGAAGCCATGTGGACCCTGAAAGAGAAATTGCAAACAAACTAAGTGCTGTCTCCCCCCTCAGTGTGGACAAGTTGTGCTGCTCCGACAGTTATCGCTACAAGCTGAGTGATGGTTGCGGTGGTGGACTGAACTGCTTAATGCTTTGCGCGCCAAGGCTCGTGGTTTTCAAACTCCCAACATTTACTGCAGGGACGTCCAATTTCGTTCCAAATCTAACCTCCCAATTTCTGCTTCAAATGACCAAGATGACCGTCTCCACCATCTACGCTGTGTTAGTGATGTTAGACATGAGAGACTACAGGAGCCAAAACACATACTGCGGATGTTGGTCACAGACAGGGTCTGCAGTGCAGATAGAAGCAGGCGTTAACTGAAGCACTCGCTGTTTTGCAAACCACCTCATCAGCAAAGACAAGCTGGGCTTTACGATGCGACCCAAGTCGAGTCTAACACTAAATATGAATGCTTTTCGCTAGGAACCAGGAGAAAACGTGGACAACACTTTCCAAAGAACGTATAAAACTTTCTCTGGGTGGTGGACAAAGTTCTTAGTCTCTCACCATGGGGCCGGGGGGCCCGTGAGGTCCAGGGGCACCTGGGGGCCCAATTATCTGTGTGACAGAGAGAACCATCCTTGATTAACAGGCAGACTGCAACAAAAAAAAACAAGTACAAACAATGTAGAAATGGCTTTAGTGGAAGCGTTAGATACTTACAGAGCTGCCCTGAGGTCCAGGAAGACCTGAATCCCCCTTGTCTCCCTTCAGACCATTGACACCCTGCAGGGAAACACAAACAATCAGATTGGGGCAAATCATGCGAGAAACCCATGTGGTTAAAAAGCTCTGTGTGTGATGATGTAGATGATGTGGGTTGGTACCGGTAAGCCTGTTAGACCGACGGTTCCCTTTTCTCCGGAGGTCCCTGGGATGCCCATGTCTCCCTTGGAACCTTTGTAACCCTGGACACGTCATAACTCTTATTGAGAACTGGAACGATCCTGTTTGCATTCTCTACGGTGCTATTCAATGTATATGCTGTGCATTACTACAGTGTGTTAGATTATGTTGGACTTTTTGCAACGCCCTCTCATTAGGGTCAGTTGGGGTCCGAAAGGAGACAAACCAGGATTGAGGAAGGCAGGGAGAACAACTCACTCTTTCTCCATCTAGTCCAGGCAGTCCTGGCATTCCTTGGTCACCCTAAAACCCAGACATCCACAGAGAATCCCACTTAAAACACACTCAGTCCTGCGCATGATCACTGAACATACTGTACATTCCCACATGAAGCGACTTGTCTTGAAAAGGCATTTTAATTTCCCGCTGAAGTAACAACACTAATGTAAAACATTTGAAAAGTAAAACAAACCAATATATGTACATAAATCATGTCAATATTTTCCCTTTCCCTTCCCTTTCCTATATGTTCTGTTTTCAAATGAAAATCCCAAAACATTTTGTTTCCGATAGAGTGTAAATTGAATGGCCAAAGTCATCTGATGTGTCTTGTCCAATAGAACAGCGTTCATGGTGTGTGTGCCAAATTGCTACAATGTGACAAAGAGTTGGTTACCTTGACACCCTGCGGTCCTGCTGGTCCGATAGGTCCTGGTGGGCCCTGCATGTACAGACACACATGGTCATCATCATCATTACCATGGTGACAGACCAATATACACTATTATGACGCCATTCTCACAGTTCAGTCAGTTCAGGGTGGGAACAACAGTTTAAACTAGGGAATGTAAAAAAACAAAAAAATATATATAATTTGCTGTTAAAATGAAACTTAGTAAATAACTTATTGAATTACATGTTACAGTGACACTTAACTGTACATGTACATTGAACTATTATTTTTTACAGAGGCTTTAACCTATAATCAGACCAGAAGGGCACAGCTCTTCAGTGGTTAGTGGCAATGAGCGGTCTATAGACCAATGGATTGTTTTATGACTGACCATTATCTTTCAATGAACTGACTTCCAGGTGACTACACAAACCAATGGAGGATGCAACTCATGTTCCTAGATAAGAATTCATAAGGTTCTCTAAACAGGATCACCTTTGTCCTTGGCCGGCTCAGTTCCTCTAAAGGGCAGCACGGTTAGAGCTCACCAAAACACAACTCACCAACACATCGCCACAGTCAGTGTTAAGCAACAACGTGGAGAGGGATGTGTTAGGCGAGAGAGAGAGAACAAGAGCGAGAGAGAGAGAGAGAGAAAGAGAGAGACAGAGCGAGAGTGAGAGAGAAAGAGAGCAAGAGAAAGCGAGAGAAAGAGTGGGCGACACAAAAAGAGGAAAGAGAGAATAAAGAGGGAGACAAACAGACCAAATGGTACAGGGCTGGGCAGGGCGAGTTCAGGGGTTTGGATCCATGCCAGGATAAAGGTGAGAGGCATCACTCACTAACATTCAGAACACATGATAGGGGGGGAGGGTGAATTACCGTCACTGTTATAGTGGTAATCTTCTGTTGGGGCGGCCAAGGGAAGGAAAGATAAGATTATGGGTTATCCACCAAATACTCAGCATGTCAGCATGCTTTAAGTCCCTCCCCATGCCCCTACCCCCACCCAAGGCTTCCTTCAGTTAACTCAGCCAGCCTCGCATCAGACCCAACCAGCTGTAGATGGAGTTTGACCTCGGAGCTCATTCATCAAGTACTTCGCTAGCTGACAACCATTCTAGGTTAAGAGTTGGAACCATCAAGATAAGATTTAGCGTCAGGACAGGAATATCACACTTATTTATCAGAAGCCTCACCAGAACAACATGCTCATATATCAGGAGGTTTACAATGTACAACCATGTAGGGACCGAGAACGCCTTAACCCTCCTGGACTGATGGGAAGATAAACAGTCATGTACATAACTACTGCAGCTTCCATATATCCCATATGGTATATATACCTGGTAATTACACACCAATATCTTTCTACTAATAAGCAGACGTAAATGATCAACACGCGTTACACAGTTAGAGAGATTCTGACCTGCAAAGCCTCCTGGATGTTTCCATTGTAGTCAACGATCTCGGTGGCACCCTGGTCTCCTTTCTGTCCAGGAGGGCCCTGGGGTTAAAGGTCATGAGGTGCATGAATGAGGAGCTCACAGCAGGATGAACATACAGGACAGAGGGCTCTGAGGACCAGGGTTGAAAGACCACTGCCGTCTCCAACTCAAGGCCCATGAGTTTTGTCACCATTGATCCTCAAGATGCTTTCATGTCACAATGACAGACGCATCATCCTGCGAGATCAAACTAAATAAATAGCAAAGCAAGTAAATCCATTTATAAAACAATTAAAAGTGTGTAACTGACTCTGATGGCAGCTACAATGACCAAATCACAGTGTTGGTTTGGGCACTGCCCCCTGGTGGTAATCAGAGTGCATTGCTCTGCAGCACATGCTTCCAAATACGTTTATTCCCTAAACTGGAACCGTCCTAATATCACATGATCTAACAGACCTCAGAGTTTAGATTAAAACAAGATGTTTTCCTGCTTAACCAAGGACCAGACCTTATAAGTGATCAATACAATTTTAAAATCAATTATAAAGCCATTACTTGATGAGAACATGGATAAAAAAAGCAATTTTATGGTGCATCGGAAAGCAGTCCTATGTTTCTAAATGTTTCTGATTAAAGACTCACCTTTGGGCCTATGGCTCCTAAATCTCCTTTCTCTCCAAACTCGCCCTGTGGCACATCCAGAACAAACTCAAGTCAGGTTTACAGTTGTAGAGAACAGAGAGGAGTGAATATCAGAATAACTGATGAGTGGATGACCTGACCTTTGAACCTTTAGGGCCTGGGGATCCGCTTTCTCCTTGAGATCCCTGCCATTGAAGATTAAATGCAAATTAGAAATCAAGAAACCATAAAGAGGATTGTCTCTGATTCATAATTTGCACCAAATAACATCAGGGAAAACAGTCTACCAAAGGCAGCAACTCAAGAGTTAAATTCAACAATTTCTCTGAAGACCTGTGGACTCAGTTCTGCTTAAGAAGCTCTATCACTACCTTATTATGCCACAACTGGAATGCAATTAAAATGTGTTTATTTGAACTTCAGTGAAAACCAGAATGCCTGCCATATAAATGGAAACCATTCCCTTTGGGGCTTTCTGATAGGATATGAAATGTCTGTTGCTGATGCTGAGCCTTATGTGTGTTTAGACTGGGGCCAAACCACCTGAAGTCTAGCTTATTACTAAACATGGGTAAACTGAACTGGGTATGATTCAACTGTGTTTACGCTCTCTGATCCCGGGGGTTAGGGTTAGGAGTCATTATTGTAGTTGTTGGTATAAGCCTTTCTCTCATGTCATGATAGTTTAAATGACTGCACGTCTGTGGTTCTCAAACTGTGGGGCCCTGTGGGGGCCCACTGGGTACCCCCACTTGTTAAAGCAATTATAGGGAGGGGGGAGATTAGGCAGGAGTCCATGGTTGTTGAATAGAAGCAAATTATTATTCTGGGGGGCAGGATATTTTTTTCTCACTTACAAATTGAGAAGCAATTTGATGTAGCCTAAAGTGTTGATGATTTCGAAGTCACTAGATGGCAGCAAATACCCATGATGCTCTGTCACCCTTGTACTGTAGCAAGTTGAATTTGTTAACAAGCTGGTTTGGGAAAGCAGCAAAGTGCATGTCTTACATCACATCCTTTAACACACATGCAAATACACACGCAGTCATGGCCGTACTAACCTTGAGTCCAATTGGTCCAGTCTCGCCCCGCTCTCCCTTGCCTGGAGGGCCATGATCTCCTCTCTCCCCCTGGACCGGAAACACAGCAGCCCCTCAAGACACTCTGCTTGACTTCCTGCACGGCCACTTTCCCTCTCAGGGCCTGAGTCAACATGACTCCTGTACTTCAGACAGAGGGTCCTGCTGTACCCTTCCTACAGACCTGAGACCAGTCTAGGGGGTCTCAAGATGAATGAAAACATGCTGATTCTAACTGGCAGCTCAGGAGGTGTGAAGCCTCCAGCCCACTAGGAGAGGGATGGATGGACAGGGTCCTACCTTGGTTCCTGGCAGTCCTGGAAGTCCTGGCTCTCCCTGGGGCCCCAGGAAGCCAGGCTCTCCCTGCAGACAGATGGTAGGAGTTAGGGTTAGGGTCATGGTTAGGGTCAGGAACTAGGAGTAGGGTCAGGGGTTAAGGTTAGAGTAATGAACCACACTGGTGACCCCTAACATTCATCAGCCCAGATCCACGGTGTGTGGCAAGAGCTGAACATATATGATGCCAGAGTTCAAATTAGAAGACCACATGTACATGCATGTCAATACGTAAACACAAACTTGAATGGATGAACACAAAACCCTTTCGATAGACACAAGTCAACCAATGTAAAGGCATACAACCAAACATGCAAGCAAATGTACACAAACTGATACAAATACACACACAGCACAGCACATACACATTCACACACAAATGCACCTCAGAGTCCAATCAGAAACTGCGGTTTCACACACTAGTGGACCACTCCCTCAGGCCAGCTTCTGTGCTGGCTAAGCAGGCCATATTTGAAAGTGATCACGAACCACCGAAAATCTTTGCATTCATGTCCTCCAATTCCACGTTGTCTGCAGAGTCTAGTTTACAAGGACTGATGTAAAGTTTGGTGTGACTGAACATTTCCACTTTAGCTCCACACTAAGGGAAGGCATCATGAACGGTGTAGAAACGCCCCGTTGAGTTTATGGGAAGTGGAACGTTGGTGATATACAGTACATGCCTGTGGAATATCTTACTCTATGTGAATTTTACACAATGTTGTGGCACAACCAAAGTTACGACGTGACTAAAACATTATCTTTCATTGCACTGGGCAGACTGATGTTTGAGACATTTTGCTCTTGTGAATCCACCTTTCTTTTAAGAGTGAAAATGTTGGCCACAGTTCTTGATGAACTAAAAACCCTACTCTGCAAACGCTCAGTTGTAACGTTCAGAGAACATGTGAGTAGATCGGTAGATTGCAAATAAAAGAATTCATGAACCCTGAAGTCAAAGCAGTGTTTATAAAGTGGAAGGGAGTTTTACAAGGCCAACAGGTTACAAGCATACAAAAAGAGGTAGAGGAAAACAAAACCAAAACAGCAACAAGCGTTGTCTCATCATGCCTGTGCATTCAAACGTTAAGAGCTCAGGCATAGGGGGATTTGACATTCTATGCTACAGACATACTTGTAAGGTGAAGTAGTAGATGGAGTTGGATAGGGCAACACTAAGCTCTGTTGCAGTAGCTGTATGTCTTTTCAGGCACAGCGTACTGGTTTAGACCAGTAACTGCCTGGAGAACAGTAACTACTTGACTGAAACACTTGGGCACATTCTTTCCTTTTGGAATGGTACACCTGCTATCAAGCATTGGCCCCTGCCCCCACTAACCAAGGAGAATACCCACTCTTGAAAATACAATTCTTTCTACTGCCAAACACATGTCCTATTTGCCATCGATCTGAATGCAGTTTTGAATGCATTCATGAGGCTCTTTCAGACGATGTCACAGGAAGTAAGGGGCATGTCATCCCTTGGCACAGCTAGCTGCAGTGCTGCCTCAGGAGCGTTTACAATCAGCACTTCGATTCAGCAGTGCCCCTGCTCTCGTCTCCACTTTCTACAGCACATCTGCACTCCCAGAATCCTCTGTAAGCTCTCACTCCTGCGCTCGGAGGACTTTGCTATATGCTCGTTCGCGATTCATACGGTCATTCAACGCTTCTGTATTCAAACATCTTTGGTTGTCGCCATGTAAGTCGTCGAGAGGTTTCGCTGACCTACACTGACCTTTGCTGAGTCACAGAGCAAGCGGTGCTGCAACACTGACCTGGTGGAGTGGACATGGGGCGAGACCGGGAATGATTAGGGAGGATGACGACAGGAAGTTACCTTAATCCCGGGAAGTCCAGGCAGCCCTGGAAGTCCTGGCTCTCCCTACACAGGAAAAGTGTGACATGGTTACAGCCAAGCTGCGATGTGCATAGCCACCTATGGTCGCTATAGGGACCGAGCAAACGCTGCCTCTGTCTGTAAGTCAAGCAGCTAAGGGGGCGGGAGCTGAAGTCTGAGGTTCAGTACTCCAGAATTCAGCCCAGAGGCTCATGCAGTCAGTGGAGGTTCATGCGGTAAGGATGCTGGATTCATATTGAGACTGTGAGTCAAAGGTATATCGAAACACTATCAACTGTAAAGTTTGGTTATTATTTGAAATGCAACAAAAAGCTGGTTAAAAAAGGGAAAATGATTTATTCAGATGAACCTTCATTGTGTTGTTTTTAGGTCAGATAAACCTTTGGAAGTCCTGTGCAAGGTACTTTCTACAAACACTATAAAGGTAAGACATGTTAGATCCCCTATGAACATGTTGTGTAACCTGATAGGGCTTTTGATGTTTAGTGACACAAACAGCGCATAACCAGTGAAATGGCCATTTCTTTCCAGCCAATCGTGTTCCAGCAACCCTTTTCCAGCTCATCACCTTCTGAAAGGCTTAATTTGTGAAACTACTTCCACTTAAACTAGAGCTGGAGGAAAGCACAGAATTTCACACAAGAAGTGGGGGGCGCTGTTTCTCATACTTGAATATATTTCACAGGGCTACCTACTGCAGCTTTAACACTAGGTACACTGTTACAATACTGGCACTTAAAAATAATTATTTGGCAATTTGAGGATGATCGAGCATAATGGTACTGTGTAAAAAACCCAGTAAATCCCCTTGTAGAAAACATGGTAAAACTAGGGCCTCAAAATACCTTCCCACACTGTGAAGGATTCAGTAGGGATAAGAAAGTGTTCTTTAATCGGAGGTCCGATGCCAATGAAAATGCAGGATGGATATTTAAACAAATGGCTTCGAGTGTTTATGATGGAACTGTAGCAGAAATAGGTTTGCGCTCCAAGCTGTGGGCCTGGACCTTCTCGCTTTTGAAAGAGGGAGAAAGGATGGGGATTAACTGGGTGTGCCTGCGTGGAGTAAATAGTGTTATTAGATGGGATGCGGGTGCAGACTTGGGACTTGAATGATGGTTCTCTACACGGTCAGAGACAGCAGGAAGAAGCTGGATGATTCTTCCTCCGGTAGCCGCCCTCGCTTGCTTCCAGAGACAAGGCTCCACCCACCTGTCTAGTCCGCACTCCTGGTCCTCTGCCAATATCGGCATCGTCTTAACTAAACACCCTGTGACTTATGACCCCCGGCCCATTGAGTATATATACCCATGGGCTGAGCTTTTGCTTACATAAGTGATGAATCACTCATTGGTATTTTATAAGGTATAAGTTCAAGCACAGGTCTTTTTCATGGAGCCTGTATACTGCTATTGTGCTGTGTTCTATATGTTTGATTCATATTCCTTCTTTTGCATCACTCATCTCTCCACTCCATCTTGGTGCTTTAGCTCGGTCATGAATTGACATTGCCGCTTATGCAGGCGGTGTTACGGTGAGAACGCTTTTCCACTCCAGCCTCAGCAGGCAGGCCCAGCGTCTCCACTCTGTCGTCTTGTGGAAACCAACCAGCAACAAACCAACATTATTCTACCACAGTCCTGCGACCGTCACTGTTATGTTGTTTTTGAGCCGTCCTACCTTCATTCCTCCTCTGCCTGGCTCTCCTGGCTCACCCTGGAACGAAGACAAAGTGCTTGGTTTCGTTTGGCTGTTTTAGTTGGCTGAGGAGCGCCAGAGAGATTTTGTCATCCACAGAAGTCTTCAACCACAGTCGAACATTCAGCTCACCTTGATCCCGGCTGCGGAGGAGCCTGATTCACCCTAGAGAAGACAAAAGATGGATGGTATTTTTACTGCTGGTGTGTCACAAGAGGACATGAACTCTCTAATGGGCACGCTGCTTCGCTCCACTGAGACCCCCTGATCAGAGGTCTCAAGCACACGCCTACTTCCATGTTACAAGGACTGAACCCTCACAACCAAAATGAGTGGTGCCACTCATTTACAAGAAAAGACTGCAGGTAGGTGCCTAGTTTAAAGGGAGCAGAGAAGAGGGAGGGTTTCCAACAAGAGTGGGAAGAGGGGGGAGGGCTGCTTGCCTCTGGTGCAAATTCTGTGGTTACACTTCACATGTGCCTTACTCCTCAGAAGTTGCTGAAAGAATTCCTCCTCCCTCCAGCTTTTATGGTCATCATTACGATGCGCAGCACACACAAGGCATGTTTAATTGCTGCATTTTTTGCTAGCAATAAACTGCATTAATGGTAACAGCTGGATGTTGCAGGCCTCTATAACACCCAAGTAATGCCCCCGAACCTCCCCCTTCATGCCAGTCGTTAGGCTATGTTTCGTTAGCGCTAGCTTGATGTGTGTTTAATTTAGAACCAATTTTAGGTCAGTAAAGTGGAAAGGACAGGGAACAGGTTTCAGACTGTAAATAACAACAAGGGACAATTGCTTGCGCTTGTTACCATTGGGTGATATTTCCAAAGCAGATTGAACAAATCAAAGGTCACAGCAAATAAGATCTGATCTAGACATGCAGCTTTTGCGATAAAATACTATAAAGTCAACGTCTAGGTATACTTCAGGTATTTCTTTTTTTTTTACCATAAGAATAATGTCTTATTTTAACAGGGCAGACATCAAAGAAGCTGCTGGTGTGCACCTGTTGGTTTCTGGCAGGGATGTTTGCATTACAGACCTTCACATCTGGCCCAAATCGTTACAGATGCTCTGACTCAGGCAAACACCGGCCATGAAACGGCTGGGACTGACTGGGATGGAGGACTGTAGTCATGCAGTCCCTCAGTCGGGCGCGATGAACACGCTGACAGTTCTGTGTTTCAGGGTGTCCTTAAATCCACATTACATCCGAAGCAGTGAATTGCTACTTGCGAGAACTGTTTGAAAGGTAGCAGTTTGAGGACCAATCAGCACCCAACTAATCAGCTCCTGCTTGACTGGGGAGTAGCCTGCCTGAGGCCTGGGACGCAGCAGACACTGCATGCTTTCACAGCAGCGGTTCTTAACCTTGTTAGAGGTGCTAAACCCCGCCAGTTTCTATGCAAATTCACTTTTCTTAATTGGAAAAATAAAATGAGATCTTTTTCAAATTCATATAATCATATGAGTCGGGTGTGTGTCTCGACCTCCGCCGAACCCCTGACACTGACTCACCGAACCCCTGTGGTTCGATCGAACCCAGGTTAAGAACCACTCTTCTAGACAGTGATCTGCACTTTGGGGCACACTGACACTTGCTTCATCAACTCCCGGTGACAAAAAGAGCAGCCAGGGGGAAAAAGCAGGCGATGAAAACACCTGAGTTAAGAAATACGAACACCAACTTTTTTAACCACTCCGCAACTAGGCTGTAGACTGTCTTGCCATGGAGTACAGCAGAGATTGTGCTGGCATTGTTAAGCATAGCTTTAGTTAAGCATTACCATAAGACATATTATCTCAACCTAATTCTCCATCTAATGAGCTAGGGTGATGAAAGATCAAGCCTCATTGGCTGAAACATCTTGGAGCTATAGAGGCATAGCCAATAGTTGAATTTGTACACGATGGCTAGGTGGTGGATTGGATCTCGAGAGTTGAGAGTAAGCAGTGGTGCCCCTCTTACCACTGCCAAACCCTCCCAGAATTCTCTAGAGGCAATTAGATGGTTTACTTGTTTTTTCCCTATTTTCAAATCTAAAAAAAGCATTTTTTTCCGTGTCTGAGGTTTGACTTTTGAGCACAGCTTGTCACAGCTAATTTCACACCCTGTAAAATGTTTATACACATCACACCGAATGTTAATTGCTTGAAGGAGGAAAAAGATATCCATGTGAACCTTTGTTTGTGGACAGTCCAGCGTTAGACCTGCGCAATTTGGAAAAGCAGTCATGGAGAATCCCAGGTTCGTGCTTGGCAAAAGCGCCTAACAAACAAACACCAAAGCCCTTTTCAGCAGATGGTGCTATCAAATCCCTTTGCATCCTATTGAAGTCAGATAAAGAGTGAATTTGAGAGATTCCACGTTTGGTTTCCAAAACGCTGGGCCTCCCTCTAAACGTTCCTGTCAGCCAAGTCATTTCCATGTTTATGTTACTCCGAGACAAGCTGTTATGACTCAGTTTTGGACCGCCATCTGTGCTGAGCAGAGCGCTGATACAAACTGCGGGTGCCGCTCCGATAGTCTCGCGGCTGCCTCTGTCGCTTGGGCGAGGATGAGAGAGGGAGGGAGGAGAGGAGTGGGAGGGGGCTTGCCTTTTGTTCTTTTTCTCACTCCGCTGAAGCCCACTGTCAAAACAATTGGACTCTGTGGCCATGTAAACTCGGAGGCTGCTTGCATACAGCAGGCTGCCCTGTCAGATTCTCTCAGTTTCACCTTTTCAACCCTCATCACCACATTCTCCTCCGGGAGCCTGGAGCTGGGCTTGGCCTCTCCTACATAGGAGCAACAGGAGCTGCCCACCGGTCCTCTAACAAGGATCCACAAAAGGCCATTGATATACTCCTTTATGGGTGATTCATCAAATCCTCCACCTCCTCATCCAAAACAATGATGGAGCGATGATGTGGCAGAGCCAGGCTGTGTGGACTTAGAGGACTGAAACCAGTCATGGCTGAATCACACACCAACTGACTCTTCTTATCACTGTGGTCTCTTTTCTTGATGGTGATTCCTGATGTTCAGAAAGTACAGGCTCTAGCTACACTAGGTAGTAGAACCCAAGTGTACGGCACCATGACATTCTAGGGATAACTATTCAGCAAACTTTGTTCCTGTTGTTGTCAAAAATCAATTATATGTATGAGTGCAAGTCTTGAATAATCCATGTATCTTGTCTGTGTGACTAGTGGCAGATTAGTCTTGACTGCATGCAGACCTGTTCCGTGTACCGTCAGAGAGCAATTACTCTGACCATCTGTTCGACATTGTGCTTTTTAGGAAAACGTCTGCCATGCGAGCTTTTCTCCTGAATAGCATTTCGATAAACCAAATATAAATCCTTTATTGTTTTACTTGCAGTAACACCTGTGCATTTCTGTTCATCCTTAATCAACATACCAAGTCCACATTTATGTAAGCGGAAATTGATCTTAAAAAGAAATGAATGACCGACCGCTTGTTTTAGGACATCGAGTTCCCCCGCAACTGCCAGTTTTTGAGTTTTGTCATGAAACTCCGTCCCAAACCGGCTGTTACTAGAGTTATGTCCATCAGATCAAAGCTGAGAACTTTTATCACCCTATACTTTATTTGTCCACCATCTTCCATGGATGGATGATGTTCACTGCTGGCAGCAGATCCCAAGCAGTATTTAAACCCGAATATCCATAAAGTGAGACCTTATCAAAGTTGTTCGGCTGCGACTGGCTATAAATTGGCTGTGACATTCCAAGCACGCTTCCTCTGCTGGACTGCCAGTCATCAATAATGTGTTTTTGTACCCGTCACTCTCATTCTCCCTATATCTGTTTCTAGAGAATGAAGCGCTTTTAAGGAAATTGGAAAGACAGCCATTACAAACTCCAGTCACACTGCGACCTTTATAAATATTATTTTGTAATATATGTATTTTTGTAATCAAATGGCTTTCAAAGTTCCATTGGTGGATATCAATATTTGTAGGTGTAATCAACTAAATGATCAACAAAGTGCCCTCATTTATCAAAAAGTCTACAACTTAGGTCCAATACAACGTGTCCTGCGAGGA
This sequence comes from Plecoglossus altivelis, assembly GCA_036571765.1. Taxonomy (NCBI): domain Eukaryota; kingdom Metazoa; phylum Chordata; class Actinopteri; order Osmeriformes; family Plecoglossidae; genus Plecoglossus; species Plecoglossus altivelis. The sequence continues at coordinate 4,754,261 of BROE01000023.1, read as the reverse complement.
CCTTCCCCACCTATAATTGTAAGGGTGTGTAACTAGCCTGTCTCAAAGATAAATGATCCCATGTTAACACATGAGGCGTCCAACCAGGAAGCAGAGCAAACAAATTAGCTCCACTTAGCTCCAGTCTGGCTGGCTTGGTGTGGCTCCCACCGACAGCTGAGGGCACTTCTCCTTCACCCCTCCTCCAGCTCCCCAGCCAGCTAGCCTCTCCACCGCCTCCCCAGCCTCTCCTCCACCTCCCCACCCTCCCAGCCTCTCCTCCAGCTGCCCACCAAGCCAGCCTCTCCTCCAGCTCTTCGCCCTCCCAGCCTCTCCTCCAGCTGCCCTCCCAGCATCTCCTCCAGCTGTCCACCCTCCCAGCCTCTCCTCCAGCTGCCCTCCCAGCCTCTCCTCCAGCTACCCACCCAGCCAGCCTCTCCTCCAGTTCTTCGCCCTCCCAGCCTCTCCTCCAGCTCCCTGCCCTCCCAGCCTCTCCTCCAGCTGCTCTCCCAGCCTCTCCTCCAGCTGCCCTCCCAGCCTCTCCTCCAGCTGCCCACCAAGACAGCCTCTCCTCCAGCTCCACGCCCTCCCAGCCTCTCCTCCAGCTGCCCACCCTCCCAGACCCTCCTCCAGCTGCCCACCAAGCCAGCCCCTCCTCCAGCCCTCTGCCTCAGCTGGCAGAAAGAGCCGGGTTTGTTCTTTGTGTTAAACTAAAAGCACAAAAGAGAGGGGGGTATTATGAAACATACCTTTTCTCCAACATCTCCTTTGAGACCATCTTCACCCATGTCCCCCTGCAAGAAGAAAAACAGACGGGGAGAACTTCAGAGAGGATCAGGAGTGTTATCAAACAGCACTATGGGAACTAGGGCTTAAACGTAGGTGAGTATTTATAAATGTCCGTGGATGAGGAAAGAAATGTGTGTTTGAATATGTGTCTGTATGGTGGCTGACTTCATAGATATTGCCATACATTGGATCACCCAATGAAATGTTATCTCAATACCTTGAGGTGTGTTGTGATTTATGGATGTCTTTGTCTTATTGGTGGCTCACTTTCTGTACAAGCTGTTAAAACTGTCAGCTAACTTCCTGTAGTTGAAGGGCAAGTGATTGGAGCAGAGAAACTTTGAAGGCTGCTTATGGTAGCTCCACTGTACCAAACAAGGCCCTCTCTGTGGCTGTGGTGCCAAGGAACTGCTGTGAATCATCTGGTCCCCCTCCTGCCTGTCTGACCCCAGGGAGAGGCTGACTGTTCTCACCTCCCTCTCCGGCCCAGCCAACAACAGCACAAGAACCCATTAGGGTTGGGAAGGGTGGAGCAAAGGCTTCTGGGTAGTCTCTGACTCAAGGCTTGATTGGGCTGTCTGGTCCGAGACAGAGGCTTTGGCTAAACAGGCATGGTCTTATGAGAGTTTAGTGACTCAACATCAATGGCTAAACTAATGACCGGAGCACAGTAGATAATTATAGTGTACCTTTTGGAAATGACGTTCTTATTAGTTGCCAAGAAGTGGTTGCATGAAATGGTAACCACTTCTTGGCAACCACACTTGTCAGATAAGGTAAACTTTCCTCAAACATTTGTTTGTGAGAGTAAGACACTGGAATGAGCATCATCAGAACATCTAACCATTGGTATCGTACTATTGGGGGCTGGATATATAAATGCAGCCGGTCTCCAGCTTCACTTCAGAGAGCGTGGTAAGGAGTGGTGTGAACTCACATCTGATGATGGAAGTTAAGCCCTCACCTTTTCACCTCGTTCTCCCATTTCACCCTGTTGGAAAAGAAAGCATGGTTAAGACAGCAGCTCTGGGAGGGTTGGGGTTTTTGGGGTTAGGGAGGGTTTGGGGGAGAGGGGGGGGGTATTTTGGCAGCAAATCCAGGTCAGATTATATCAGGGGTTAAATTCACTTGAGATTGTAGAAGCGTCTCATATTGCATCTGCTCTGTCTTCCAGCAGCCTATTGGGTGTGAACTGAGTGAGAAAGTCCCTAAATGTCGTTTTTAAATAAACATAGTCAGGCCAAGTATTACAGCTTGTACAATACAAATGGGACATTTTACAACAAACTTACATGTTTTAATGACCGGTGACCAATGTTGAGCAGTAATTTAGGTAGCAGTAAAATGATGTAACAACATGTTTGAAGGGATACAATTATGTAAGGGGATTGAGAGATGTTGAATGCGACAGGGCAAGTACAGACATTGCAATGTTAAACTTCCATGTACAGCTGACCAAAAGAAATATGACTGAGAAAACGAATGCTTGGTACAGTAAAGAACACAACCGAACGTGGCCACAACTGACTCGTGTTGCAGAGAAACACTCAATGAAGCAAGCTGACGTGAGATAGCACCGTGGATGCCTGAAGGATGCACAAAGGACACTGTGTAAAAAAAAAGACCCAGCGAAACAATATCAAGGCCGCCTGCAGACAAGAATAATGAGACGCACGCGTGACAATGAGCAACAAACCTTGGAGCCAGGAGTTCCATCTAATCCGGAGGGTCCCACCTCCCCCTACAGACAACACAACACACAGCGGCTCACACTGGGGTCCGCCCTCCCTGTAGATCAACACTACCGGGTTGGCCAATTGGAAAAGATTGTCTACGTAGATGTGGGATAACATCATCATCGTGTGTCAGCAGTTGGGGTTCATTAACATGACTGTAATATATCCCACCCGATGATGGTCAGATTGGAGTCGAGTTTATTGGAGTTGATATCTTGGTCGGATCAGTCTCCTGTTCAACCTTCCATTGACCGCCGAAGGAAAATTCAAGAATGGCCTGAGATGTTCTTCAGTGTGTTTCTAAACTGCATAACTGGCTGCTTTTATAACACCTTGGCACTGGCTCTGACATCTATTTCATGCTTGACTCTCTTAGTTTATCCAACAGAGCTCAATTTATAGTGTTTTATTCTATTTATTTTTTCATTCTACCTGATTTTTCCAAGAGGCTGTCCTTTCTGATCATCTTTACTTATCTTGCTTTCCGACCAACTTCTCTCCTTTTTTGCACCGTGGAGATGGAACAGCTCTCTGCATTCTTTCTGTTCATAAATACTTCTGTGATCTAACTTAGTTTCAATGAAAGTGAAAGTGATCTCACCGACAGTTCTGGCAGTTATGGCTGGAAGACATGGCTGGAAGACATAACTGCCAAACATTCCTCAAACAGTGCAGAGGTTTGAAATTGTGACAACCCGTGACAGAGTCCCATCACAAAGGCAGGCGACATCATAAAAAGAGCCACGTGTTCAACGAGTGTCATTAAACGCAAGCTGAAAACAATTTACAGAAGGTGGGCCTTGACCTTTTCATGAGTCGCATTAAGAACTTTCAATGTAGGTTCATGACAAGTCATGACATGGTTGAAGTTGTCACCTGAGATTGCTGAACAGTGGTCAATGACCTTATCCCTAATCATGTCCTACCTTCAGTCCATCAACTCCTGGTACGCCAGGAGACCCAAGAGAACCCTACAAAAAATAAGCAAGCATCGTTTTAATGACATAATCAACTAACACGGATCTCAATGGAATATATATACAGGAAAACATCTTGATAATAAAAATGTGTTCATTTAACGGACACCATTATCCTGAGTCATTTTAAGTACAGAGGGTTATTTTAACCTGCAAAGTTGATCAACATTCAAGTGCTCTAACCACTGAGCTACACATACCCCACCCTTAAATGTAGAAAGTGATATTGAAACTGTGGTTTAAAAAATCTGTTCAATATTTATGGCTAGGAGGAGAAAAAGAAATTCAATACAGCACTTTCAATATAACCTTAGTCATGATATTTGAACGCTCGCTAGACTACATGACGCTGCACTCTTTTTCTGTCTGCGGGTATTTGCATCAGTTTGACAAATTCTCAGCCCGTTATCCAGCGGAGCCACTGGGAGACAGCTCGACGGCAGGGCGCGAAGCCTCCGTCGCTGGAAACACCAGCGTAAACAGGCGGGAGAAAACGGACAGGCGAACATTCCGAGGCGGCAACGAACCCCTCCGCTGCTCTCCAGCGCCAGGCGAAGATGTTTGATGACCTTACAAGACCGGGCCAGAGCAAACATCTCACGTCTTATTTTAAGACGTGTGAGTTGAGGGTGACACTGGACAGCCAGGGGAGCGTAGGAGTGCAGAGCAGCCACAATGAGATAAGTAGCCAGAAAGTGTGTGTGTTGGTGTGCGAGTGTGTGTGGGTATGTTTCTGCATGTTCTTGTCTAGACACAATGATTTAGATACAGGAGGCCTTAAAAGTAGGTTTTAATGAGCTACCACTGTGTGCATGGTGGTTAACACATGGAAAGGCTTGGTTCCATGGTGGGATACAGTGTTTTCAGAATCTTCTCTCAGCCATAGCACATACGAAATACTGCTAAATGTGCCAACTTTGGTGACAGTTTACTTTATTAAAAACATGGGGAAAATGACATTTGATAACAAATAGCATATCTTCAAAGTGGTAACTGCGCCCTCAAGATTAGTTAGGATCAGTTTTGCAAACTAATAATAAAGCCATCTTATCAGAAACTAAAGTTCAGCGTCAGGACGCACATATAGCCTACTTCAGGAAGCTCAAATGTGCTTGATGAGTCATTAACACAGCAGTGTGTCATCGACCTCCCTCTGGCTAGATCTGGCTGTCGACAGATGACAGTGGAGACAGGAAGTGTCTGATTGGGTTATGAGGAAAAACACTGGCAGCTACCTGATGGCTGGATAGAACACATCTGTTCTCCACATCAACACAATATGGGACCGGCTTGAAACCTGTGTGGCACTGTTTGAGGCAAATCTGAAGGTTTTGTCTATTTTTTTCTCTCTTTCTTTGCCTCCCAATAAGTTTAAAATGAGGAAAAGCGGTTTGTTGTTTAACTTTGTGTTAGTCATGTGAATTAGTGCGCAACTGCATTACTCACCTTCTAAATAACCACACCAGGAAATACTTCAGTTTAAATGAAACAAGACACATTCATTCAGTTATTACCTTGATTCCTGGGGGCCCCTCGGGTCCCTAAAAAAAGAAAAAGATTCAGTTATACAATTTTTCTTTTGTAATCATGGTTTTGATAGGCCTGGTACACATTTAGCAAAATATATCCCAGTAAGACAATAAGAAGTCTCAAAGCTCATTAAGTAGAACAATAAGCTACAAGCTACAACACTGCATGTTTGTAAGTTTTGGAAAACACAATTTGAAAATGTTTGATTACATGTTATTCTGAATTAGGCCTAAAACGGTGGATAGGGTTAGCAAAACTCTAGACTCTCTAAACAGGCCTTCAGATGCTGTGTTAGCATGTTCTAGAAGGCTGGTCTGTAAAACTCCCAGCAGCAACAGGTTCTCACAGGTTTACAACCTACAGTTCCAGCCCTGTTTATGGTGCATACCTTCTGTTCTCATTACAAAAGCCTCAATTTGATGAACAACTTTCCCCCTACCGACCACAAAATATTCTTGTATATTTAACAAAAAAGAGCTGGCACAGATGTGAATGGGGTCACATTAACATGTGGATAAAGGAAGAGGTACACAGAGGCCTCCTGATCTGAAGCATAAGGGGCTGACATCAGCTCTCCTGCAAGTTCCTTCTCGAGGGCGAAAATATTGTTACGTTTTTATGAAAGATTGTGTTCTACCATGCTATTAAAATGTCTTTGTTTTGATGTCACATTAACGGACTTCAAGGTTTAGCTACAATTCTTGTCACTTCCTTTTGGTAATGAGCTGAGACAAAAAACCTCGTTCTCAAAACAAAAGTTTTTCATTCTCATGCCAATATCTGGTAGGAAATGACTGTGATTTGAATCCTTCAACTGCGTCTACTGCTGTTAAAGCACATCTTTGCTCCTGATGTTTGGCATGGGACTAAAAGGAAACTTAATATCGGGGGACAAGAATATATTAAAAGTATCTCCTCATTACAGATGAGGATATAAGTAAAATTTGACCTTCACATGCACGTCTGCCTGTCAGTCCTGTGAGTACCTTTTCATGGTGAGGGGTTGGATAACACTCAGGGTGACCTTTGACCTTTGGATGGTAAGGAGAGTACAAAGCTCATGAGCATCCTCCAGCCTGATAGATGAGGACTCCACAAAGCTGATGGAAGACTATGTTTGGATCTTGCAAGGAACACCACCTTCACTGTACTTATGTTCCGTATTTAGAATTCCGAAGCCAACTGAACCTTCTGAATGAAAACTTCGTTCGAGGCTGCAAACCACCTTTGGAAAGCAGATGATTTTCTCCACAGAGACCTTATGGCTCTGATGATTTTGAATTGATTCCTGCGCATATTTCCTTTCTTCTCCTCCTTTCTGCTCCACAAGAGCTTAATTCTCTTAACTAACACCATATGTCCTGTGAGGCTCTCAGAAAACCCTGGCATTGACGATTTGCCTTTTTAACAATAGCATCACATCAACATGTTGAGCTAAGTCAAGTGGCCTCTAGGTCTGCAGGCTGGGAACAAGAGGCCCTTCAACCCTATCCAAAAGCCACAGTACTACCTTAAAGAACATCTGTGTATATGTGAACACACCGTGTAGAGTTAGCATTATGCTAATCAGTCAGCTATATCAGTAAGCTGAGAGTTTCTGTTGAGCTCTTTAAGGTCCGATCATCTTAAGAGCTGTAGCTTTAGTATGGCTTCAGTCTGGTACAACGTGTTTCCTTCCCTTTCCAGAAAATACAGCCACCCAAAACATGATTTACCGCTTCAAAGACAATTAAACCTCTTCCAAACCCCTTTTTTCAATATTTTATCTTCTCAGTTCTGTGGAGAACCATAGAGAGAGCAGGCTGAGTTCTGTGGAGAACCACGGGGAGAGCAAGTTGAGTTCCATGAAGAACCGTAGCGAGCCGGGGTGGGGGTGGGGGGAACAGAAGCCAAAAATGTTTGAGGTTGAAACTCAAGATGCCTGACAACCTGCAGAAGGCAATGGTGATGTGTAGTGCTGGTGGCTCCATATCACTTTACGACCTCTGGGATGGGAGTATACTCATCCCATGCTGCTTTTAAAGTGGGCCCACTACCAAATGAAGACATTATTTCTTGTTAAAAGTACATTAGTGTCACTGGGTGTATAAACTAGTGAAATGTTAAGCGCAGATCTTGGAGTAAAGAGCGCAGGGTAGATTTTTCACAGGCCACGTTGGTGCTGCTTTCTCATTGCGAGAGTCATTCACGATTTATCTTGTGAATGTATTTGTTTGCATAAAGATTGCCATTGCAACGGACTGCATAAAAAGCTGGCAACGAAAAACAAATGTGATGAATGTATGGCTTCATTCATGTTTTGAAAGTATCAATGCATGTGCAGTTTTATACACATTTGTAAAAGTTAGTTATCATAGTGATAAGCGATTCGTTAATATGCTTTTTTCATTTTTTTAAAGGGTTTCAAACCCTGAGAAAGGGCACTGAGCGAGACTATGTGGAGCTAGTAGGCCCACATTCTCTTTCCACTATGGTGCTGTAGAACACCTCTCATCTTGAGCACTCTTAAGGCTCAGCTGCACTGACCCCCTGTCGTCAGACCCCCTGCAGGATAAAAGGTAAGGTGCCATGAAAGGTTTCTGCTTTTTGATCTTTGTTATTAACACTCCTCTGTGTCTCCCTGCTCTAATGAAGGCTAGAGATGATGGGATTGGAGGTAAGAGGTTTGCGCAGCATCTCAGTAACCCTCTTGAGTTCCTCTCTGACCAGCATGTCCCTACAGCACGTTGCTCCGCTGTGTTTGTGTTGGTTCCCTTTACTGTCCTCGATTTCTTGGCACCGCAAGAGGCAGGCGGGGTTGATATACAACATGCCATGCATTTTTATGAGGGAACTTTCATTAAATGCCTTATTTGAGAAACACCAAAAGCAGTATCCAATTCCTGTTAATTGGAACAGTTTCTTACATAATGAGTTACGTGTGTGAAATATATATATATTTTAACAAGGAATCATAAAATATGATTTTGCTGTTCACTATAACATCAATAAATTTGCTTGAAAATTCAATAAAAAAAGTTTGATTTCTAAGTGAATTTTTCGTGGCAGCGTCCCAGAGCGAATCCATTTGCATCCACAATTACTGTGATGAAAGACTTTGAGAGAGAGAATCCAGTGCTGAAATGAGCCTGGCGTATTTAAAAGTACACCACATTTGAATGTTTAGCCAGTTACAGGATCATTAACCGAGGACCAAAAACCATGACACGACAACATCATTCATGCAGCTCCCTAGTTCCGTCCTCAGATCTCCCCAGTTCTGTCCTCAGATCTCTCCATCATCCCCCTAAACTAAAAACATGTAGGAGTGTTCTGGACGATTTCATAATCAAGATGTTGTGACATCCTCATTCACATGCCACAATACCACAAGGAATCAGCTTTGATAGAGAACTGTATTAATACTTTACCATTAGTCCTAACTCTCCTGGACTTCCTGGATCTCCCTGTTGAAAGCACAAAATGCCACATTAGTGCCCTTGGTAGCATTGTTGCACTTGCCATCAAACTCACCCATGTAACCCCCAATGTGCAGGATAATATGGAGAGCATTTAGTTCATATACATACGCTTGTATTCTTCATAGTTGAATAATGACATCCTGACACGACAGTGGCATTCTGACTGCCTCTCTAGTACACTGGATCTAGTTTGCCAACAGCTATATCTCCTATGGTTGGGTAGGTCATCCTACAATACCACCTACATTATAGCATTTCCTAATGTGGCCCTCACAGTCAGATTGGAACAGGATGATGACTACAACATGTATTTTGTATTCAGTGCAATTTTATGGGACGGAACAAGTGCAAGTGACACTAGGATTGTGTCATTTGAAACCGATCACTTGAAGTCAAGCCAAGCAATTTACCAAATTGTTCACTTTAGCACATAAGTTAACATATGCACTCCCATCAGTGATTCACTGAAAGCAGCTATTTAAATCTTAAGTGAGAGCTGCAGCAAGACAAGTTTAATCTCTTGGAAAAATGGAACAACCATAACAAGCCCAATCCAACTGCTGAAATGAGCAACTGGAAGGGTTGAAAACAATAATGACCTAACTTGGAACAAAAGAGATAAACAACACTTAATATTTTTTCACTCCCGATGCGCATTGCGCCAAGAGAACAAAGATCCGTTGGAGCCCTGTGAAGGTTTTATGACAGAACATAATTGACATGCTTTTATATTTTAGCTTGAGCTCTTTTTCACAGGCTGAATGTACATAAATTAGCACAATGCCATTGACAGGCTTGAACACATGGAAGAGGTTATGTTTAATGGAAAGCAATGGAGTAAACAATAATTCATATAGAGAGGCAGATTCTTGGAAACAGGATCGTATTTTTTTCATCTCACCATACCCTCATTACAAGGGTTACAAGGATTTCCCCTTGAGGTCATAGCCTGGCTGTGGATCTGGGTTGTACCCATACAGCTTTCTGAAGAAGAATGTCATCCCAGGGGAGGAATAAATCATTGCATCAGTTGGATTCTGAGCTGTAAACTAGTCCAGAACTTTGTACTCACCGGCAGGCCTGGTACACCCCGGGGCCCGTCCTTGCCCGTGTCCCCTGGAGGTCCCCGAGGTCCTGGGGGCCCAGGGGGGCCAGGAGGGCCTGGAGGCCCTGCCTGACCCTGGTCACCCTGAGGAACAACACCACAGTCACATTGCTACATGAGGGCGTCCCAGACAAAGTCCGTAGGCTCCAGCAGAGTAATGACACAATGAAGAGGTCCCGGTGAAATGATTTAGTGGCTTGGTTACACTGTCAACATGAAGGGGCATTTGCAGCCTTGTATTTTAGTGTCTCACGGCAGATGTCAGTCAGTAGTATTATGAGAATGTAGGTAAGCTTTAAACCTTAAGGTTCCTAAAACACTAAAAGATTTGACATTATTCAGTCCTGCTGAGACACTTTTTTCCAATTAATTTATCTTCATTAAAACAATTACTTTGGAATGACTCACTTTCTTACCTCATTTAAATGGGAGTTCATTTATCATCATTCAAACAATTACTCCAAAATGACTCATAACTTTTCAATCTGTTGTAATGAGAAATTGAGTCTAAATCAAGTCATGTTCAATCAGCCAAATATCTAATGGGGGATTCGTTTCACCTTAAAACAAATAAAGTTGCGTTCGAAATGAAACTCTTTTGGGCAGAAACAGGCTTCTTGTGATCCAGTCGGCCTGTTTAGTAGCTGGCATGCAAACAGAGGAGAGACCAAGGAGAGGTGGTAGGATAGGAGGCCTCATGGCAGGAGAGGGAGAGAGACGGACGAGCGAGGACAGCCACTACCTTAATGAGCCGACGTTTAATGAGCTGCTGGTCAGCAGAAAGAAAGCCATGATTGATCTTAGGGAAGACCATCTGAGCAGGTGCGTGAGGTCAAGAGGCCGAGGGTCAAAGGTGAGAAAGGTTGGAGGAGGTCCCAGAAGAACAGGAGGAAAGAGGAAAAGGCACAAAAAACAACAAACAGATTCGATTAGAGAGGTTCTTTTACGTGACATCCAACGCCTTAACGGACTAAGGAGAAATCCACACCCTTCCCCTCCCAGAGGGAGCTGCTCTGGGTCTGCGTTTTTCCGTCTCCTTAAATGTGAGAGAGCCCGTAATTAGCCCGCAGGGGTGCTGGGACAGCACACTGGGCTGCAGACGTGGGAAGTGTGGGAACCTCTCCACTGTGAAGGCGCTGTCAGCATCACCACAGGGGCTCAGCGCCCAGTCAGACCCGGGGAGACGCAGACGAGGAGGGCACGGCTGATCTCCAGATCCATCTGGCACCCTGTGCTAATGACTGGGAGCTTGGTGGTGTCCGGTGGTATGTCCTCACTAGGAATCATTACTGAAATGATATGGGAGGGTTTTTTCTCAACCCAGAAATGTTTTACAAGGAAGAAGCCCATGAAAACAGTGTCTGGATTAAAATATTTGCGGCAAACCAATAGTATGGATTTTAGTAACATTTTGCCACTTGGTTTTTATCGTTTAATGTTCCATATCCGCAAGTTCCTTCCACTCAGTTTTAACACCAATGGACATTAGCCAGACCATGACTTGGTTGTATCAATTCTGGCTCCAATTTTCTATAAATCACTGGGTTATGAAACAATACCTTTGCTTTTAAATAGGAAAAGTGGCAGGCGGTAATGATTGATTGGCCATGATTCATTATCTAGTGTTCAGCCTGGCTCTACTCTGTCATCGAGCCCACAGCAGTGCCCCCAAAGTGTGTTGTCCACGGGTCTGACCAAGCAGTGGAGCTGCACCAACAAACCTTGACAGTCAGGATCTGATTGCTGTGCAAAGCAGCCAGTGTAGGAAGGCCAGGCACTCCCTATGTGAAAACACAGCACAGGATGGCACAACACAGACACACAAAATCCAGACATTCAATAGTCATATGAACTTAGATGAAAAGGCAGACTCTTGAAAAGACTTTGATTATCTCCAAACTGGAAGGATTTCAGAGGGTAACAACAGACAAAGTTGATTTAGCTAACCGTTTAGAGTCGCATTCATAATTTATTTTGAGGTTTCTCTTTTGTTTGTTTTATTGATTTGATTGCGTGGGTTGTGTGACGATGTGTCAAATACACATTTTGTGTTCGTCTTCCCTTGGTTTATGTCCACTTGAGGTGGCGGCATGACAAAGAACATACGCTTCCGTTGTCAGTGGAGTCCGAGTAAAAGGCAACATTCAGCTACACCAGGCTTAGAACACTCGTATGATTGGTGTAAAGACTAAATGATTCAGAATGTGCAGGACAAAGACGAAAATGCAGTCCCTTAGCGGAAACTCAATCAAACAAACATATTTGTTTCTTAAAATAAACCTAATGGCATACTTTGGAAAAACGAACTGTGAGGCAATGACAGGTTCCACTCGTAGAGAGGAGACGGTAGTCTACAGCTTCCCACTAACATTCCCCAGAGGCCAGGAACATTGAAAGATTTATTCATGTTATTTTTGGTTCAATGAATCCAAGTGATGTACAGTAGCAGAATGACTATAATGGTTAAGTGATCAAACTTTTGGACGTAAAAGTCCGCAATATCTTGCAAGGAATGTTCTAAGATTGCGAAGGAAATTCTTTCCTACCCGTCAGTCAATGTAATAGGCATGCAGTTGCCATAGAGTAGTGTACAATGGGAAATAGAGTTTGAGATCTCAAATACAATACACTGTCTCAAAGTCAAGTATGTTCAATCAAACATAACACTGGGGGGATTGGCCGAAAAATACACTCAGTGTTTAAAAACATGTAGATACATTTTGCATTGAAGAATAAACTATGAAAATAGGCAATTAAAGTTGTCCATGCCTGGCACAGTATTACAACAATTAGCATCAAATTGCTCTGAAAAGCAATGCCATCCCGCTGTCTTCCAGGGAGTTGGAAGTAATTCAAAAGCTTCATTAAGGGAAGGTAGTAGATCCAGATTACATCCATTCCTGTGTCTGAAAAAGAGGAGACCACAAACCAATCCCTGCAGACAATGGCAACACTGTCTGTTACTGAAACCAACGTGTGAATATTTCCCATCGCGGTTATTTACGGCCACAAGACATCTTGAGGACAGGAATGGAACCCGGACGCACGAGGAGGGTATTAGGAGGCAGAGACTGATGGAGAACTGATCAGCAGGACGACTTCCTGATCGCACTCTGGTTAGCTTTGTACAATTGGTTCAATGCATTCTCCAGAAGATAGGGGGACTATTGGTTGTTCTCCCCACCCCACTTCCCTGTAATGAGATGCCGGTGGTCTGAGAAAGTCCTGGTGACAACACAGTAGTCTCGGGGCTGTCGACCACACTGACAATGCCTGCACCATTAGAGCCATGGCTTGAGCTGTGGGGAAAACAAGCGACCATCTGATCGCTGGATCTGACAGAAATGTGAAAGTATTCCCCTCTAGATAGGAAAGAACAATCCACAATGTAATGCTCTCCTCCAAGGTATGCGTTTGGCAATGGACAATAATGACATGGTGGTTGACGGAGAATCCCAACCATTTCCAACTGCTTTTGTTTTCATTTCTGGAGTTCGAAGTCATATGTGAGGGGACTTAGTTGTGAGATGCGTTCTTGTGACTGTGCTTGCAGCAGCCTGACTGCAATTATAGTAAACACAAAGTCTGATAATGGGAGAATCTAAAACAGAATGCCGATAGCATGGCATTAACATGCCAGATCAAATGTCCCATCTCACCACCACAAACACACACACACGCATGCACACACTCTATCTCTCACACACACACACACACAAACACACACAGCATACAGTCCCTACCACCAATGTAGTTTGCCATTATTCCACCAAAATCTGTGGTGTTGATTATCTGTCCTGCATGCAGCTGGATTCAATTCAATTTAAAATGTACGCCACAGTCATTGAAACCATCAAGTTAGGCATCTACCATGTCTCTCATCAGTATTATCTCCAGTGAATCATTTTGAGACTTCAGATTCTTTTGGCAAACAAGAGTTATGCAACGAAACTCTTTGTTCATAAACTCAATTGAAATCTTGGGCAATGAGGAACTGATTTAATGAGGCACCATTTTTTGGAAAGACTGTCCCTTTTTAAAATTCCATAGCCATATACTTTGGCTAGCATTGAAGGCATGGAACCACCACACAATACTAAGCTTACAGAACAAGAAGTTCCTTTATGTAATCCCTATCATTATTGCATAGTCTCTGATGGATAGCTGTCATTAGGATTAGGAGACACCTGCCTCATTGTTGGCGTAGGTCAGTAACACGTACTTACTTACATAGCTGGAAGTAGAGCTGAACAGTAGCCAAACTTCCGTTGGTGTAAACCAGTATATTTTAATGGGCTGCTTGTTTAACCTTTGACCTGGGGACCTGGCCCTGGCCTGAGATGGCCGACCCTGACATATGTGGACCAGCAGACGGAAGTGAACGTCTGTGAAAGTATCTCCTGGGGGGTCTGAAGGAGAGACCATGTGGCAGTTCTAATGTCAGAATCCCCAGAGATGCTCCCCTGACTGAACCATTCCAACTCTGCTGAAGTTCAGGGCTCCGCTCATTAAGATTCACTCATTAGGCCAATGTTCCTGATATAGCTCCGTTAAGTCAACCCGACTAATCGAATGGGTAGTCAAAATGTCATCCTATTAGCTAATGTAATTGGTGGTATCCAATCCTGACTGTCCTTAAACAAAGTCCTCTACATGGATGTGGCATGTGACGCACATCTGTGCGTGTGTGTTTGTTGTGTGTTTACATGGATGTCTGTGTAAGTTAACATTTTCAGACTATCACGTTTATGTGAGCACTGGAAAAAAGAAAATGGAGAACTCCTCTGAGTTAGAAAGTTAATGGTTTTACAACATTTTGGATGACTCCATGTCCTGGGTTCAAAGGGTACATATTAGGTACCACCCAAGGAAATTCTATCTGGGGAGAAGAGTATCTGTGTCTTAACCCAATTACAGAGCTATTTGCCTTGTGAGCGGTGATATATTGTTTCCCCTGCTTCACTCATTGACTGCTGTTTGTGTATGTTTTACCTGATTCCGCCAGGAAATACTGTACTGCTTCAGGAAACATTCTGTCTTCAGTTTCTACTTATTCTGGCTGTTATCGATCTTGAAAAAAATCGAAACATTTCAGGTTTGGCTTTGGCCACGAGCAGTGGAAAAGACAATATGAGTAAATAAACAAGCGCAACTGTGAAAAAGAAGATACTTGTGCCAATCAAGTTTGTTGTGATGGTAGTTTGTGGTGACGGTAGTATGTTGTGATGGTTGTTTGTGGTGACGGTAGTTTGTGTGACGATTATAACTTAGCGGTTGTTTTGAGGCTTTGTAGTCTGATGAGATTGGATAAATAAATCGTATTTCTGGAATATATAAGAAGGTTTTTCCTATTGTTCTACTGTCCCTGAGTTAAAAACTAGGGGTTTAAATAAGCTAATTTCTACAGAATGTCTATTGGAAAATAGATAAAGTACTGCACTTTGGAGTTTGTCATGCAAAACAAAGTATTCCTATTATCCCTGATGGTACACTTCTATCAAAATGTTAAACTAGACAGCTGAAAATGATTAAAGTTTCCAAAGTGGCTCCTAAGTGTTGAGTTTTTAAATAAGTCTTGAGTAATTACAGGGAAGGAGATAATATCAAGGTCTTTATTATGGTGGCAATTCGATTCCACGTCAATTTGCCACTGGAGCCAGAATTTGAACGAGCAACAATGTCAAAAATGAACATTTTTGCCTGCCTGAGTGGGATTTCCAGTCATTGTTTCTGTATAATATTTGTAGTTTAGCCCAACCAGCTCTGCTTTTCAAATAAAGAGTCTTGTTGTGTTTGGCTATAAAGAGAGAATAGTATCCCTGGAATCCCATGAATCTAAAACCTTTTACCCACAATTCTGCTGAGGGAGACATATAGTAACACCAAGTGACATTCATCAGCCAATCAGAAAAGGACAAGGAGTCGGAGTAAACCACATACCCGCGGCCCTTGGTCGCCTTGATCCCCCTGCAAGAGGCAAGAAGAATTCATCTTGAAACACCAAGATCGACCAGACACATTGAGTGCACACTCACACACACATACAAAGACACGCAAACACACACAAGCACGTGCATGCAAACACACACAACCTACCACAGAAAGGAAAATGGTTGAGGCATAATTCAAAACACATTGATGAGGAAAAATAATACACCCAACCTCAACTATTCATTGCGGTTGAGAGTAAAATCACTTATGATAACACAGACTGACATAAGTAAGGAAGGAGAGGGAGTGGAAGAGGTGTGTCTGTGGGGCTGTAACCTAGGAAAGGGGTGTCAGTAGGGTGTTAACCTAGGCGAGGAGTGCATGAGAGGAGAGGGGGGTCTGTAGGGTGATAACCAGGGAGAGGGGTGCATGAGAGGAGAGGGGGTCTGTAGGGTGTTAACCTAGGCGAGGGGTGCATGAGGGGAGAGGGGGGTCTGTGGGGTGTTAATCAGGGAGAGGGGTGCATGAGGGGAGAGGGGGGTCTGTAGGGTGTTAACCATGGAGAGGGGTGCATGAGAGGAGAGGGGGGGGCTGTAGGGTGTTAACCAGGGAGAGGGGCGCATGAGAGGAGAGGGGTGTATGTGGTGCTGTAACCAAGGAGAGGGCTGTCTGTGGGGCAGTGTTTGAGAGGGAAGGGCTGTCTGTGGGGCAGCGTTTGAGAGGGGATGGGTGCCTGTGGGGCTGTGTATGAGAGGGGAGGGGTATCTGTGGGGCTGTGTTTGAGAGGAGAGAAGAGGAGAGGAGTGGGGGAGACCCAGCCTCTCCTGGATATGTGCCCTGGCCTTCATGTCTGTGGGTGGGAGATGCTCTCCTGAAGATGACACTATGATGAGGCTGAGTTTCTTGTGAGAGGAAGAGTTTAAGCTTGCATAAGGAAGTAGTTGTATCACACATTATGAGTTGAAACCAAGCAGGTCTCTGTTCAAAATCATGGAAAATAACTAACTTTTAGTCTGTGTTGATGTGCGTGCGTGCGAATGTTAGGAGGGGACGTCTTATCCTAAATACTGTACATTTAGAAAGTGGATAGTGCTCTCTGTTGTACTCTATACCAGGATGTATGAAATAATAAAGTGACATTCATGAAAATACGAGTTCATTCAGTATCAGCTGTTTTCCCAGCGATTCCTTTTGCCCAGAGATTTGGGGAAAAATGTTACATTTTTGGGTTAAAGACTTACAGCAGCAGTTTTCTGAGGAGGTTAAGGCTTTTGAATGATTCTTGACAATGTAGAGTCCCTGTGTGTGTGGGTTGTAGAGAGCTCATGCATCTGCATGGTTCTACTCTTCGTGGGCAGAAGGGTATTGCAGGCATGGATACAAATTGGTTCCATGGTCCTACAGACTTATAAAGAGACAGTGTGGTTCTTTTTCCCGGTCCATTGCAATTTTATGGAGGAGTGCTAAGCGATGCATTTAAACACTTCAGTTTGAGCCCTGGTGTTTAGTCATTAATGTACTGTACTGTGGATTTGTGAACGGCGAGAGGATTTAAATATTCAGAGGCCGAAACTTGAGGTCAGGGTGACTTAGCGTCTTAAATGTGAACGGCAGAATACCATGCAAAGCTACATTCTTCATACGGCAGTTAAATTGGGGGATAAAGTAAAATCATGCTTTTAATATGGTTTAATGTATGAGAGAGAGGAAAATGCCAGACAACTCTGGATATGGTCTCGCTAAAGGCATTCAAACTCATGCCAAAGCAAGAAAATTAGGATTCAGTCAAAACATAAGGTTGGTAACGTCATCATCACTTCTCCTCCCTCTAGCATTTGACATTCGCTACATTTTGTACTCAGCAATACTTGTTGGCTTACCTTTTCACCCTGTGGACCTGGAGGGCCCTGTCAGCGGAAAAGAAGAACAAGTTAAGGTCAGTCCGTACTTGGGTAACATGTCAAATGAAGGATGTTTTGTGTACCGAGTGCAGGACCGACACAGGCTCCTTAAGAAACATACGAATGAAACCAAATCAGTTGTGTTTACTCAAAAGGCACCAATCCAACAGCGTTCAACCATGTGTTAGAATGGCAATGGCAAACATATTACCTCAACGAGGGGAACACTTTATCCGTTTGAGCATTTTACACAACAGTTTCTGGGCGTTGCTTAGATGGCTTACATTCCAATGGTTGTCAATCAACTGGAGAGGCTCCTGGGTGGGCCTTGTAAAAGAACATGGGTGGGTGAGAGGTCTTGAGGGCAAAATGCCCATCCATGCACCCAGTACCATCCTAATGAGCTAACCTTCTAAAGCCAACAGTTTTCCTACTCCAAATAGCATTTGACCAGAGCAACAACAAAAAAGCTTGTTGACCTTCACCGCCAACCTTGTCTCAACCGACGTCTGATCGCAAACGTCTGTCAATGCTTCACTGCCTATTCAGTCGCACTAGTGAGGCCCTCCTTTTTAGACTCCCTGTGACATTCTGGAACTGCAAAGACAACTCTACGCACTGGTTCAGACTGAAACCAATTGACTGACAGAGTTAAAGTCGTGTCCTGTGTTATTTTTGGTCAGTCCTAGGATAGCAGCTTTGGAGACACAGATTCTTGTTGGCACACCATCCAACAGTTTAGAATGGAAGAACTCCAAGAGGTATTGCAGCCATCCTCCCCTGCCAAGTTCCAAGACTGTTCTAAAGAAGGCAGGCTCCATCCAGGTCAGCCTCCGTGACCTCCACACCTCATCCTGGGACACGCAGGTCTCCACTCAACAGAGTTGATGACAGGGACTTTCATGAAGTGTCAATCATTTTGACAGACGCATATTTTCATTGGCTTTAAACGAAATGGCTTTAGCATTCGAATGAGTCTCCTTAGTCCAGCTGGTTGGAATTCCCCCAATGTGTCTGCTGTATGGTTGGTAAGGTGGCCAACTGGTAGTGGAGTTTTTCTCCTGGAACAGTTGTTAAGGACTATTCCTCTAGTTTCATACAAGGGGCCACACACACAGAAAGGTGTTCCCTTGGTTTTTCCTGACATCCTTTTTAGAGAGCCACGGTAGACTTGTAAACAAAACAGCCCTTCCCAAGACTGTTGTTTGCCCTCTGAGCGTATGAGAGACCGTTTGTAGGACAATGATATATTGTAGGATATTTTAGGATATAGTCAAGCCCTAAAGAACAACTCTATCCTGATGGGAACACCCAAGTAGGTGTACATTCATATTCCACTTCTAATGTTTTAGGGGGGAAAATGGCTTGAGGCGAGTTTGCGTCCATTGACAAGCTACTGCCATAAACATACAAAGTGTTGGATCCGAAACATAACAACCGATTGCAACTTTAACACAAGGCTGTCAAACAGATTCTCTTGGCATCCAGCACTTTGCTTCATTTCTTTTAACAGACCCATTGGTTCATGAAACTGCCGTACATGTTAGTTAACAACTTCTGGGCACAAACAGTAAGTGGAAAGGAATGAAAATCCAATCACTTTATATGACTAAACATTTCATTAAAGTCGGATTGTTTTATAATCACTGTGGCAACATGGTAGAACTTGCTGAAAGGACTGAAATAAATGTGAATGTTTTCCTCATAATTAAAATGATCCAATTGTCTTTGTCCAGTAGGATTCAACTCAAAGCACTCAAAGTTTGACGAATGAACAAAAATAGAAGATGTCTATATGTGTGCACGAACCAGTGAAGGGAATATTATAGTTTTAGTCATTGGCTGTAAATACACTTTCAATGTTTTTTTTCAAATAATCTTCCAAATCAGTGTTACAGATTGTTCTTTATGCACTACGGTCCTGTCATACACTTCTCACGCTTAACAGGAATTTGCTTCCATTTGGTCACAACGTGTGGAGACTGATAGCCACACCATAGCCATTGTACTGGACAACATATAGACCTGGAGGAACAGACAGACCTAGCCTGGAAGAACAGGCCCAGACATTGCCTGGAGGAGTAGGAAGACCTTGCTTGGAGGAACAGGCAGACCTGGCCTGGAGGAACAGTCAAACCTGGCCTGGAAGAACAGGCCCAGACCTGGCCTGGAGGAACAGACAAACCTGGCCTGGCGGAATAAGCAGACCTGGCCTGGAGGAGTAGGCAAACCTAACCTGGAGGAACAGTCAAACCTGGCCTGGAAGAGCAGGCAGACCTGGCATGGAGGAAAAGATAGAGCTGTCCTAGAGGAGTAGTTGGACCTGGCCTGGAGGAACAGGCCTAGACTTGGTCTGGAAGAGCAGGCAGACCTGCCCTGGAAGAGCAGGCAGGTCTGGCTTGGAGGAGCACACTGAGAGGGCTCTGGAAGTGTAGAATGAGCTTTCCATTGAGCTAATTCTCAAATATTACTCAAATATTTTGACGAATATTACCTCACTATGTTTGGTTATGAACGGTTGGGCCTATAAAGCCGTGGGTTACTCCTTCCATTTAGCTGCATTAATGTCCTCCTCAGCCAGTGGCTTGCATTAAGTAGCTTGTTTAAGGAGAAACTCAAAAGATGGAGAGCATGATGACAAAAAAAACTCAAAGAAACATGAAAGAATCACAATCAGAGCCAAACCAACTCCACAAAGCAACTCCAATCTGATCAAGTAACTCAACCCACTTAATACCAGTACAGAACAGTAAAGGTAGCTAAACAAGATGTCCTGGCTTTCATTTGATACGCATGGACTGCCTGTTGTTGCTGGAATGAAATATGAAGTAGTGCACTATGATCACAACTTTCTTTATAAGATCTTCATAGGTATGGTTTGGCTTAAGAGTTGGAGACAGGCCACTGTTAGAGACTAAGCGAAGCAACCAGCGAAAACGTCGTCTCTGGAAAGTCTCTCACAACAAAACTGCTTTCTCCCAGAAGACATGGTTTTGCTCATGTCTGATTGAAAGTAATTAAGATCATAAAGATGATCTATTTTTCTCTATGAATCTAGAGGAAGATAATGTTCGGTCATTAGCAACAGGCAGAAGCAGGTTGCCTTGAGGAAGGTCAATAATGAACTGAGCTAGACAGCCTAACCAGTTATTATCACTCTGTGTAAAACTGGAGCCGCCAAATCCTTACGTGTTGACATGGTCCCACAGAAGAAACCTGGCATCCCCACGTCAGGACTCTAAACATCCATATTTCAACCTCCTGTTCTCTTACCACTTTCCCAAAAATGGGATGGATGGGATTTTGACAGCATATGCCCCAGTTTGAAGCAAAACGGTTGGATCCATTCCACTGTTTTCACCGTTGTTGACACGAGAGAAATCGCTCTTGCAGACTTGGCTGCGCGAATCAGGTCCGATCTCTCAAAGCGATCCCCTTAATCCATGGGCCTGCGAGTAGTCAGTCTTATGCGCAACTTCAGTCGGGAGCTGTGCTGGTTTTCATTGGAGCGGCAACCTGCTTGTGTGTATCGAGGTTTGTTAAATCCATCCATCAAACTGAATGCGCATCCCCATGTAGAAGGACCAGAGCCAACTGGACTGCCTGACTGCTGCTGTTGCTGAGCACTGTTTGCCACATGGAACAGATCATTCCACCCTGAAGCGCTGGCATCCTGAAGTGCACAGGCTAACGACTATTACTTTAACAACCTCCGTCTTTACTGCCTCCTTACTTTTTGGAGGTTTTCAAGCGGGCGACGCAGCATTAGCAAGCGCCGTGCGTATAGGAAACTCCCAAACGTAAATGCCCCCCCTGCAGCCCAGATAGGCAGCAAAAGCTAGCCAATTGAAAATTAGACCAGTAGCTTCGACAATGTGGTTCCATTGATAGAGAGAAGAATGAAACGGTTGAGAGAAGCCGAAAGGCGTATGACTCATGAGGATTCGCGCAAGGCTCATTCAGGTCACCTTTGCTCTTTGTCAAACCCGCTGGGTGTTGGAAGCGACATGTATGGCAGGCTTCTGAAACCAAGCAACACCTATGTTACAGGGGGGCCTATCAACCACGGACCCTCCACAGCCAACCTGACATTGGTGGGAATGGGACCATATGCATAGCAGATCATAACACATCTTGTACATTGCAACTAACAGCAGGGAGACAGTTATAAATCATAGGCATCAAGACATGTGTAATTTGAACTAGTCTTTCCACCTTCAAGGAGAATGTTCCTGGCACAGACATTTCACTTTAAACCATTATATTTGCAATTCTATTCTTTATTTATGAAACGGGCGATTTCCTCTCCCCATTGCATGGTTTGTTTTCATGGTGGATTGTCTGCTGTCTTCTTAGTTTGTTGACATCTAACAGGCTTCAAGTAAACGTACTCATTTGCCTGCTAAATAAACGCTAGGTTTCCATCCTATTCTGAAAACCGTCTCTATCACAAGCTAATGCTGTCTCAAGAGAGCCATCAGAACAAACAAACAAAGCCATTACAGTCAGTAAGGCGAGACGAGGTGGTAATTGTGTAAAGTGCAGCATTTCCGGACAGGGGACTAAACAACGTTGTCGCAGTGATGGCTTGATCGACAGAGAAGGAGCTGGATGCAAGAACCCAGGATATACTTCAGGTCCCATATGTTAGTTGCATGGGAACCACTCAGCCATCCCTTCAAGGCCCCAGGTCAGGAGGCTTGTGGGGGACAAGTAGCGCTATGAGCAGAACAGGCCGGAGTTGATGGCCACAAGTGGCTGGTGCTCGTCAGAGGAATCTGGACACGGAGGTTAGGCAGGGATAGGAAAACCACACTGGAAAACTGACTGGGGAATGGCATCTGGTTCCCATATCCACAGTGTAGCACAATTAGCCTGCATAAAAGGGATTTATTGTGTGTATGTCCCTGTGTGTATCCTAGCCAGTGTGTGCATAGAGAATACTGTGTGTTTGTGCCGACTCATGGGAGATTGGGATCACGTGCGTGCATGCATACATGCATGTGAAAATGTGCAACGTGTGTGTGCGTGTGTGTTTAAAGCAGGCTATGCAGGGTAGCATCATACACATCCTCCAGGCTCATCCTAACTCTCTGGCAGTGTGGCTAATTAGCGAGGTCACCTTGCACTTGGGAGGCAGTTCTGTCTGACAGACCCGGGGAGGTAACTGGCTGAGGCTGCCTGGTGAAACAATGGTTCATTCTGGAACCTTCTACAGGATGTTGTCTGCCTACTTAATGACCCATGACCTGTCAAGCTGAGACACGTCATGTCAAAAAGGATACAGAGACAGAACTTTGATGTAGAATAGGAGCTACTTTGTGTATTTAATCATATGACTCACCATAATTGAGCTAGTAATGAGTCATTTCTTATTGTGAGTATATCTAGTGCCAGTGTCATGTGTATTTGATATCTTTTTTACTGTGAAACCAAATGGCAACACAGCAGGATAGCGTCAAGTTGTTGAAACAGCCTCCCTCTATTGCAACGCTCCATGTGAAGAATAGACTTGACATGTGAAAAGCAGCGCTCTTCATGTGGTCACGTCCACAGTCGGCAGCCGCCTCCAGCCACGCCGGGACCCCTCGTGAGCATAAATGAACTGTCATGTCAGATTGCACATTTAAAGCCTCTGCGGGAAAACTAATTTGACATGTCTGTGTGTGTCTGTGTGTGTGTGCGTGCATATGCATTAAAGTGATTCCTACAGTGAATAATGAGTTAGCACTTGAGTAATTATGGATGTGGCAGATTTGTATTGGTTGGGTTAAGGTCATAGTGGTCGTATGAAATTTCTTTCTTTTGAGGTTTTTCTCTACCATCAATCCCTCTGTAAAACATCCTTTTTTCATTTTTATGCCGAGCACACCAATGCTCATACTTACAAACTGAAATGTCCCAAGTTTTTCCTCGCAGAATGAAAGTCAAATCATCTAAACTCATTCCTTTCTCTTTCATGCAGATAGTGCAGAGCGCACCAGCATCAACCTAGAAGACATCCCCCACCCCCTCTCTCATACACACAGCTCCCCCGCCCCTCCCTATGTCTGAGAAAGTCCCCAGGAGCAGGTGTGATCAAAGTCCAACCGGAGAATGTTTTATTAACAGGCCGTGGGGGTGCATTATGGATGGGGGGCGCAGGCCCCTGCACCTTGGTCCCTACCACCTTGGCTGCATAATTCATACGTAGGGGACGGATTTCTAGCTGCCGCCAGAGCTCCAAATCTTAGCTGTTCCATACAAAAGCCAGGAGAGGGACTGTATAAAGAGACGACCGCATCGATGAAAGGCAACCAGTGCTGATGATTTCCTGGATGAAAGAGGGGATGTGCCTGCCGGATGATGAGGGATTCGCATAGGTGACCTTCGGCAGAGCATGTGGGTTTAGGTTCCTGCTACTTCCCACAGGGACGTCAGATGACTAATGTCTGGTTGAACTGCAGGGTTGATCCCCATCAGCTGAATGAACTCTGTGAGCACTGCCAAGCCTTACATGCTGGATCAGCTACCCAAACCGACTGTAAAAGTCTAGTTGATAGAAGCTTCACTCGGGGAAACGTCCCCTCCGTTAACAAAAGCGAGGCCGCAGAGGATTTGATTTGAAGTCGACTCTGCGGAAAGCTTTAGATCAGGTGGAACCATGAGAAAGAAAGAGGAGCGAGAGACTTCCTGCGTGGGTTGCTGCTCAATCGTGCGCCGCACGGTGCCAGGCGCAGAATCAGACGTGTTGAAGTTAAAGAGTCCTGCGTCGCTTCGCTCTCTTGCTGCACAGATGCAAACTCTCAGAGTACTGAATCAAACTTCAGGAACTCCCCTTTGCTACCAGTGTAAGAAGACTTACAACTCATTTTCTCTAAGTCTCTAACGATCAAACAGCTCGCTCCACCGCTAGTCCACAAGACTTTTGCAAATAGTTTTTAAAGACACGGAAGACGTTAGAGCCTAGCTGACAAAGGTCTCTTGCTGGATATTCATAGATAATCAAGTAGAAGAAAGGCAGGGAGAAATTGTTTAATAAAAACAAAGCAGATCTGTTTCCATGTCTGAATATTAGACATTAGCTGTGTGTCTCAGTGATGTGTGATGAAGTAGAGTCCCTCTTAGACAGGTCGCTGTCTCCTTGATGGAGTTAAGTGACAGTTAAGCCAGGAGGCAGAAAGGCTGGTAATAAAAGCTCCAAAGCTCACGCATTCAGTTCGGAACACCGGGTACAAATGAACCAATGTTCCTCTGAAACAGTCCTCTTGATATGCAAGCCAGGCAATGTGTTCTCTCCATGTTCCCAGGTTTGGTACAACTAATAAGAAACTACATGAGATAATTAGGCACTGTTTCCGAATAATGCAGCCCTGGTTTATTCTATCCTGAAAAAGATTCAGTGACTGATGATGCCTAATGGTCAGGGCCTAGAATTCATTTGCTAAAAGACACTTTGATTTGTGGAGAGTTCTTCCGTATATATCGCAGAGAGAGAGACAATATATCCTGTCTGTTTTAACAGTAACAAGGCTTGAAGACATTCATTACTGCCTATTTGGTTTTTGGAAGTGAGTTCAGAGAGCAGGGTTGCCATAATACATGGTTGCCAGCTACCGCCCCCATTTAAAACGAACCCCTGCCAGACCATTCTACCGCCAATTCATGCTGCATAAACTTAAGGCACTGGTCTGGTGGTCGGACCTTCGTGAAAATAATCTGTGTTTTCGATAAGATACATTTGAGGGGGCTTTGTGTAGTTCATCTGGCAAAATGCAACCAATGAAATGGAATTGTGCAAGTACTCTCTACCCAAGACACTATAACAACTTCAATTTGTTGCACCACTAGTGTCAGAGGGGAAACTTGCTAATTCTCTGACCTATTCTGAAGAGGCCTGGTGGACCACCTATAGACAGCAGGCTGCATGTCAGACAGGTCCAGGGGAGAGGGGTGAGGGTGGAAAGAGGGAGATGCAAGACCACCTGCAGTCACTTCCAGGTCTGTCTCTCAGGCCTCCAGGAGCAACACGCAGTGAAGGAGGCGTGGCCGATTCACTTACCGCTTTTACAGTGCGGTCGGCACACTCTATTATACCTATTCAATCTCGCTCGCCCTCCGATTCTATAAATTATTTTAAGAGAGCGCACGCACGCAGGGCTCGGCTGACCACAAAATGGTCAGAACCCCTGTGGTTATACATGGGTTTGTCTTCATCTTCCGGAGTTTTCCATCTGTGGAAGGGAGGCCCTTCTGTGATCAGTCCGCACATAATGAAGTGAGATGCTCTTTTTGGGTGCAGGGACCTGGCAGGGAAGGGTAACGCACTGGTTGGTAGCGTGGCCTATTGCAAACCATGTAGTCTGGATGAGAAGATAGGTTTCCTATTAGGGGCAGGCATGGGTGAAAATATTATTTTAATAATATAGTCAGATTACACAGTGGAGTGCAACGTTTTTCTTGTACAGTATTTACAGTGTATATTTAGATCCCCAAAAGACCTTATGCTTGAGGTTATTTTTTCCTGGATAAGCTATTAAGCAAGTAGAAACCCAAAAATCGCAAATCTGAGCACAGAAATATTCCCAGCTATGATGTGTGATTGTGACTGGAATTAATTATATTCACTCTGAGTTCTCATGGTAATTATTTGGTGTAAGACTAGGTTTCTGCCATGGAAATCCCACGGCTTGTCCCGGATCCAGGAAAGGGACCACGGGTTTGGAGGCTTTACCTGAGTATCTCCACCCTCAGACAAGATAGACAGACAGGAATACTTACAGGAGGTCCTGGAAAAGAAAGTAGAGAAGAATCAGTGTTAGAACACATTGTAACAGACACCACAGACAGCTGCCAGACTAAAACTTTTATCCTATCAGAAACACCATTTGCAGTACATCACCGACACTAACAAGTTAAAATATGTCCAGAAACTACTGCAAACCCCATCTTCAGTGATAGGCCTGGCACTCTGACATGCTGTCATGTAAAACGCATCCCTGATATATTCATCCAGCCCTTTTATATCAACAACAGTGACTGTGAGGCCGGGGACATGACTGTTTTAATGGAGGGGGCTCTAATTTCACTGCTACATGGGTTTGCACGCTTGTAAAAAAAAGCACTCCTTCTTTTGCAAGGTGCTACCTCTGTCCTTTCCCCCCAATTACCAGTGCTCAAAGGCCTTGTTGCCGTGGTAGCTTGGGCCTCACTTCAGAACCGTGCAAATCATCCGTGGTCTTTAGGTTCTTATTAGTGAGGACCAGCTGCGGCCAAGCCGGCATTCTATGCGCTGCCTCCGTTCTTGACTGGAGGCAAACCCAGCTACACGTCGCTTCTGTTAGAAGCCCAGGGGGATACAGTTCATTACCTTCATTTAATGAATTGTCAAGTAGCTATTTCCCAAATTCGGTTTTTGGAACCAGCAGGCACAAGATGGATGGCAGGGAACAGAGTGTGATGTCATTGCTTTTAGGTCACATCCACAATCAAACGCTGTGGAACTCTGCCAGGGTCTGCGGGAGAACGATGACTAAACGCCTGCGAGATATATGATGATCGATGGTTTCGAAGTGCATGTTAGACTATCCACCATCAAAGCGACCCAGTCCAGTCTCGTTATTCTCCATCTATGAGCGCAGCTTCCAAACAAGTTCCTCCTCTGTTCCCCATCTGTTATCAACAACAGTGAGTCACCAACAGTGACACTGTGAGGTCACCAGACACGTATGAAGCACGCGCCCACTCATATCCGACCAAGGAAGTTGTTATCGCTCTCCGACCCGACATAGAGGCAGCACGAGGTACTCCTCAGCTTCGTGTGGGTCCCGTCGATCACCTAACTTAAACAAAGTGCTCTTATCGTGTGAGTTACATTCGTTTAGTCTCTGCGCTTTTGCTGTCGTTGCCTGAGATCGATATCATCCAACTAGATCAGCAGACAATGGCCAGGCAAAGGCCAAAGAATAGTATTTGATCCTGACCTGCTAGTGTTTAGCATGCACGTGCCAGTGACTGGCTCTCTCTCTCTCTGACCTACTCTCAAACTAGCTGACTGCAAAGCCGTGATTGTCATGGCATTACCTACATAAGCGGCTCTCTGCCCTGTTGCATCATATCTTGCAGCATGGGCAGAGGTCTTTGCATCACTGTTCCAAAGCACAAGTCTACGGTTTCAGTGTTTTCGATGCCTGCGGTCACCGATGGATTTTGATCATCTACTTTTGGATTTTTACAAAAAAGCCTGACCATTTTTCCAGCGGATTTGTTGAAATATGGTGTGGAACCCCAACCCCTAATCCTCACCAAGTCCCAACTCCACTAACCCTAACTGTAATACTGAACACACATTTTGCTTTTTTGGCAACAGTTTCTTGTGTGTTCTTATGGGCAGCCCATACTGTATAGTTATGAGTAAGTCAGTACAGTCAGTTAAAGTTAAGTCTGCAATTCGAGCAGTGATACAGTTAGTATGTTGCAGTAAATTGGCTGAAATGCATAAAAAGAGAAAAAAAGAAGGTAATATTCAGGCCGTTTAAAAAGCAGCCCCACAACAGATAGGCTCTTATTCCTGCGACTTTCAAGCTGTCACTGAGAGTTAGCGGCAATGTGCAAGGAAACAAAATGATCTGCTTTTTGTATCAGCGTCTGCCTTCATTTCCTTGGTCCCTTAACCACTACCTTATGCCTCGCCACCTCCCCCCCCCCCCCCCTTCTGAACAGGGACCTCGCTTTGGCCTGTCACTCTAATTTGCTTTTACGAGAGCCAATACCTTTGGTCCAAGGGACGGGCTCTAGTGGAGCACTATGAAGTCTCAACATGGGGGTGCTGCAAGGCTCCAATGTCCATTATGGCTCCGTATTAGCCCCTATTAGCCCTGCACGCTGCGGTGTGCAGCCCCACGTCTGTGCTGCTGGTTCCATTTCGTATCCCATTCACAACTCCCTGTCTCCACACCACAACCAGGTCTCTCCCTTAAATTCAGGGACTGTGCTGAACTGGATATGACATGCCTGCGCCATAAAGGGCGAGATACAAATCTGAGAGCGAGAGAGAAGAAAGAGAGAGAGAGCGAAAGAGACAGTCTCCCTTGGAGGTCGAGCAAACTCTAAATTGTCCTTAACAATAATAAATGCTAATGGAAACGGCCAATCATTCGAGTCGAACTGTAATGCACTCCCTGGAACATTCCACCCGTTGCGGTCTTTAGAAATGTCTGTCTCAACGACAGACAGGAAAAGTCCACAACGGCCTTGCAATTGTGCGTATCAGACAAACGCTTCACGCACTCACTCACCAGGTTCTCCATTGCGGCCTCTTCTTCCACGCTTTCCTTGTGGCCCTGCAAGAAAAACAGGCAATGTTCTGGTCAGTACTCGGAGGAATTGGTTGGAGTCAACACTTATTCTTTCTCTCGTTTCAGCTACTCGATCTCCCTCGCATTGTGCCTTTCTGCATTCGAGCAGCATCCACAGAAAGAAATGAGAAAGAAGCCGTGTGAAAATATTGCCTTTAGATCTTCACACACACCTCAAACTTCCCTGGGTTCATGAAGTATTTAGGCACAACTCCTACACTAACCAAAGGGGAAACAGGGCACGTATACTCCAACCTCAGGAGCATTCCTTTTTGTCTCATCTCTTTTTCTCTCAGTCCTATCCTTTTCCGCTTGAATGGCCTCGACTTCTAGATCGTTTTTATAGCAGTCATTTCGGATTCAGCGACTCCCCTTGCACCTCCCTTGAACAGCATCAATCTGCTAATGCTCTACCGGAAGGGTAAAACAATTACACGCATTGTTAAGTTTTACATGCTGGAAAGTCGACTGTTGTTCGTGGATCACTTTTAGGCTCCTGACTAAGGCGCCCCGTGCAGGGAAGCTACGCAGCCGCTTGCCTGCGACTGGGCGTCCTTTTGGAGGGAAGACTCGCATGCTTTGCTGTTGAAACGCAATCTATGAGTTGGCAAACTTTGAGAGTTGTTCAAATCTGTTACTGAAAATTATAGACACCACGCTTGAATAAGTATGACATTGGTGAGTCTGGCTCAAGTCCATGAGGATAAGGAACGAAACAATATGTTGTGCTGTCTACATCGTGGAAATATTTGAAACCGTCATTGAGATGTTTTGGCTTTGTTCGATGGGATAGATGATCTCAACACTTTGGATGAAAATGACCACAGCTCCAGTGGTCCGCCATGAAGACGTCCATCATCGGGGTTTGGAAGCGAAATCGTATCCAAGTCAACAGAGCAAGAGCGAGAGAGAGTAATAATGCTTATTTTTTGCGATAATATACTGTCGCGTTAAAACAGGCGTGGGTGTCAAGACCGTATGGCATTTGCTTCCACTGTTTGGGAGCGTGGCTCAGGTCTAAAGGTTGGAGTAGAGTTCAGCCAAGCTTTCAACCCTGGCACAGCCTTCAGGAGGTACAGCAACTACAGACGACTCCTCTATACAAATGCATCACTTCATTGCACAAGGGGTTCCCAAAGCACATGAACAAATCTTGAACCATTGTAAAATTGTAAGTTAACCGATACACCGTCTGGCTGTGGAAAAGAGGAGAAAAGATGTCCTTTCACCATAATGAAAGAGGGAATAGCAGCAGCTACTCAGTACACCCACACAGACCAGCATATTTTTACACACAATATTTTGTTGTTGTTGAAGGTGAATGTCCTCATGACCTTGTCTGAAAGAACTTTCTCTAGAGAGAGACGGCAAAAACTTTCTGAAGCAGAATTTCTGAAGAAAAAACTGGTAAATGATGCACTTGACTGTGGTTTTTAAGTGCTTGTCACAACAACAACAACCACAGCTAAACACGTTTGTCAGATACCGCTGTACACATCAATAACAGATAAACAGAAGTACGTTTTTCCCTTTTCTATCCAACATCCTGACTCATTCTGGCTATGTATATTACCAATGAGATAATGCGTAGTTTATAGAGCTCATAGTGTTGACAAAAAGTGTTGGCCTTGCCAACCGATTTAAAAAACAAGCATTCTTTCTGTGGATTTTATTATTCTTTAATCAAATCATTTAAAGATTCTGTAGCGAAACACAACACATAAAAATGTCATGCCCAAACACCAACATCCAATCTCCAAGGTAAACCCAAATCCAAAATTGGCTGGTGGCCAAACAGCACAGCAAGCCTAATTGCCACCTTCCAAGCTGGAAATGAATGTTGCCCTTTCCTGCGATGGTGGAGTGTAGATCACATTAGTGTGGATCCAAACTGAAAAGCCATTAGACCAAGTCGACAAGCCGGCGCGAAGCGAGCCCATACTGGCTCTCGTCTGGAGAGGACAACTTGTCGGCATGTCGTACCTCTGTGCATGCATCCAGTGCTCTATCTCAGACTATTTGCAGGGAATCATCGAACAGCATCATTGCATCAGTGTTGGGTAAAACTGCTTCTCGTTTAAGCCGCGACTGATGGCAGTGTGCATGGCTGCATTGCTTTCCTAGTAGTCTGCTGCATTCGTGATATTTCTCATGTCGATCCTACAGGGTGCCAGTGTCTCTAGCTGGAATCACTTTGAACTTACACTGCCTAGCATTGGGGAAAAGATAAAGAAAGGAAGAGCACATATGACAGCTATGGGGGCAGGTGGTTTAACATTCAAGATGCTTTCTGAAACAGCTTAAGGTGAGCCTCTTGAGACACGGCCAATGAACCCTCGATTAAATCAGCTCCGATAACTCGGTGAAAATTAGTTTGTCGGGGTAATCGGGATGGGTGATTCATGATCGGAACCTGTCACATTAGGAAACACAAAAATCTTTGTTGTTTTGTATGTGCGTTTTGGGCGTACACTGCTTGAATCCTATGAATGCGATATCTGGCATGACAGTTCAGTGTATGTGTCATGACAGTTCAACCTAACACACACACCTCTTTTAAACGTCTTTTAGTGACTCTGCATTTCCTCTGTGTCTTTTCTTTGGGGAATGTTGGACGGGATCCAGTTCGGCAGTAGGGCAGAATGAGGATTTAGAGGGATTTACTGGAGACTTGTGTGTTTAAGACTCTATTACCTTCCACTTAACCCCACATCACAACATGGCTGAAGGAATTAAACACAGACAGCCATGCCAAACTATACAGTATGCTACAATAGACTGTACAATGCTTGGCTGGCTACTCGACAATCTACAATTACTCTGACTGCGTAGTGAGGAGGTGTTTGGCAAACAGAGACGTTTTTGGATCCAGGGTCCCTGTTCCCCTGCATGGCAATGCATATATCACCAAGGAACATTCAACACTGGGTCCTGTTTCCAGGAAACATGCAAATAAGACCACAATTCACGATCAGCATTTTACAGTAACTATTGATGTTTTCTGTTCTCTCCCTATCCCACAGTGTATGTCTGTGTGTGTGTGTGTGTGTGCCTGTGTGTGTGTGTGTGTGTGTGTGGAGGGAGGGAGGGAGGGGGGTATTTTTAGTTGTTAAAAGGGCTGCAAAAAGCAAAACTGACAGTTGGGTTGGGTTGACAAGTTAGCCTCAAAATACCTCACATGAGGGGGCTTTTCCAGACAAAACAGAATAGTCTGCTTAGTCTACAGTTACCTTACTAATGACAGTCAGTCCTAAACTCATATATTGTCCATTCCAAAATGCGCAGATAGCAATAGAGAGAGACAGAGACATTATGAACTAAACATACTGAAAAAGAGACTGCTTGGACACAGGAAATCAATTATGATCTAAGCCCCGCCTCCATCGTTTAGGCTTCCAACGACTGACCACCAATTTAATCATCCACAGATGGTTTTCCAATTTTATTTCTGTTGAAAATGACATGAACTTAGCATCTGGTGAAGCACTGAATATGTTTTGTTTGTGAAATCAAAGCACATCATATCATCCTGTCTCAACATTTACTGTTTATCTACAACTACTTTGGGATGATGCCGGCTTTTTTATGTAACGCAATCAATACTATTCATGGAATTGAGCTAACTGCTACTTTGCAAAATTAAGCCCACCACAGTCCATAACCCAGGGACAGTGAAAACATGTTCAACGAGAGGATGTGGACAAGTAACAAGTTTTTATTGAGACAATGTCTGAGAACTGTCAATTATTCCAGAGACACATTGTTTCCTTGTCCAAGGCATGTTTGGCCCCATAAAAGTACTGTCCATACACCATTACGTCTAATTCCAAAACAAATAGAGCTATTGAAACCGCTTCCTAACCCAAATAGGACTATTAGACTGGTTTCCTGACCTCTACAATACGTTTCAATTCAAACCAATTGAAAAAGCATTAAATTGTAACTTGTCATTGGTCATACATCACCAGGTATGGTATCCAGAGCAACCTTCAGTTTACTTGCGTCTAAAGTAGTCTGTGTAACCTGGCATTTTGTGGATTGTCTGACAAACAGAGGTTTCTAACGACTTAAACTAGCCAGCCTCTATATAAAAACACACAAGCACACACTGAGTGGAAACCTTTCGGATGTGGAAAAACAACAGCCAAACATTCAAACGCTTAACACACTGGTGCAAGCACTCGAAAACCGAGTTGGGGTTAAGGTCAGCGTTCTCAAGATGGTTCCAATGAATTGGTGCTGACCCTTCCTGGTCTCTCTTGACTGTCATCTTAGGTGCATTTGTCTCTACCTTTCATGACGCGGATGTTTCCTCTCCTGCTCAGGAGAGGATGAGCGGTGGGCTGTAAATGTGCACTTATGTCAGAGACTGTGGAGGTAAATTCATATGTCTGATTACAGTCTGCATTTAAACTTATGACCAGGCCAGGACACTATGTATGGAGCAGTAACACACAGCACGTGCTGATTAAACTGATCAGACTTAATTCGCTAGAGTACATGAGCTGAATACTTCATTCTAACACACCCGCGCACACATACTTAATTGCACTAGGTCCAGTGTTGCTGTCATTAAGCCTGCGTGTGTCCCAAGACGTCACCCACTAAGAATCTCCATCTAATTATATCATGTAATATTAATTATGCACAAGGCAGCAAATGATTAAAAACAAGCTAACGATGCGTGGCTTGTGCGGGCCTTTCTGCTTAAACAAGGCTGTGGTCTGGGGAAGTGATTAGACCTGAGTTATGAATTCACAGATGCCCTAACGGATTTTGTAAATAGAAGTTGTTGCTTCATCAGAGGACCTCGCGTTTGTCCAGATGCCAGCGTCGTCTGATAATGAATCCTCGAGGTTATTTCATTAGCCTTCGAGGAACCTGTCCATCACTCCTGGAGCCCATTAGCTTCGCATCGAGCAGATTGAACTAGTATTAAAAATGCATCTTTCCTCTCTTTGAACTAGTAGAGACCAAAATAGTCTCTTGCTCGTGTCACCACCGAACTGCAGACACTAAACCCCCCTGTTCCACCCCCCCCGTCTGTTCTTCGTCTCTCACTAGGGGCTCCGCTGATGGGGAGGCATCCGTTTTTTGGCAAACCGCTTGTTATGTCTACACACACACACACGCACACACTCTCTCTCACACGGTGCATACGCACACACACGGTGCTTTGCTGTGAGGAAGTAGGGGCTGAAAACTATTAGTGATGAACAACCGGCTCTACTCCACAACTGTGACGTGACCCCCACCTACCCACACACACACAATGAGGAAGACAAACAAGGACGAATATGTCTAGAATCAACAGGCAGGCACGGATCATCGGCCCCTTCCCCCCCGCTCAGCCTGGAGGGTCGGCTGGATTCTTCAGGGAGAAACTGAGGCCTAAGAGAGAGTCTTTTCATCACCTCCAGAGATCAATGTACTTTCCGCTGGCAGAGCACCGAGTGCTGGGATACTTGAGACCCGCCCCGTGCAATCGGCGCAGCAGCAATCTCCACCCCCCCAGCCCCCCCATCCCTTGCATGTGGTCCTGCTGGCAGCCAAGCGCTCTCGCTCTCTGATGAGGCAGGTCAATAACAAGCCCATCGATCCTCCGCGCCGCGTTGACTTGCAGCGTCAGTTCTATTGGCACAGGGTAGCTTTTTGCATCTCTTTCTCAGCCAGCCAGAGACCAGGCCGAAGCTCGTCCACAGAGCTAGCGTGCGGCGTGCCGCTTGCTGCCTCGGACGAGCGACTTCACGTCGTTTCATGGCCATGATGGAGGGAGAGCATCTGATTAACAGATTTCATGGGGATGGAAAAGAGCAAAAGCTCTGTGAAGTCGGCTTGTCTCCTGAGCTTGTCTGACATACATGTTCCGGGCGTTGGATGGTGTCTCTCAGCCTCAGATCTCATGCTTGGGTGAGAAGCAGGGAGTGCCGGAGAGGGTTGCTAATGATGTGGACTTGTACGTTTACATTTTGTACAAATCTGAAGGGGATACGAAGAGACGCATGCACGGACCCATGGCAACCTCATGCCCGCAAACCCAGATGAACCACGAGTCATTAAATCTGTCACATTAAGACTTGCAGATGCAACAGGACCTAATCGATAACTCTAATTAAGAACTACAGCATAAGCTAGGATGCAAGGGGAGTCTAGAGGCAGAGCACACTGATTTACTGGCATTCTAATCCTCTCTGTCCTCTCCAGACTAACTGCAGAACCCCATCCCCCTATAAACATGCCTGCACTACATTAGCAGAGGAATGATGTCTCCTCTATAGTGCGAATCCCATTGCTTGAAACGCCAGGCGTGCTGTGTTGAGGTCTGATGTGTTTGAATATGATGTATCTGCTTAGAGAGATAGAATTATCCATTCAAGCCGTGTGAGAATGCTGTTTCCAACCAAAACACACAGGTAAATGGGCTAGTCGACGGATGTGTGGATAAACGGATAGCTGGCCAAATGAAGCCTTTCCTGGGAACTAGCCAGCAGTTGCCGTTGCAGCTTACTGATGAAACAGCTGGCATATTCCTCTGTGGGTACCAACAGCGATGACAAGAATTACAAGCACACTGATATGATATTTGCCTCCTGAAATAACAGGATCTAATTTGTATCTATTTGTTAGGTTTGCGTGTGTGTGTATTCGTGTGTGTCGTAGGTGTGCAACTCTGTGCTGTGGAGAGTGGGAACGTGGGACACAACCCGAAGTGGAACGCATTCGATCCAGTCAATAGTTTCAAGACCATTTCGGGACATTGAAACAAACCGCCACCAAGGGTGTCATGCCACCAACAGGAAGTACACCGCGTAAGAGCCATCCAATTATGCTTTTTTTAGTCAAGGGCTCCAATGGTATGCTTTAGCTGTGTTTGAGGCTGGCCTAGCTGACATGGAGGAGGAGAGCGTAACTCTAGCCTCACCTTCGCAGTGATGTGACCCCTGGCTGACCCCAGCTGGCCGGGGGGGGGGGGGGGGGGGGGCGTGTGGTTTGTCGAAGGGTGTGTGGAAAAGTGTGTGGTTTGCTGAAGAGTGTGTGGTGTGTGGAAGAGTGTGTGGTGTGTGGAACAGTGTGTGGTGTGTGGAAGGGCATGTGGTGCATGAGCCAGTTTGGAATGTGTGTGTGTGAGAGAGTAGAAAGAGGGATTTACTTGGCTAAATCGTTTCGCAGTATTAAAGTATGAAGCTCCATTTGGAAAAGTGCGGGAGCCTTAAGTTTGGTTTAAGGTCAAGTTTGTTTTAAACACAAGACATTCTTTGAAAGTTTACCTACACGTTATCTACAGACATCAATTATTTACCGATACCAAGCAGGGTATTCAGTGATACTGTCGAGAGATCTAGTAGGCTTTCTGAATACCTTAGGATAATACTCTGGCAGGAACTCCCCTTCGCCCTCCTCCTGTACACGCTGAATTTTTAGTTGCCAGGGCAAATCTTCAACTATATACACTTACAAACGCTCAGTTAACACACCCTGGTGCTGAGCATGTCTGCATCCTGCCGCTGTGACCTCAGCAAAACGACACGGCGGCAAGCTCACGCTCCCTTTGATCCCTGCAAAGAAGCTCCTTCCCCCCTGCCCTCCTCCGCCTCCCCCAGGCTTGAGTTTCACCATCTCCCCAATTATCGTTCTGAGGCGGCAGTGGCGGCCCCACGCCCCTCGCGCCCCTGGAGTGGTGCGATCCAGGCAGGATTATGTCCCAAGTGCAGCCTAAACACGCCTGGCCGCAGACCCTTTAGGCCGGTGTGTCACCCAATACGACAGACGAAATATGTGCGGCTGTGAGTGTGAGGAGGGGATATGAGGAGTAGCATGGAGAGGGGTGTGTGTGTGTGTGTGTGTGTGTGTGTTTGTGGGGCGGGGTGGGATATTATGTCCTTACTAAACTGTGGATTAGGGATCGCTGTCTGTTGTCGCACTAAAGTTACATGTCTTGGAAAGAAAAAAAGAAGTGACACTTGTCACCACTGTTTAAATGGGTGCATTTTAGTCATTTAGCACATGCTACAGTTCAAGGTGACACACGTAAGTATGTGTGTTTGTTTAAAACAGATTGTTTTCTTGCTAAAGCGGAACAGTTTAAGGGAGCAGGGCAGCCATTAGCGTCGGACATCACATTAACCCTAGGAACTGACACACACAATATAATGACTTCAAGGAACACCACAGGAAGGGAAACCACTCTGAAACAGCCTTACTTTTCCCTTTAGACAAGTCAGCACCAAACACGCCTTCAAAAATCCTCAACTTCAAACGACTGGCCGCCACACTTCTCTTGACGGGAAACTTAAACGGTGGCAGGAAAAGTGCAGTCCTACATTCTGAAAGTGGGCCAGGCAAGCAAGGCGTCCTGCCCTAGGAAGGTAAATCCCTCCAGGCTGAATGTTTTTGGCTAGAAGAGGAGGGCAGGAACACACCGTAATTATAACGATGTTCCCAACTGGGCTGATCCTGCAGCTCTCATGCTTGATGGTGAGCGTGTGTGCGTGTTTGGGTTCATCAAGTACCTACTGTATCTACTGTAGTGTTGCTCACAGCAACCCATTAGCATCCCTCATTATGGCATCCCACTTCAAAGGCCAGGCCGTGTTGTCCAAGAGTACGGATGTTGCTCTACCCAGGCCTTACCGACCGCACTCCAGAACACAAGTCCATGTGTAGTGGCTGCTGGTAGGCCTGTCATCGTAGCCCAAACAGCATGGATGGAGGTGGCTCTGTGTTTAGCGAGAGGATTTTGTAAAGCGTGCTCTCCGAGGGGTGGGATGAGTGTTAGCGTGAATGCTGAATGGCCTCAGTGTCCGAGCCGCCTGAGTGGAAACGAAAACAAGGTGTCATCGCCGCTCTGCTGGCCCACGCCCGCTGACAGTCCGCCAGCTCGCCCTTTATTTACCCAGCCGAGGAAACCTGTCTGTAGGACTCAGGGTGGAGCGGAGCCAGCCCTCCAACTCTGCCTCCCCCAAACAACACTCCCCCTCCTCTCCCATCTCCCACCCTCACTACACCATGAACACCTGTGCTGAATACTGGAGACTGGAAGACTTTTGGCGATGCACTGAGGCTCTGAATGTTACAACTCTGGAACTGGAGAGCAGCGAACTCTCACAAGGGAAGCACCTCAGGTAAATACGATAAACACATCAGGGAAATATACCTTCGCCAGCGGTGAGGGTTTCCCACTGGGCAGGACTTGGCAGGCGAGGGTGACGCTCCAGAATGAACACGGGCACTGTGCAGCAGTGTTTTCCTGACCCATGTTGATATTTCCTTGAAAAAAAACCTCCCCAAACCACTAGAATTTCAGCTCCTTTTGCAAGCCATTAATTCAGGTAATTGGAGGCTATTTGTAAACAGAGTAATCTCCATGTTGGAGTGGTGTTCAAGTCTTTTCTAAATCATCATGGCGTATTTCTGAATGTACTATTTGATGGTGTAAACTTAGGATTCCTGCAGTCTACTTGGTAAGTCTCATAAATTCCCACATCCTCATATATCTAATTTAGTTGCAAATGAAACACTATGTCTCACCTATGTAGTCCACTGTCTGCAATCCTGTTGAGAGTGTTTCTCATGTGGACATGGCATGTTGGCCATGAGGATGAGAAGACCTACCTGAAGGTCGGGCTGAGGTTTTGGGCTCACTCTGGGGCTTCCAGAACAAGAGGAACCTCCTCTATACACCTCCCACCTGAGGGGGCTGCTTCTCTTCAGTGTTAGAAGGCAAACTGGCGGTTTCATCCCAGCAAGGCTTCAGTACGCTGTGGGTGACGTTCTCCCTCGCTGGCCTGACTAAGACTGATGAGACACGCTGAGAGTCCCAACACAGGCACATCAAACGCACGCCACACGGCTTCAGGCTAAGTTAAACAAACCATTCGAATACCCACAATGCAATATGATGGGAAAGCATTTGTTTTATTGCGTAAGTGATTGGCGCTCTTTGAAAAAGGGCTGTTGGAAATCCATAATGGATTACAGTTAAACAACTGTGTAATCTTATAAGAGGCAACCCCATGTTTGAGGACAAAAGCTGAATTAACATA
This sequence comes from Plecoglossus altivelis, assembly GCA_036571765.1. Taxonomy (NCBI): domain Eukaryota; kingdom Metazoa; phylum Chordata; class Actinopteri; order Osmeriformes; family Plecoglossidae; genus Plecoglossus; species Plecoglossus altivelis. The sequence goes on along the minus strand of BROE01000023.1, from coordinate 4,715,473 downwards.
TATAATTCAACACTCAATAGCTCTTGCACATTTTATGACCCTACTTGCACTACTATAATCTTAACATTTTACATTGCTGTAGGAAAGCTGCATAATCACGTTGGACATTAAAAGGGGCTTTCGCATTTTGGCTTGATGTGACAAGAACCCCTTGATGTTTTGAAAGCTGGTGACTGAAGCACTGCTTGGCCTCCTGGTTCTCTCCTGACGTGTCACTCAAACTGACCAGGTCAAAGGTCAGAGGAGGCCAGTGGGGGCAACAGGCCCCTGATCTCCTGCCTGTAGATTCAGGTGGTTGGAGGGAAAGGTGGGAGGGAGGGGGTGTGCTAGCATTAACGAAGACATACTGTTCTGGTTATTGGGCTTGATCCTCTCTGTAGTCCGCAGACACACAAAGACACAAACAGGATATTCACTCGAATGGCCAACTTAGTACAGAATCAAGAGGATAGGCCTCGGATGCCCTCAGGCAAATATGACACAGATGGCAGCAATTCGATGAGAGGGTTTCTCAGTCCTCAGGCTGTACTTCTGTAACCATTCCTGTACGTGTGAATCATGTCGTTGGGCTGGACTAATAAGCTGCAGCAGTATGATTGGATGTGCCAAACCTCGCCAGTCTTGTCAGTAAGTTTACCACCCCCTCAAAACAACAAAAAAATCGAAATCATGTTGGTGTATAACTAACAGAGCGCACCCACTCGGCCTAGATCCAGACGTTTTAATGAGCTTGGGAGATTTCAATAGATGTGAGGGCAAAGGGGGCATATTATTGGCGCATGGTTCTGTTGGCAGCCTCCTGCCATCTCTTCTACGGAGCAGGAACCAGGCTACAAGACAGCTTTGCCACAACCAGGACCAAAAGCTGCTTTTCATACATTTAAATTAAAACCGGACTGTCTTCTCGTTTTATTTCTTCTGTTATGAGACAGATGAGGAGATTCAGTCCACCGTCTCTTCTCTCCCATTTATCACGGAGACAGGAGAGATTCATTTGGCCTTTTACAATTAACCTTGGCAGAACGGAAATTGCACAGCGAACATGAATCCTGCGCTGTGCGCGAAATGACTTGAGACAAGAGACCTGAAAAAAAGCCTGACTTTACCGGAGCATTACAAACAAACTAATAAGTGTGACAAAATGAAAGGAGTCGGGATCGTTATTGGATACACAAAGTGAAAACAACAGCGACAAGGAGAGTCGTTTCGGTTGAAATGAAATTAACATTTGGGGAGGGGAACTGATTTTCCATTTCCAGGCCACCCATTTGTGGCATGCCAAAACAATCACTCCATATACAATGTAGCTATTGAGTTCCTAGCTTGAGATCAAATCTATTCTTATTTTGCTTTTGTGTGCAGGCAGATCTAGGGAGCTTTGCGTTGGGTTATCTCCAGAGCATGGCATGACAAGCACAACAACCAGATTCCACATCCAATCAGATTCCACATCCAAGCTTTTCATCTTCACGTTGGCTCCTGTGTTTCAACAGGAGTGTCTTGCATGTATTCCGGTCTAGGGCATGTGCCGTAGACAGCTGTCACCTCTCACAACATCACCTCCAGATCAAGGACCCGCCAGCAAACCTTTCATTGAGAGACGCAGCTCCAGAGATGCAGAAATTGGCAACCTTTTTCCATGAAAATGTTTAGGTGGGAATCACACTGAGTTTTGGTTCCTGACCATCAGAGTCACTGAGGAACTGGCGTCTCTTTGAGTCTCCAGCCCCTCCAGTGTTTTCAGTGGCTAATGAAAATGGGATAGGACAGGAGGATATGCTTGGTTCCTTATTTACAGAGGGGACCACTGTGGTCCACAGGACCGGACCACACAGCATGGGGGCAGCGTGGTTGATGGAACAGCAAGGTTCCTTTTGAAGAGACGACCCAAGACAGCATTCGGGGAGATCAGACGAGGCTCCTACGTCACCTCTCAGATGCAAATCCACTAAAGCTGAGGCCTGTTGGTTCGCTTCCTTATGAGTAACACATGGTGCCCCAACACCGCTCCACAACCTTTCACATGATGCACATGGCACAAATAAAAGATATCCCCTATCTATTAATTTTTTTAAATTTATTTATTCACTGCAAAAATGTGCTCTAGTCATTGACAGAGAAACAATCATTCCAGGGCAAGGGCAGAGAGAAGATTACAAAGAAACAGCAAACAGATTGAGATTCCTTTTTTTTTTTTTCTTTTTTTTTTTTACGGGAAAGGGAGTGGGTTTTTATTCCAGAAAACAGGGCACTGATTGTGAGTATGCTGCAGCCGATTACTCGTTCAAGTGGCAGCATACTGTTCACATTACAATTGCCATGTTCCGCTGTTTATTACCGCGCATGTTCCATGAGAACTTGTCACTGCCTCGCCGTCTATGGGACCAAGATGAAAGAGGAGAGAATGTGCGGCAGCGCTCTTAAAGAGGAGTTAAGTTCTACTGGGACCGCATGAGAAGATGCTCGAGTCCAAGCGGCACACCAGCCTCTGACAACCAGCTCTGGTGTGTGAGAGAGGCTGGAGAGAAGAGGCCGTCTCTGGTGTGTGAGAGAGGCTGGAGAGAAGAGGCCATCTCTGGTGTGTGAGAGAGGCTGGAGAGAAGAGGCTGTCTCTGGTGTGTGAGAGAGGCTGAGACAGAAGAGGCTGTCTCTGGTGTGTGAGAGAGGCTGAGACAGAAGAGGCTGTCTCTGGTGTGTGTGAGAGGCTGGAGAGAAGAGGCCGTCTCTGGTGTGTGTGAGAGGCTGGAGAGAAGAGGCTGTCTCTGGTGTGTGTGAGAGGCTGGAGAGAAGAGGCTGTCTCTGGTGTGTGAGAGAGGCTGGAGAGAAGAGGCCGTCTCTGGTGTGTGAGAGAGGCTGGAGAGAAGAGGCCGTCTCTGGTGTGTGTGAGAGGCTGGAGAGAAGAGGCCGTCTCTGGTGTGTGTGAGAGGCTGGAGAGAAGAGGCCGTCTCTGGTGTGTGTGAGGCTGAGACAGGGGGAGGAGGGAAGTATCTGGCCTTCTCAAGCATGGCTCTCATGGTCCAGCCTGTGCACGGCTCCGCCCGGCCTAATCTTATTAAAGGACCACCATTTAACAAACTTTCTTAAACGTTTTGTTTTTGCTCCGACTGCAATCCACTTAGCACCTCCTAGGGCATTCAGACCATTTGTGAAGCACAACTTTGTTAAAGAGAAAAAAGGTCCCAACAGAAATGCCAGAACTGAAATGCCATAAGCAGTCAGTTTGGTAAAGAAAACATAATTCTTTCTGACCATTTGAATTTAACTGATGCCAAGCGCCTTGGGAAGAAATTTACAGAGACAAACTACGTGGCAGAAAACAATGGGAGGGGTGAGATCAGAATTGAGTTAAAATTGTGTTCAAATGTTTCCGTGTGTTAGGGTTCAATATATGGCATCATTTTCAAACAAAACATATTTCTGTTCAAAGAACATGTCTGTAGAAATAAATCCAAATGTTTATCACTAAATACCCAAGGCTGAACTTAAACTGTAATGTGAAAAATCTTTTGGGATTTGGTAGAAATTAGCCTTGAAAGGGAAACCATGTGTGGGCAGAAAGAGAGAGTTCAATAAAGCACCAAAAAATCTATGCAAAACTGATTTTAACTTCAAGTTGATGCAATGAGGGACCGTCTAAATTAATTTGAAGTTTAGAGATGACCAAGCGCTTTAACAAAGTCATTGATGTTAACATCAAACTGTTAAAAACGGGTGATAAATTTGTAATGTGTGCAGAAGACAAAAAAGCTTATCATTATGTTTAAGCACGTACACACACACATACCTACACACACACACATATCCATTCATTTACGCACATACACCCGCCAGCTACAGATGGCCAGTCACAGACTTGGCTATAAAGTAGTTGTGCCAAGAATCCTATCAGAACCCATGCGCAGTATGGTGTTCCCTTCACAGTCGTCCTGCAACTGAGGTTCACATAAGGTAACCTTTGATTAAATGCCACTTAATGAGGCCCAATGAAGGGGCTAATAAGTAGTCCTTAGAGAGCTATTCCAAGGTTTACTGCTGTGTGAGTGTGTGTATGTGTGTGTGTGTGTGCGCGTGTGTGAAACTGTATATTACGCACTGTCCCTCTTATTACTCAGACTCTACCTTTTAAAAATGTCAGCTCGGTGGTTATATGGCGCAGACGTGCTGCTCATTGTTCCACAAAGGTTCCAACAGTGTCCAGTAAGTGAGTAATTCAACTCAATGTAAGGCCTGGATAATAGCTACGACATTTGCAAGTGCCTATCAATCTTGAACAGGATTCTGTTTCTCAACCTATGATGGTTAAAACAGATGCGCCTCAGGGCCGCATTGAGCAGACGTTCACATCATGTTCACCTCTGTGACTAGTGCTACTGTAGACCCTTGGAATACCTCGGAACATCTTCCAGTTAAACACAGGTACGTATAACTGAGTTCGTCTACTACAGTGAGGTACTCGGTTCTAATGCCGATGGCATTAGATGGTGCGGTCTGTAGCCTGACTGGCTGATGCCAGTGTTTCCAGTGGGTGGTCACATGCGTGGGAGAGAGGATGGCCGAAGGCCAGCAGGAGGTACAGCGCTGTAGCTGCTGAGGGCCACTGAGGAGCAACGGCGTCTGGATCGCCTGCCTGATGTCGCACAGCCGGTAAACAACTTTCCCTGTTGTTCTGCAGGCCCTGTCAAGACATGACAGAGTGCATGAGCACAAATCTTTGCCAGGAGACATTACGCGTGTGAAATTTACAGCAGAGGGTCCGCCTTGTCCGGGAAACTGGAGTTGGCTTTCATGTTGGTCTTTGCTGCATGGATGGGGCTGAGACTGTGATGCAAAGGGGGGAATATTAGCATATAGCAGTGAGGTAAAGTGCAGGAACTGTGCCTTTTGACCGGCTGACAAACCTGGCAACCTGTCTTCCCTCACTGGTCACCCACTGACAGACAATAGGCAGCAGGAAGAGGAAGCAGGTGAAGACAGAGGAGGATGCAGCTGACCTGGGTCTGGTCACGACTGAGTGGGCTTTTCCCTGGAGTTTGGCTGCCTCTACCTAGACCAAGGTCTTCAGCCGAAAACTAAGATCTGAATTAATGTCTTTAGGTTCAGTGGGACTCAGCAAAGAACTTCTGAGGACACAAAAGGGCTATTACTTTAGTCAATGGCTGATGCCGAGAAACATGCATCAACTGTGTTGTTGTGAATGTATGTCAAACAAAAAGAACGATTTTTCGAGAACGAGAGGTGAAACCCATAATAGCCTCAAAGCTCTTAGTTGAAAGCAGCATTTGCGACCCTGGTGATTATTGCTCTCATAATGGTCTGCAGCCAGACAGCTGACATTTCCCATGCCAGATACTGTTTCCCTCCACAAAAGTTTGTTCCTGTCTAAGGTCCAGGTCCTTCCAGGATTCAACATGTGCTAAGTGGATGACGGCAGAAAAAGCTTCCCTGTCTGCCCTTGCTGGCCCTCTCCTGACGTTAGGGCCCTTTTAAGAAGGTACTTGAGGACCCGTGGAATCCATTGTGGGGTGCATTGTAGTACCGAGGGGAGACAGGTGCTCCGGAGGCAGGACGCTGGGGAGCAGAGTGGAGGTCAGGAGCTGCAGACGGGGTCCTGCCTTGTTTGGACTCCAGCGGTCTGCTTTCTGACAGGCGCTGACAGCCCAGTGTAAGCAAGCGGGCTTCCTGTCTGCTGCTATGGGCTTCTTAGAGACGGATGCTGCTCTCTCAACATGGTTGTATTTATCTGATTCTTTTTCTTTATCGATCGCATATGTACTTATAGCATTTCTTTTGGGGTTTTTTGGGGGGTGGTGGGAGAGTAAGAGAGAGAGAGAGAGAGAGAGAGAGAGAGAGAGAGAGAGAGAGAGAAAGAGAGAGAGAGAGAAGCTGCTCTCTCTCAACAAGGGCTGTTTTTCAGCTGTTATCAGCACCTGTCACCAGAAGTTAATTCTGCTTTCATTAGCTCTTCCATCATTGCCCTGACCTGACGAACTCTGCTTTCCTGTGAGAGACATGCAGTGCACATGTGCAGGAGACTGCTACCTGTTCAAGCTATTAGCAAGTGATGTAGAAACCCCGTAAACTGACATTATCCCTGCGGACATAAAACATCGCACACAATCACTTCCCCCGTCATCAGGCTTCCTGTACAGAACAGCCGGTGCTGCTTTCTGCAGCAATAATACACACATCGGTGGACCAGCAGGGCTGTGAGCTGCTCTCCACATCTGCAGCAAAATCATTCGATTTTTGCCTATCAAGTCAAACTTCCTTGCTTGAAATTTTTAATATTTTCTCCCAAATTAGGATTCCTTGTTTCATCTGTCTGAAATTCAGACTGTCCACCTCCTTTAGATGAAATGCTCTTCACAAGCTAGTGTTTCCTCAACCAAGACGAGCCTTAATGGAACACCTTGATTAATTGGTTTTAAAGTGCCAACCCATTAAAACCACTTTCTTAATACACGAATCCTCATTCTTGAGGCTTCTTACCGATATCTACTTAACACAGAAGTCCCTGATAAGGCAGAAACGCTCCAGCGGGTCAATCAGATCAACACACTGACAGGCTTCACACCAAACACATCTACCTCAGCGCTGCTGAATGAAACATTAGTCTAGCTCTCTCACTTAGGTTTCTCAAGTTTGGACTAAGGGGCCAGAACATGGCCGTGGGGACAGACTCCAGACCAGGTACAGATGTTAGACGAGGGAAGACGTGTCCTTGGGGAGACCACTAAGAGGATGCATGCAGAGAGGACTTAGGACACAAGTTCAACACCCTGAAACCCTTGCTGGAACCAACTCAAATGAAACACAAATGGAAAAAAACCAAGCAGGTACTTATTTAGTTGGAATGACAGGATTCCTAAACGGAGACAAGGGGACAACGACGAGAAAACCACAAGTCAAACTTATGTCATCATCATACCGTCCACTATGTCTGCCATTGGAAAACTGAGAAAAGATGCTAAGAAATGTGATATTAGTGAGGGAAAAGTGGTGTTTGGAAGTATTTTATTTGTACATTTTGCAGTAGCTTCTTCAGTATTAAATTGAACATGAAAATAGGTAGCCTCTATAATTGCTTTCTTTGAAAAATAACAGATTAGCAAAAGACTATTACTGTGCAAATCCATAGATAATGTACATTTTAATCAAATGTGTTCTATTGTACAATATCTCTGTCCTGATTTAATGCAAACTTTTATAACATCCAACTCCAAGGTGATCTACCCATGACTCACGATATCGGAAATTACAATACTTATTTTTATGAATTGCAATAATATGGTCATTTGAATGCAAGTAAGCATGCTGTACTCTAAATAATGACTTCGGTGTAGCTCAGCATTTTCGAATTTGCTGTAACAGCGAACAACAATTTGAGTTAGCTAGCTAATAGAGTTGAATATTTATATTGCATAACTGCTGAGAAACTGTCCGCAGCTTGTGCTCTGCCTGGCAGTGGCGTGAGGATGTTCAGTTGAGCACTGAGAGCAGGCAGACTCACTGCACAAACATTGATCTCCAGATTTGATGGAAACCAGGTCTGTGCTGTATGTGTTCAGCGGTAAAGAAACCCACCAAATAACCCTTCCATGCAAGCAAGTCTCCTTCCACTGATGGGAATGGAGCAGAATGAGAAGAGGAAATGGCTGATGTCTTTCAGAACGATGACTGGAAACCCAGGTACAGTAGAAGACATAGTTGTCTTTGTTTAAAGCCACACACATGCTTCGAATTTACATTTTTTTGCGCGGAAATATTTCCTCTATCTGCAGTTAAAATGGGGTTCTTCATTAAAACATGTTATAAACCAGCCAGTGTAAACCCTCCAAATGAGGGAGGCATAAAAAGCGTAATCGCCCACCGAAGGCTGGTATTTCTCCAGCTTCGCTTGCCGGTGTATGATTGTTTGTTTGTTTACTGTGCGCAATAGGAAAGCTTTAGTGGTGCACTGCCCACAACAAAGGAGGAAGGAGATGGGAGAGACTGAGGGGTAAAATCATTACTGCCTCCAGGATCGAGGGAAGGCTGTATGGAGTGGCGGTCAAGTTGACTAGCTGCTGAGGAAGACTAGGAGGTTAAAGAGATGTGTGTGCTTCAGTATTCGGAGAAGAAAGAGCAGGAGAGAGAGAAGGAGAGACAGGAGAGACGAGAGAGGAAGCGGGAGAAAGGGAAGAGAGAGAGGCAGAGAGGGGCCCGGAGTCTAACAGTGAGGCTCTGCAGAGTAGCTCCTTATTGACCATTTCCATCCGGGGAGCCAAACAAAATAAAACGAGCTAATTTGCCAATTACATCTTCCTGCTCCTTTTCACTTCATTACAGGAGCACTGTTCCAGCGTTTCCCCTTCTTTCAAAACCACCCAAGGCCCTCCACTCCTGCCACCCCAGCCCTTGCTGCCTCTTAACAGGTCCTGAAGTGGAGACTCCTTCAGGATCCTTTACATTTTAGAACACCTGACATCCACTTTTTTTTTAAATTGTCCTGCTCAATTTAGAAGCCGGAAAAGGGAGTCTATGTTTCCATGTTAGATTGTTGCTCACTTAGATGACCATGCACAGAAAGGAGTAAAACAAATTCTACACAAAAACCCATTGGGACCCAGTTAAAATTTACTATTCCCTATATGAACAGAGCGTAATGTGCAAAACTAACTTAGAGAACCCTAGAGAGAGACCATGAATCACAATCCAGCCTTTTAGCTTTGGAGAGCCTATGAATAATATCCTGAAATTTATTGTTACTCTACAGTATGTCCGTCAAAACGAAACACTTCAAATTGAATAACACTCCATCGACAGAAATAAAGATGGCGTGTCAAGCATGAATTGCAAAACGGAAAATGTAAAATATATAGGACAACAATTCAAATGAGTGATTAGAGACTAGAAGTCGAACGAGCCTGTTTATATTCCAGAGAGCAGCCCACACTGTTGTATTTCAGTTTGTTCAGCACTGAGCACTGTACAGTGTATCTGTCTTTAGTTCAACTTGGGATGGCTCAGGTGGTGAAAAACGATTAGCTTCCTCTAACCGAGGAAAGGTACTTAACTTTCACTCGAGCGCGAGCAGGAAGAGGGAGAGCCGTCTGAGAGGGGAGCCTAGTAAATGGAGTTAGAGGCAAATGCATCGCAGTTTGCGCTTCGGCTCCATATGATAATTGCTCGAAAAGAAAATGTTTTGGTAAGAAAGTGCACCAAAAGCACAATGGTCGGCACTGCTCAGTCCCAGTGAGGGAAAGTTGGTGGTTAATAGGAGAGTGAGGAGTGTTGACTTAGTAAGGGTGAGCTAAGGTTGGGGAGGGGGGCCTCAAGAGGCTCCTCAACACTGCCAGCCCTGGACCAATAGAAACGCTGCAGCTGCATCTGGGTCAGTGTGGATATCCTGCTTCATCTTCAAGTCCATTTTCAGGTAGGTTACACAGAGTCAATATTTACCAGCAGATCTGATAAAAAAAAGGTAACTGGGTCCAAGCCAGTTTATATTTATGCGATATGCAAGGCCAGGCCAAGAGAAGGTACCACTGCTTTCAGAAAGATTATTATTCCACCAGAAGTACTGCACATTAAAAGTAGTTCTGACTGGTTCTTTTGCTACACTCGCCAAGATGGCGTTCAATAACTTAGCATTACTTACCCAAACAAATTGTGTGGACAATATAAAAAGGACTATTGCGGGTGTCTGCAGCATAGTTGACATTCTACATGATATTATGCAGTATAATTTGCCAAGGCTCTCAGCATAACTCTGTTTTTATCCAACCACCTGCACATTCCTTGGCAACAACCTTTGACTCTATGATCCTTCTGAGTTACACTTCCTAAAAGCAGCCAATGAGAGGGCCATTGTTGACATGATTGACATTAACAGCGTGCAGTCAGGTTGGGCAGAGCTGCTGGGGGCTGACCCCTGTGACCCCATTGGACAGAAGGCACTACTGACCAGTCCTGGACCCCAGAGTGTCCCTGAGATGTGTGTAAGGTGGGGTGGGGCGGAGAGAGAGTGAGAGGGGAGGGGCTGGAATATAAGGAATAAGGGTTGGGTGAGATTCAGGTATATATTTGTTTGTGTTTGTCTCTTGGTCTCTCTACATAGTTATCATAACATAACTTAGTTTAGGGCACAGAATATTGCACTACAATATTGGTCATTTTCAATTGCTGCGGCTATGATCGTATTTCGCCTTTCCGAGGGTATTGCTCAGAATAAAATACATGCCTCACTCCATTTAGAAGCTTCCTGTGTTATTTATGCATCTTGCTTTGGTTGGACAACCATGAAAGAAAGGGCAAATGTAGTTGGAACAAAGACAAACTGCTGTGAAGAATGAAATACAAACCAGACTTGCCCAACCAGACATGTATGCTTGACATTACTAAAGCATTACCGAAGAGTACACCTTGAAACTTTTGTAAACAAAACCATCAAGCCATTAAAAGATGTTCAGGAGAAACAACACGCAGTCTGTCATTCCAAAAGACTGGAAAGGTTCTCACAAGCCAAGGTGATCCTTTCTGAAAACACCACAGTAATGGATTTTCAAGACAGAAAAGTTCAACATCCAAAACATTTCTTCGTCATTTCCTAAAAGGTTATATAATGTTGACTTCCAGTAAAATGTGTACCACACAGCAGAATCTTTCAAAAACCCAAACCTAACAAAAAGGCTCTCCGATTTGCTCTCGCCAGCTGTAAATTCCAGCACCCTGATCGAACTGTGGTCTCGGAAACAATGAACAGTGAATATTCCAAGGCCCCCTGGGTTTTCACGACTTCTATTCAAAGCCAGGAAGTGAAGAATTTGATTTGAGCTCGTACTGATTCCATTTAAATTTATTCCATGAATTATAAGAACAGAGTCCACTTGCCACACAATATGAAGCGGAACTTCTTTCATTTATATGATAATATTCTAAATTGTTTCGCTCGCTAACTTAGAACATCTTCTCATGCCTCTTAATATTATTTAAGCAAAAACATTTTTTTTAAACTTTAGACATGTAATTGAGTTGTGGGAAACCATAGTGACTCTGACAAGCCTTCTGTGCTCTTGTAGAGCTTTGCCACCAGGTACTCGTACCGAGTACAGGAAGCTAAGCCTGGCAACTGGACTGGACATTCCTCTCAATAAACAGAGCCCTACCCCTAAACATCCAGTACCTCAGTAGTACTTAATGTGTGTGTGTGTGTGTGCTCATGTGTGTGCCTGTGTGTGTCTTTGTATTTAGCTGTTGGCCACTTCGACCACTGATTTTCAGAGAGATCGGCCCCCTCTGAAACAAGGCGTGCCAAAATATGTGTTCCTCTTTTTAGGGGGTGTCAGCTATTAAAGTGCCTTTTCAAAGAGTCGTTGCAAACCATTAGTCATCCTCCTCTTTCAAACCCACCACCAGAGAACACTTCCATTCTATTTTTCCTGTCAGCATCTATAATGCCATTAATTTTGAGATATGTAATTGCTGGACACGGCAGCGTGTGGCTGTTGATTCTGGCCCGAGAGAACGAAATCATTGACGTGTTTGACTTTGACGGTATTTATTTGAGCGGAGAGGTAGCCAGCCATGGAACGTATGCCAACGTCTAACTCTGGCATCCCAGGCTACACATCTGGGCTTAATTCATCAAGGTATTTGCACCAAAGTGCAACAAATGTGCAAACAAGCAGGATGAACAAAAGAGCAAAAAAGAATTGCTGCCTCGCTTAACTGGCAACCAGAATGAAATAAACAAACTCGTGGAGTAGAGCAGACGGCTTGGTGAGGTCGTTTCTGAGCACACAGGCTTCCAACGCTGCTAATCTTGCCCTTGCTGTGACTTGATGACAGGAGATGGCAGGTGGTCAAATTGGGGGGTTTTGATTCAAAGAGGTTTAGCCATCCTTGGATATACACACATAAAGGAGGTGGAGAACAGGAGGGACATTGTCAACAATTCCTCATTCCTTTTGGAACTCTTTCCAGTGTTTAATCCAATGATAGAAAATGACATTTCAAACCTTTCCAATGGATTTAGATTTTTGGATATCACGGCAAAGTCATTATTACATAATGTAAATCATATTGGGGCCATGAACTGTCAAAGTGAATGACTCCAATCATAATCACAGATCTACATCCAGGACATGTGCTTCTGTCAAGTGACACACGCACACGGGTGCACACACAGGACATCAAGCGTGTCGTCATCTTCTGCCAGCGTGCTACCAGGTCCCTGTTACCTTCCCAGCTGAAGGAACGTTCTTGCGCTGATCCTCTGCACTGACAGACCTGAGCATCTGCTGAGAATCAACGCTGCTCTTTCAGGATGGTTCTCTGTGACCCTCCTCCACGCGCCATCTTTTCATTCCATTCTATGATTCGGGCGTAATCACGGCCGATGAAATGAAATCCCCTGCTGTCGTCTTCAACATGCGTCTCCCAGGGAGGAAAGGACCACACACAACTCACCGTGGGTTGAAGGAGAGAGCAGCCATGGTTTGAATGTTTGAATGCGCCTGAGATTCCCCCGAAATAGAGCAGGAATGGACACTAAGCCATGGAACAACAGGCAGCTATAGGCGCCTTGAACTCTGACCTGAGTAACCCTACATACAAAGAAGGGCAAACTTTCATACACAGCAGCCCCCCCCTCCCCTCCACACCAGCCTGCCCTCGAGGGACACAGCAGGTGAAACCGGAAACACAGCGGCCTGAGGTTCTGACCGGCTCAGTGGAGCAGAGAGATGCTCCAGACTGGAGCTCTGACCATGTGTCGTGCCACCTCAGAGTGAGAGCTGAAAACCCAGGGCGGCTGTAACCGAGGCGACGCCAATATGCTGCAGCAGCGTCGCTGTGTTGACTGACAAACTGGTGCCATTCGGCTGTTAACAGGTCCCCAGCTGGTGTGTGTGTGTGTGTGTTTGGCTGTAGATGTTATACATGTGTGTCTGCATGCGTGCAGTAGCTTACCGCAGACACAAGCTGCTGTCGATATGAAGAGAGGGGGCATTTGTTTGGACAACTTGCCTTTCTGATGGAATGCCAACCACAAGCTTGGGGGCCACAGTGCAGTAATTGAAAGAGCCCGTTTGTACACAAAGTGCACAGTGGAGGATCTCTGGTTACCCCTCCTGAAAGCCTCTCACGGCAGCTGGTCCACCATCCAGGTGGGGCTCTGAGAGGTCTTCATACCACCTCGACTTCCAGACTAACTATAAAAAAACAACAACTCATGTCTGGCTCCAGGAAGAGCGTGATGCTGTAGGAGGCTCACAGTGGCTTAATATACTTTTTACACATCAGAGCTCGCAGTTCTGGAGACCTTTGATTCATCAGCCTGCTGCTAAATCAGATTTGGAGATGCTTGGCCTTTTTTCCACAAGGGGACCGAACGACATGCTGCTCTAGTTTCCTGTCCAGAGCCTCCTAATGCCACCCATAACTTTTAATGAATCGTGACTTCAAACTAAGCAGGCAGAGACCCGGCTGGGATGACCCCCTGCTGGGACGTCAGGCGCTGGAAACCCCCACGCGCACAGATCATTTCTACATTACAAATGAGTTGCGAAGAACTGTAAACTTCCTCTTTGGGGGAGGGGGGGGGGGAAGATATATTTCTCTACACCCTCCCTATTCTGTGTAGCATCCTGCTGCTCCTGTCCGCCCTTCTAACAGCATGCTGTAAACATGGGCACTGCAAAAAATGTATTCCACAGGGGCGACGTAAGGTGGTGGTAATTACTGGCAGCCAGTTCAAATAAACACCACTTAATTCATTCGCTCTGGTAAACAAACAAATAAAGCAGCAGCCTTCCTCCGCAAGGCCTTATTACAGACAGACGCTGCCCGGTACCACAGTTTCCTCCAATCACTTCTGATCATCTCACTCCGCCCGTAAGGAGCCAATCACGAAGACGTTCCCGAAAGAACTCAGCTGAACGCTCACCCGCCGCGTTCACCCGTTAGCGAATTAGCATCTCGAAAAGTTCACGCACATTAGAACAACCTAGCGAAACACATTTCACACTGCGTCTGTGATAATTGGCACATGGATAAAACGGATACAGTGACATATTGTGTTTTTCCTCTGGTTTTCTCTTCCTGATTGGTATCTTACCTCACAGGACAGTGAGGTAATCCAAGCACATCATGTGAGTGTTTCTCACTGAAGCAGAACCCAACAAGCACACTATGTCTGAGGCTTAGAGTTTTTTTTATTTTGAGAAGAAAAAAAAACACATTCTGACCCGCCCCAATTTTGCAAGCCCAACTGCTCAGCCACAAAGACTTAAAAAATTGATGGCCTTTGTTCTGGAAGTACCTGTTTTGCTGACACCGATGAAAAACCCAGACCATCTTGCATTTACCGGTCTTGGCAAGAGTTCCATTTTTGTGTGGAAGAAGAAAGGTGGGGGTGGGTTTAAGAGGTACACTGCTTCTAGAAAGCTGGAGGCATTCGGAGTGTGGGAATAGGGGCTTTCTTAGTGGCAAGAACGCAATAATGTTCCTGGAAAGAGATGTAGAATATCCTGATGTCATGCTGTATGTCAGATTAAATAAGGTGGGGTGAAAAGAAAAGAACAGTCCATGTCTGCAAGCAAATGACAAATCTTGGTGTCCTTAACTTTGTCTCCGGCAATGACGGGCCCATTTAGAACAACCTGGCCCACATAAAACCACTCTTACGCCCCAAGCGTTTCATGACCGACATTGCAGTGCGGTCGTCCTTTCCAGCAGTTGGCATCTCATTGTCCAAACACACTGGTCGCTGCAGCCATGATCAAAAGATAAAATGACAGGACGGGATGCTCTCGCCACAAAGAGGGCTAGTGTCAGAGTGTGACCCTGTCACCCACACAGCTAGTCAGCGGCCATTTTGGATCCGGCCGTCGCATCTCTTTTATGCGCCGCGGCCTGAGGCCTTTTAACAGCGTCTGTGTATCGCGCGCACCCTCAGGAGAGAAGGAGAGAAAGGGGAGCGGGGAGACTAAAAGATAGAGTGAACATCGTCTATTCTTCCGCTTCCACATCCATTTGTGCATTCCAATTGCTGGGAATTTCAGAAGCCGGCAGGTTTTTTTTATCATCGTGGTCAGGATTGATGCGAGGCGACAAGGGCTCTGTCAGCTGGGACATTCTCCTGTTCGCATGACTGCTCCTGCTAAGCTAACTGTTTGTGCTAATGAGTCAGAGCAGGCTCGCAAACAAGATAAGGAGAGAGGAGAAAAATGTAGTCCAATAATGTCCAATGTTGTTTAATCGCTCCTGTTAATTGCAAGGGGTAGAGTCTCTTTTTTCCAACCAAGTGAACTTGTCTTGGTTGGTTGGTTTTTTTAAGAGCCTGCTGCATTTGAACACTTATTGATTTCCCTGATTGGTCCTTTACGTATAAGGCAAGAAAAAGTGCCTCTTATCGATGGCAATCAATTTCACTGTGTTCATTATGTCTGTGTGAAACCCCAGAGGCAAGTTCCGAGACAATACTTACACTTTTGGGGAACTCAAATGTAGTTTAGACAAAGTAATATCTCAGAGAAAAGTGCAATGTCAGGGTTTTTCCAGAGGTACTTTCACAGACTGCTGTCTGATGGCTTGTCTTTGGATGATGGTGTCTGCTGAGAACTGAAGGGATGACAGCGTTGCTGGTTAAGTTCCACCACTCAGGGACCAGACGTTTCCACTGCCTGGCCCAGACACTGTCGCTTTTCTCTGGGCTTGTCAGCCTGCAAGTGGGGACTCTATTGGGTCATCCATGACCAGCCTGGGAAAACAGACCCCATTCTTTGAGGAGGGTAGCCCCAGGCAACTGTTACAGCAAACCTTTACAACAGTCCTGTTAATATGCTTTTAAACCTAGGCTGGAATTGGCAGTATGTCTTTGTATAAGTACTGGACTGCACTGCATTTCAAGAGTTTGTTGAGTTTCATGGAACTCTTGTTCGTGTTTTCAGGGCTTTGACAACCTCATGGAACCAAACTTGATCAAAATACAAGCTCTTTTTTCATGATTATCTATTTTAAAACGATGCCAGTCGGATGTGAGGAACAGCTGGCCTCCGGCGGTGTTTGTAGTTAAACCAGAGAACTTAATGGAGCGTCTCACACAGTGTGAATTTAGTGTCCCGAGAAACATGACTCTTGCTGTCTTTAATAGTCTCTGAATTTGGCGCTGTGAATTTGTTTATGTACATACCCATGTATCAACGGGGGGGGGGGGAGGTGGTAATGGCTAATGTTCGTCGCTGGGTAAACAAAATGGGCAGACGGCCCCACGTACACTGAATAATCCATGACAGAACGCCGGCCCACGGGCGTTCATTAATCCAGTCGCCTTCAACTCCCCCCGACACTGCCCCCCGAGGGGGGAGGAGAGGGAGGAGAGGGACAGAGAGCATGCTAATGATCGCCGGTCCACTTTTACATCCCCAATCCTGTCTGCCAAAGCGAGTCACACAGGGTTGTAGCCAGTGACTATGAAACATTGATGCCCATAAAGGTTAATTGTTTTCCTTCAGGGGGGATTTTTGATGACTAATTGATAGTGTACCTTCTAGAAGAGAGGCCAGGCTAAGCATGGCCATTTTAAGGGAAAAGGGAACTTTCTTTGTTCCTTTATAGACCTATCAGGGGGTAATTAACAGTACCCGGAGATGGATGTAATCAAAATATTGTTTTAGTACTGTATGCTTTACAGCTTTCTAGGTTCATCCACCAAGGCATAATGGATGCCTTTGTTTCTAGTGTGAGTGATTAAAGACTTGATGATATAAGGAATGCAGGAAGGTTCTTTTTTTAAGGGGAAAGGTGGGTGTCCGACCTTAATTTCCAGTACTAACTTGAACTGCATTCGTCAGTGGGAGCTGTCATTTTAAAATATGCTGCTATGACAAACCATATCCATCCAACATGCTGCAGTTTAGTCTGCCCTATTGGACGTTCTGGGCATAATGTTGTCGTAGGTTGTGGGCTATTGACATCTGAAAACAAGGACGTGGTCGGTTACTAAATTCAGTTGTTTACTTTGGGGCGAGGCGTTTACGCTAACACAGGGTGAGTGAAGCACAGCACATGTCCTCGTACCGTACACACACACACACACGCAGACCAATCTCCATTTCCCTTCCTTAAAAATAACCTGTCCCAGTCAAGCACCTGACGCGACAACTGTGCCAGACGAAGGCGGTGGCGTGTGGACGCTGGCCCTGGCATGCCAACACCGCCGGCCAGCCGCCCATATCAAAGCTCTGCAAGCCGAAAGCTGTCAAGTTCTGCTGCCATCTGAGAGAGCTCACCTTTGACCTTGCCCCCCTTACCCAGAGTGCATCCCTCTGGACGTGCTTTCATGTGGGATGCACCCTCTAACCCCAACCCTGCCCTCATCTTTTAAACGTCAGACGAGTATCGCTTACGGAGGATCTATCCGCTGAGAAGGTTTACAACTTTGGAAAGCAAGGAAAGACACCCATTAAGGAATACTTGGTGTAGCAAACAAATCTGAGTCAAACAGCACCAAAACCTCAGAACCTCAACTGTTTTCTCCCTCTCTTTCTCTACCAACAGAGAAGCAGAGGCTATTTGAATGTTGGCCTGCTTCCCTGCCCAGCTCCCCAGTGTGGCTGCACCAGGCCCAGAGCTCTCTGTGCCAGCCACATGCCATGCTCAGCCTGAGCCCCATGCCTTGCCCAGCCTGCCCTGAGGAGCCTGCATGGGGCTCCCTCATCACTCCTCCACGGGTGCTGATTTACTGCGCCCGGCCCAACAGGTGGCATCCATTATCAGCGCCCTGGGGCAGAACCATGCCACGGAACCATGGGGAGAGGGAGGTGGAGGGAGGGAGAGGGAGGAGTGTTATTATGAGGGAAACTGTGGTATGATCATAGCGACAGAAGAAGGAGTAGGAGACAAGGAGGAAGGAGACGAGGACGAAGCAGAGAGGAAATGTTGAACAATGGAGGGGAGGGTGAGGAGAGAAATGAGAGGCAATGAGGATGAGGTCGGGTCTGACAGGGTGAGGGAGGGGGTGAAGGACCTGATACAGTTAGGAGGGGCAGGGAGAAGGCACTGCTGCAGGACACACACATCACAGTACACACAAAAGCCTACCACCACTGAGCCTAAAGTCAGAGAGAGCCAAGGTTTCAGCCTGGCTCTTTGCCTGTTGCCCTATCCACTTGCTGTGCCCCCACACAGCAAACATGATTATTTGATGGTTATAATAGGGTCCACATTTTCCCTGTGTACTGAACACACAATTAGACTTCTACTTGGACTACTAAGTTGACTAGTGTGGAACTTTTGGGGGATGGATTTACCCTGAAAGTATTCATCGAAATACCCCAGGTCTATATGAGACCAATGGGGCCGAATGAGAGGCTTATAGGGATCATGTGCATTATAGCAATCCCTCTCTCCTAATGACCATATCAAGCTGATTGATGAGATTAAGCTCTGATTGGCCCTGCTTGCTGCAGTCTGCTCTTTGCTTGACTGGCATTGGTAGAAGCCCCACATCGAAGAGCCTGGGATTAAAAAGTCTGTGTTTGATCTGCCGCTCACACACGTCAGCATTAAAAAGCAAAGCCCTCCCTAATAGTATCACAACTCGTTTTTGTCCAGTGACATTTATAGTCACCCCCCCCCCCCCCCCCCCCCGCCCCGCCTCAGGGAAAACTACTGTCAAATCTGCTATTACACTGCAGCGTGAAACAGCAGAGTGTGGCCTCTGTTTCTCTGCCACCTCTGTTATGGCGTAAACACCTCAGGGGACACGAATATGAGAATGTGCTGCCTCGCTTTGCATCGCATTTGTTCAGATTGCTAATTGCCCGGTGTGTGAGTACCAAACGATGGCTGACGGCACCAGGGTGTTCTATCATAGAACTGTTCCAGAACTTTTCGGCTTCTGTGCTGGGGGTAAGAGGATTTGAGGCCTCCTGGCTGCTCAGAAACGGTATTCGACAGGCGCTCACGCTCCGTGCGAGGAGGTAACTCCGGTGATACTGCAGCCTCTTCAAAGACTTGTTTAGATGTCTCCTTCAGTGGGATGTACCCTTTGATCAGGATGAATGTGTTTATTTTCATTAAATATGCATTTACATAACGGGCCTCCGCTGCACGAAGGGGTTGTGTTGCCATAAATAACTTCATGATGGCTGTTAAGTACAACCCTTCACTTTCTAATTGAATTAGAGTTTAATCATACTAAACCATGCCTAGCGATCTTGATTGCGGGACTGTTTGTTTTATTGCTAAATCATACATGCGGTTTACTTTACGAGTCATTTCCTTGCAGCAATGGAAGAAAATATGGGGAATGTTATCCTTTATATTAAGGCCCTCCAGAAGAGCTGAAAAATATGTCACATGTCTGAACCACGGTGACCATTGAACAAGCGAAAACAGGGTCAAAATGCTTTTCGTTTTGGCAAAAGAATACCAGTCCCCCAGTGCCACTCTTCATCCCCTCTCCACCCGCGGCTCTTTGTCACACTGCGAGGCTCTGCGCTCAAATATTCCCTCTGATGAATTCCAGACTTGCCCATTATGTGACACACCTCCCCTGAGAGTCACATATTCACCTCCACAACTGCTCGATCAGTACTTCCCTCCCGTTCCGTTCCGCCGTGGCGAGCTCAGCTGAGCTGGTGCTCTGGCAATGGCTCGTTTGTGGAGCTGCACTGGGGAGTTTCAGTCCATTGGTCTTCACCCTTCCTGGCTTCACACTCTCAGTCGCAAGCCTGCTTGTTTAGTGTTATTAGAGAGCGGCTGAGGACTCAATCGCAAGCTCCTTTCCAATCACCTCACTGTTTACCTTCAGTCACTTCTCCACTGCAGTGCTATTTTCCTGAACACATCCTACCTGCCATAACCAAGGATTCCATTTGCAGTTAAAATGTGTTTTTTTCTAAGACTAAAAGCAGTAGGTGATTCATTCTGATGGCCGCCTGCTTATAGTAAGCTACGGAATATAAATGCTTCGTGTTCAGTGCGAGTGAGTGCAGCGTATCGCTATTAATCTCCAGGTAACAGTGATGGCGGAACGATAGAGGTGCCCTATTTGCTGTGCCAGCATAAAGCAAAGGTACTGATTACAAGTTAGCGTGGGTGCACTTTAGATGAATGCATTTACTTGTCAGTAGATGTTTGTGTTGAATGGTCTTGCTAGCTAGGATCTTGGAAAGATCTGTAAGCTCTTATTCCGGATCCACCTCTGTCAAAGCTGTCTTGAATAACGACCTGAACGCTCTTAATGGGTAATTTTAGAAGAAAGGATTAACATCCTTAGGTTTCATTTCATGTTTGGACCCGCGCCACTAAAGGTTAGACAAGCTATGGAACTAAAGAGTCCATACCTACCTGATACTTATCCAGACGCACCAACTAAGTTCCAGACAGTTCACCCTCTGGCAACTATTTGCACATCTCCTCACACCTTCTAAACGGTGTCGAGTGGCTTTGAGAAGAGTTGTAAATCACTTAATTCTCTGCTTTTTCTGCATTTATGGCCACTGAACCTGCTGCGCTCTGGATTACTGAGGATGCTGCCGTCTTTTCCAAGATCCAGGGTGTTCGTGGCTAAAGTGTTTCTCTGGCCAGTGTTTCCCTGAGTGTTTCTCTAACTAGACTTCTGTACGTAACATGGCTGGGCCTGGGGCTCTTCTACGTACGTTTTCTCCTAATTCTCTAAAGCGTGGAAATAAAGCACAGGTCACATTTGGGGAAATATACTGTGACAAGCTGAAGACTGTCCGATCAGAGTGTCATTATATTATTATGCTTGTGGGGAGTGTGTGTGTTACAGACCGCATTAGGTACGGTCAGTTTGCAGGTCTTTAAATGTATAATGGTTTTGATTAAGTCAGCTACTATGAGAGAAGCCAGAGAAGCCAGTCAAAAATGTACTGCAGCAGCTGTGAACAGGTTTTCTAGTCGTGCACTTTCAAGTCTGGATTCTTACATTTTCATAATAGATGGCATCTATGACGTTTTTCTAGCGTACAGTTTGTTGTTTCAATGGACTTGTGCGTTCGTTCTTTAGGTGTTTCTGAGATACTTCACACTGGCTTTTGAACCTCAAGTGAACTTGCAGTAATTGAACATCAAATGCACATGGCCCATGAGCAAACTAATGGTTAATGTCCATTCAGGAGTGAAATATGAGCAAATGGACGTCAATTCCTGGTTAAATCCTATAGTGTAAACGTTGAGCGAGGGCTCCTTCACATATAAACCATCCATATATGATCCATGAGTTTAATAGCCCTTACAAAATCCAGATGATTGTGGTTGAGCTTTTTGAGTGCATGGTGTGTGTGGGGCGTGGGGGGCAAGGGGGGTTCAGGACATTAGTTTCACAGGAAGAGAGTTCCTCTCTATCACGCTTCAACACAGAATTTGCGGTGACAGTTTGGAAGCGAATTGAATAAGCTTGATGAGAGAATAATATTTGTGTCTCACAGCCTAATTTTGATATTCTTCGATAGTACGCATCAAGGTTCATGATGATTTCATATAATTATCCATTGCCTCCCCCACGGGTGTGCCTATTTCCAACTAACCACAACCATGGTCAGAAATAAAACAGTCCTGGACAATCATTGTCACTCTGATCTCTCACTGCCTCGCCACTTATAAACTCCCGAGTTCCCTGTCCAGAATCAAGGTTGTTACTGTGATGTAGGGGCCTCGTCCAGGCGTCTGGCAGTGCCTCCAGCTCTCTCCAACTGAGAGGACTTTCAACACCCTGCCCTTGGAGGAGTCAGTAATTGGAGAGCCCCCTTACCTCTTACTCCCAAAACTCCTGCAGTTAATGAGATGATTCAATATATTCTGATTTATGCCTCTGCATTTCTATCATTCCACACCAGTGGCACGCCCTCCTGTGGCTGGGGTTTAGGAGTGACAGGGTTAGGCTTAGGCTGAGGTTTAGGGGTGTCAGGGTTAGATTTATGCTTAGGTTTAGGGGTGAAAGGGTTATGCTTAGGTTTAGGGGTGACAGGGTTAGGTTTAGGCTTAAGTGTAGGTGAGACAGGGTTAGGCTTAGGTTTAAGAGTGACAGGGTTAGGCTTAGGTTTAGGGGTGACAGGGTTAGGTTTAGGGGTGACAAGATTCGTTTTAGGTTTAGGGCCGACAGGATTAGGCTTAGGCTGAGGTTTAGGGGAGTCAGGGTTAGGCTTAGGTTTAGGGGTGACAGGGTTAGGTTTAGGGGTGACAGGGTTAGGCTTAGGCTGAGGTTTAGGGGTGACAGGGTTAGGTTTAGGTGAGACAAGTTTAGGCTTAGGTTTAGGGGTGACAGGGTTAGGCTTAGGTTCAGGAGTGACAGGGTTAGGCTTAGGTTTAGGAGTGACAGGGTTAGGCATAGACGTGACAGGGTTAGGCTTAGGTGTGACAGGGTTAGGCTTAGGTGTGACATGATTCGTCTTAGGTTTAGGGGTGACACATACGGACAGCTGAGGAAGATCATATCAGATGATGGCAGTGGGTCGTTCTCCCTACTGTATTTGCACCCCACAGTTTTCAGTACTATGTGTATATGTCTATGTGTGCATTGCCTTCACGGAGAGAAAATCACATTTAGAGGCGAAGAGACAAAGAGAGACAGCGAGAGATCAAGAAGGAGAGAGAAAGAATAGGACGAGATCAGAAAAGAGATGAGAAAAGGAGGGGGGGGTCACCCTTGACTCGAGGGGAACAGCTGTCTGTGAGATTGCTCCAATGTGTGTGCAAGGCGCAGGAGAAAGAATCCTTTTGTTCCCTGTGCGGTTTGCCGCTGCACCGTAAGACCTTTTCATCTGAAGGAGCTTCTCGGACAAAGGCCCCATCCATGTCAGTTGGACCCGGGACCACAGGAAGCGCGTGCTGGATTGCTAATGAGCGGTGAGGCGGAGGACGTAAACATGTTCCCAGACAAGCATTAATCAAGAGAAACTGTATACGCTGACTGTAAACCATGGTCTCCGACAGTACTACCGGCCACACACCTCCACAAGGGGGATGGGTCAGAGTGATCAGTGATTGGGGTTGAGGTCAGTTGTTAGAGTTGGGGACAGTGGTGTGGGTATGGGTGAGGGTTAGAGTTAGGTTCAGTGGGCACAGGTATACAACAGGACGAAGAGAACTGAGATGAAGAGACTGAAGATGAAGCTGCTGGGAGTATCTGACTCCAGACGATGACCATTAAAATAACTATCATCCAATGGAAAACTTCATAATACGCTACTTATTGTAGTTTAAATGAGATTTGGAAATCTGCGGGTTTGTAAAAGACATCGTAAACAACTAATTATTTTGTAAGACTTCGTACTAGACTTCCAACAATTTAGAAAGAGCTAGCCCAGTTTCACTGCGGTTCCACGATGCTCTGGCTATGAATGCATCTCCCTATTGTTTTGTTGAAAACATGGCTGTACAACCACAAGTGCCAGCGGGCTGATTTTAAATAACCATATCACTGACTGTATTCTGTTCTCATGTTCAAAGTGCCAAGTATGAATGACAAACTATTGTGGGCTCTTAGGAACAAACCCTGAAATGTGTTTCAAGCGTGTTCATGTAAAAGCTAAAAAATGAATCTACAAAAATGCAGACTCTCTGCATACAGGGTTAACTGTAACCATAACACTGCATTTTCAAATTACTATATTTCAGCTCGTGGCCACTTTAAGAAAGACTTCCTTGTGTAATAAAATGTTTGCTCGTCATTGTGGCATACTGGGAATTAATCTCATAATACGATGCATAAGATGTTGGTTTCCTGCAAAGCATGAGTGAAAGTTCGGCTTTTGAGCAACCAGATGTGTGTTTGTCAACCATGGATGTTGGCTTTGTGGGTCCTGAACATCTCTGTGACCTGTAACTGAACCTGGGCACAGTGCGACAGACAACAGTGTAGAGATTCAAAGTCATATATATATATATATATATATATATGACTTATATATTTATATGATTATATATGTATATGATATATATGTATATCATATATATGTATATCATATATATATGATATATATATATATATATATATATTATATATATCATATATATGTACACACATCAAAGAGAAAAACAATACTGAAAAAAGCATTTGTTTTCTGATCAGAACAAAGCCCTATTTGATCGTGACATTGTTTTGACTTGTGTGTTCGTTATGATAGCAGAAAAGAAATTTGTCAGAACCTTGAATGACGCATTGTCAATTCCCTGACTATAAAAAAAACACCTAAAATACAAAGTCAAATGCGCAGGACAGAACCACTTTCAGTGGAAAGCACACTACGTTCTACCAACAAGCTGCAACCATTGCCTTAATCAATTAACAACCATAGCAAATCCTTTAACAGTGTCAGGTATTTTTGGCACTGTTACCGCTTCAAAACACTGACAATTGCCAGCGCATTTCTTCCTGTTTTCGTCTGTTTATTATCCTTCCTTTGCACTCCTTTTGTCGAGTACTCTCCTTGTGTGGCCTACTGTGCCTTCTACGTCTGAGAAAAGAGGCTGCATGTCTGGAAGCAAACCTTGGCAGGAGCTCCTCTTTTGTCTCTCCTCAGAAAAAAGACCGCTGGGACTACTATGAGACGAGGACGCACTCAGGGGATACTCTAGGCTTGTTCGACAAATGAAACGTGAAATAAAAAGGCAAAACAAGAAAAGAAAAGACCTGTGCTGGAATGTCAAGAGGTTTTACTCCAACGCTACACTGTTGCAGTGACGGCAGGGTGAAAGTGCCCTCCAAATCGGAGACAGTTGAAGCACCTTTCCAAATTGCAAAATTATTGGCTAGAATATTTTTTAAAGGACACATTCTTGGCCAGCACTGAATTTCCTGGCATTGAGTGCCATCATAAAGCATCCATTCACAATGCTGACCTGTCTGGAAGCCCTGAGTCCTGCAGAAAGCAGTGGCAGCAAGGTAGTCAGAATCATTTTCCCGTGTCTGACAGAGGTGGGTCCTGTGCAGACTGAGAATGCTAGCATTGTCATTATATCATCATCACCACAGTTCCCCTGTCTTCAACATTCTGGATGGTCACTTGGGTCCACAGGGCAGCATAGCAGGGCAGCATGGCAGGGCAGCATGGCAGGGCAGCATGGCAGGGCAGCATGGCAGGGCAGCATGGCAGGGCAGCATAGCTGCCAGGCTTAGAAGCATCACAGATCTCAGTGCCTATCAGTTTGTTTTAGCTCAATGAGAAGATTACAGCAAACTAGAGAGTACGGTTTCTGGGGAAATTGTAAATTGTAAGCTGGGCTTGCAGGTTGCACTTGGGTCAGTTGTTTCTTTGTGTTGTTGTTTTTTAATACAAAGATGTTTGTTTCACCTCCGAACCTACTGTTGAAACATCCAAACATTTGGAGCATTTTCATGGGTGTAGGCTACTTACCATTTACACCTATTAGTATTTCTGGTATTTCTGTATATTAGGGTGTACAGGCCTACTTTTTATTAATGATGATCTCAGATTAAACAAACAAATTTGCTGCTGCTCATTTACAAATCAAGTTAAGTGTAGGATTTTAAAAGGTTATCGTTTCCCTTTGTGCAAGAGGAAATGGTTCAAGCAGTTCTCAGCATAAAAAAGCTAGAACTATTGTAGGTAGCGGATAAGATCATGCTACATCTATCCAGAATTTTGGATTTCTTAGATAATGTGTGTAAGATATGTATTTTAATCAACACACTGAGCACATAAACCTAAGTCTGCATGCCTGATCATGACAACATTTCACAAACTACAACAGTGACCTTAGACTACTACAACTCTGACTGCATTCACCTGTCAGACACGCCCCTACGCATGGTGCACTGTGAAGGCACGTGACAAAATCAAGGCTTGAAAACTTCACAAACTAATCGGTAGCGTCACGATAACCACTTCCATCTTTTATAATAGGCAACAGTATATGGGTGCAATATGATGACACAGTGTGACGGAAAGGCAACGAATAAGTATTTGCATGACAGTTTGATGTTTTATGTTCCGATAGGGGCAGATGGGTGAATCATGGGTTGATTCAGTATTTTTAGTTAATCAAAAAAGTTTTTACTCCATCAACGTTTGCATAACTAGGCCACCAAACCAAATGCTCCTCTAATTTCGCTAGTTAATATCTTCATTTGTCATTGAGTAAAGTTTATCTTCACCGTTTTGTGTTGTTATTGCACTATTCAATCTGATTAGACTATTAATACCTTTATTGTGAAACCTGTCAAACTGTGGGCGTTTCAACAACCATGTAAGGCAGGGGTCTCCAATCCTGGTCCTCGAGGGCCGCTGTCCTGAAGGTTTTAGATGTTTCCGTGCTCTAGCACACTACATTCTAATGAATGAGCCATTACCAAGCTCTGTGGAAGCTTCATAATGACCCTTTATTAGAGTCAGGTCGCATGTTGCATCAACACTGCAGAATTCTTGATAATATTGAAACAACAAATCTGTCGACCAACTAGAACCAGACAAACCCACCTATGACGGCGATAACAAGTCATTTTTTTAATGACGTATCGCAATAGACTCGTATGCAAACGAGAGAAGTGAAGAATTCACCACAGTTCATCCTAGATTTTACTGTATTCTGCAGCCAATACAACCTAGAACCACCCGGGCCTTTCCCCTCATTCTGAGCGGAGATTCCTGTACTCCTCCATGATTTGATTCATGGGCTTAACCTAGAATCTGGATCAGGTATGGGCTCAGTCCGGTCAGCTATGCGGCTTTCACTTCAGTATTTTCTTACAGTGCAGCTTCATGATTCTTCTACATCTGAGCTCTTGTCAGTGCAGCTGAAATTCCCTTTCTATGCAGCTTGTCATCCCTTTGAAACTGTGGCGGCTGTTCCACTCAAGCCACACTGGGGATGTTCATATCCAAGAGGTGGATTTTGACTTCAGCTGATCTGGAAGGTTCCATCTGCTTCTGCAGGCCTTCCCCAGTCCTTCCCCCAGTGACGGTTGTCCCTCATTCTGCCAGTGAACTTGGGAAGACTTGTTGTCTTAAGCTTAACAACTGGTGTAAAGTTCCTGCCACACCTACAGACTGTGCATCCTCTGTAACTCTGTGCTGTCCACCAGGCTGGATAATAGGATTCATTTGGAAGCCATAAATGGCAATCACTGCTATGTGCCCAGTAGTGGCTATTACGTAAGTATGGAGAATTATGTTGGCTATTCACAGGCACGATTAAATTGAATCTAATTCACAGATTGAGACGGGAACATTGCCTACACTGAAACCTTTTGGATTTGCTGTGGATTCGTTGAGTATTAAGAGACAAAAATCTTGTTCCGAATGCAACAGATAAGTATGTGTTTGAGAATTGCAAATAATTTTAGTGTGTGTGTGTGTGTGTGTGTGTGTGTGTGGGTGTGTGTGAGTGGGGGTGGGTGGGAGTGGGGGGGTGTTAAATGTCAGTGGACACTTAACCTTGCGTGCATCTTTCTGGCAGGATGATCAACATGCTATGCAGAGAATGATTTTGGACTGATGGCGCAATCAACCATATATGTAATGTTGGTCTAAGTTACAGGTGTATTTTTCACCACAGTTGTCTGTTCTTGCCTTTAAATATGGCATCACCTCCTCCTACAAACCCATGCATTGCCCTTCTACCTTCTATTGACTGCACAAAACAGGGAAGGAGTTCCTCAGGGGAACGATGTGAGGTGTGTGTGTATATATGTGTGTGGTGTGTCGTGTTCATCCGACAAAGATGCGAGGACATGTTTAACGAGTGATTAATGGCAAAGACCTGTCTTCGGCGTGGCCCTGTGCTGTTAAGTGTGCACAGCTTGTGGCACTGAGTCCAGTGTGGGCTGAGACAAAGGGGGGTTATCATGGTCAGATGGATGCTGTCTTCATTGCTGTAGAACAATGCTGTCATTTTTCTGGTGCCTGGCTGCCAAGCAAAGCACCTGCTGTCTGTTTGGTATCTGCAGCGTTCTGGGACAGGGCCTCCTGTCCCAGAACAGGAGGCCCTGAGAGAAATGCAAGGGGGTCTGCTGTGTGGTCAGATACATCCAAAGTTTGGAGAGAGGAGAAATGACTCCTTGATCCCTTTCAAAAAACAAATGGGTTCTGGGTTTTTGTGTCATTTTGGAAAAGAGTTGACTGATTTGCGCATGTTGGCATCAAAACCCAATCGATTGCTTCATTTGGAGAGACCACAGAAGCTAACTCCAATCCTACTGTGCTGCAGTGAGTCAATTCTGCCATCAGTGTTCTGTCAAACAAGGGGGGTCATTTATATTCCATTAATCAAAGTGGTCATGAGCCTGTTCAATTTGTAGTCACACTTTTCAAAAGTCAGACCTCAAGGTAAACCATTAAATTCAACTTCACTCCACATGGGGGTTTTTTCTACAATGATGAATCGGACGTGAGCAGTCTGTCGGTCTATTGACTTGGCTGTCCAAGTTTCTGTGCTGTGACTAATTCTACTTGTCTTTCCCAAGGCTTCCTCTCCCATCTTCCAGAGCAGAGCAGAGCCAAGCCTATTGCTGCAAGGTAAGTGTGTAATCTTAAATCTTGATCATCTCATTCACCTATCATTCACTTCTGTCCAGACCTGAGCAGATTGCGGTAAGGTAAAGTTAGGTGAACCAGTAAGGTAAGTCAGTAATCTTCAGGAGTCTGTATCATCTCATTCACCTACCATTCGTTTCTGTCTGGGCTCTGAGCCTATTGCTGTAGTTAATTGCGCTAGTTAGCTTTTGTTAGCTTTTTTCTAAATCATGCCTAAGCTATGCAGCGGAAGCAAAAGGCCATCAGAATCTGACTCAGAAATAAATTTTTACTGCAAACAATAAACATATACAGATCTTAATTTTTAAAGGTATTCTGTATAAATTAAAAAGTAATGGAGTTAAACAACTTGTAAGGTTAATATGAATATAAAATCAAGCACACCCAGTTAAAGTAGAATGATGTACAGCCTGCGTCTGCCTAAAGCGTTGTGCCGTTGGCAACTGTGGCTTGCTAGCGAGCTGCTGTTCTGTTCACTCATAGCCGGGAGGCCAAACCATCGAGCTCAGCCGAGCTGATCTAAGCCAAGCTCGAGTCGCTAAGTGGCTGTGTCCGAGGTTGATCCTTGCTAGTCCTTTACAAAACTATACGTGAATCTCGAATGGCACTGACCTCATACGTTTCTGTTCCAGGCTGCACATGAACAAATCGCAAGGAGCATCCAGCGCTATGCTGCGTGGACGCCGATGGGCTAGCAGGTCAGGGAACCCTCACCTTCAACTTCTTTGGCTGAGTCGTGCCAAGCAGCCGTGCGGTGCCGAGCCTGGTCGAGCCCTGACCGCTCTGTGACAGACGGGGGTTAGCTAGCGAGCTGCCGTTAGCTTCAAGTTTTGATCCGTTGACCCATGATGAGCCAAGCCACCAAAGGCAAGCATACTCAATGCAATAAGAACTGAGTATAGAGGAGACAAGCCTATTGCTGTTGGTTGTCTCACAAGCCTCGAGTTCCTAAGCCTAAATTCGAAATAAAAGTGAAGGCTTTTAGCATGCTTCCTGAATATTCGCAGATAGAATAAATGCCATCATAAGATATAACATCAAAATGATATGTTGATATTATCTGTGAAGTTTAACAACCAGCAGTGTATTCACACATTACACTGAAGGTGGGCACTCAAGAGTTAAAACTGTAAGGTAAGTGTGTGATCTTCAGATGGCTGGATCATCTTGTTCATCTACCATCTACTTCTGTCTGGGCACGAATAAGGTAAGAGGAGAACACCATCAATAAGTATGGCTCGATGGACTTGAGCCTATTGCTGTAAGGAAAGGTCAACCTATAAGGTATGTGTTTCATCTTCAGGACTGTGGATCATCTCATCTACCATCCGTTGCTGCCAGGGCTCCAATAAGGTACGCTCTACTAATGTATGCAGATCTTTTCTTTTCTCTCAATCCAAACCCAAACTTAGTCTGATGTGATCAGGGATGACATGCTGCATTCCAAATCCTGTAGCTTCCTATAAAAGTTGTGTTGTGGCAAGATTTTCTACATTTAACCACATTGTGGGCCAGTGGCTGTGACTGTGTGGGGAGGTAGGGCCAGCCAAAGCTAACCTCTTGAGAATCCTGTAAAATTCACCTAGAACGCCTAAACAAGGTACATTTAAAGCCATTATTGTACAGTACATGTATGGTTGTGGACTCTTTTGAAAGGTGTGCACAGCTTGTGGCTCTGAGACCAATGTGGGCTGAGACAAGGGTCAGAGGGATACTATCTTCATTGCTGTATAATAAAGCTGTCATTTTTCTGGTGCCTGGCTGCCAAGCAAAGCACCTGCTCTCTGTTTTGTATCTGCAGCGTTCTGGGACAGGTCCTCCTGACCTCCTGGATCAGGGGTGAGGGTCATGCGAGGGGGTCTGCTGTGTGGTCAGATACAGGGTTCAAATGCATTCAAAATGTGGGCAGAGAGGAAAGATGACATGCTGGTCCCTTTCACTAAGCCCAAAGGTACAAACAGGTTCTGAGATGTTGAAAGTAGAGCTGTCATGAAATTGCAAGGGGTTTTACATGGCATTTTGAAAGGGGAGCGACTGAATTGTTCATGTTCAAAACCCAGTCGATTGCTTCATTTACCAGTTGTGGAGAGACCACAGGAGCTAATTACAGTCCTTCTGTGGTGCAAGACGTCAGTTCTGCCATCAGTGTGTTCTGACAAACAAGGGGGTAATTTCTTTTCCATCAATCAAAGGAGTCATGAGCCTATTCAAATTGCAGTCTGCTGTACTCACACTTTTCAACAGAGACAGACCTCAAGGTAAACCATTAGGTTTAACTTCACTCCAGATTGTTTGTTTTTTCCCCTCATAATTGTGAATCAGACCTAAACAGTCGGCCAGTCTATTGACTTTGGCCATGCATCCTCTGCAATGCTGTGCTGTGACTAATTCCACTTGTCTTTCCAGAGAAATTATTATTCCTCAATTCTGGTCGTCATCAGTGCTTACTGTCTTTCTGAGTGGATTGGGATGTCATAGGAACATAGCTGTGAAGAGACAAGAGCTGGCGTTCCTCATCCCAGGCTAAATACAAAGGTTTCCAGCCGTGAGGCTACAAACATGCGCTCCCACGAAGATGACAAGGCCCCATCAAACATATTCCAAGCACAAAGAGATCTTTGGAATGCTGACAAAGTTGGCCTCTCGTCTAATAGGGATCCTTCTTTCTATTGTTGCTAAGTTACAGTGCACAGAAAACCCAGCAATGTGCATCAAGACAGAACATCTTACAGTAGCATCATTTTCCAGCCATGACAATGGGCCTGATTACAATCTGTCATTTAGATGCTGAGAAAGTCAAACATGCGGGTGATGTTGAGGTTTTCAACCGTGGACACAATCAGTGGGTGTGTGAGAAAAAGATCAAATGTGAGGGAGCATGTACAATCTCTCTCACACTCACACACACACAGCAAGAAAAACAAAGACTGTTTGCAACCATTTCCCCAACATCTTCCGTTGAGACTGCATTCTCTATACAGGGTTCAGTGTTTAATACTGAGAATCTATGATGGGTTGACTGCATAAAGCCCTGGAGTTTCATTGCCTGGTGAATCTATTTCCTTCGATACATTACAATTTTTCCGATTTCCTCAAACACAAAACTCCTTCCTATGAAGCACATGTCTGGTGGCCTGAACCCTTCTGTGGATTCAGACACTCCTTTGACAGAACTCTAAACATATTTTCTCTCATTCACTAAAAACATTTTGCACTGTTTGCACTGAGCAAAATGATAAACACAGGCAGTAAACTCTAAACACAACACAGTAGTCATCTGTAAAACACGGACTCAAAATTGTTCAAAGACTTTTCTGATGGTGGTTTGGGACAATGTCAACTTTCAACATGGTGTCCATATACGAGAATGGATTAACATAAACCAGCAAATTCTACTGTAAATGTTTGCCTTCTACCATACAGCCCTTTTAGCAGCCCAATTGAAGATATTTGTTTTCTGTATGACGGTGGAAGGTCTATGACCAAAACAGATATACCAGGGTTAATGTGCTACAGGAATTGGCCAGTGATAACATAGCTGTGTTCTTTATGTTTTTTCTGTTGTGTCTAATGATTGCTCCATAGTGTTTATAAATTGATTTGCTATGAAAATGTCAAAAATAACAGTTTGATTTAAAGTTTTGAGGATATGGGTCACCGTGTCAAGAAATGTGTATTAACAATTGTGGAAAACTCTAAAGAACTTGCACTTCTGTGCCCATCTCATCTGATCAAATGTGTTAAATGCTTAACTTTGTTAGGTACGCTCTACAAGCGCTTGAATGCACTCACACGAACTAATTGTTCAACAATGGTTGGAACACCTGTGTGTGTGTTTTTTCGGACCCCAGTCTGCACACTCACATCCCACTGTCTCTCTGCGCTGGCTAAGGGTTTGGTTTTGTCATAGACACATAGGTCCTCTCTCATCAAGGCTGAACGTTTTGTGCTCACTACTGGCAGAGATCACACCGTGGACACTGACTTGCCAGCAGAAGTGGGTGGGCAGCTGGTGTAACTCAAGCTCCATGTGCAACAGGCCAAGTTCTGACTGCGCTCCCTCATGGCATCCGTCTACCCTTACAGACCCACCTAGCGCCACACTGGCAAGAGGCTTCTGGCTCACTGGACAGGGCAGACTGCCAAAAAAAAGGGGGGGGGGAGCAAACGGTACAAAAACAGTGACACGGCCCCTACTCTGTATGGTAGGGAAGGCTCCTTCTGCAGAGGCTGAGGAGGGACGCGAGTGATTGGAGCCACCTTGGCTCATAGTATTTAGACTGCTGCTAACCCCTCTCTTGCACTCTCTCTCTCTGCTCCTGCAGGTATGCTTCTGTTTGGGCTGCTCCTTGGTGGTTTTATTCAGTTTGCACTCAGTCACATTCATGCATCCTTGCACTTCACACACATACCCCCATTTTGACAGTTATAATTTATTATATTCTTCTTGTTTAAAAGTTCATAGTGTAATTTTAATCAATCAACTCTTAAATAAAAGCCATATGTTCTTTTGTTTAGTTAGCTTTGTAACTAATTTGGTTAGCAATTCACATTTTCTGGGTTTTTGTCCAGGTGGGCATCCTCCCATGAGGATGAGGCTTACCAGTGAGCGGCAATAGGATGGTTGTGGTGTTTTACGTGGCAGTGAACGTGGGTAGAGCATCCCGTTCCGCTATATCGGCTGGAGAGAACCTGTCTGTGTGTGTGTGTGTGTGTGTGTGTGTGTGTGTGTGTGTGTGTGTGTGTGTGTGTGTGTGTGTGTGTGGTGGGAGGGAGAGAGAGTTTCTGGTTGTCTTTATGACTCCACTGGTTTTCCGTGCATAAGGTCCCACCACATGTGACTGGATGAAGACTAGGGGCCAGTAAGTGAACTGTTTTTTGAGGACAGAGGGGTGTGGCATCTGTACGTAACCCAGACTGGCAGCAGGTGGGTTGTTGGGGAGGTTTTTCAGCTGGCATGTGACAAAAGTGTGGAATGTAAAAAATATAAAAAAATAAATAATAATCTCTTCAATATTTGACTTCAAAATGATTCATTTGATGCTGCTTATTTATAAAATGCGGTGCTTGTTCTGCAATATACATTTGTGAATCATATCCTATTAAATACTGCGCTGGTGTCTAACAGTTCATAATGTTTGTCATGACTCTCATTTGACATTGCACAATTTGACAAACTGTCAAAAGGTAATTAAAATATGTTACGGTATTAAAAAGTCCCATTAACGGACTGCTGTGAGTGAGGTCAGAGAGCTGCTTCAAGCTGATACGCTTCATACCACACCACTAGTATTCAACTGGATAGAAAAGATAGGATTCCCCAGAGGAAATCCACCAGTCTCTTCCTAATTGGCAAACAGGTTCTCTTGACATTTCATTACAGAAGGCAGGTTAGCATGCAATCGTTAATGATGATTCAAGCTAAGCTGGCTCAGGCTACAGCCCCCACATTCAAGTTAAGGGTAGCAAAGAGCCACGAGACCAATATCTGCTCACTGTGGAGTCAGACTTAGGCTCACTTACACTCATGTGCTCTTGTTTCTTTTTTTTTCTCTCTCTGTCAGTTCGTTCTCTCTGTCTACCAGGGGTGTAAACATGGTTGGCACTGACAGATCAGTGCCATTGATGCACAATTGTGCCCCGTTTCTAACTATTTACATTATGGGGGTCTTGATGAGGCTGTGTTTGGGATACAGATCAGGCGTGTGGCAACAAGACACCGTGTGAGCGTGTGTTCAACATGGCGGGGGTATCCCAAGGTGCACTGCAATCGCAGCACACTGGCCGCTTTCTAGGCAAAATGTTGGTTCACAAGTCGCTAATCCAAGCACAACAGTGGCCTGTCAGAGTGTGAGCACAACCTTGTCTTGAACCGGAGATGCAGTGTTTACCAGACAGGCCCTGCTAACACATCCAGCCTCACGACACAGTCATCATGACGTAGAGTACGCCACCAAGTTGAAAGCCCATTGGCTCGTTGGTTCGACCGTGTTTGCACTGTGTTAAGAGTTGGAACGGGGGCGACTGCGTCTTCCAAAAATATGTGAGATCCTTAACATGGATTATGGTCAGGATGATTTTACGGTCGGCTTTGCAGTGTCGGGAAAGGGTAGGGTAGGGTAGTGTAGGGTAGGGTTGCTGGCAGGTCAACATGTCTACAGTCTGTCTCTGAGTTAATGGTGACTCTAACTACATTAAATGAAGTGGATTACTTATGTGGGGAGAATGTGCAGGACTATCTGCATAAGTGGTAAACGTTCACAAAAAAGTGCACTTGTTTGTTTTGGGCTACGTACATAAATGTACTGATTTGCTTGTAGATTCCTGCTAAATAATAAAGCTTCATAATATAACTACAGCTATCAACAAGGCTGTAAACGCAGTAGCTGTATTTACCAGTAGACGTACTTGGCCACAGTGCAGAAGTAACATCAAGCCATTTTTCAATCTCTCACCAGCACATGGACAATTCAAATGACATTGAAACAGTATTTCACACATGCAATGCCAATGTCATTTGATGACACATTGCCAAATGACTGAGCGTGCCTATGGGTCTAATGAAGAACAATGACAGGACAGCTGAAATGACGTCAGTTCAAAGTTAAACAACTAACTCTGACCCTACTGCTTCATCTGGCCAGTCAAATGCATTAATGAAATGAGGATGAGTACTGCTACACAAGGTTGCTTTATCATGAAGTTCATCAATACTTTCCTTATTGACTCTGTGGCTGCGTGGAGCATAAAGAACACAGAACGTGAGAACACACACAACAGAGTGGGGCGGTAGACGTGTCAGCACATCGATACTCTCCTACTGCAACACTTGCATCGACAGTAGTATATAAAAGAGAATGTTTGATTTTCAATTAAGTGGATTTATGTTTGTCCCCCCCTTATGCTGTTTGACATTCGACCTGTTAAGATGAATGCATGTCTGCGTTATGATGCTGGCTCTCCAATGACTTCAGGCACCGCATCCTTTCTACCCTCTGCTTATTTGTGGAGGTGGAAAACTGCATGGCCCTTCTCACCTGAGTGGTATAATGACATGGTTTGGCTGTGACTCCTCTCTCCCTGCACACAGTAGACAGAGAGGTCATCTAAACGACAGGAGGGGACATGTGCTGCTGACGTGCTGTGCTGTGTTGGCCAGCTGACAGCTTCCTACTGAGTCGACCGTGTGTGAAGACAATGCGTGTCCCCAAGGTTATCACACCCGGGCGGTGTGTGTGTGTGTGTGTGTGTGTGTGACTGGGGGGCGGAGTGTTACCTAACTGACAAAACAAACCATGAGTAAGTGTCGTCTCACCTAACATGAACCAGCTCTGAGTTTGAAGACATTGAAAATATGGTTTGCATCCATGTAGGTCTTACTCTTGCGAAGTTGTCTATATCACAATACTAAAAATGCCTCAGCCTAAGTCCTTGGACCAGGGATAAGGGGATAAACATACCAAAGTGACCAGAAGCTATTTGAGCTGCAGTGACAGACATGACTGATCTCTCTGCCCCCAAGGCTTCTCAGCCCAGTTGTCATGGACTTTAGGGTGAGCCACAAGAGGAACAGGTGTCAGATCAGTTCCTCTTACTACTCCCACTGAGATAACTACCTTCCTGTAGACACTACTCTACGACATTCAAAGTTTCATTAATAGGAAACGCAAGCCTCAGCCATTTGGTTGACATATCTGACCAACACCAATGTCTGTCTAGGACTGCATATCAATTGCTAGTTATTAATGTGGCATTTATTTTTGGAGGGTTTTCTGACTGAACTGGACCACATTGCGGTGAACTGGTCTCCTGTCCAGCTGGATCCTGAACGTATCATTTAGATATCATGGTGGATCAACCAACAAGACTCCAAGGTGCCTCAGAGCTTCGGTGAAAGGGCACATATTTGATGTCTACAGAAAGTCGAGTCAGAGGCGCAGTTGGTGTCCATCTGTTTGCGGACTAGGTTAAGTATCGTAGCATCTGGGGATTTTGAGATTACTGAATATAGGTGTTATGTGGTGCAATATATACTTGTCCTGAATGGAATTACAAGTATTATTATTTAAGTTTCTGGAAATGTGTAGAATGGACGCCAGTCACACCTATGGATATTACACAGGATCTAACAGTTAATTATGGGTCCTGACAGCATGATAAGCTATGCTTAAGGTTAGTGCAACGTAATGTAAAACCTGGGTTGGTCTGCATGGAAGTTGTAGGCGGGTGATAAGCCAGCCCACATAAGAGCAATTACATGTTTGTGGAACTCTCAGATTACTCTACACCAAATCACATCCAGCAGCTGTACGACTACAGATCCAACCATGGATCATGTAACGTGGAGATTCTAGCAGCCATGGTGTATGTGACTTGCTACTGCATGTCTACAAAACAAGGAATTGTAGCATGTATTTGGTCAAACAAAGGACTTCTTGATTCTGGTTAAGGATATTTACCACACGAAACGCTTCACCGCAAGCTCTCCGTCAGAGAACCGTTTCCCAGAACCCTCTACAGCGGGCGTCTCACCCACCCAGGGTGGTGTAGTGTGTTCTGGCCCAGAGGTGCTGGGACGCTGGGGTGGACGAAGGGGAGGGGCGCTGCAGTTGTAAAGCCCTCATACTTTAAAGGGCACACAGTCCACAAAGTGGTTCTAGACCATTTGGGATTCTCATAAAGCCATTCTTGTACCACACCCAAAAAATTACATTTGCCGGTAGGTTGGTTGGTCACGACTTGATGGCCCACTTCTGGATGTAATACAGGATGGAGATTCTGGGAAATGTAGTCTTGAAGAGGCAGAAGTGACTAAACTGAAACATTTTTATCTCGATCCTCCCTGCTTTCAAGCACCTAGAGGATGTACACCGTAAGGATCTTTTGGAGGTCATTGGATGCACGTGGGTACCATTCATATCACCACTACTGCAACCTTGCTTTCAATGTCCTTTTGCCAGAACTTAATAGAATTTCCCACAAATTTCACACCTGAGGAGCCACAGAGGAAATAACCATAGCAACCCAGACTATGACCTTGTTTTGTCCTTGGAGTGTCCCAGTGTGGTGACTTGACATGAGGTTGTGTTGGAGGATCAGGCCAGCTGCGGGGCTGATGTATAGCTGCTCACGCTAACACCTCGTCAATACTCTGAGGGATTTAAAGACTGGACCGACGGCTATGTGGACATTCCCCTCCGTGCCGTGCCGTGGCTCCGGCATTCGGGCCTTATCTGCTATGCTGAGACTTTGACCCTGGGCTCTTTCAAACGAGAATGACTTCTTTACTTCTGCAATCCATCCAAAAATGAACAAGTACATAACATAATCTTAATTGGAATCTATTTTGATATTGATTGAGCATTATGTGGTTAGAAAATCGGTGACAAATCTATACTAATTATTTGCAATTTTCAAGATCGAACTCCAAGTCAGTCTATTTGAATATGCTGTGTCCTCTTTATGAAGTGGGCCTACATTTAAACACAATCATTCAATCTCCTCAAATCATGTTACTATTCCTTTCTGTCTCAGACAATGTTGTTCCGCTGCCAGCCTGGCAACTGTAACACCGGTCCTGTAAGTCCGGGTCCCAGATCAAAAGGTCTGGTCCATTCAGAGGGCACCAGGCCATTAAGAACAGGTCAAAATTCCTCCGCTTCTCTCTCGGTTGTCAGTAAAGCGCTGCTTTGGTATCTGTGCCACCTAGCAGCTGCCTTTCCAACACAGGAAGGTGCTGATTGATGATGGGTCAGGGAAGCCTCCTCTGCTATGCTGAGCTGGTTGTCTCTCACATCCCCTGTGTCAAACAGCCCTGAGACAGTCCATCTGCCTGGCCTGTTGAACACCGGCCAAGTTAGTTAAACAGCAATATTCTGTCTCTCACAGACCCATGACCTTTGCCTTGTCCAACCTGAAGCTCAATCAGAGGTCGACTCTGACCTTCACACCACCACGAGTTTCTAATAAGGAACAGCCTAACATCTCCCGGTAGAAGCTAAAACAGTTGAAACCTTACTCAGCGCTTTTATCGTCTTCTGAGTGAACCAGAATTACAAGTCAAAACACAGAGGTGGCCAGCTCATTCCTTTGTGTTGACATGGTTGGTCTGGGTCAGGATTAGGAGGCTGGCATGTTTTACTGAGCAGACAGGACACATGGTGACCTCATCCTGACCGAACAAAAGCGACCCACATAGTTGGTTAGCGTCCGCTAAACTAACATGCAATCTAAGAAAAGCTTCCTGGATGTATCACACATGGGATCATCCGGGGGAATGGGGAGATGTCTTCTGTGCTCCGATGGAACTTCCAGTAGATAGTTGCCAGTACTAACAGGCCTATCCAACAAGCCTGGATATTAATGGCTCCAAGGTTTTTAACTCTATGAAAGAAAACCCCACAATAGTTGCCTGAAGCCAAAGGAGGCAATTCTCCAGGGATATGAGGCTTAGGGTCTCGGCTTTGGAGAGGCAAAAAAATGTAGCATTAAAACCATCTTGAATATCCTAAAGGAAAACAAGACATTATCCAAGTGGATTAAGGCAGCTACGTTAGCCCAAGCAGAAAGTGAGATGGCCTTGAGGTCCTAATTGAACCTGTCAGGCTTTACCAAAGCCACCTATAGCCAGAGGCTGCTGTGCAGCTGCTAAGTGAGGAGAGTCCCATGTTTGGTTTCAGTTGTTTCAAGTGCCTCTGTGACCTTATTGCTTCGAGGGCCGTCAATAAGTGAGCTCGTATTATCAGCCATCATACAGTGTGTAACCTGAATGAATGAAACACCGTTTGGCCAAGTCATCCTATAGCCTTTGCAAATTGATCTGACACATTAGCCGACCAAACTAAACAGAACTCAACTGAAGTTAACAAGGAGCAACGTTGTTCTTAACGTGAGGGCCACGCCAGCATGACAACATGTCCGCCTTGTTTCACTTACACCCCCTGAGGGCTGTATACAGACTCCCAACAATTGAGGTCTGCCTTTCAGCCTCCTTTAGTCCCGTCATCTGGTTTTTGTTTCAGTGGTAGTAGAAACACCAGCAGGCCGGCAGGCCTTGTGGCGGAGCCGCCAGTCCCTCGCCTTCTCTAATCCCCAGCATAGCCACCCTACACGGAGCAGACGCTCACCCGTCCCTGGGGATTCACTAAGGCCTACACCGCCTCCTCGCCCAGCAGGCCTCAGGCAGAACGCCGTCTTGGGGTGCTGTTGGACCATATGTGTTAGGTTAGGTGCCTCAGGTTACTCCGCGAAGTGTTCGGCACCAGAGTGGGATGGTGTGTGAGTGTGTGTAGGGGTTTGGATATGGATACTGATTGACTTCGAGAATTCTCGCCCATGAGAAAGACTAACTAGATTAATATGGCTGTATGCTCAGTTACACCAGTAATTTCACTTTCAACAAGAGTTAACTATATTTAGTTTGGGGCTCTTTCACAGTAGGTGTCTAACAGGGCTCTCTTCTCAGCTCGACTTTGAGCCAATCTTTAAAGACGTACAGCCTGCTGGTCATTCCTTCCCGTCTGCAGAGAAGGTGATAATCCACCATCTTGGCTGCTCCCCAGCTGAATCACACAAGTGCCATGTTAATCCTCCATCAAATGATAGTCAAATTTTGTCATGTCCTTCAGCGAGCCTGAAGTATTCAAGGAACGTTTGTTTATCCAGTGACCAAATTGAAGGGGAGAAACTCATTTGCGCTAATTGACTTAAGAGCTGTGAAGGCTTTGGATGCTTAGCTGAGAGGAACATTGAACAGCATCATGACCAAGATATAAATATCCTGTCAGAGAGCATTGCACCTTGAATACATCTCGTCCTTTTATATAAATCAAGCTTGAGTTGCTGATCATCTTCAATGTTACTGTTTCAATTATTTCCCAGCATTGATCGATTCTGACTGCATTCCAGAAACGTCCATTTTGCAGCTGTGTCAGGGAGATATCATGCACACTGTTCTACAACACTGAGAAGTTACTTGGACTAGAGATTCAAGTTTAGCATCTCTCTTTCTTTCAATGCCCGGGTGGCATATTTCATTGACCAGGACCGTCTCTTCCCACAGTTTAGAGAAGGATTTCTTAACCGGAAAGAAAACAGCTGTGAACCACAGCAGGTAGTCTTGTAACCCACCAGCCGCTCCAGACAAGTCTCTGGCTTGGTATTATTTTTTAAGTGTCATTTTGGATGAAATAGAGGCTCTGTTGTGCTCAGTGACATGGGTGGTGGGCCACATTGGCTTAATGAAGCATGCTGACTTCCTCGCTCCCCAGTGTGCGTGCCCTTAGCAGACGGCAGAGTGTGAGGAGGAAGGAAGGAGGCTATAAAAGGACACTAAAAACAGTGACGGAGCCAGGAGGGCCGTTGTTGAAGCAGACTTCTAGGCCGCATGGTCCTGGAGTTGGGGGGGGGGGCGGCTCCAGCAGGAGCACAAGTAGAAGGTGACTGAAAGATGACGAGGCACAAATCTGTTGGTTAGAATTATAATAGTTGACTGGCCTTTTTGCTGTGCCCTCCTGTAGCAATAGTCATTTTCCTTCATCTACTTCTGAAACATTTGAATGATGTCGCTTCAGTATTTAGGATTCGATCTAAGAAACAAAATGTTCCTACTGCTGGAACTTCCGTCAATAAACATAATTTTCTTTGATTTTTCTTTGCCTTTTGAGTGACTTGATCACATCACCCAGTCAAAGCTGTACCTCAAGAAATTTGAACAAGAACCCTGTTCAGATCTTTGTCCCCCCCCCCCTCTCTCTTCCTAACCACTTTACTCTGTAGAGAATATGTGAGGCAGCCGAGATCCCATACATCAGGATGCTCGCGTGAGACACTTCTGTGCGGGGCAGACGATCACAGGGGCTGGCTGGCCACATGAGAGAGACAGAGAGACCCTGGATGGAAACCCGGACGTGTCTCATCCACAGGCAAAGCCCCTAAGTGTTATTCCACGCGCTCTCCGAGGGAGACGAGGCAGGAGGCCGGCAGACACTGACCACCGCAAACACGTCCCCCGAGGTCTGGAGACAAGCATCCTCCAGTTTGTCATATGAAACAGGGAGAGCTTTGATAGGAAGAGTCAATGTTGATGTTCTCCAGGATGCCGCTCTCTCTCCAGACCTCCCCAGCCTCCCCCACACCTGCGGAGGCCGGCCGCCTCGCTCCGCCTGGAAATGTCAACATGGGGGCGGCCGAGAGATGCGCACGCACGCACGCACACACACACACACTGCTCTCTGTTTTATCTCAAGGGACCTTTGGAAGATAGTTGAAGGGTAGGGGAGG
Organism: Plecoglossus altivelis; assembly: GCA_036571765.1. NCBI lineage: Eukaryota > Metazoa > Chordata > Actinopteri > Osmeriformes > Plecoglossidae > Plecoglossus > Plecoglossus altivelis. The sequence goes on along the minus strand of BROE01000023.1, from coordinate 4,673,687 downwards.
GGTGCCTAAGTCTATGGGGGGTGGGCGATGTGCCAATCAACTGTCTGGCAGGAGCTGAAGTCTCAACAACCCCCCCTTCCCCCCTATCCTTCCCCACCAGCCACCAGACACATGTTTGTATAAACCGAGCTGTGCAGGGCAGACCAGATTCCAGTTCACCACCCCTGTGCTCTCTCTCTCTCTCTCTTTCTCTCTCTCTTTCCCTCTCTCTCTTCCTGTAAGCTGCAAACACTAGATGTAGTTTAAAGAGTGAACCGTCGCACAATCTCTGCACTGTGGTGTGTGTGCCCGGTCATGACACACAGACACTCTTTTGTAAGTCGTGTCACCCGAAGGACACCTACACAGGAAGTGCTTTGACGAGACCTTTCACTCCTTTGATATCTGTCACGGCCAGATACGACAGTATGGGTCTTTAATCACAACAAAGCTCAGAAGACCGCCAGAGCACAATCATCTGTCTCACTCCGAGGGAGTTCAGATGTCAAGCTCCGGAGACGCTTCTAGGATTTATTGCAAATTTTAGTGTCCCATGCCTCCTTTTTTAACTCCTCCAGAGAGACTGCAGTTCTCAATACTGTTTGCCTCCTCATTTCTGCAATAGAAGGGAAAAAAACAAATGCCGGCCTGTGATAGGAGGCAGAGTGACCTGGCTCCTCTCTGGGGGACCCTATCAACGACACACACTCCGACTGCTTCAATTTCACGCTAAAGCCGGTTTCCCTCCTGTTTCCTTCACGCAAGTGGTCTGGTGTTTGTTTTGGCAGCGGTTTTTGTTGCACCCAGTAAGGAAACGCAGTCAACAACCGCGTATCTCCGAAAAGCGTGTTGCCTCGTGTTACTGTCGGTGTGACTAGAGAGCGCCACTGGAGAAAGGGATGAAGGGAAAGGAGAGAAAGGAGGGTGGGAGCAGGGGGCCACTAGACGACAGTCTTTCATGTGGCCGAGGACAGAGAGGGGGGGTGGAGGGGGGTCCAACCCCCACCTCTAACAGAACGCCTCAGCTAATTCTTCACCATCGGAGCAGAGAATGCAGAAGAGAATGGGGGCGACGTCTGATCTCCAATGTGCCAGAGGACGAGCAGCCTTGGCAGACAGAGTGCAGACAGTAACACAATGAAGCGAGTTAAGTGAACAATTATGAGACCGCGTCAGACTTGACTGGTTGGAGTGCACATGGGAAGCTTTTTACCGCATGGCAATTAAACACAGTTGGTCAAGAAAGGGGGCAAATTGTGACCCAATTTTTAAATCGAGAGGAGGTAAACAGTACTTTGCTTAGGCTTTTAAATCATTCCAGTAAACATTTTTTCACACCGGCTCCTGTGCGACTTCAGTAGTGTCTATGAGAATGGCGAAGTGGTTTCTCCACCTGGTCTTGTGTTGACTTTGGCAGATGAACACTGATGTGAGAGCAGGAGAGAGGCGTGCAGCAAGGAAGCTCACTATTACGAGAGCGGTGTCAAACGACCACTATGACTATATCACCCTTGTTAAAAGTAATGTCTTCCTGTGTTCTCAAGTCATCTCTTCATACACTTACAGCCTCAGTCAAGTCTCAAGTCATCTCTTCATATACTCACGTACCTCAAGTGGCCCACCTTTCTCTCTGTGTGCCGTTAAAGTAGCCAGGGTGTACACATTAGGATTTGTGGTACGGAGCAAACTGCAAAAACCGCAGAATCTTTCTCACTTACTTGACTTGTCTGTGCTTTCAAGGACTCACAATGTCTTTGAAGTGATTCCCTTTTCACCAAGTGAGATGAATCTTTATCACAAAGTGTTTTGTTGTAATTGTGAAGTGCCCTGCCTCCAACAGTACCTCAGCCTCTGGGCCCTGCCTCCAACACTACCTCAGCCTCTGGGCCCTGCCTCCAATAGTACCTCAGGCTCCAGGCCCTGCCTCCAATTGTACCTCAGCCTCTGGGCCCTGCCTCTGATAGTACCTCAGCCTCTGGGCCCTGCCTCTAATAGTACCTCAGCCTCTGGGCCCTGCCTCTGATAGTACCTCAGCCTCTGGGCCTTTATTTCAGCTGTATGGAGCTTTGCACGACTGGATCAGGCACACATCCAGCCCTTCCAAGCACTTAACCTCTAACCATTCACTCCTAACACAGAGAGAACACAAAGGACTGTTTGAAATGACCAACTTGGTTTCACCTGACCTGCTGCCAGTCACTTAGTTGAGATCTCTATTTGCCGGGCTAGGATTATCCAATAGTTTTTGTACTCAAAAGTAATTTTCTAGTTTCAGTTAGGTGAGATGGCATTTCTGTTCAAGGTCAAGGGTATTGTGACGGATCCCTTATACACACCCTGCCTACTTAACACTTCAAAGGAAAGGCAATAACTCATACACCTTGAATATGTCACACTCTGACACTGATCCTATCTGGAGAGAAATAATGTAATTTTCTTCCCATGAGATGGAGAGACATATTGCAGGGAGATAACCTTGGAGTCTGACTCACAGCCCTACAGTGGGCTTCAGCACACATCCACGTAGAACACATATCATCTCGGCTAATAGAGGAATGGAAGACTCAGGCTCTTTCCTTGCTATGCAACTGTCAGTGTCATCAGCCTGCTTCCGTTGATGTGCCCGGCTAGTTTACTGTGATCGCTTCCAGCCACGATGACAGTTATCGTGTGTCAAAGAGCAGATCAACTCAAATAAAGCTGCCCTTGCTATGTCCCCGCCCGACCCTGGCCCAGAGGCAACAACTGCCCACACAAATTACGGCTTCAAAAGGCATAAATCTTTCACACGCGTGCACGCGCGCACACACAGCTCCTTTTGCATAGCTTCGGTCACATTACCGCTCCAATCTTTCCATCTGTTTGTTGATCTGCTAGCTCATGATTCTTGTTGACTGCTAGCTCATTATTCCTGAGTGGCAAAGTTCTACACTAACACCCATGACTTTCACCATATGAATCCCATTTTCAGCAGAAAAATGAGTAAACATGGGTGAGCCACGAGGTAAGAGACCAGGGACGAGGAGGAGGCCATGGGAGACCAGAGAAATAATTTAACAGGGAGAAACAGTTTTGGGGCCGCCATATGGAGCACCAAAAATATTTAGCAAGTTGTCAAAAATGTAAATTGTTTAGCCTGCTCCGTGTGAACAAAGTAACGTATCCAATTAGGTTCACTGCCAAGGTAGGCATGCCTAACATGTGGCTTTCCCCAGCCTTAACTCTGGTATACACAGCTGGTGACTGTCTCACCAGCCAGATTTTAGTCACTGGTGACCTTCTCCTTACCCAGATCCTAGTCACTGGTGACATTCTCCTCAGTCAGATTCTAGTCACCGGTGACTAGGACGTTTTCCTGGCTTCTTACACATGGCACAAACCAGAACCAGAAGACAGTGTGTGTGCATGAGATGAGAGAGACACAAGAGATCAGAGAGGCTCCTTTCCACTTGACAAACGTGATGGTGTGTGATGGTGTGCGGTCGATGAATAGGACAAGGCAAGCAGTCTAATTCAGGGAGCGTTTCCCCCAGAGGGCCATGCTCAGGGTGCCCCTAGGGGAGTGAGCAAGTTGAGCAGAACTCGCCTTCTCTTACTCTGAAGTTGCACACGTCTTGCTGTGCCTGGATGAGTCTGAAGGGTCTTTAAACTTTAACCTGCTAGCATTTAAAAAGGGAACTCTCCGAAGAGGCTGTCTGAAAAAAAAGGGCTTGTTCGTGGCTGCAACACTTCGCTGGTGACACTACGGATTCACATCTTTGAAATGTTTGCTTGCTGATGCTCATACTGAGTTCTGTCTGTCGTTGAGTCGTTCTATTTAGTCTTCTTGTTCTACAGACCCTGTTCGCGAGTTCTGTCACTAATTTCATCAGCACTGCTAGATCAGCTAGCAGGTGCCAGGGGAGAGGAGATGGGAACAGACTTGAAAGAGCACAGTAGCTGAATGAGTTCTTTTTTACTTCAGCCAGGGAGCTGATCTTTAGATCACATATGTCTATTACATTGTGTATTTATCTGTGCATCTCATGATGGAGTTCGTCATTTTCCTTCTTTAAAAAGTCGCAGTCTTGGTTCCCTTACAACTTTTGACTTTTGGTGTCCATTGCACTGGGTGAAGTCCTACCACAGACCTTATGCACGACTTTTATTCGGTTATTTCAGGGGCTGGCTGCAGTCTGTCGTTTTATTCGTAGTAACTGTTTCCATTATGTGGAGAGAGTGCAGATCGGCAGCATCTGTGCCTCCTTCGCGTCTAGGACTGGGAAGCTCCAGAGCCAGGGGGGATACCCTGCCACAGGCTACTACTGGGCCGGGAGGAAGCCCCAGGAGGGGGGGGAGGAAGGGCCTGGAGGGGGGGGGGAGGCCAAAGAGGATGGGGGAGGAAGGGCCTGGAGCGAGGGGAGGAAGGGCCTGGAGGGGGGGAAGAAGCGCCTGCAGGGGAGGGCCTGGAGGGGAAGGGGGCCTGGAGGGGGGGGGCGAGGGGGGAGGGGGTGGGGGCTGGTCCTCATCGCCTGTTTGGGAACAAGCTGGTGCCCTCCTCAGGCCCGCTTAGTCAATCATGCTCCCAAAATTGATGACAGACTCTGGAAAAGCGGCTTGTGCGTTAGGTTGGGGGAAATCTCCATTAGTGGAGGCCTCTGGGGCGGGAGGGAGAGGGGCGGGTTCTTACAACGACAGAGTCTATGCTGAGCGCGTTTGTATTTGTTTCTTGTTGACAGAGTCGTGGCCGTACGGCTTGAGGAGCAGCATTACCGAAACACACACACACTGATTTTCAGAGAAAACGGATTTACTCCAGCTCTGCTGGCTGATACGAGTTTAAACACAGGTCATTAATATGCCAAATAAATAATTCAATTCCATTCAGGCAAACAGGGGAGACGTATTAAATCGGTTCTAATGAGGCCCTATTTGGTCAGCCAATGATTACATACTTAAGGGGCAGAGTGCCTGAATTAGATAAGGAACACCTTAATGAGTGGAGAGAACCTTAACCGCATGAAACTGTATGTGTGGTCATTCTGCTCAAACAAGCCACCCTCGTTTGAATCACCCTAATGTATGCTAAAACTGTCTTCTAAGATCCCTTTGTGGGGTTAGGGATGACTGCGTTGAACTGTGTGTGTGGAGGTTAGCTTGGGGAAGTCCGAGGAATAGAGAGACTTTGGTGGGATGACAGACCCTGGTGTCATGGCACAGCACACAGCAGATGTGGCCAGAATGCGTGTGTGAGCCTTTCTTTGAGATGGTTCCATCACCCACCCACTCATCTCAGGCAGAGAGGCCCTGGGAAGAGGAGCTCAGTGGGGGGAGGACAGTGACGTTCCCCCCCTGGGGGAGTGAAGGCCGAGGGGGTTAGAGGAGGAGGATGGGGAGGGGGTGAGAGGGCACTTTGTGTCGACAGGACAAGTGCTCATTTTAGGACACTAGTATATCTTCAATGATGAGTGTATTTTAGCTAGGAAGATACACACGCATACTGCACAAAATGCACAAAACCTTCAGCTCTGTGCAAATGCAACATATTGTACAGTGCTGTGTAAAGAAACCGTTCAAATGGAACTCCACTGACCTTCACTGACTAAGAGCTTTCCCTATAGAGCCTGAAGGCATCTTAAATATAGCCACGGTACAATATGTGCGTGGTTGAGAGTTCATTTTCCAAGGTTGCTCAGGAAAAGCACGGACAGATAACCAAACCAGGCTATTGCAACAGCACCACATCCTCTAACTGAATGACTACAATGAAGCAACATTACGTCTAAAACAGGGGGCCTATTGGAGGAGGTGGCCTACTCTTTAATTCAATGTGTGTGTGTGTGGGGGGGGGGGGGGTGTTCGGTGTTGTGGTCATGGAAACCTCTGCATGCGTCTCGGAGCAGTAACCGTGGAAACTGCCGAGACCAGATCTCAAATATCTCCTGTTCTCAAACTTTATTCCAGAATGGGGATTGACATCCCAGGAGGGGAGCCCGGCCGAGGAAAGCCCCCCTGCTCCCCCACCATGACATCCACCCCACCCCCATCCCATTCGTCCTACGGTCTCCTTCTTGGCTCCCTCAGCCAAGCCTGGCGCTGTTCATAAAGCACTCTGTTGGCTTTTCTCTCCTTGTTAACCCGAGGGGACGGACCAAAGTTGGCGCTGGAGAAATGACGGAGTGTGCCGCTCTTTCAAACTCACGGTCGCTACGCGCACTCAGGACCGGCTAGGTAGAATGACGTGACTCTGTACCATGCTACAACAACACAAATTGCCCTCCAAAGATGTGCATCAGAAAGAATTCCTCTCTCTCAGGCTCAATCTGTAATGCTATCCATCACATACACACACGCACACACATCACACTCCAAACAAGGAGCAGCCACCATAAAACTCCAGAGCAGGGACACCCCCCACTGCGGTCCCTGACTCCATCACACATCTTGGGCCCTAACACCGTGACCGCGGCGGCCGGCAGCCCTGGCTCTCTGGCTAACCAGAAGCAGCTGGCTCAGGAGGCTGCAGGAGCTGGGAATCTGCTTAGCTTTACCTTGCACTCGGTAATTACACGGCCCATACACGCCACGCACCTCCCGGCGCCAAACCACACAGAGGGCTCCATCTCTAACGGCCTCTTCTTAATGACCTGGAGGATCTGCCGCCGCGTGCGTCTGACTGGATTGACAACGCGCTGACAATCAAGGCGTTAGAATCAGAGTGGCTGTGCGCAGGAGGGGCGGAGGAGATGATCTTCCTACTTGACCCACTTCCGTTGTGGAAGCACTGAGTGTGATGCTTGATTTGCATGCAGTGGGTCTGGGATCAGTTTGTTAACGAGAGTGTATTCTGCCACTGTCACTGTGTACGGTTAGGTTTGCCTTTCCAGCTTCATAAAATCCAACAAAATCCAAATCCAAGTCCAACAGTGGGACCTTCCACAGATCCATTGGAGTTGACAACAAGGAGCAAGTCTCGGCCTTCCTCTTGGATAACCAAACGGTGCCCCGCACATCCATATTGCATGTTGTTTGCTGCTCCCCGGTGTATTTGGTCTGCCTCCTTTCACTGCCAAGGTTTTTGAAGCGGAACTTCAAGGGGGTGTGGGGCTGCAGGCAGTGGAGGTGGGGGTGGAGAGCAGACAAGGAGAGAGCGAAGCGCTGCTAGCTGGCTGCTGACTACGCACGCTTTTATTAAAAGGTCCCATTAAACAACAGGCCCTGATCGGAATGCAGATCCCTTGGGACGGGAACATGCACAACAAGGAAGAAAAGAGAAAAACCGCCGTCAATACTGAAACAATTACCACCCTTTGGAGACGACGCGCTCGCACAGCACGGCTTACTTACCAGGGGCGCGTTTTGGCTGCGGATGCTAGGAAGTGTGAACTGCGAAGACACTCAACGCACCAGACAACCGCTTTGGTGGGACACGGTGGAGACTGGGAGAGCAGCAGGCCTAAAGGTTGTTAAGCAATCACTTCATACCAACGCGCTAAAGAATTCAGCTACCTGGTCACAGAAAGCCATTGACCTATACTCGTCTTTGGTTGCCACACAAAATGATCCTCCAATTCCTTCTTTGTCATTCATCCAGTGCCATCGCACAGAAGCTAAAAGGTTTCCGTTATTGGTGGCTAGCTAGGGAGAACTAAGTATTTTCACAATATGGTTCCTGAGGCTTGCTGTCTTGTATGAAATGGTGTTTTTTGATTGTGGAGCAGATAGCCTACTTGCTGGACTCTTTCCAGATCAACTGAAGTTGCACACTCAATTCTGGCTTTCTCACCACTTCCATGTGTTCCGTCACATTACACTGTCCTTTGCGAAGCCACCTGGAGCATGTTCCTCAGCAGCTGCCTGGCTGAACGTGCTTCTGCTCCATCAACTACACCAGTCATTAAATGAAGGCTGTGAAAAAGACATTGCAGACGGTTCGCCTCTGCTGAAAAAGGCGATTCCTACGCCGGAGGCCGTCACTCCGTCCACAGAAGGGCTTTTCGCCAGCGAAGGCATTCACACAAAGAAAGGAGACGCTTGGCCTAAAAACAAGGCACTCTTAGGCCAGCGCTGTCAGCAGTGTGCTGAAAGCTGGGCATGCACTATATCATGTGCAGACAACATGGTCACACGAGGGAGGCGGAAGGGCTTGCCATTATGCCAATTTTGGGCAAAAGTTCAGAGAAGAGGCTCGGTTTCACGATGGCGAGCTTCATTTGGTGTGAAATGTTTTCGTTGCTTTATGTTTGCCCTCAACAGAGAGCCTGCTAAGGAGGATTACTAGTGCACACATGACTGAGATTCAGAACAGAGACTTGCAGCAATTCTCGAGCCTCATTAGCCGTGTGCAACTGCAGAACTGCCTTCATTCTAAAATCTCACCACTTTCCCCCCTCCTCTTTGATTTACTTTTGAAGAAGGTGATGATTTATGACCTCCCTCGTGATGGAGTTAAACTAACTGTGCAACATGTCAACATGACAACTGTCCTGTCATAAGTACTGTAGGAGCATGAATATTATGCACCATCAATATTAAATATCTCAATGTTATTGTTGTGTACACGTATGGTCCAGTAAATGGAGCAGGTGACTGTAAGTCTAAAGCTACAGTATAAAGGGATTGTAGTCTGTATAACAGTGCTGGCTGTGCTCAGCTGTTGGCTATAATATAACAGTCCTTACTGTGCTGGGTATAAATGATTAGGATACATTCTGACAGTAAACAGTAAAGTGTATAAAAAGGAGATTGTATCATGTATGGTAAACTCGCTACCATAATCTCATTTGATCTCCCATAATCCAAAATGATCTGAATTTTGACAAACATTCAAAGAATAGCTGTTTCCATCTGGTGGTGAAAATCAGTCACTTCAGTCCATTCTTATAACATGCAAGAGCCTACAGATTAATAATAGCTCTATTTCGTATCACGTACAAAACTACTTTCCATTCTTTCTGAATCCATCATCTTCTTTCCAACACCATCGCCTAAAAGCCTGCCTATTCATCTTAAATACCCATCACTGATATCCACGTGACACATTAATCAATGTCAGTACAATCCTAATCCTCACAGAACCCACAAAGCAACTGTGTCCAAGCTGCATCCTGTCCTCCCGAGCACGTCCTCTGGGCTGGCGGGCTGAGAGGCAGAACGGAGTCACCGCCCACTTGTCACAAACTTCTCAGTGCTGCTATGTTTAGCTGTTAAATACCACTCTATCTGCTTGGTGTAGTGGTGAATCAGCTGTCTACATCATTCATTCTCCCCTTTGACTATCAACATAACATGCAGGGAGGTTCAGAAGGAAGGCTGTGTGTCACAGATCTCACCAGTCAGTCTGATAGCTGCAAACCGGTTCAAGAAATCGGTTCCATTTGACGCATGAGGCAGAGGATATCGAACACACTTACCTGAACAGAAGTTTATTTGAACTATTTTAACGTAATGGTATCAATTTCATTACAATGATTGTCAGAAATATGCATCTTAAATATATAGGAAAGCAGCGGCTACCTGTACACATGGCTTGTTTTGGAAAACAGGTATTCATTCATCAAATGTCAATATACATGATGATTTCCCCACCTTGTAATTTTGAAATCTCACTAAATTTGTAAGAGCTTGGTTCATCTCAAGGTGGTTTCAGCCCTTATGGTCACACTACTGCATACAACAAATACAACAATTCCACGTCATTTGAAACGGCCCTCGAGACATATTTTTGCATTAATGATGCTATTATTCAAACATGAATCTTCTCAGCTCAGTTCGTTTTATGAGAACTGCTATAAAACCAACTCCAGTGCGGTCGTATCGTCATCATGTCAGTATGGCCAGTACCGAGATCAGCCCCTACCTGGTGGGCAGTTGCATTCAGGTGTTACATCTCTGGCAATTCGAATCTTTGCGAAACTTTCATAGGAGCGCTGAAAGAAACCAAGTTAAATCGTTAATTAAATCCCGAAGGCTGGACTACAAGATAAACTTGTCATGGGCTGTTAACAATCATTTAAAACGAATAACACGTTATTTTTAAGTCATTGGCAAGCATCACAGTAGTTTGAGAGACAGCTTTACGTTCATGTAAATACACCTGCATTTGCCTACCTGTGACAGAAGCTCGTCAACTCGTTCTTGTATCAATGAATTAAAGTGATCCAGGGAAAAACCGGGAACCCGATGAAAGATGTGCTCGCCGTGTCCAGTTTCCAAATCCACAACCCGATCCTTGATCTCTGATGTCTTAACACTCAGAAATATGCAAAATGCCATTGATGCAACGGAGACTAAAGACGAGACAACATTAAGCACAGTTGTGCGGCAAGATTGCCTCTTATGAGATGTCACTTCTCTCTCCATTTTCTCCGAACACTTGAGTTCTCCTTTTGCATCCGCAACCTTCATAACTACCTCTAAATCATGTGCTGGTAGAACTCAATCTTCATGCACAGTAGAGCAAAAAAAAAATTAATAAAATTCCGTCACTTCAACTCTGGTAGGCATAAGACTACGCGACGTTAACGCAGGGGAGTATAGCTAGTGCAGCGACAGCGGACAGGTTTCCAACCAAGTACCTCAAAGCGGCGCTGCCAGGCAATACAACCTGTGCAGCTGAAATCCAACAAAGTTATTTCACTGCTGGGGATATAATCCTCCCGTTCAAAGACAACAACACGAACAACTTAATCTTGAAGAGTAAATTGGTGAGATATTGTTCAGCCACAGTGTAAGCAGAAACCTCACTTGAGGGACAAATGCTTCTCTCTCAGAGTACAGTGGAAGGCACGCGCCCCCCTCGTTAATACTGCAACACGCCTCCACATTTGCCCCTTAAAATTAACATAATTTATAATGAATTCAATCTCGAGATTCCAACTACGTGTGGGCTATTCTGACAAACTCATATCATGAAAGGTTAACATTCCAAACAACAAAAAATATATGTGTGATAGATTACGAGAAAAAACAAACTAACAACAAAACAACACCGGCAACTAAGCAATACGTAGCCTGGAGTAAATCTTTGTTCTGTCAAGACAGCCATGTATTGTACCGCCAGTTTAGAGCAATGGAAATAGGTATCTCTTTGGCGGTGTGGTTCTATCTTAGGTGACTTTATCCCATCCTTAGAACAGCCAGCACAATAATAAATGACAAGGCAAGGAGCACATGATATAGATTCCCGGCTTGACAGGAATCATTCATAACTTACAGTAGACTTTTTAACAAGCAAACAAAAATGTTTCGCACTGCATGAACGACGTCATGCAGGCAGAGGATCCTAAGGATGATGGAGGGTGGTGGCAATTACACAATATGCAGATAAACAACTTGTCTTGATTCAATCAATAAATAAGTAAATATATACCGTCAGATTCGGGAGTCTGTTACCAATTTGTTCTTCATCAACAGCTTGTCCTATAATTAAAACAACTTGGTTCATACACTTATTATTTTTCTTTTATTTACGATTGAGTACATTTATCTAACGGTGCTACATATGCAAATCAGTCTAAAAACAATGGCAGCTATTATTGATTGATTGATAAGTTGTTTTGCCATTGTTCAACCCGATGGCCCCCTGTAGAGAGGATGCTCCAGTCTCTAGTGCCCTCCAGCTCCAGACATGCCGATGACCCCGCCGTCTGTCCTCCGTCTTTTAGCTTGGCTTCGTTTTGACTCTGAACTCGATACAATGTCGTCCTCTAGTGGTTGGATAAAGCATGCCTAACGTTTTAATAGTGCACGAAGTAGGCTTCAGACAAATTTTACCAAACATTGTTAACAAGGTGATGACCATTCAGTGGGTTTGTTGGGACTGGGTCCGAGATTTTTTAAGGTACACTGACATCTTAAACATTATCTAAATAATTTGCCATTAGATCTGAGTCTATGACTTGATTTATTATGCAGGAAAAACCGAGTAAATTAATGACTTCAGATACAGTAGTATATGTATACAAATATGGGGTCTATGGATAATGTATTACATATGGAAAAGATCTATCCTATAATTGACATAGGTTTTGTATTTCTTCATGTCCCTGTATTATCGTCTTCACCTGTCTTGTTGATTGCTGGGGGGATAGTTCTGCCCTCATTAGTGTTATTGTGTCCACCTGTGTCTTGTGTGGTTCTATGTCTTTAGGTTCCTGTTTTGTGTCTAGTCTTTGTTGGCCTGCCTGTTTTCCTAGTTATAAATAAAGGCCTAGTTTTGGAACTCTTCCTGCCTGCTGCTCCTGCGTTGGCGTCCGATCTCTGCAGTCCGTTACGCTGTATCTTTCCTTCAGTGTAGATTGGCTGAGTCATAGTGGATGTGGCCACTAGAGTGCGCTACTGTACTATGAGGTCCTTTTGGAAAATATACAGCAATCTAGGAGAATGGGGTACCCATAAGGCAGGGGTCTCCAATCCTGGTCCTCGAGGGCTGCTGTCCTGAAGGTTTTAGATGTTTCCCTCCTCCAGCACACCTGAGTCTAATAAAGGGTCATTATGAAGCTTCCACAGAGCTTGGTAATGGCTCATTCATTAGAATCAGGTGTGCTGGAGCAGGGAAACACTGAAAACCTTCAGGACAGCAGCCCTCGAGGACCAGGATTGGAGACCCCTGCCCTAAAGGATCGATCTTTAACCAGTCTTTACCATTGAATTGACCAAGACGGCAGATCCCTGACCAAAAACATCTTAGAAGTTCTGTCTCCTCAGGGATAAAAAAAAAGTAGCTGACAGAAGACTATAACAAAGAGGGAGGGAGTTATCATCCACTCTCTATTGTGACCAGCACAGGCAGAGATGCTGGAACTGTGCCAATTTGCTGTGCCGGGTAATAGAATACCTGTGGAGGCAACTGGGAAAGAGTCACACCTCCAGACCACACATCTCCAGATCTCACACAACCCTTCCCTAGGTTTAGGGCTGGATGCAGTCTTATGTAACCCTGACCCTAACATCAACCCTTCCCTTCAGGAATTTCTCTGTCTTCTCACCTATCAACATTTGTCATGTCGAAAGGTCACAAAGGTAACACATCTCAAATCTTTCATTTCAACGATATTAACTTGATATATGAATCTGTCTAATGTTCAGTTTTGGTGTCTAACTTTCAGTGTGGTTCTTTTGAAAAACACCTCACATAATCTATGTAAGCATTTTAGAATTTAAATCAGTTTTTCCCTGATGTTTTCACAATGAAAGCAAATTGAGCAAAATTGCACAGAAAAAGCTTTGATCAGTCCACTTAACGTCAGTGCAGCTAAACTTCTACAATGTGTTGAAAAGAACACCTATTTTAGCATATTAGGTCATGTTCACATCCAGTAGATGCATTAGGGTTCCTCTTAGAGAGATGTCACATAAGCACTTAAATCACCATCAGTGATTCATTTGTCCAAATGCAATAGTGAATCCTCTGTTGGACAAAACTGTTAACCCTTTGTGACCCCGCTGTTGGTAATGACCCTCACTGAAGAGACAGCACATGATGATGATGAACTTGCATGCCTCTGTTAACGAGACACATCATTACTGAAGGATTGTGCGCAACAGGTGTGTCCTATCCAAGCCTGAAGCACAATAACTCAGCCTTGCCAACCTTGTGATACATGGGTTTTAAATCCTTGGCTACGTGGTTAAACAGAAACTGTGTGTTTAGTTGTTCTTTTGAGAACCAAGTAATGGATTCTATAAAGGAAGATTGTGATTGAGCTTGTTTATTCAACCTGGATTCTATATTTTCTCTTCTTCCAAAATGTATTTCACGAAACATCATGTATTAGGTGTCTGGTGTAATGATAGGGTAAAAAGTTATTTAAATAGTAATATTCTAATGTTGTTATAATTCTTATAATTATTACAGCATTATTATTTGACCATTTGATTACCAATAGCACACATCAACAAACTATAATGCAAACATTCAGATGAAATAACGCACTGAAGTCTGCATTCTTTTGCAGGCTCGATCACCCAGCTGTAGATAGCCTTTAGTATGGGATTACTGCAGGTTAGGAAAAGGACGTAATCACCTAAATATCTCCAATATTTCTTTGACTTAATCAAATCTAAAAACACCATGGAGGGAACATAAACGATTAAACCTGAAACATTTGTGTTCTGAGTTCTTGTTGATGTTAACGTTCGGTGCCAGTAACTACAATATGTCATATTTAACTGCAGTCTTGAACCACAGAGAATTTTCACCATGTGGTCAGAATAATGCTGTGCATATGACCCTGCTCTGTTTTGACAATATTCCATCACTGGGCAGCCCCCTGGGAGATGGCAGGGTGTTTTCACAGAGCCATGCTGGGATTAACGGGCCAGCTGTTTGTGCTGGCATAGGAGCAGTTATTTGCAGCTATATTTCTGGTCCGTGTTGCTGACAACCAGACACAGTCCTGGTAATTATGATATAATTGAGAATCTAAAACCAAATGTCCCGGCTCTGGCATCTGAGACAGTGTTTACAGTAAACAGCTGCTTAAATTGACGCTTAAGATGAATTAGAAGAACATGTTTAATGTCTATGTGTGTTCGTGTGTTCGTGTGTTCGTGTGTTCGTGTGTTCGTGCGTGTGTGCGTGTGTGCGTGCGTGCGTGCGTGCGTGCGAGAGAGAGAGAGAGAGAGACAGAGAGACAGAGAGACAGAGAGACAGAGACAGACAGAGACAGACAGAGACAGACAGAGACAGACAGAGAGAGAGAAAGCTATTTGGGCACTTAGACAGACAATGTCTTTGTTTTGGATGCAGTACCTTGAACATTGAGGAAGTTCTGCAGCCAACAACAATGTGGGAAAAGGAGCGTGCCCCTGTGTAAAGAAGCCCTCTGTATCTTGCTGCTTTTTCAAGGGAATTTCGTTTGCATCCATTCTGGTGAACGGACACTCGGCTAGCCAAAATTGCACCTAAGGTTTGTGTGGCAGGATATCAAAGTACAGGATTGGAACTGGACATGAACAAAATAGAATAATCAGATGAAAGCGTGTTCAAAGTGCTTTGTCCGTAATCCCTAAATTTGACTGTTTTCGTCTTTTTCCGTCTCTCTCACACACACACCACACAACACATCCAATGCCTCACTCTTCCTCTCTCTTCCTCTCACGAGGTGGCCTCTGCTGTTTGTAGTGTTCTGGTAAAAGAGGATTTACTGGAATCCCTTCCTGGTTTTAGTCAGTGTAAGGTCCCACACTGGAACATTTGTGTAAATAACATTTGTTTGTTTTTTTCTCAAACTTTTTTCAGTGTCTCTTTGGCAAAATTACGGAGCAGTTACGGCATGAATTGCGCAACACTGATCTTTATCAAACACGCAATGCTACAGTGGTTGTAGGTTCTGAATCTATTGTTCTGGGTCTAGCCTAGGCATGATCATCCATAACACTTGCATATCATAGCATACAGGGAACAGGACAGAAACAGGGGCAAGACGAGGACAGACCTGAATGAGACCAAGCAGAAGAGGTGAACAGTGAGGGGGATGAATGGTCAAGTAATGAAAGCTGTGATTTATATCTGGCTTCCAGCAGAGAAAATAAGAGTGGAAAAAGAGAGAAGCTGGAACACAGTAACTGTTCTTTTCTGCTCTACTTCCCCGCTCCGGAGTGATTATTGACCAATCCTTGTCCATGAAACTGATCCGAGGGGTTGATTGGTCCTCCCTTGACAGCTGCTGTTCCATCTTCTGCCTGCTTCCATGACTGATCTAACAATGGGCCCTGTTGCCTTCTTTGCCATGGAAGATGGTTTTGTTTCCTTATGTCCCTTTTAAAAGACTCTCGATAAAGTGTATATTCAATGTGTCAAAAATTAATATCTCCAGGGGTGGATTTGAAGTCAATACGCGAGTGGATATGCGAGAGAAAATCCGTTGACGGAACTCAGACATTCAGACTGTATTGTGCTAGGTAGGAATATCAATGTTCTTTCCTTCGAATTTTCCAGTTTGGTAGCAAGATGTTTGAGCAGCATATTGTATATCCTTTTAAAAAAGAATCCATGGGGGAGACAAAAAAAGCCAAAGCGTCAGTCAGCAGTTAGAAAGAAAGCGAATCCAGTTTCGCCCCGTCGGATCACTGGGGGACAATAAAGAGTAAAGGATGGTAACAGCACTTCTCTGTCTATATTTGTCTTCACTGACATCTGCTAGAGCAATGCTCTTCAAATCAAGTCGTATCATGATCCACAGGTCGACCATGTATAGCAAGCACAAACCAACAGCATGCAAACCCTTCAAGAAATCCAACCACGTTGTTGCTCCAAAAAGTGTGTACCTGTGTGTGTGTGTACGTGTGTGTGTGTGTGAGAGAGTACTGACCACTGTGTGTGTAAGTGTAAGTACATCTGAGTTCACAGGATGTAAACAGTGAAAAGCACACAGAGAGTACCAGTGGTGCCATCTGTGACTGAGACCTGGGTTGTGGCAGCCGGCCCTGACTGGGCTCGCCAGGCGGAAGCCAATGGCGACACTGCTTGAAACTGATCCGTGCTGACAGACGTACAGACAGGTTACCGTCCCTTTTGCAAGCTTGACATTCTTCAGACACCATGGGCGAACGGCCATGGCTGGGCTTTCGTTTCCCCTGGACCCTCAATCACACACACATTTTCTTACACACTCTCCCAGTAACATGGCATATGTACCGGATGGAATACAGATGCTAGAGAACTCATCAAGAGTGCACGCCAAAGAACACTTCTCCATATCAAGGTGCCTCGAAAAGGGTGCTGTTTCATCAACAATCAGGTGGGGTATAAAAACTGGACGAAGATCATATCACCCACACACGTGTGCATGGCCTTATCAAACGGGCTCTCTCTATTTTCTCTCTCTTTCTCTCACTCCTTTTTCCTCATAAATGAGGCAAAGCACACACACAGTGCGAAGAGTTGCTCTAACAGTGTGAAACAGTGATGTTGCAAATCCAACCAATCATCACATTTTCAGAAAATACTTATTCTTGGCCTGATGACTGTCATTGGCCCTGGCCTTGCCCTCTTATTTGTATTCCCACACAGAAACGTCTGTGAGATCTGTTGAGCAAACATCAGACGGATGCTATTTAAGCTGGCAAGTGCCTAAAAATACATTCGCTGTCGTAACTCTGTTGACGGCCTTTCTGAACAAGTTCATCAATGACAGTAACACCATTTTCAACATGACAAAGTGTCTACACTGGAATGTGAATTTTTCCATTCAGCACTATTGGCTGTTTTTCTGCATTCTAGACTGCTTTGTGAGCTCATGTGGATGGAGGCAGTGGGTCAATGTTCAACATAAGGACTCAACCTGAATGTAGATGAGGCTCCGATTCTTTGCCCTCCAAGAGCAGGATTTGATGTGTGTCAAGAACCGGTATGACAATCAAAGAACTATAAAGACCCTTTTTTTCAGCGCCTCGGGCAGACAGGAAACTATTCGTTTTTGCGAAGATTATTTTCTGCATGTCAAAAGATGAAGAACATTCCTCCTCCTGGCTTGTTCAAAAGAGATTACACTAAATTCAAGCTTGCATGTCAGGCCACAATTCAGGTAGCTCATACCATCCATACCTATTGTGTTGCTCTCAAAAGTATATCTTACCCTTTGATGTTTGCTGATTAGGGATGACATTTCAGAGCTTTGTTATTAGGTGGCTCTGGAATAGCTCAATGGAAACCAGGGGGAATACCCTTATGTAATGGTCTTTGGCAAATCTTACTAAGGTCTTGCATCTTTCAATGGAAATCTGATGGGCCAGTGACAGGAATTCGTACTTCAGTTTCAATGTATTAAGTTTGTATCGATCAATAGTCGCATGTGTTTGTGGGATAAATATTTGTATGTACTCTGGTCTATTACACAAAACAGGAAAGAAAGACGGTGCCCTACTTGTATTTGAGAAGCTGCCAACAGGAAGGGTATAGTGAGAATGTCCCTGAGAGTGTTAACATAGTGTTTCACCACCGTGTAGTCTAAGTGAGGATATTTTAAATGAGTTAAAATGATCAAAATGTTTATTCCACCTTTGTCTTTGGAGCTGCTCTGTTTTTGCTGTTTCAGAGGCGACTAAGCACACACCGGAGTACCGTGCCTAGTTAAGAGATAAAGTCGGTTTATCTTAAAACATTTGGCAAGTGGTGTAGGATTTCAGAAACGTATCTGTCACTTTTTGGCGCGAGGCGCACGCAAGCTAGACTGAGGGCTGTTTCTTTAAGAATGTAAGGTGGGAGAGTCGCTCACTGACGCACGACTGGTATGCAAACATAAATTTAGCAACAACGTGTTTGCCGGGCACAAAATTCTGGAAGCGACTGTGAAGTGTCATGTTGTCTCAAGAAGTCTTTTCTAAAAGTTTCAAATAAGGAGCGAGCGGCGATTCTGTTCCCAGTAGTGCGACAAGCTGCCCGAGTTTACCCAACCAGCACCTCGCATCACAACTCACACAAGGTGGCAAAGACAATTGTAGAGATGACACGAAACATGTTTTGGACACTCGGAATTTTTTATTTTGCTGTATCTTTAAAGGTAAGAAGGATGCTCTTTTCTCTTAAATGTGTGAAATTGTACATTCACATCCCATGGTGGTACATCAGAGGCAGTTGACACAGCAGGCAATGCCATTAACGGCGATCATGTAAACTCACGCATCGTTTCATTTGAACTGTGTTGCTTAGTTTAACATAACAAAGTTGCGCTTTAATATACACACAGTTTGTGTTTTATACAACAGTTCTTTTTACAACGGTAGCTCAATTATGCAAACCGTCTGCGTCTCATCCCATGACTTTTTGAACTGTCGTACATTAATAGTTAGGAACAATATCAACTTGCCTGGACCATAAATATTTAGCTGTTTGATGCTCCTTGAGAAAGGCCTCAGATCGTGAAGGTGCTTTTCCCAGGCAGCATTTAAGGGGGGGGGGGGAGAGTGGTTGGAGCATGTCCAGGGCTGATGACAGGACGGGTGGGCCGAGTGAAGAGGAGAGGGCTCTGAACGACTATAATGTCGGTGCAGCGTAGAAGTGCTATTGTAGGTTTGCTGTAGTGAATGTGTTATTAAGCCTCTGCGGTTGTAGTTCGTAGAGGAGGTTCTTTGTGGTAGAGTGATTGTGACAGGTGCCATTGACATTCAAAGGTGGTTTTGGTGCTTTGACACCCTAACGGGATGACCTGCTGACCACTTCAGTCCAGCTGAGTATGTTGACACTTCAACGTCACGGCTCTCTAATCAGCTCTTCACCGCGGGAGAGGGGATGCTCTCCGAGCCTTTGAAGTCCTTTTAGAGAATCAGAGGCAGTTAAATGACATGCTGTAATTGTAATCGCGAGCGACTCAAGATAGGTTGTGGGTTTGAAGTGTGGTGTTTGCACCCTCAGCTATCGCTGTAGTGGTTTGGGGTTTTGCATATAGGACACAAAAACCAGAGCATGTTTTCTGTCTGGCTCTGTGGTTGATAAATCAAATCAAATTGATTTAGATTGTGAGTGTGTGTGTGTTTGTGTGCGTGTGTGTGTGTGTGTGTGTGCCAGTTCCTGAGTGTGAACTGTACGTGTCTGAGTGTCAGAGGCCAATAGATTCAGCCTAGAGTCCCTACAAGCATCTTCCAAGACAAAGAGGTTAACACAAAAAAACTGTTACAGTTACAGCACTCGCAGCACTAAATGGTAGAGAGGCTGGAATTGCAGTGAAGGCAATGCTGAGATTTTCAAGTGGGTAAAGTGCAGCTCTAAACCCTTGTCGAGAACTTTTTGATTTTGTGCTGTTATTGCCAAGCCATATAGTTCGTGTGACTATTACAGGTATTTGCTGTAAATGCAGTATACGTTTTATGGGAAAACCTCATGTCTCAATACAAATTCGTAGGTGTTGGTCTGACAGAGGGAGCGACAGGCAAAGCCTTGTGCTTCAGTTAGAGATTTGTTCTGCTTTCTTGAACGCCAAACAAACCTTGGGAATCTACCTTCTTAGCAGTCTGAAAGAGATGTTGGGATTTTTTACCCTAATCTCTCTGTTGCAGTTTACGTGAGCGAGTCTTATACTGGTCTCTTTATAATAGTGAGTTTACATTTTTTGGAAAGGGGACTCAGCCAGTGGAAAAAGGGCTCTGATGCATCTGGAGCCCAGCGCAGTACTTTTAATTGATGGTCAGCTAAATCCTTGTTTTGTTAGTACATTCTACTGAAGGATAAATTAGCCACAAGCCTTTGTTTACAGGCAGCGTGCTGCTCTGCCTGTTGATGGCAGAGTTCAGCGGGGTCACAGCTTGTTTCTAGGACGGCTTTCACTGCGTTCATCGACGTCCCCCTGGCGCCCTTACGTTCCACCCTACAGCTCTGTTCTAAAGACCTACAAGAGCCCAATTAGCTCGCGAGGCTCTATTGTTGCGGACGTGAGTGGAGTGGGAAGTCAGTTTGTTTTTCATTGTGAAAACGGTCCCTTGTTAAGAGTGAACCCCTCCCACCCGCTCTCACATCTGGCTGAAGAGCGGAGAGGGTTTTTTTTTTTCTTCTTCTTCTGAAGCACACATTGTCATTGTTCTTCTGAGACCCTCATCTGGAGGGCTGGGGGGAACGATAACCACTCCCTCCAGCCCAGGGCATCATTGGCACACATTGGAGATCAGGAGTCCGATTGCTACACAGAACCGTGCCTGATGTAGTGAACCAGAAAAGGGGAAAAGCGATGGCTCTCGTCCTTCCAAATACGGTGGAACTCTCCAGCCCTCTTACCCCTGCCATCACTGGGAGCCGAGCACTAATGACATGGCGTGACTGAATACCCCATCAGGCCCAGCCAGAGAAGGCATCACTCATGGAACCATGTGGCAGGGCAGTGAGTAAGATGAAGAGCATGCTGTTGATTGCTACACAACAAGGACAAAAGTTTCAAGCGGGCCATTGTCGTTGCGAACTAGATCCCTCCTGTAGTCTGGGAAACACATACGCTTTTCATTCTGCTGCAGCTCACCAGAGCTATCTGCACGCTTCTTGACTTGCAGTGACAGCTTACGACCAGCAGAGGGCTCTGAAGTGAGCCGGGCCTATCTTCCAGATGATGACCGCGGTCAGCAGCTTGGATGGGGAACATTGGACAGCAGTGCTGGGAGCCTGCTCTGTGTCCGCCCCTCCATTGTGTTCCTGCAGCTGGACGGCTTCCTCCTCCTTCCATGTGATGGACTGTTATTCCCTCAGTGGGCTTGTTCCTTCATCACAAGGTTCATTTGTGGTAGGTCAGATCCCCGGGCCGCCCACTGAAAGCCGAGCGGCTGAGCCTGCTGGTCCTTTGATGCAGGATCCCGCTCCTCCTGCCCAATCGCTCTCTCCAGCGGAGGGATTGAGCATTACTGCTTGATCCTGTTGTGTGAGGCTAGTCGGACGGGAAGACCCCCTCAGTGGCACGACTGCACTTCACACCCCCAGTTTGACCTGAGAACTGTCCCAGAGCCGTGTCTGTCCGTGTTGCGGAGTGGCGTGCAGCACTATGTCCCTCTATCTTCAAAGTACAGCCAAAAAAGGAAAGGAGCCAGCTACCGAGTGCAGCATTATCAATGGGCCATCCTCTGGAAGGTTCCAGGCAGGGTCTAGTCACACTCAAGAGCGGGAGGGAGGTTGAGAAAGAGAGTGAGAGGAGGAGGAGGAGGAGGGTAGGAGGAGGAGGGGGTCGGGAACCTGGAGTAAGGAGGAGGAATAAAAGGGATCAAAAGAAGCAGGGTTAAGGAAGGAGCAGAGATGGATGGAGTGAGAACTGGAGGAAGAGGACTGAAAGCTGCGTTCGCCCACAGAGGGATTAGAGAGAGAAAAAACAGTTGACAGAGTGAGAAGAGTGCCTTGCTAGGAGAATGGAGACCCTAGCGTGCGAGAGGATAAAATCGTGCATTCATTACTTCTCAAAGCTTTAATTTCCGTTGACATTACTCCAATTTTCCGTGTTAATGTCCTTCTTTTTTTTGCTGACAAAAACCACAGTTTTGTTGGTTAGGGGTGGAGCTTATTGTCTTTGTTTCCTGTTGTTTTTGAAGTGTCCCCGCCTGAAACTCTGCCCCAGCATACCATTCTAACCAATGACTTCATCTGCTCCTGCACTTGGCTTCTTCTTACTCATTTGGGCGCACGCACGCACACACCCAGCACTTAGGAGGGGGAAAAAAAGCAATTACTGCTCCATTAACCTGTATTCGTCAACACCTCTTTCACACACATACACACACACACACACCCATGCTTGCACGGTATGAACAGTGTACGAGCCTGTTGGAGCCCGTCGTCCAGCGGCCCTGTAGCTGATCCTGTCATCACCTGCGCTCGTCTTTCCTCTCCTACTGAATAGCAGCCTGACAAATACCTGGCATTGGGGACCGGTAAGAAAGCACACCTGACGTTTAACAGCCCCCTCTGCAACCACCCCCCCTCCCTCCCACACACGCACACGCTTTCCTTGCTATATTTCTTCCCCTTACATTTTGAATGTACCGTATAAATCGTTGGTTTTGCTGAACATTCATCTCCTGGATAGTGGAAGGCCTCCCTGTCCCGGTGGCTTGGTGGCTGGCTTCAGGAGGCAGCTTGAGGAGCCAGCCCCTCCTGCCACCCAGCCAGGCAGGTGAGATCACCTCCAGAGACTGTGCCTCTCTGAGCTACTCCAGAGAGAGAGGATGACAGACGGCCCCTGTGCTGTTGAACAACGCTGAAGCACGGTGCCCCCTCGCCTTCACCAACGTGTCCAGCCTATCAGAAGGCCCGACAGGCACGCCATGGAGACTGCACAGTCTGATAGTCTAACGAGAGGCTGCTGTCATACCTGGGCCAAGAACCAAACATACCTGAGCTAGAATGTTCCAAAATAAAGAAGGACCTCTCAAGCAAGCGCTTGTCAGAGTAGACTCAGACGTTTGGTTTCAGCTGAGGCCTAATACATGAAATCTTTCCCTGCAAATTCTTTTGAGGTTTTATACCAAAAGAACACACACACACACACAACTGACTGTGTGTGTGTGACTTGATATGCACCCCCGCACTGTCAGATAGTCCTGCTAGCATTCCAGCCTTTTCTTTACTCTCCTGTACTGGAATAGAAAGGGAATGTGATATTGCTCCTCGTGCCGTTGATGTGGTTAGAAAGGGAGAATGAGAGCAAAGGGGAGAGGGAGAGAGACACACAGAGAACTCCAGTGAGAGATCTCTTGATGACACGTCAATTAGGGATGGAGTGCGGAGCAGAAAAGTTCAAGAGACAAGCATTTTTGACTGACAGTTGACATGCTTGGTGAGAGAGAAAGTCAGAGAAAGAGATGGAGCTTAAGGCAGCGAGGGGGGGAGAGAGGGGGGAGGAGGGGGGGAGAGGGGGAGGAGGGGGCGCAGGCCCAACGCAGTTTCTGAATTAAGATGCTTGGGCATGGCAGGAACTGGGTGGAAACCCCCTCCATCACCACATGGGAAGGACTATTCAAGAAATCGTTCCATGATCAGGGATGTGGAGCCAGTGCAAGTCTGCACTGCAGTGGACGTTCGGGAGAGAGAGGGAGGCAGGGAAGGGACAGAGAGAAATGGGAAGATTGAGGGAGAATTGACGATGGAGACCATACTGTACTGTAGGATGGTCCTCCTTCATAGGATGGTGTGTGTAGGATGATGTCTGTAGGATGGTGTGTGTAGGATGATGTCTGTAGGATGGTGTGTGTAGGATGGTGTGTGTAGGATAATGTGTGTAGGATGGTGTGTATAGGATGGTGTTTGTAGGATGATGTCTGTAGGATGATGTCTGTAGGATGGTGTCTGTAGGATGGTGTGTAGGATGACGTATGTAGGATGGCGTGTGTAGAATGGTGTGTGTGTGTGTGTAGGTAGGGCGTGGGTTCACGTTCCAGTGTGTCAGGACAACTTCCTGCTGATCCATCAGCTCTTCTGTCTGGCCTGTGTGTAACCATGTGTGTCTTCAATGCAACCTGAGGAGTTTCAGGTACTGACAAGACTCTCACGGGAGACTTCCAGATGGGTGGCTGGAAGTCACGCGCGCATGTATGTGTGTGTGTGTCCGGCTTTATGTGCACATTCAATAGGCTCCATATTTTGCGCAGCAAAAACACAAAATATCTAGAACCTGAACATTTCCCTGTATGGAAATGCTTTATGAGTAGACACTTTCCCTCCTGTCTAACCAGTCTCCTGTTCCCTCCAGCCGTCATCGCAGCTCTTTCTATACCCTCAAATGAGACCACGCTAATAGAACCATGACTTTAACCCAACCCTAACCCATCCCTGACCCTGTCTATCAGTCTTTAGAAGCTGCATGATCTAGCTAACCGGCTACACCCTCCCAGGACTGAACCCAAGGTCTCAGTGGCCTCCTCACACCTCTCCTATCCCTCCTCCCTCACACCTCTCCCTTTTCCTTGCCCTAACTCAGCACCCTGGCTTCCTGCTCCACACAGGTTGCCCTCAGAGAGGCCAGCTGTCAGCCAATGTGTGCGTACGTGCGTCTGCGAGGGAGAGAGGGGGTGGGGGGGAGACACGAACAGAAAGGGGGCACTGAGGAAACGGATAATAGTTGGAACAGTGCTGTGTTTTGGGTGTACACATGTGACAAACGGTGGAATAAGAGCAATGAGAAAACAGATGTAGAGTGAAGGACATCAAGCTGTACAGTATGTACATGTGTGTATGTGTGAGTGCACCCTGTGCACTGCTTCCTATGTGGAAACACGAGGGAGGGTGTGGATACTCAGCTGGAGGAAGGCCACCGAGGGCAAAATGATTTCCTCCACCAAAGAGAGGGGTGGAAATGCCGCCCCACAAATATAGGGAAAAGGCGTCATGTGCAACCACAGTGCCCGGAGGCAGTGTGAGGGCGTTCCATACTGCGTGTGTGTGTGTCTGTAAATATGCACCTACAGCAGTATCCACAGCACTGAATGTGTGTGTAGAGGTTTCTGGATGATTTTGCTCATGAGTTCATCTTAAGCTTGACTTTGTTTCCACCTCTAGAAGGGGGCGGTGTAGCTGTAATGCACACTCACTTATAGAGGGTCGATCAGTCAAGTCAAGTAAACGCCCGCGGTTTGAACTTAGCACAGTCCCAACCTCTGAATCTTTGCTGAGCGGTAATACTTAGCAGCAATCCATGGTAGTCGGAGCATCCTTTTGTAAACGTGAATGTGCTCCCTGGGGCCTTTGATAATAGAGGGAGTCGGGTAAAATATCCCCCCCATACACACACACATACACACACACACATACCACCAACGCTCTCTTCCAGCATCAGATAGCGGTTTGGGAGCTCCTCTCTCTCCACCTGGCCACAGCAAAGCCTCTCCCCTCACCTCTCCCTGACCCAGAATTCCCTTCTTCCTGCCCGCCTCCCTCTTAAAGATTAACAGAGCGCTCACTACCTGTCCACCTGCTAGAGGCATCACGTTTACAGGCACCAGGTCCACCTTAGGGGGGCCAGTTGGTTTTCTAATCCCTGGGTAAGAAGGAGGGAAGGATGAGATGTCAGTCTCGTTTCCGAAAAGGAGGAGGGGACTTAAGGGTGACATTGGACTGAACTTCTTGTTTCCAATCTCCAGGCCACCTGTCGCCGTTACTGAAGGCAGTGTTGTAGTCGTTTTTTTCACACCTTATTTTCCGGGCTGTCGTTGGAACTGCTTTTGGATTCGGTTGCAAGCGAATGACTTTGCGTGAGAGATGCAGCGATGAGAAAATAACGGTGTATCTTGTCATGACCTTCCATGTGTAGGAGAATTTAGCCTAGTGCACGTTCGTGATTAAACCAGTGTAAATGTGTTGGTCTGCATCCGCCTGCAAAGGTCACAACCTCTAGCCCAGGGGTGTCAAACCCTGCTCCTCGAGGGCTGCTGTCTTGAAGGTTTTCGATGATTCCCTGCTCCAGCACACCTGATTCGAAAAAAGGGTCATTATCAGGCTTCCACATACCTTGATAAGAACCCATTCATTAGAATCAGGTGTGCTGGAGCAGGGAAACATCGAAAAACCTCAGGACAGCGGCCCTTGAGGACCAGGGATTGACACCCCTGCTCTAGCCGGTCCGAACCAGAGCCCTGTGATGCCGGTCTTGTTTCAGTGCTGGACCGCTCTGGATAGCTACCCACAGCTACTGTTTCAGATGTCCAGACAGATGTCCTCCTCAACCAACATGGTGCTGTAAGAAAAACACAAAGCAATACAAAGTGATGCCATATTTGTTCCCCTCCCTGACCAAGCCTCCAACACAAGACATTCGATGAGGGGAGGAGGGAAGGAGGGGGACCAGGCAATTTCAGAGCTATCAGATTGAAATGCAAGATGGCCTCTTCAGGCGTTCGTCTCGGTGAAGAATGCCTCAGCGCTGAGGGCTGGATTGTATGGTTAGGGTTTACCGCCTCTTACAAGACGCGTCAGGCTACATCATTCAGAAGATAAAAATGCAACTCTGATTGGACCACACGTGTATGTGGTTAGGTGGAGTTGCGGACGCATTAAGGTTCACATATTGGATATAGGTGTTGTTTAAGTCACCAAAATAAAGGTGCTGCATATGTTGAACAGCTGTGTTTTTTGGAGGATGGCGTAGAAAGCGATCATCTCAAAATAAAGTGCTAGATTAGAGGGCCGGCCCAGTGCGTCAGATTGTCAATGTCTCATGTGTTAATAATATACAGTACATTTGTATAATCATACATATCTAAATATATGTTATGCTGGATGTGTAACCCTTACATGACCTCGCAATGCCGTTTGTCTCAAGGTGCGTCTGTACCACATTAAAGGTGTTACAGTGTGTGTTTTTGTAAATGACAACGTTCCCAGATGGCTACCTATTTCCCATAATGGAGATGGGGTTAGCAGAATCACTGGAGTCTTTGTCAAAGCTG
This sequence comes from Plecoglossus altivelis, assembly GCA_036571765.1. Classification (NCBI taxonomy): domain Eukaryota; kingdom Metazoa; phylum Chordata; class Actinopteri; order Osmeriformes; family Plecoglossidae; genus Plecoglossus; species Plecoglossus altivelis. The sequence continues at coordinate 4,646,882 of BROE01000023.1, read as the reverse complement.
TCTTCTTTTTCCTCTCAATAATACGCCTGGATTCAGTGCCAATCTGTGTGTGTAACAGTGCTCGCAAAGACCTTAACTTGTGTAGATTTCACCTCGCCGAAAGATGTCTTCCAACTGCTTGGCTCGGCCCCCGGTCGCTGGGCTGCCTCTTGGGTTTCAGGCCACCAGTGTTCTCTTTCCTCTCTGATTAAATAATAGGCCTAACCTCTCCTATAGTGCAGAGCAGAGTCAGTCTGGCCTCTACTGTAGAGCAGAGATATGAGTCAGTCTAGCCTCTTCTGTAGAGCAGAGATATGAGTCAGTCTGGCCTCTACTCTAGAGCAGAGATATGAGTCAGTCTGGCCTCTACTCTAGAGCAGAGATATGAGTCAGTCTGGCCGCTACAGTAGAGCAGAGATACGAGTCAGTCTGGCCGCTACAGTAGAGCAGAGATACGAGTCAGTCTGGCCTCTACAGTAGAGCAGAGATACGAGTCAGTCTGGCCGCTACAGTAGAGCAGAGGACTGCATTTTATCATCAAAGTGTAACCATATGGTTATACAGTATAGTGGTACTTTGGGCTGACAGCAAGAGGGTGTGTATTTCAGATTAAACTCCTGCCAGCTGAGCTGATACCTTGCCCTATGGACAGGCTGTGGATGCCAGCCCCGGGCCTGCTGGAGCCTGCAGGAGATGCCTGGTTACCCCTTGCCCATCATGTAGCTCCTCATGGCCCTATGGAACCAGGCTGTGCTCCAGTCTAACCCACGCCCTCTTAATCAAGGCCCATCAGGGGAGGAACCGGTGATCCTTGTGATCCTCCGGTGAGCCTGTGGCATCAGGATGTGGGTCCGGGCATGCCGTGGCATGGCAGGGCAGGATTTGGGCCTGCCAGGCACGTCATCTCTTCCGTGTCCTCAGGCCAGCGACACTTTGTCCTACTCATGAACTACTACCTTTGACCTTCATCATACAAATCTTAGTTCTCTGTATTTGAATGCTTTTCATTCTCCATTTGACACACATTTTTAAGAAGCGGGGCAGTTTGGAGCGCTGTTCTCTGGTGAGCGATGATCTGATCTGAAATCCTCAGAGGTTGCTGTTCCGCCCTGTCAATCATCTTCCCTCGGAAGGAGAGGGGAGGAGGGATGAAGGGAGGGAACGGTGTCTCTCAAGTGGGCAATTTATGGTGCCCGGCCATACCCATCCCTTCGCTGCCCTGCTGAGACGACCCAGGACACACAACACAGCTGTGCAAACATGCACAGGCACACACACACACACACATTCACATGGGCGTGCCAAATCCCACTATTTGTCTTGTTTTTTTTTTCAACTGAATTCAGTAGCACATACTCAGCTGCCCTCTGTAAATACAGCAGCGCCAGCCTGTTGAATAGCAGGACAAGACCACCATTGTGCAGGGCGTTCAGTCCAGTACTCCTGTGCTCCTGTAGAGTAAGCCCTTTGCAACCATTATAACATCATCACTATTTAAGCGACAAAACACGCTAAAATGCAACGAGAGAGAGATTCAAAATCAAGGTATTTCAAATAGCCAACCACAACCGGAACTTTGCAGACGGAACGATGACGTTTTGTAGACCTCAGCTTTGGAACCTGATAACTGTCAATCGATTGCCAGCCGGCGAACCATTCAGATGCAATATTTAAACTTGTCAAAGTAGACAGACGGAGCAGAGCGGAGATGCAGGGGTTATTATGCTGTGTCTTAAAGCATCTGGATGGTATTCAGCAGGCAGGCTCTGTTACTGGTGAGACAGGGAAAGGCTATCCTCACTCCCTGAAGTGTGTGTGTGTGTGTGTGTGTGTGTGTGTGGAGGGGGGTCCATCAGGTTATCAGGCTATCAGGTTCCCATGAATTTGACAGGGCAGAGAGGGTTGACGTCTTAATGGCCAATGTGCTTAGGATGGAGTCTAGGGGCATTGGCTGAGTCTCTCTCTCTCTTCCTCTCTCTCTCTCTTCCTCTCTCGCTCTTCGTCTCTCTTTCTCTCTTCCTCTCTCTCTCTCTCTCTCGATAGCTCGCTCGACTCGACTGCTGTCAAAGTGGAGTCAGTTACTGCAAGTACTTGATTCCAACCACACACACGCACACACACACACTCGCTGTCGCACATTCATGAACCCTCACATCTGCACGGAGACATGCTCACGCACATGCCTAGGCGCAAGCATTTACGAACAGACGTACATACATACACAATCGAAAAAATACGATACAGACCTCACCGCAAACCCATAAAGCAAAACAGCTGATTGACCCAGATTCAACATATGGGACTCCCAGATATAGTATAACACATTGAAATGGATTGACAGAATGCACAGCACAGCGCAGAAATTGCGCTGACTAATATCTCCCACAAACCAAGTCATTTCAGACCCTCTGCCTGAATGTGCTGGAGTTGTGTCCTGCCAGCTCGAGGTCTAGTGCACTCCATCTTTTATCCCGCTAACCTGGTACAGTTGCTCTCGCTGTGCTGAGACTGATTGGAAATCATCAGAAACATTTCAAACAACCAGCAGACGTTTGGTGACGTGCTGCGCTGGATGCAGACTATGTCCAGGGGGGTTTTGCAATTAAAGAGTTTATATTTCATCGAGATAACTGCTTCTGCCTTGAGGGATCTGAAGGAGTGCAAGAAGAAGTAAAGGAACTCTCTCTCATGCATCCTCACCATGCTGCGTAAATAGAGAACACGAGCGTGATTGCTGAGACTAGGGTCAAAGACAAGCGAAAACACTGAGAGGAAACGCACACCATCGAATTTGCCATAACTCACGTAAGACTACGCTCCTAAACCACCCCGACAGAGTCAGACACTGAGGTGGACTAATGCGTGCCCCACTGCTCCTAAAGCAGAACACGGAGCAGTCCGTGTACTCACACACGCGGTGTCAGATAAATCTCCCATGGCGTGTTAAAGAGTTTAAATGGCGCCTAGGATCTGTCTCTTTAATACAAAGGGAATGTGTAGCGCTCCGTGTGCCAACACTTTTTTTGTGTGTGTTTTTTTCTCTTCCTCTCAGTCAAACGCCACTTGAGCTGCGTCGGGTTGGCTGGGACCATTCATCAAACTGTTCCCTCTTCCCTCTCGCTTGACAATTAACAATTAGGGAAGATATGGATGTCAGAAGCTCTTAGGGAAGATATGGATGTCAGAAGCTCTCGCGGTGATCTGACACTGGCAGCCGTCTTTATCTCGCTGCGTCAGCATCACTTCAAAGCCTCGTCCGGCGTCTGTCCATCCAGAACTTAGACAGCGGGAAACTAACCGTCCGGTTCGTTTTTATTTGCTGAGCAATATGTTCCAGTGAATCACACAGGCAGACCAGGAACCAGATAAGCATCAACTGTAAAAGAACCAAGTCGCACCACATAGCATCAACAACGATGGAAACTCTTCCATTTATAATACATGTAAAATTGTATTGTAACCATAATCCGCATCAGCAGTTAATGAAGTGAGGATTCTGACCTGAGTGGTTCGGAGCTGATTGGTGGAACATCGAAACCGGTATGACAATCCCACATGACCTTCTTACCTCTGACAGCACGATGATGTTTGGCTGTAAGAATGCCAGAGATTATGCACATGAAGTTCGGTCACATTGGCAAATGAGAGCCCTTATTTTGGTTTTAGGAATGTGGCCCTGCTGTAAGTTCAGATAGAGCCACGAGAGTTCTGCTGGAAAAAACCCCCTGGAAAATATGTCTTGGCCACCGTAGTGGAATGAGAATAGGACCTCTTAGATTCCCTTTTCATTTTTCGATTGGATTAATTAGGAAGTTCTTTGCTAGTGATGCTGCGCTTGCCTACATGGAGTTGGGGCTGACCAATGGAGTGCTGTGGTGGGGTATGGTGTTGTGTGGTGTGGTAGGGCTGGCCAGTGGTATGGTGTGGTGTGGTGTGGTGGAACTGGCCTATGAAGAGCTTTCACCTCAGGCGCTTGGACTGCCAGATTGGTTCCGTGTCTCTTTCAAAGAAAACAGTGATTACTGGATAGGACTTCTGGGAGGTCTGGCCGAAGCTACAGACGATCCCCAGATTTAGACGCTCGTGAGCCAGACGCTCCAGAGATGACATGTGCTGAGAGAACAGTGAGAACAAACCCAAACCATCCTCACTGAAGACACACGCTTGGTCATCACCTTTAACGAAAGGAAACGGCCAGATCAGTCAGACCACCACACACCCAGAGCAGAACTCCATCTCCCTTTGTGCGCGTAGTGATTCATGTCCCTCTAGAAGTGGGATGGAATATTAGTGATGCTTTGAAAATATATATATATTTGAAATGCAAGGCTGTCAAACCTGCATATTTGGAGGACTCTTGGGATCTTGTGTTCTAATTGATGCTGTGCAGTGCAGACGTGTAGCGAACTGTGCTGGTGAACTCATTGCCCTTCTGCCTGTTGCGCTCTATACTTTAATAGTGGTACCCAGCTGCCAGTCCTCATCCATCTCCTTTTGAATATGATGAAGGGAGACAGCTGTGCGTGTGTGTCAACATGCATGTGTGTGTGCACGCCTGGATGCTTGTGTGTGTGCACTTTACAGCTGGTGTCAAAGACTGCGTTTCAAGACTAGGGTTGTGCTTAGTGAGCACTAAGGCTTCCAGGGAAACCTGCCAGTGAACCAGTCCAAATGATGAGTGTGTGTGAGGGGCGTGTGTTCCAGCTGGGCGGAGATCATCTCTGAGAGTGATGGTCACAACCATGTTCTGCTGCCTTCCATAATCATCTCATGTGATGGAGCCTAACAACTATTGTTTCATAGGGTCAGCTACTATAGCTATGTTATGTTACACTGTGTTTTAGCAATTGCAGCAAGTTGACTGGGCTGTTTAGGATGATTTTTGGTGACCAGATCTTTTTTGAAGCAAATCCTGGGACAGTTAACAGTGGAATGGGTCTATATAGACAATAGCTGACTATTTAGCAAACCATATACTTGTACGTGAACTCAATTAGAAATGATCAACATTTTAACCCATTGGCAACATGATAGTATATAATGTTACATAATATAATGTAATATAATATCATGATATGTTCACAGTTGTTCTTGAATACCATTGTAAACTTTTTGAGTGTTCAGCCTTTGAATTGTAATGTCAACAGTGTTGTAACGGTCTAGTGCTAGCACTAGCCCTCGGAGCAGCAGCTCATGTTACAGTCGCCAGTGTAAATATTTTTCTGATGTCACTGCCTCATAGTATTCGTTTCGTCCATTCAGACACCGATTGTCCCCACCTGCCAGGTAGCAAAACAAGACCTAGCATAATAAGTGATTGTATGGACCCCAGTGGCTTTTTTATAGTGGCGGTCAATGCTCTCTCTCTCTCTCTCTCTCTCTCTCTCTCTCTCTCTCTCTCTCTCTCTCTCTCTCTCTCCCTCTCTCTCCCTCTGTCTTTTTCTCCCTCTTTCTTGCTCTCCCTCTCCCTCTCTCTCTCGACAGGAATCTGTAAGTCACAGTGGTGCACAGAGTAACAACCCCAACTTTCAGATCTTAACATGCTGAAAGATGGGACTCAAACCCGGAGGGTTTCCAGAGATGCATCAGGGTCAGTCAGGGACAGTGTGTCAGCGAGTCCAGAGTGACGCCCTGAGACCAGAGAGCGATAGTCCTGCTCTCTCTCCTTCACCTCTTTATCCAGCTTTGAGGTTCCCATCCTCCCCTTCCACGACTGTTGTTTCATCGCAGCCTGTAAGGGAGAGTTTGCACCAGGGCAGGAAGGACTGGCATGTTTCAGGAAGTGACAGGGCAGTCCGCAGGGAGCCCTCAGGATGCTGTCCTCCATCCGCACTCTGTCACTGTCCCTGTTAACATCAGCGTGGGAACCCCCTGCTGCCCCCACCGTTTGGGCATGATGACACTGGCATCGGACGCAGGGGATGGCCCAGGCTATTGGTAGACAGACATGTCGTTTCCCACAATCCTCTGTTTTGATGCATCTGGTCAGGCATTCGTCCGTTTTTTTTAAGCATAGCCCTTTATTCACAATGTCAGTGATCACTAACAGGGAACAATACAAATCTGTTAGCTTTGGTGTATTGTACATTTTTCGAATTTGAGCACCTTCACATAATCACGTAACAGTTTCACAGGGTGTTTCTTAGAGGAGAACATGGTGTTTTCTACATTGTGTTTTCTACGATGTATCTGAAGGACACCATCTACCTGTGTAACACAGTGGGCTAGTTCCTCAACCCAGATAAAGACTAGGTTCCAGGACCAGATCCCAGCTTCACAGCCTAGTGAATGGTTCCAGAACTCAGCATTCCCTTCACTGTGCCGTGATGTCATACCCGTCTCATAAACCACAGCTTGGGTGACGACTCTGTGACCCACTGGGTAAAGCCTGTACCATGTGGGCTGAAGCTTTATCTTCATGGCCTGGGTTCGAGTCCGGCCCAGACCATTTCCTGCATATCCTCCCCGCTCTCTCTTCCCTACATTTCCTGTCTCTCTGTAACTACATCTATCACAACAAAGCAGAAAATGCCTTGAAATGCATTTTTTTTACCACACAGCTTTGTTGAGGATGAATGAAATGACATTTCTGGTGGGATTGATTCCATACACGGACGAACAGCAAGGCTCCTTTCGTGGGCTCCATGTTGGAGAAACACTTAGCCACGATTGATTTCCGTACCAGTAATGTTGGGACTTCCTGTGTGCTGGTCTCCAAGCTGTCAAAAGCTGTTTAAGGGCCTTGTTAAATACAGTTCCACCATATTAAATTCAATAATGACAGTTGTTACCTGAGTAAAATAACCACCACATCTGTGGTTTATGTTTCTATTTAAAGATTTTATTTTCTCTGTCTAATGGGAGCCAAAGGCAAATTGACACTCCACATGAGAAAGAGGACTGCAGGAAACGTAGGAATAACACTTGAAACGCTAACTGGTTTTGCACTTAAGGTTGTGGTCAGCTTGTGGTCAGGTGCTTGTCTTCTAGCAGATCTAGAATAGATGAAACTGGCTGTTTGATGGATGACCTGCACCTGCACGTTTGCCTTCAAAGCAATGGCATTAAAGCATGACATTTGTCAGCCCTCAATTTTTAATTTGGCCTCTCTTCAATAAAGCTAGCATTAAAAAAACAAAAACCAATTCCATTGCGTCTTTGTGAAGGAGGACTACCTTTAGAATAATGCAAGCGGCCCTGACCTTTTCAGGAGTCAAATACCATGAATACCGATGTCAAGAGGTGCTGGTGGAGAGTCTGGCAGAGGCAACGTTTAATAGGGCGATAGAGAGGCCGTTTTTTAGAGGCAGTGTTTGAGAGGCAGCGCTGGAGAGGCAGTGTTTTAGAGGTCAGTGCAGAGGCAGTGTTTGAGAGGTCAGTGGAGAGGCAGTGTTTGAGAGGTCAGTAGAGAGGCAGTGTTTGAGAGGTCAGTAGAGAGGCAGTGTTTGAGAGGTTTTTGTTCGACGTAGAGAGGCATTGTGTTTCCCGAGAGGGGCTTCTAGTTAGAGGAGCCATGGCAGTTTGTTTGTTGGGGAGAGGTTAGCACGTTTGAGCCCTGCCGAGGCAGCTGTTCTTTGAGACTCGGTCCAGCCTGGCAGCGTAGGCAATATGTTTGAGAGGTCCGTAGCAGTAGGCTAGGTGTTGAGAGGTCCGGTGGAAGAGCGGCATAGTGTTTGAGCATGTTCGGTCTGGAGAGAGCAAAGTGTTTTGAGACGTTGGTCAGTGGTAGAGGCGGGACTTATTGTGTTTTCGGCAGGTGTCAGACGTCTAGGACGATCGTTTCATTGTGGCTGGAATGGGTGAGTGTGTTACGTGGAGAGGCCAGTGTTTGAGAGTGTGCATCACAGTGGTGAGCTCGTAGTGTCGCCAGTTGGTTTTGGAGGGAGTTTTTGGTCAGAGCGTAATCGGACTAGCAGACGTCCAGCGTTGGGTTGTCTGTTTTGAGAGGTTCGTGTTACCGTTCGGAGTGAGGCAGGTTTGAGAGGTCAGTTAGAGGCCGACAGTCAGTCGTTTGAGAAGGCATCAGTTGGGGAGAATATCACGCAAGGTGGGTATGGCTAGCACTGCTGCGGAGATTTGAGGAGCTATCCAACGTAGGGACGCGACTGGAGCAGGTAGATCCCGACTTGCTTCGTGTTGTGGAGGTAGTGCAAATGCCAGCAATGGCGTTTGAAGGTCAGTGGGAAGAGGCATGTGCTTGTACGAGCATCAGTGGAGAGCCGGTGATGTATGCAGTAGGGAAATCAGCTCAGTTACGTAGGTGGCTCGGTCTAGATGGTTGTGAGAGTGCTCTGAGTGAAGAGGCAGTTGTTTCAAAAGAATTGACCGCGGTGGCAGAGGGTCGAGGTGTTCTTGTGACGTATGCATGGTGGAGAGGCAGTGTTTGAGAGGTCAGTGGAGAGGCAGTGTTTGAGATGTCGGTGGAGAGGCAGTGTTTGAGAGGTCAGTGGAGAGGCAGTGTTTGAGAGGTCAGTAGAGAGGCAGTGTTTGAGAGGTCAGTGGAGAGGCAGTGTTTGAGAGGCAAAGCGTGACCCCTTTGGAATGTGAGGCGGTAAACAGCAGGAAACCAAAGAGCTGACAGGTACTGATGGGCCCACTGGCTCATATAAAAGCCCAGTGACACAGACATATAAATATAGGATGACATCGCTGTACGTACATGGTGTCAGAGGCAAGAGAACATAAATGGGTCTCGAGATATTCAACAGTATGACATGCCATCACAGGCAGTACTTCTCTCCGTTGCTCCTTGTCTGTCTTCCCTCCTGTATTGAAGACATTACTACACTTGCTATCACAACCTTACAAATTCATGATCACATTTGTTTGATTCCCAAATGGCATTTTGACCTTTTGCTTCCCTCTCCCCCCCCCCCCCACTGCCTGATTGGTTCTCCAGAGATAGATGGCTCTAGCTCAGTGGAGGGGAAACATAACAAAAACCGTAGCTGCCCCTTCAAAGGGCCCGGGAGGAAAGACACGCTAATATTAAATAACCCATCTGTCAAGAAGAAGAGAAAGTGTTGAAAGGGTTTTCGCACTGTTCCTTAAACGTTAGCTCATGACCCACTGCACCGCCATGTCCTGCAGGCAAACTCTTGAAGTGCAGATTGTAACCAGGAGGTCTTATACCAAAGAGTGTACTGTTGCCATCCGCCGGCCAAGATCCTGTCACACCCCCGAAGATGTATCCCGTTATCAGAGCCGGGATCATGGAGAAACCAAGGCCTTTGTTCTATAATGAGCAAATGTTGAAGTGTGTAGAAAATACTCTCACGGATCGCTGATTTGTTGGGTTGATAACTCCCGGATCAGAGCGCAGCATTGATACGCCACTTGGATGATGGAAACCCCAATCCCGCACAAAAGCGGGAATGATTTCATTCGGTGCTTCTTAATCCTCAGCGTGTTAAGTGAAAGCTTTAAAAAGATCCCCTTGAAAGTGGATTAGCAAAAGATCTCTTCCTCTTACATTTCACGCAGACAGAATCGGGCCCTGAAGAGCAGGCTCCTCGTCAAAACAGCAGAAGGTTATTATTCATCAAAGTCAGCCATGTGTGACATTGAAGTCCAGGTTTTAGCCTACCATGCTATTGCTAGAGGTGGCCTTTTTTTTGCAATTTCCCTCCAACATTGCAAGTTGGCACCACCCTTCAGGAAAGGCCAATTATAATATCAAGTTGGTGTTATTACTGCTGATTATTCTCTTTGATGGCCCGCCTTGCCCCTGAGTTCACTTCCTCCCTCGCTGGCCCGTCTGGTCCCCCGACTTTGAAATCAGAGCCGGCTGGAGGAGAAATGACTCCCTGCGCCCTCTGTCACACAAACATGCACATGTGTTGGGTGACAAGGAGCCACGCAGAGGGAAAAGCATCGTTGTCCTGGCGATGAGCAGACCTGCACATGGTAGAATGTCAGAGAACGAGCTGAGTCACGGGATTCATCTTTGAAAATACAGGGAATTCTGGTTTCTGATGGACAGATAAAGCATCTATTCCCAGTGAGCGCTCCTTCGAGGTTGGAGGATTGGAAAGCCTACCACACCAGAAAAATCCAAAGCGTTTTCGACCTGCCAGTTGCTAAACACTCCAGAACCTTCCACCCCTGGAAGAGGACTTTCCCAGCACCCTGATGCTGGAGAGCGCCGTTGCCCTCGACCTCTCTGGAAGAAGAAGATCATCGGACCTCGGCCAGCTGCGAAAGACTTGGTCCAGCGGGGTGTGCAAGATCCTTGGCATCTGATTTTAACAACCAGCATGTTTTCTTAAGACGAGCAAGGGAAAACGAGCTTGATAGATTTCCCTTAAAGACTCGAAAAAGCTTTTGGCCGCCACGCTCCATTAGACCTCAGTTTTGACAGATTTCAGCTTCTCACTGAGTAGGAGATGTTGGTGGACTACAGGGGAGGGCATTACGCCCTATAATGTGTTTTCTGTGGTATATTTTTAATAGTTTTCTATCGCATCAATAGATTTTTAGGGGTTAACCTCCACAAAGAAATTCCTAGAAAGTGCTACATTGTACTGAACAGTGGTTGACAGCGATGCAACATACACAGCAGCCCTTTACACGTAGAAAATATTTCATGTAATGATTCAAAGGCTGAAAAGCTCACTTCATCCACTCCACCCGTCTTTGTTTCACCATGCAGACGGGCCTGTTCTATGTCCTATTCAACAGAGTTAAAGCCACGGACACGCGACATCATTATCGTATATTACAAAGTCAAGCTATCGTTCTGATGCCTCAAATGCTTTAACTTTATGGATCAAAGGTGCCAAAGATGTGAAAGCAACACATGTTTCCTAACTAGGATGAGGCTTCCCATGCTCCCCGCAGCCCTCCTGGCTGTGCAGCAGGACGTCTGAGGAAGGCTTCAGCTGCACTCCCTGGGGACGCGATCAATTGGATCTCTGCGAGCGAAATGATCGCAACTGAACTGCGTGGAGGCTAGGACGAGAGCACAGATTTGCCCTGGCACTTGTTAACATGCATTGTACGGCCTTTTCTCACAGGACATTAGTGTGTGTTTCATACAGTTGCTTAGCAACACTGGAGCACCCTCCCACTACCCCCTCCCCCATACACACACACACACATACATACAGACAAGTAAAACTCCCCTAAACCCTCCACCCTCTTTCCTTTCTCTCCTTGCCCTAAATCCACCCTGGACCGGCCCCTGGAAGCTGTCAGCTGACCCGGGTCATTACAGGGTGTTTATGACCCAGAGAGAGCTGGAGCAGCTGAGGGGCTGGTCCGTGCAGAGGGGCATCCTTGAGAACAAGCACAGTGGTTCTAATGGGCCTTCTCCAAACAACCCCTCTGTGGTTTCATCTTTTCATTTCACACACCTGGTGTTTCGACATGACGTTCTTATAAGAGTGACCTAGAGAAAATACATGGTTAACCCTAACCAAAACCTTCATAGGACTGTCATAGTCTACCTGCCTGTGTACCACACAAAAAGGGTTGATTCATGTTACTGTAGACTTCGGTGATTTGTTCCAAGTTAGTGGGGTGTTGATCTGTCTGCCTTTTAATGACAGAAATTGCCATAGATAGCTTTCCTAACGAGACAATAAAATTTAAACTTGCAATTTAGCTTGATTTCCCGAATTCAAGACTCGTAACTCGTAACTCAGCACTTAATTCCAAAGACCTAAGGCAAACTTGTGAGTTGCACAATCCTGACTTGGTTTCACCTCTGGTACCAATCTAACCCCTAATCTGTTTTTGCTGTAGGTTGGCATGGAGGCCAGCGATGGTGACGCTGTATTTATCCGGGAGTTCACCCTGACCAGTCGTGACGACCCGCCAGGTGACCATCTCCATGAAAGCCCCAACAACCACAAGCCTGAAGACCCAGTAAGTGCCTGAATGACCCCCCCCCCCAACAAAGAATTCCTTATCTCACTGTTCTCAGTGCCATCACCATACTACATGCTGAACTCTCCATAAATAAATAAAAACGATGACGACCTGCATCACAGAGAGGGAAGTGTTGAAAAGTGAGCAAATGGTCTGACGGAAATATCATCATGGCTCTTGCCTTAGCAAGCAGATTTCGTGTTAGGTAATGACACACAATATTCCTGACTAATGAACTCCGATGAGCAGCAAGGTTGTTTCTTAGCGATACAGCGGCCGTGGAGGGAGGGAGGAGAGGAAGTTTGACTCTTATCCAGGGCTGAGAGGGATTTTGAATCACCAGGCTTCTACTCTGTCAGAGAAAGGGACAAAGCTCCAGCTGTTTCTCCGAGACAATCACTCACCCAACTGTCTTATCTAACAGGGGTTTGGCCATCCAACTGCTTGACGTCATTGGCTGGCTCACCCTCCATGACTCGTTTCTGTCCCTGATGCAGTCGCGTGACTGTGCCATTTAGCCAAGAGTTAGCTCTTAACGACTTGCAGTGATTAGGCTGGGAGTTTTTTTTAAATAGATGGTACAATAGATGTGCGCTGGTCTCCGTCTGCAGCTGCGCTTGCGTCAGGAACAGCTAGTCACAAACAGCTCGTTACTCTCTCTATGAGCTCTATGAGCAGGGAGATGACTGACAAAAATCTTTCCATCGTCTTCAGTGGAAGCAACCTTTATTTACTCGAATTCTCAGAAATACGATAACGACATATCTCGATATGACATGACGTATGAAAACATCTCTCTAAAAATAGAGACTACAATTGAGATATCTTGGGTTTGAACTCGGGCAGGTGAGCTATGTGTCTGCTGCTCCATCTCACCTCGGACTCAGTAGCTGTGGGCTTCCATCGCTCTGTCCCATATTGGATCTTGACTCAATATTAGTGTTTCTCGGCAGCCAAGAGAAACACATCTTAATTAGCGACTGCCCGGGTTTCTGCTTTGCCAGTTCTGAAGTGTTTTACTTCTCCACAGCTCCATACTTCACCTCTCTGCCCCCCTCACATAAGGCCACAGATGAATTGTTCTCCCTGGATGAAAATGTTTATGCTGGCGGGTTCCGAGCTTTAGACCTCGGCACTGTGGCGAAGGAGGGGAGCCCCGAAGAAGAGGGGTGGCCTGGCGCTAAGATCCCTGTTATTTGTGCGAAGCAGTGAAAATAGAAAATGAAGAGAACAGATTCATGGGTGTGAGATGCAGCAAGTGAAACGCGGTCGTCTTCCGAACGCGCTCCTGTTTCTTTACGGACTGTTCCAGCTCAACCTTGCTCTCTCGATCTAGAACACATCCCGAAACAGCATGAATCTCTGACTAAACGTCCACACAGCGTATTGTCCTTGCTTCGTAAGCTGCTTTAGAGGGTTGAGACTTAACCTAGGAGTGGCCATGAGTGTCTGATGAGCACATCCTCCTGCAGTTTTATCTGTGCCAGCCATCCGCATCCTCCCCACAACATTGACGTTTTAGGAGTTTCTATGAGATAATAGATATTTTATTCCAACCTCCCACACATGGTGATGTTGGCTCGGTGCTTTGCTTTGGTGTGGATGCTGTCCAGCATCCGCCTCGAAGCGAGCACAACTAGATCTCCAGGAGAATGGCTGATATGGTTCTCTAACACAAAACTCACCCAAGATACCGCATTAACCCTATCTTTTCGTCTATTAGCCAGTCTCGAGATTCTCACGGAACCGCCCACCTGCGTGAGTCACCTTTCTGGCCTGACTCTTGTATCACATCGAGCTGCTTCAGGTCTGTCCCTTACACCTGCCCTCTCCGCCACACCTTTTCTATGCAGCGTTCTCTTCTCACTCTGGTGTCTCTCTCAACCGCTACCCAAACGCCAGAAAGTGTTTTAAGACCAAAAGCCTGTTGGAAGCCAAAGTTAGTTTTAGAAACCTAATAAGAACCCGTGTGATATAAGTCCCATATTGTCACCCTGACTGTACACTTTGCCAGTGACCAGAAACAAAGTGAATGCCAGGTGGACCACTACAGCTGGGGGCTCATGAAGGTATAGGACATGGCAGTAGTAGAGGAGACGGGCATGAAGGGGAGGGGTCGGCCAGGCAAAGCGGGGTAGGTCGTGGGCAGTAGAGAGGAGGGGTAGGCAGAGAGGGGAGGGTAGCCATGAGGAGGGGATCGGGCTGGGCAGAGAGGGGGTGAGGGGGAGGGGCTTGGAGCAAGGGCAGAGGGAGACGGGCTTGGGCTTCAGAAGGAGGCAACGGGAGTAGGCAGACAGAGGGGAGGGCTGGGGCAGGGAGGGGGAGGGAGGGAGGGAGGGTGGGCAAGAAGCGGCGAGGAGTGGGCAGAGAGGGGGAAGGACGACTGGGGCAGAGAGGGGGTAGGGCTGGGCAGCAGAGGGGGAGGGCTGGCTAGAGAGGGCGGGACTGGCAGAGAGGGGGCATGGCTGGGCAGAGAGGGGGAGGGCTGGGCAACTGGTTTGAGTCTGAGAGCAACTCATGGCCGAGGCGCCTGTGGTCACGTGCCTTGGCCAAGCTGTGTTGTGAGGGAGTACTTAGCGCCACTGGGAAAGGGCACCAATCATGCTTAATTACAGGACTCATTAAGGGGACAAGCATGCTGGGGTTTTTGGAGGGTCAGTGTGCCCCCCCCCACTCTGCATCTTGTGCGGATGTTATCGAGGTGAAACCCTTAACGCAGTTTGGCAGACGCATGAGATGGCCCTCATATTTGTCTAAGTTAACCAGTCCAATCCACGTCTTCCAGTTCAGCCACACATCAGGCGTGTCCAAGTGCATACTAAAGCCACGAGTGAGAGTAGGGTCATGTAAAGGAAAAGTGGACTCGCTGTCAGTGTCCAGCCTGACAGTGGTGGGAGACTTCCCCCTGGCTGGGTAGGTTCTGGCAGCAGTGGGTTTGGGTCTGGCTGCAGCTGCAGGACAGGCCACGTGGTGATGTGGGGATGGGCTCCTCTCTCTCTTCTATGTTCCATCAGCTGAATGTGTTCAGCCCTCCAGCTCCCACAGTGAGCGACAAGCCTCTCTTGATGTGGCCTCACACCAGTGCACTGTGGGTAATGGAGTACCGCTGCCAGAGGGGTAAACTTCACCGCACTGCCCGCATAATGACAGGCTGTGTGAGTGTGTGTGTGTGTGTCTTTCTACATGTGTTCCTTTTTTTTGTTAGTTTGCCGTATCGCTGGCGGAAGTGTACTTTGTGTTTACAGATATGTTTTCACATTACAGTGGTTCTGATGTTGAATCGCTCCTGTCGTTTTTAATCAACGAATGCAGACCTATCACAGGGCGCGTGAGTTCATGTGTCTCCAAGCCTGGCTCTCACACACACCTCACTATCCAGTGTCATTTTGCACACAAAGACACATCCCCACATTCTTAGAATCGTCCGCCAACATTGTGTCTTCGATTAGTGCACAGATTCCTCCCTCCCTTCGAACCTCAGCACTCGTTTCCTCCCACCCACGCACCCCCCCGTCCATCGCGCGCCGTCGCGCCCCACGAGCCACCCTCTCCTCCCCGTCTTCCTTGTGCAGGCATGCACAGGCATTTGAGCACGCCGTCTTTAACGATTGATTTTTAATTGTTTACATTTGTGGTTGTATTCATTGCAGATGTTCCCCCCCCCCACACACACACACACACACTAGCCACGCCGCAATGCCAGAAGATACACCAAGACAGTGCCTCTGGTTATGTTGGTTCCAGGGATTGAAGCGTCAGGTTCTCATTATATCAGATCGAAATGGGAATAGAGCTATAAGGCCTTTGAGCCGGTAGCCATATGTTGTTGTGTTGCAGTTTTCTGTGGTAGCAACAACCTGTTAAAATGGTTTGAAATGCCTATTAATTACAGAAATGGCCGCTTGGGGAATGGGCCGCTTTGTTCAAAGATCAGGAGACATTTTACCAACTACTTCACTCCAGCATCCATAAGAACGTTTTCTCCTTGTCCAATTTGAAATAGCCCCTCGGGCCTTGAAAACTTAATTATTTGACAACACCAAAGTGCAAACTCAAGCAGAACTTTACAGAAGACTTGAACTCTCTGATTTCCAGTTGCCACATTTAGGGCTCCCATTGGGCTGTAACCAGATCCTCCCTTTGGACTGCTGAAACACACACACATCCATGAAGGCCTGGCATGATGGCTGTGCTGTGAGTGGCACTTTGGAAGGGCTCATCCAGACCCTGTAGACGCAATAATAAACACAGCTCACACTGTGAGGTTGGTAAAGGTAGCAAGTGGGTTGCATCTGGGCACAGGGAGCAGAATGAACACAAAGTCGTTTGTAGTCTGACTCCGACTGTGCGGTGTGTCAGATCATGGCTCTGAAGCAGGTACCCATCACAACTGAGACGCCAAGATGTCTGCACAGCAAACCAGTCATATTCCCGTTCCAGACGTTCTGGTCTGAGGGACTGAGAGGACTGCTGTGGACGGGGGGAGGAGAGGGAGGGGTGGGAATGTGGTCGTCCAGGAGCAGATTTATCAGCAGGGTTGGTGAGGACTGCCCTGCCCTGGAGGCCCTGGAGAACATCCTGAAACCTCTCTCTCTCTCCCTCTCTCTCTCTCCCTCTCTCTCTCTCCCTCTCCCTCTCTCTCTCACTCACTCTCTCTCTCTCCCTCTCTTCTCTTGCTCTCTTATGTCCTCTGTCATTCCATCTTTCTCCTTCTCCCCTCCTTCCTTTCCTGTCATTCTCTCGTCCCTTTGCTTCCTTTCTTTCTCTCTTTCTCTCCTTCTCTTTCTTTCTCTCCTTCTCTTTCTTTCTCTCCTTCTCTTTCTTTCTCTCTCTCTCCTTCCTTCCTCCTTTTTGTATCCCCTGACCAGTGACTAGTGCTGGGAGAGAGTTAGGTGCTGGAGACAGATGAATGGGCGACCTGGGGTTTTCACCCTCAAACGCTCCACCTTCCACCTCCACCCTCCCATCCCTCATGCTCATCTCTGCTCTCTCTTTCTGTGCATTGGAACGGGTCACAGAGACCTCTGTGTTCCCGAGGGCGGTTCCTGTTCTGGAGGCGAGGACAGGCCTGAGAGCTTCCTAGATGAATGTGTGCATGTTCCACCATATCAGAGTGTCAATTCATTATTCTTCGCCTTCATCCTTCTTCTGTGACGCACGATGATGAGCCATTTTGGCATGGTTGTCATGGGAATGAGAGAGTAGATTTCTCAGACGTAAGAAGTACATATTTCAAGGTTTAAAAAAACTAATGTAAAACATTGGGTAAATAAACTATGGAGATTTATTAAAGAGCCTGTTTAGACTGTTGAGTTAGGTAAAGAGGGACCCGGTGTTGTATTCTACCCAAATAATTGCATAATCACCCATTTTACAAGGACTTTCCCCCCCAGTTTTTTCCATAGAGAATTACTGCATAGAAGGGTTCAGGGTCATGCTACGCCCCACAGCCAGGGGTGCGTTCAAAATCCTATTCACTGTTGGCTGAATTAGGACCATAACCAGGAAGGTGTGTTGCTGCTACTAGATTTATGGTTCCACAATGCACAACAGAGGATTGCAGTGAAACACAGCCTGGATCTCTGGGCTGAGGCCCAAGATGTTAGTAATGCCACTGACTTGAAATGACTGGTGACAGGCATCCCCGAATGCATTGTCCCTTAAGAGCATCTCGCTCTGTTCTACAAAAGATACAGTTACAAGAAGCCACTTGTCCCCAGCAAGCCAGCCGTACCTGAAGTTGACCACATGGGAATAACTTTACTATATTACATGTGTGGTTGTTTTTTTTTAAACATTATATCTACTTGTGTCTACTTCTGACAGACATGTTCTACATTTTGGATGAACTGCATATGGATAAACGGACATAAAGAATATGACAAGAACCAGGTCTGAATGACAGAGTCGGACTCTCCACCTCCTCAGCTTTCCTAGGGAGAAGGTGAGGGGAGGGACGAGTGAGCAAGGATGAAGCTCTCATCTGCAGCTGCTGTATGGCCTTGTTCACAAGGAGTCACCGATTGTATATCTTTCAGAAGAGTCGGACCATTTATAAAATCAACCCTACAACCTTACAAATATGCTTGTTACGTTTTGCGAATCTTTTTTTTTTACAGATAACTTAATGTCTGAAAGTGATCTTTCATATTGTTTTTCATTGGTGACCTGCAATACAAACGTTGTACACAAGATGCCACTGTTTAGTTATAAAGGCCTCCCTCTCTTCTAACCTATATTTAGTTGGTTTGTCCCCTAGCAGGGCCTGTGTCTGATGTCATCAACAATGACAATCTCCTCCTGTCATGTGGTACAGTGTCATTGCTGCTGTGAAGATAGGCTATTTCTAGGGGATGCTGTCAGAGAAGTGGAAATGATATCAGAGTCGTGCCAATGATGTCAGAGCCGTGGAGATGATGTCAGAGTCGTGCAGATGATATCAGAGTAGTTTGGCTGATGTCAGTAGTGTTGTGTGGAGGTGAGGGAGCTATCCTACTGTGTGTCCTGTGGGCCACAGTAAGGTCAGGAGAAGGACAGTGTGAAGGCACACACACCCAGCCCCTTTATCCAAACACACCAAGTCTGCGGTGACTACATGTACGTTTTCATAGACCTGCTGCTAAATCCTATTACACACAATAACACATAGCCTATAATGTGTTGTCATAACACATGCAGTCACGTACGTGCCATATACTCCCATGTGTTTGCATTAACTGTGTGTGCACAGACTCGGTCAACTCGCACTGCAAGATGCTGACAACGCTCCAGACAAGGTGGAGGTGAGGGCCAAATATCAGCTACGGTTTGATGAACTTGTCCATATGGCAGCCAGAGATCTGCTGGTGTCCCTGCTGCTATGCAAGTGGTGGTGATGTCAGCTGTTTTCTTCAGACATTCCCCAGCGGTCCTATTTCTGGGGAAGCTTTTTGTTGTTGCCACCCCTTAACATCTCCTCAAGTGCCATTTTAAAATCTCTCGTCCACCGACAGGTTACGTTTGAAGAGAGGGATGGGCCGTGGTCTAAGCTGTGTTTATCTTAAAGCTTTGATGAAAACCTATCATTCCTCCCCTGTGGACATGTGAGCTTTAGGGTTCTCTGTGTTCCGCTGGGTGCCTTATGGACCCGTGAGTTCTGGGAACCAGGACAACTCCTTCGTGCAAGTTATTTTCCTTACACACGAGAAGAGAGCCAGCAAGATAACTAAACATTTGGAACAGGGAATATTATGCTTAAATATGTATTCATTAAGTAGACACTTAACCCATGTGAGATTCAATATGTAACTTTAGATACTGCAGGAGGTTGGCTGGATGACACTTGTGGGCAGATTGATATGTGGATCTATTGTTCAAAAGATCAAGAATAAAGGAGACCTATTAGATTATAGATTGTTCTCACTTAAAGCCTTCGTCGGTAGACACATTAACTAAAGCCAGGGCGATTCACTTTTGCGTTTGAATAGGACAGCCTAGCATGATGCATGACGATCTCCCGAGAGTCTTTCCCCGCACTGTCCACGGTGACGGTGCTTCTCTGCGCTGATGACAGAAGCATATGGGCTCGGAATGTTCGTCTAAAGGCATGCTGTGACATCATTTCCTGTCTGCATCTCGGTGCTCAGAGACAAAGCCCAGTGGCGAGGTGCTGACAGTGAAGGGCTTTGAGGCCTGTCGACGACTCCGGCACCCTGGAAGGACATGTGGGGGTGGTGGTGGAGGGGGGGGGAGTAGGGGGATGGGGGGCGACTGACTGTCAAGAAGCTAAACAAAACTAAAAGAAAAACGGCTGCGTTCAGATTAGCGTGTGCCTTCAAAGAGACGTCTGGACTCGGGGGCATTTGTAATATTCCAGATGATTTATAGAAACACAGGTCATCCAAGGTTGTTTATTGAGCTGCTGGGGTTGAGGCATAAGGGGATGGAGTGTGTGAGTGACAGACGCGCTGGCTTCCAGAGCTTTGGGGACGAGGAGGAGAAGATGCACAGCACAGAGCATTGAGAACACAGCCCACAGCATGCGGTGTTACCCAGGGACCATCCTCCATAACTGTCAAGTTTGCTTCTCACCACCTTCCTGAAAAGACTTGAGATGAACTCATTTGGCTGCATTGATAGCCAATGTGAGGTCTATCTTCATGTTTTGGGTCAATCACTCCTGGAAACCTGAGGAGAAGATCCACACAATCCAAGCTAGTCTACAGGGTCTAAACCTAGTAGTTTGTCACATCGATACTGTACAGTCTGTTTTTCATTTCTTTCAGCCTTTAGGTATTAGTTTGGTTCCTCGTCATCTTTCTCTGGGTCTGCTTGCCTGACATTCGACCTTGCCTGATCCACTTAGGGTCTCTTTTTACAGCCCACGTGAACCCTGCAAAACCATTCACCGTATAGCATGAACTTTTTATAGGTCTTCTAACAGACTTTTTGTTTTACTGTGTCAGAATAAGGACGACATCATCAAGTAGAACGTCTGCACAGACTCCCTGATCTACCTACTGTATAACCCTCAGCTGTACTACCTAGAACCCAGCCATACTGCCTAGAACCCAGCTGTACTACCTAGAACCCAGGTGTACTATCTAGTACCCTCAGGCAGCTGGTCTAAGGCTATCCGGAATGGGCTCCAATACCATAAAATTCAACTAATTGGCTATGAGGGAAATTTGGAAACCAAAACAAATGAGTCACCCGGACAGGAAATGGGCGGGCTGACATGCTGCCAGAACAGAGGACGTGTGTCAGATGTGGGCCTGACAGTGGTGTCTTCTGGGAAGTGTCACACAACTTGGAGGCGAAGCAAAATCCCATAAGATCCGTGTAAATACATTGAGGTTGACAAGTTAAAAGACTTATAATACCTCATGATTTTAAGCCTCATAATACCTGACTTAAGACACAACATAGTGGTTAGCCAGTAGAGCAACTTGACATGGCATGCTCACCTGTCTCAGAAAACCATCTCTTCCAAGCACCATAGTGGCTGTCGATTAGTATTTAGGGGGGAGGGGGGGAGTGGGGGGGAAAGAGTGGGGAGGGGGGGGGACTCTAGTGGAGTTTAACAATCAGCAGCTCACCGAAGAAGAAGTTGTCCTCCATATGGCTGTAGGAAACACTCTGTTGATCTGTGGGGCATCAGGAAACCATAAATGTCACTGCATATTTTTAATTACGCAGCGTATTCCCCGGGCTACGAACACTGCTTCGCAGACTTAACTGTGAAGAGGCTGGGAGATGATTTGCTGGGTATTAGAATCGTGTGTTTTTCTGTTCGATGCACCGTATGACGTGTAATAGCCCCTCAGATGTTAGCGGAAGGTTTCGAATGATTGCTTGGATTGCATCTAATGAATGAATTGAAAACGTCGCGTTGTCTGCTCGGATTACATACCCATTTGGTTTGAGCCAAAGGGAGGATTTTGCGATATCCTTAAGCGCATCAAAAGCTTCATATCTCCATCAAACGGGGATTTACTCCTAATAGTTGGCATATCAGTTACAGTGCTGCTATCTCCTCCCTTGGTTTAGAATCTGCTGCCCTTCGCAAAGCCCTTTGAGTAGTTTACATCACACCGGATATTTCAGGCCATCCAAGCTGACATGGCCTTATTTATGAGTGTTGGACAGTGCTGGAAAACAAATCTCTTTGTTTTTAGTTTTTGCTGTGGGGAGCACATGTGAGGCAGAACGCTGATCTTCCCTCTGCAGTGTTCTGGGAGAGGGCTGTCTGTTCTGAAGCCTAGGGAGCTGTGCCAGTGGACACAGGGCTTGTAGCCATCAGCTTGGCACTTTATCTTTCTGCTGCGTGAAACATGATTTACCTCAAGTGGCCTTCCATCCTACGTGTCTTTTCCCTCTGTCTCTCTCTCTCTTACTCTTGCTTTCCCTCTGTCTCTCTTGGTATCTCTCTCTCTTGCTCTCTTTCTACCTCTGTCTCTCTCTTTTTCTCTCTCCGTCTCTCTCTTTCTTCCTCTGTCTCTCTGTTGCTCTCTCTTTCTCTCTCACCCTCCCTGTGTCTCTCATTCTTTCTCTCTCTGTCTCTCTCTGTTGCGCTCTCTCTTTCTCTTTCTCCCTCTGTCTCTCTCTCCCTCTGTCTCTCTCTCCCCCTCCGTCTCTCCCTCTCTCTCCCACTCTGTCTCTCTCTATCCCTCTGTCTCTCTCTCCCTCTGTCTCTCTCCCTCTGTCTCCCTCTCCCTCTCTCTCTCTCCCCCTCTTTCCCTCTCTCTATCCCTCTGTCTCTCTCTATCCCTCTGTCTCTCTCTCCCTCTGTCTCTCTCTCCCTCTGTCTCCTCTCTCCCTCTTTCTCTTTCTCCCTCTGTCTCTCTCTCCCTCTGTCTCTCTCTCCCCCTCTGTCTCTCTCTCCCTCTGTCTGTCTCTCCCTCTCTCTCTCTATCCCTCTGTCTCTCTATCCCTCTGTCTCTCTCTTCCCCTCTGTCTCTCTCTCCCTCTGTCTCTCTCCCCCTTTGTCTCTCTCTATCCCTCTGTCTCTCTCTCCCTTTGTCTCTCTCTCCCTCTTTCTCTCTCTCCCGCTGTCTCTCTCTCCCTCTGTCTCTCTCCCTCTGTCTCTCTCTCTCCCTCTGTCTCTCTCTCCCCCTCTCTCTCCCTCTGTCTCTCTCTCCCTCTCCCTCTCTCTTGCTCTCTCTCTCTCTCTTTCTCCTGGACCCATATTTAGTTTCCTCTGTAGGTTTGTTTATGGCTCAGTAAATCTGTCATTTCCATATTACTACCTACTCCCTGTCCGAAACAAAACACTGCTATCGCTCGTCATGACTGCATGAGCAAAGGGTCCCCTCTCCTCATCTACTCTGCTAACTCCACACTCACATCCTCCCACTAACCCAGTACTCATCTCTACCTCCACTCAATTAGCACGTTACACTTTCACTTCATAAAAATTGCGCTGAGGATGAAAGAGGAGATTCATTCCAAAGACAGTGGAAGAGAGATAACAGCAACATTGAGATGCACTGATGGCTACTTTCATTTGGCCTCATCAAGGGACTTGACAGCTTCCATAAAAGAGAAATTTATGTGCAGAAATGCTGTTTCCCCCCACTCTGAAACAAGCATATAGATCTCATTAAAGTGCCTGATCTAAGATTAATGTCCCATGTTCTGTCCTTAGTCTCTGTGTTATGGGGTTTCAGTTTTCCTTTTGCATGAAATAAAACGTATTGGGTTGATTGTCTGAGAATTAAGTATTTATTATAATCCTCTGGTTTAAGGAGGAGGGTATATGTTCAAGTGTGGGTCGTAAACCTTCTTTCCTGATTTGTAACATTTTATGCAGGGCCCGGAAAAGCTTTTACATTTGTGAACGATCTCTTCAGAGTAAGTGATGTCTGGGCCGTTCTGGACGCTGATGTTTATATCTAATGTATTCTGATGGGAGACGTTTTAGCTAAGTGCAGTTGCCTTAATATTGCTTTGACACAGCTTTAACTTTTCGGTGCCATGTTTAGGCTTAAAATTTACCACTGAAAAGTCGAAGTTCAGTAGGCTATTTCAGTCTGCTATGCTTGAAACATGAGAGAAATCCCCACGCCGTTTTGCTTATAGAAGTTTAAAACTGTTAAGGATTGACTTCCATGTTTAAACAAAGAAAAGTTTTCCTCAGTAGGGTGTTCAGGGGAATGACTATCTAACTCTGCCCACAGGAATCTGTGGAATCGACCCCCAAATCTTGTGGTATAGCAGACTTCACTTCTGTACATTATTGCTATTAGCTATCTAGTTTCTCCACATGGAAATGGAGTAATCATTTTTCCTGCATATTGGATAGTTACAGGAGTGAGACTCTATTGCTTGATCACCATGTACGTCTTTGAATAAACTATTTTTTCTCTTTTCTCTCTCTTTTTCTCTCTCACACACTGTGGTTCTCTTTAAAAGGCTCTCTCTCTCCCTCTCTTTGGCTCCCTCTCCTCTCTCTCTCCCTCTCCTCTATCTTGCTCTCGCTCCCTCTCCTCTCTTTCTCTCCCTCTCTCCTTTTCCTCTCTCTCTCTCTCTCTCTCCTCTCCTTCTCTCCTTCTCCTCTCCTTCTCTCCCTCTCCTCTCTCTCTTACTCTCTGTGCTGTGTTTGCATAATGTGGGTCTGCGTGTCATAAACGACAGGCTGTGATTAGGGGGACTGATTATTTGTTTAGGCATAGAGCCCTCGTTCCTCTTTGCATTAAATTGATTGCAATTATGTATCTGTTTAGGTTATTGTGGTGGATTTGATTGGAAGTGTTTTTTGGACACCAGAAAATACTTTTAAGAGAAGGGGTTTGTTGGCAAAATAAGTTATAGAAAGTAGTAAAAAGTAAGTAGTCTGCTTGTTGTCTATTTTAAGAATATCCCACATGAGATGTGTGGTGACATTTTCTGGGACTGCGCAATAACTGAAGTACTGTGATATGTGTCGAAGGGTGTAAATAATTCATTTTGACACTTTTTTTTTCTTTTGCTGCCCACACATCCTCATTGAGTGTTTATGTAAAGGCCACTCAGCTATTTACAGTCATGTGTGACCAGGTATGTCTCTGAATGCTCCAGAGGACATGGTCTTGGTTCTGGTGAGAGGGTTTCAATGGGTCTTGGTATTGTCCCACCAGGAGACACCTGGCTATGCACTCCCCTATCCTCCTGTGCAAACGCACTAACATGGACTGCCAGATGTTATGAAAGGCCCCATTGAAAGTCAAACTTGTGTGTGCAGTATTTGTGTGTGTTTGTGTGTGTGAATTCAGATTAAGTCGATCTGCTGTACAGTAGATAAAGTACAAGCCAAGTTATCCTCCATTTATCCAAGATTAGGATTCTAGGTTGGGAAATGTTGCTGCTTTAAGAACCCCCAGCGCCAGAGAGACAAGGAAAGCAGGAGAGAGTGAAGAGACCTTGAAGAAAGAGAAGAGAGCAGGGAATGAAGGCAGGAGCGAGAAGGCGATGGAGAACTCTGTATGTGTAAGCCTGTAGGCTCTGTGATCATATGCACACCTGTGGCTCATCTACAGCTGGCTGGCTCTGACCCACTCAGCTGTCTTCTGATTGGCTGGCAGTCCAGTCCCGGTGGCTGGAAGGGGCTTAGCCGTCCAGCCCCCTTCCCATCGCAGCGTTCCCCTGCACAGTGAGGAGAGGGGCAGCAACAGCTCCAGACTGGGAGCCACAGCCAGGACACGCACACACACATACACACTGAGTCACACCACGAGTGGGACTCCAAGTGCACAGCTTCCACACGCACACACCTACATAAACATACACACACACCTCTAAAAACATACACACGTTCCAGTGAGCATGGACAAGCACTCGTCAGCCAGCAGGACACTTCTGGCAGTACTTCTGATCCTGGTACAGTAACCTTCAGTCTTTACTTGGGACAGGTAAAAGGGGGGCGCTTTTTATATGCTTGTTGTACTGTAGGAAGCTGTAGTATGTCTCATCTGAATCATGTATCATGTGTACATCATGTGCACTGTGAAGGATGTGCTGCTGATCTACTCCTCTCACTGAGTAGGCTGCCACCTTTGGCATTACTCTTATGTGCCAGTCAGCTAGGAGGGGGTGTGTGTGTTCCATATGAAGTCAGAAAGAGGAAGGTGCTGGAGAAGATGTTAAAACACAAATATGTGACGAATCTGTTGTTTTTAACCGATTTATATTTACCTCTTTAACTGACACCTGGCTCAATTTTCAAGTTTTGTGTCTTTCGGAAAAGTCTGTGTGTGCAGTTGATTGATATCTCGGTGGGATTTACTAGTATGAAATGATACACGACATCACTATGAGTCAGTATACATAGGCACTTTTGGTGTGATTTTAGTGTTTTTGTATGGATACCATCAGGAGAGTCTACACTGCACATTATGTAGAAGTCCATGAAAGGATCCCTATTGGTGTTCTCATCTGGTTTTAATTAGAAGTTTCAATTACAATATTAAAGATCTGTTACTGGTCCAAGACAGTGCATTTTTTAGAATGTTCTATCATGTTGTGTTATTACATACAGCATGGACATGTCAAGACCAATTATTCATATGTTATTGTGTAATATGCCTTGGGAATGCCATGTCCTGGAGAAAGAAATGAAAGTCCTACATATTGCGAGACAATCCCTCTCACATGACAACACTGATCATTTGACACTGTTCAAATAAACACCTGCCTCAGAGCAAAACCAGTCCTTCCATGAGCAATAGGTCTCATGTGAAAACAAAAGTTGATGTGAGATAGAGATGGACTGGAGAGGAGAGAGGGTTAGATAGAGAGGGCGAGAGAGGTTGGGAGAGATGGAGAGGGGAGACATAGGTGGGAGAGCGAGTGAGAGCGAGGAGGGGAGAGCGAGGAAGCGAGCAATCTTTCGGCATTTGGCCGTCATGGTACATCTGAGATGCTCATTATCCTTGCGAGCGTGTATTTCATCTTTTCATAATATTGATCTTGGATCTGAACTATTATCTCCACTTCTTCTGCTGCCTGATGTGGTGAGGGGAAATTATAACAGAAATGCAAAGGAAATAGTTAAGACTGGAACTTGTTCAAATGCATTCCATTCCACAATATAAAAGATGATTCTGACATCTGACTTAAATATTCTGTGGGAAGCTGAGATTTTAGATTATTTCCGGTTGGTCTTATAACATAACCTCCCTTCAGCACACTCTCTCACTGCCTGCTTAGTGGAGTTTAATTCAATCTGTTTCGGAATTTAAGGACCTGGTTGGAGAAGCTCTGAAGTTCATCTAGTCAGAATGAACCAACCAGCACAACTTCCCTCACTGAGTCATTTATGTTGTGATCAGGTTCATTGAAAGTCTTGACTCCCCTTAGTGAAGGCGTGTGTTTCTCAAGCCTCTCTCCTGTGGTTGTCTAGAGCTCCCGGACTGCACGTTCAGAGGAGGACCGGGATACACTGTGGGACGCCTGGGGCTCGTGGAGCGAGTGTTCCCGCACATGTGGGGGAGGGGCCTCCTACTCCCTCCGCCGTTGCCTCAGCTCCAGGTAAGACTGTCAGCCAAACACTTTCAGCTCCACATAAGACTCTCAGCCAATCACCCTCAGATTCAGCCCAGACTCTCAACCAATCACCCTCAGGTCCAGGTAAGACTCTCAGCCAGTCACCCTCAGCTCCAGGTAAGCCTCTCAGCAAATCACCCTCAGCTCCAGGTAACATTCTCAGTCACCTGCCACCTTCGTCTCTCTGAGTTCGCAGTCCTTAAACATTACCCTGAAAGATGCCCTTTTCCAATCCCTGGTTCCCATCCACTAACTCAGCCGGACAAGCCCACGCTTGTCTAAACCCCTGCAGAAAGCCTTTAATCAACCAACAAGCTATCCCAGTGTAAGTTCAAACCATTACCTTTCACTAAAGAGGGACTTTAATGTATTACATAGTAATGGCTTTTGTTCACAGAGTCAAGTCTTGACTAGGAGATGGACTGGCTTCCATTAAGGTCCCATATGAAGTCTAGGGAATGTGAAGGGGTGAGGGGGTGGAGGGTAGAGGGGGGGAGTCCTCTCTTTCTCTCTCTCTCTCTCTCGCTCTCTCTGGCTCGTGGTGGTTTATGTCCTGCCAAATGGAGCGAGACGGGGTCCCTAATAGCGTGTTTTTCTCGCCACAGACCCCTTTTCCCATGGGCTGCAATAGGAGAGCTCTATATTTTATAAAGCTGTTACCAAGCCCTTAAGGTTCCAGTGCATTGCCCCATCTAGCGCCACCCAATAGCAAGGTTTGGGCTCACCAGCAGCTTGTCAATAAACCGAAACAGTCACTGATTACAAGTAATGGTAAGGTTCTTCATCCAAGCACCGAAAAGACCTTTGTAAGGCTAGTGCTGCTTTATTCAAAACTTCAGATGTGACGATTAAGGTTAGCATTATTATTCTGATGAAGAAAGAATTAAGTTCTTATCAACTCAGCGTCATAGCAAATATTGATTATCCCAACGAAACATAAATATCCGCAGGGAAACGTCTGAACCAGGGAGCTTCAAACAGTGAGCCAAGAACAACTTCTTAAGTACCTCTTAAAGAAGTCAGGGCCTCTGGTCAATGTGTACGTCCTCCTTTCATCTAATCCCAGACACCTTGAGGGGCTTGAAACAGTCCAAGTGGCCCAGTGCAAACTCAGAGGCCGAGTCCAGGCAGCCAATTACAGCCGCCGCTTGCTCGGGAGCTTGAGAATGAGAGTGGGAGAAAGTACGCTCGCCGTAGAAATGTTGTCACATTTATAGACTGGGAAATATTTGCACGGTGACTTCATTGCGTTCCTCTCTTTTACAATTCCCCCTGCATACCCTGTTGATCCTGTGGCACCCGGAGGGCTTTTCAGGAAAGGTCTCAATCAGATCTCCACCACCAGACTTAAGGGGGGTGTAGGGGGTGTGGGAAATCAGATACAACTATACCTGAGGTATACCCATCCTATAATATACCTTACCCCTAACACTGGTGTCAGAACACTGTGGTCTGTAGCTGTTTTGAGCTTGCATTTCATTAAATCAACAACCATAACTTTGGTTGCCAAGAGCATCTGGTTAGGTCATTACTCAAACAGCCTCCTGGCTGTGAACGTGATCCTCGTGAACTGGCTTGTCGAGGGGGGGGGTTGAGGTTTGAGGTTCTGTACACGTTCATGTATGGGTATTCAAGGGTGGCCATTTGCATGTGTGTGTTTCTTTGGAGAATTCTTTATGAATCGAGTCCTTTGGTGGTTAGTGCAGTGTAAGCATTTGGGCCTGGAGTACCACCCCTCTTTCAACCAACCTGGCCCAGTCCCCAGTCCCCAGTCCCCAGTCCCAGTCCCCCATAAGAGACCAATAGTCTGGCCCGTCATGCCACATCAAAAAGCTCCACTTTGTGGAAAACGGGGCTAAAATATACCAAGTCAGTCCTCATGGGACCCAGGACATACACACAATCAGCCACTAGCACACACACACACACACCCACAATCTAAGACCCACTTCAGACCACAGCATGAGTAATAACTGCACATGCATGGATCCATCCCAAGCATACTGTTCCTGAAGCTCATTAGGTCCAATCAAGACCTAGGCTGGGCCTACAAACCAAAACACACACATAACCAATATTAAGTGTGGGTTGAGTAAGTGTGGACATATGGATCAGCTGTGATGTCAGTAGAATGGGATTCTGTGCTATGGGGAGAGAGCATGTTGTTTTAGTTTAAGAGTCGTTGGCCTTGAGATCCCCACAGGAATTTGAAATCCTTTATTCTTACGATAACGAGATGTGAAAGGGTGGTGACATAAGGGAATGTCATCAAAGGTGTGTCACAGTTGTGTCAAAACAATGTCGTTTCGGTGGCAGTTTCATTAAAAGTGAACATTCTCAATACTAAGTCCTCTCATGAATTTGCGGCTGGCAGTAGTGGCTACAGAGCTCGTTTTAAACAACTCATTGTGTGGCCTGTGTAGCTGAAACCAATTACAACTTCACTAGACCTAACTGTACCAGGGAAACATTCTACAGCCAACATCAGCAATCATATATTAAGCAGACCTTGGTCACATTTTTTTAAATACTTTAGTTTACATCTTAAACTTATCTGTGCATGCTGGCACAATTAAACCCAAATAAAGCTGACAAACCACTGACAACAGCTTCGACTTCAGACAGGCTTAAGTAACCAAGCGATCACCGAAAATAGAACCTGGAGACGGACTGCAGTTTATCATGTACTGCCCATTGAAAGGAACATGGAAAGGAAGGGAGCGAGGAAGACAGAAAAGAAGGAAACAAGGAAACAAGAGGGAAGGATGGTAGCATGGGGGGAAGGAAATAAGGAAGGATGGATGGCTTGATCTGTCCGGGTCTTCTGTCATGTCTCTCTTTAAGACGCACACCGAAAAACACACAGAGTAAAGAAGCAAACAGTAAGAACATAACTCATCCAGCATTGGTCATGTCCCAGTGCTCAAATATGTCCTTTACATTATTATTCTAACAACGGTTTAATGGTTTATGGAACCCACATGCAACTTGCACTCAATGCAACCAATCTATAACATGCCATGTCAACTGAACTTGATGACAACATTACGGGTATTACCATGATTGATTCACTGTAGGTTGTGCATGCGTGTCCATTTTCAGATGTGTGTGTGTTTACCCATGTAACTGTGTGTGTCTATATCTGTGTTCCTGTGTGTGTGTGTGTGTGTGTGTGTGTGTAACACTGTAAGAGAGAGAAAGAGAAAGTGTGTGTTAGTGTGTGTGTGTTAGGAAGGAATTCCATCCATAGCTTTTTCTGTGTGTTTGTGTTACACTTTAATATATATATATATATATATATATATATATATATATATATATCCAGACTCAGCACGGTTTTCCACTGGTCTTCTCTGCCCATCTTTCCCTCCGTCTTTGGAAGTGTCTCCTTTGTTAGGGCCCCACGGCCATGTTGTTTGGTTTGGCAGTGCAGGCTGTCTGGCTGTGTCATCGGATCTAATGATCATGCCATGCCACGCACGCCTCTCTCTCCTCCCTGGGATAATATCATGAACTCCTTTATCCCTCTTGCATCTGTGAGTCATAATTCTGCAATGTTGCCTTGAATCATGATTACAGATTAGCTAAGGCCGGGTGACACTGGAATTCCTCTCATGTTACGGAACTGGATGATTTCTCCCGGAGTCTGTCCCCAGATTGCTCCTCAAGGATAATCAGCCTATCGCAGGTGCCATCTCTGGCTTACCATCTCCCAGCATCAAAGTAGGAAAAGGAATCCCAATTTGCAAATGCGGTTGATTCCCTTAATTTGGACTGAAACACCAAAGACACTCACCCGGAGAACGGTGCCAGACTGTCTGAGGCTGCTCAGCACATTTTTACTCTCATAGTCCAACTGTGGTCCATCTGCCTAAGGCCTCTTGTTAAAAAGCCCAGATTTGCCCACCATGAAAATGTAATGGAACAGATTGCGAAGATCATGCTCTGCATGCGCTTTATCGAAAAGCCTTTCAACGAAACGTTTTTTCTGTGTCGTCCCGCAGGAACTGCGAAGGGCAGAATATCAAATATCGCACATGTAGTAATGTGGTAAGTTCAGCTCATTCTAATTTCCCCAGCAGCGTACAGTACCTGTCTTTTACAGAGTCGACTTTGAGACGCCAACCTAAAAATGAAAATGGCGCAGCTTAAAATGAAATTGTACGCTTTCTCTTGCTTAGGAAAAGTCACACTACTGAGTTTCTCTCTCTCTCACCTCATCTGGCCTCAGGATTGTGCTCCTGACGCGGCTGACTTCCGCGCCCAGCAGTGCTCTGCCCACGCCGACGTGCGCTACGACGGTCAGTACCACGAGTGGCTGCCCGTGGACAACGACCCCGACAACCCCTGCGCCCTCAAGTGCAGGGCCAAGGCTTCAGGCCAGGTGTTAGAGCTGGCTCCCAAGGTGCTGGACGGCACCCGCTGCTACACCGAGTCCCTGGACATGTGCATCAGCGGGGCCTGCCAGGTAGAGAGCATTGCCTTTCTCTGACACTGCTGGGAAGCTGCCGTGAGAAGTGGGCTTCAGTTCAGACTGAGGTCACTTTTCCCGGAAGGTTTTCGTGACCAAGATCGGATTTGGAGCATAGAGCATTTAGAGAATTCAGAAAACATAGAAAAACAAATCTGGGACTTTTTGGGGTTTAGTTTTAGTTAGAGTTCTTCGGAAAACTGTATGCATCTCCATCTCTTTCTTTTCATCTGTCTCTGTTTGTCTTTCTCGCTTGCTTTGGGACAATGATCTCTAAAGTTAGGTTGAAGTACTGGTCTTGACATTTCACCTGCTAACTATCATCACCATATTGTTATTGCTTAGTTCCTAATAAAGTTCTTATAAAGTTCTTCCAAAGTCGGACAAACAACATTCCTTGGAACATTCCCATGGAAAATAGATGTTTATGTCTCAGGCTACATTCTAGTACAGTATGTCTAGCCTTACAAAAATATTAGCAGATAGATCTGCTATTTAAACATCTGCCACCCAACCAGAAGATGTATTCTCCTGGTCGTCTGGTCTTCTCACTTATTTCATGCCAAGTGACAAATCACTAAACCTAATAAGCCACAGTCTCATTGGCTGATTTGTACAAAGGCAGTTTGTTAGCCGAGAGCATCTGCTTTGTGAATGAAAACCAGATGAGGGAGAAACAGTCAGGGAAGTTATGATTGACATGTCATGCAGCTTTCATTCATTGAATGAAATACCATTTGTTTGTGCCTTAAGCTGTTCTGAACGCATGCTGAGTGCCTGTGTGTGAAGCAGTTCTCTTGATGACTGATGCTCGATGTCACGCCCCATCGGTAGATTGTGGGGTGCGACCACCAGCTGGGGAGCGCAGTGAAGGAGGACAGCTGTGGCGTGTGCAACGGAGACAGCTCTTCGTGTAGGCTGGTGCGAGGACACTACAAGTCCCAGCATTCTTCCGGAAAGAGTAAGGAAGTTGCATGGGAGTGTCCACTGAAGTCTTTTAGAGAAAATGTTTGGCAATTTTCTCACCGGCTTGACTCTCTTTTCTTCCTCTGTCTCTCTTTGTATCTTTCTCCCTTTGTTTTTCCCTCTGTCTCTCTCTGTCATCATCCTTCTGTCTTTCAGCTGAGGACCAGGTCATCGTGATTCCGTATGGGAGTCGTCATGTCCGTCTGGTCTTAAAAGGCCCGGATCACTTGTGTAAGTCTTGGTAGGTCTGGGGAGCTTCCATCCAGAACTAGACTGAACAATGTTTGTCTTGTTTTCTGCATGTTCATTTTGTTTCCTAACAAATCTCAGTTTCACCTCTCATCACCCGCTTGCTCTGACAGGGTGGACTGTTTAAACCCTGAACTCACCGAATCCTATTTTCACTACTCAATAGGTACCTATGTAATGGCATAGCTGTCAAGACAAAGAGTTAGTGTTCTAGTTCCACGCAAAAGCCCTCACAGTGCAGCCAAACTCCACTGGATGACCAGCATTTCACAGATACTCGAGAAGGAAATAAACATACAACTGGATCTCCCTCCTGAGACGCTGCCTGCATCACCAGCTCCTCGTGTCTGTCACTGCATCAACAGACATCATGGGGAGGAGGGCTGTGTTCTCCTTGGCTCCTGTTAGGCTTTGGGAAGCCTGTCTCCCCAAGAGCTCTCAGCTAGCATCACTGATGTCGAAGCTCTTGGCAGCGGAATAGCATTCAAGAACAATCGATAACAAATGTTCCCCTCCATTCTTCTGCCCCTCTTTAAGCGAGCATTTAACAGTTAACAGATCTGTCGAGGGGAGCCAAAATGGAGTTCTTCGTCTCTTTATGAACGGACAGATTTCTCATTAAAATAGTTCCTTTCCTTTTTTTGCTGTACTGAAATGGTAATCACATGGTCGGGTGCGGGTACGGCTGCCTCTACTCAGGGGATGTTTTGCTGCTCGTGTTCTCATTGTTGAAACTTCCACGCTGGATTTAGACAAGGCCCCATTACGCCGGGGGTCGACTTGAGGTCCAACAGTGGAAAGCCTGTAGCAACACACATTTCTCTGAATGTCAGAATGAGCGTAAATATACCCATGTATATATAATACACACACGGATGTGTAAGCTACGGATTGATACATGTTCTGGGTGTAGCTAATTGAAGTGCTGACATGAGAGGTTTGGCAACATAAACAACTTTTCCGAGTGTTCTGTTGTGGTATTCATTGTGGTGTTCCACAGTTGCCTTGGTTTGTCACGCTCTGCTTTTGTTTGTGTGGATTCTAGACGTGGAGAGTAAGACCTTGCAGGGAGCGAAAGGTGAGCTGGCTTTGGCAGCTTCTGGACAGCATCACTTGGAGAACACCACCCTGGATTTCCAGAAACTGTCTGACAAGCAGGTCCTAAGGATCACAGGGCCTTTGGGAGCTGACTTCTCCATGAAGGTAAACCTGAAAGACTGGGATAAATGTCTTCCATTGGATAGCTGACCCTCAATAGATCACATCTCTACCACAGGTTTCTCACAAGGTGCCATAGATCTTACCAACAAGTTATTTTCAGTCTTCCTCAACCACACATGACCCATTTAGGAATTAAAGCACTACTGGACATTACAGTGTGTTTTCCCTTCAGTTTGGAAGCCACAGATATATGAGTGCAGAAGCCAAATCAATTTAGCATCCAGGTCTCATTTCCTTCAACTTCCAATGAACCCTCAGTGTTGCAAGCAGTGGAAGGAGGATCTGCTTTCTGGGCATCCTTGAACAGCGTGTCGAATTCAATGCCCACAGTCCCATGTCAAATGTCTTACAATCCATGATTTCCCACTGCAAAGTAAACTTTCCCTTATATTCTTTTCCCACCGCATTCAACACACACAATAATTATACCCATCAATGACTTGTGTTGATCATTGAAAGAGAAAACTGAGACAAATGTATGTGTATGCTGCTGACAGTGGCTGTTCACTTTCATACTGCCAAAAGTGGTTATA
Organism: Plecoglossus altivelis; assembly: GCA_036571765.1. Classification (NCBI taxonomy): domain Eukaryota; kingdom Metazoa; phylum Chordata; class Actinopteri; order Osmeriformes; family Plecoglossidae; genus Plecoglossus; species Plecoglossus altivelis. Next base: position 4,612,592 of record BROE01000023.1, on the reverse strand, counting down.
TTTTTCTTTTCTTGGTTTCGTTTGGGTTCAAAGTACCAAGCCCTGGGTTTATCCGTTCCCCTCAGTCACACCACACCCAACCCTAGCCCTTAACCCTGGATCTAACTGTCACCCTCGGTCTCACACCCAACCCTAGCCCTTAACCCTGGATCTAACTGTCACCCTCAGTCACACCACACCCAACCCTAGCCCTTAACCCTGGATCTAACTGTCACCCTCGGTCTCACACCCAACCCTAGCCCCAAGTCGGAAAAGTAATTCAGTTCAGTCTCTTTGTGAGGAATGTGCTTTCACTCAATGAAGCATGTTGTCACTTCTGGGGTAATGTGACATACTTTGCAGGTCTACATGGGCAAGGCTGCACCAGACCCCTCTGGTGTCCCTCTGGAATGAAAACATTACAGCATCCTGGATGTATTAGGAGCTTTTTGAACTTCGCTCAGTATGAACAGAGATTTTTATTTACTGCAGGGGTAAATTATATAATCGTTTGTTAAGTTCTTCTCTGCTGTTGATTTTGTAGGTACGATTCACCAGTGGAGTGGACAGTGTGGTCCAGTTCATCTTCTACCAGCCCATTGTTCATCGCTGGAGGGAAACGGACTTCTTTCCTTGCTCAGTGACCTGTGGCGGAGGTAACAGGATTTGATAGGATTTCATAGGATGACCTTTCTGCCATTTTGCTTAAGTTACTATTGACACTCTGATGAAATCATAACTATCTAGTGAATTTGACTCGTGTACTGTAAACGTGATGATTGGTTGAAGGATATCAGCTGACTTCGGCTGAGTGCTTTGACCAGCGGAGTCAGCGTGTTGTGATGGACCAGTACTGCCACTACTATCCTGAGAATGTTAAACCCAAACCCAAGCTGCAGGAGTGCAACATGGACCCCTGCCTGGCCAGGTTAGTCACCTGACCTCTAACATGGCAGCAGAGTGCACGTCACTGTTCAGGTTCACTTATCAGTACAGCAAGTCATTTTGTTATATCTAATGGTGTGATCTGAAATAATTTTATTTCTCTTATTTTCTTTTCAAGTGATGGCTACAAGCAAATCATGCCTTATGATCTTTACCACCCTCTACCTCGGTACGTATGGATGCTTGACACACCAACTTTCTCACAAACAGATACACACACACACACGCTTTCTCTGTGTCCATACAAAAACATATATACAAATATTAAACTTGATCATACAGCAAGTATGAGTGCATGCTGCGGAAACAAGACCCATTTTCCATTCAAAAGACTCCAGAAGTTCCATCTTCTTCATGTGCCCCCCGTCCCCCCAGCTGGGAGAGCAGCCCTTGGACCGCCTGCTCCACGTCGTGCGGCGGGGGCATCCAGAGCCGCTCTGTGTCCTGCGTGGAAGAGGACATGCAGGGCAGCATCACCGCCTCAGAGGAATGGAAGTGTCTGTACGCCCCCAAGACAGCCATCCTGCAGCCGTGTAACACGTTTGACTGCCCCACCTGGCTGGCTCAGGATTGGTCGCCTGTACGTGTCCTCGTTCACAGTTAGCCAATCCACATGGTCGATTATGTGTGTGAGGATAGATGTTGGACATTAGAGACACAATACTTACTAGAGTTTTTTGCCTTAAGAGCTTGGTCAAGACTGATATAGTGTTATGGTTGGATTAGTGTAGAACTGAAAGGCCATATGTTTTGGGGGGTGCTACCTTACCCTGTTAACAGGCATCCGTGATTAAGTTTGTTAGTCTCATATCTGATTGGTCAGAGATGGAACTGGGAAAAGTGTGTGTCTAATTTACACACCATACAGATGCCGAAACTCCTGATTAAATAAAAGGGGTGCCAAACAGAGAGAAAGCCAGCAAACATGTTAACCTGACATTAACCAGATGTTTTTCAATATAATTCAGCCATCCCTTCACACCACAGGCTAAGTTCTCCACACAGAAACCCTCCGAATCGGCAGCATACCCAGGTGTTTAAAACCCAACCTCCTCTGAGTGATTACCGGTAGCAGTTCTAACCACACTCCCGGCTCCGGACCCAAATGCCTCCAAAACAAACAAAACTTTAATTAAAAGTTAAACAGAAGTCAAAAGTGCACAGAGTTCTCATCTTCTTTGGTGGCACACACACAGACGTTGTCAAGACGCTCAGCTCCAGAAACCATTCATGGTTCCAAATCCTCCCTGACAGAGTGGTAGGACCTTATGTAAGGTATTACTATAGCGCTTTTAGTTAAAAGCTATCCATTGGCTCAGTACTCGAACTGTGCGAGTGCATGACAATAAAGTTAAGTCTTGTTAAATCAAATTTGAAAACATGACTCCCTGCCTCTCGTGGCTTAGTGATGGTCCATCAGAGAGCCAGGAACCACCCCTTGTGAGTTCCACGTCATGCGGGAAATTGACCTCTTCTCTCCAGTAAGCACACAGGAGACAGACCGGGGGCGCCAGGTTTTGTGAACCCCCTAAAACCCTGCATCGCTGTTTGCCTTGCACATTCTTCCTCTGAACACCCCACTTAAATACTTGTCTTGGCAAAGTATGCATGCAAAAAAAAAAACATTGCCGGCAGACAGTCTGCCAACATTTTTGTGGGTCACCCTCCCTCATCTTCTCCTAACCTGAGGTATGAAGTGTCTCAGGCAACTGACATGGAAAGGTGTCAGAGAATAAGAGATCTGTCTCTAGGAAAATGTAATGAGCCCTGTGTGGCTTATGAGCCCTTGTGTGGCTTTGCCCATTGACGCTGGACAATCACAGTGACATACCAAAATATGTGGCCTCGAAGAGTCTTCCAAATGAACGAAAAACAATCTGCAGTATCAAGGACTTCAATAATGTGCTCTCCTGCAGCAGTAACCCCCTCCTCTTAATCATTTGTTCTTATGTATTGATGGACATCATGTTCATTTGCAGTGGCCATGTGTTTAGGTAACCTCTCCTATCACTTGCAGTGTACTACGACCTGTGGACAGGGCCTGCGCTACAGGGTAGTCCTCTGCATTGACCACAGAGGTCTCCATGCTGGAGGCTGCAACCCTACTACCAAGCCCCATATCAAGGAAGAGTGTCTCATTACGGTCCCCTGCTTCAAGCCCATAGGTACGCTCTTCTCGTCTCTCAGTCAACCATGAGTGCCATCAAGCGATCCTGATCAGCAATCACACCGGTTGGGATTTGTTCGTCCGGTGATCTGCAGATACCTCTGATATTTCAGATGCTGCCAACGTGCTGATTGTTGATTGGTTGCGCCCAGAATTAACTTGGATTCTCCCAGTTTCTGTCCTGCTATCCAGTTCTTCCTGAGCTGAACTCTCTCCCTTTCTGTTAGAAACCCTGCCGGTCGAGGCCAAGCAGCAGTGGGCCAAGCAGGCCATCGAGCTGGAGGAGGAGATCATCATTTCTGAAGAGCCCACGTGAGTCCAGACCCAGGCCCCCCAGGGCTGTGTGGAACCGTAACACAGCCTTCCGCTGGTCTGGTTGTGGAGATGAATGTGTGGGAGAACACCTTACCATGTCAACCTCCCTCATGTTGCTGACTAAGAACTTCTTTGTTCGCTCTTTCCCCCTCTGAAACATTCAAACAAGTTGGTGTCTGTAGCCAGTTGGCATGTATCGCTGTGTCATGTGACCTGGGTAATAGCGTTGGTTGCTGTCTTGATAACGGATGTTCTGGTGAGGCTGACGCAGGGCTGTGTTCTGTTACGTTCAGGTATTCATCTCTGGGCCTTTGTTGTCATGACACCTTTGGTTTCAAATGTTACTTATGCAGCTGTTGTTCTGTATGAATAATGATATTGGCAATTTAGCATCCAATCCCCAAACAGTGACTTGTAAGAGGATTTCTCAGAAGCATGATTCTAATTTTACATGAACCACAAAGGAGGAAGAAGAATGTGTTTATCTGTTCTCCTTCAGAGTACCTGGCTGTCGGACTGGCCTCACAAGACACCCTCTTTATAATTGCCAAAACCCTGCAAGATCTGCATTTGTCCACACCTTCTCTCCCCTGTTTGAGTCATGCTGTTCCTTCGTTTGGAAGGAACGACATGGAAGTCTGCTACTTTTTTTTGGAACAAAAGTCAGTGAGACTCCTTGCCAGAGCATATGACTTTGTACATTTGCGAGCCGCAAAAAAAAAAAAAAACATGTCTTTCCCCTAAAAGCACATAAATATCAGCTTATAATATGCTGTCGCTTTGCGGGCCAACAACAATATCTACGTGCCATATGGAGCCAGGTTACGGATGTGTGAGGATTGAGGAGGAAATTCCTGCGTTGGACTTACTGCACCTCCACAGCCAAGGCTAAAGCCAGCCGTTAACCACCGCTGAGCTACCGCCTGACCAAACCAACTGCTAGACTTTCCTCATGATTCTATTATTCCAAGGTTATTAGCACTGGAGATTGGGATGAGGTTAATAAACTAACAATTGCCCCTCCCTCCCTACACACAAGGAAATCATATGCTTTTGACACACGTGCGTTTCTAAAATTCCTATAATTTGACCCTGTACTGCAACTCCGTCTTGGCGCCACCTCACGACCTTCGATGCATTTGACATGTTACACTGCGGTTTACAAGAAGTTTACGTTGTGTTATTTAAAAAGAGAATGGGAGTCAGGAAGGGGGTTTAAAAAGAGGTGGATTATTAACAAGACAGTCATGGAAAGCAGTCATTTTAGGATTAACACTACAGGTCTGGAAGACCACGTGCTGTAAGCCATGAGTACAAGTCAGTCCAATTGGCCTAAATAAACTAGGAAGAGACCGAATGAGGATAAATTAGTTATTTATTGACGTCACGGGGAGAACAATGGTACGTTGTTTTTGTGTGCCATCTTAGTTTAGGCAAGAATGCTTGATATAAATACAGAGATCTAAACATTGGTCAGCCTGCCGTGTCTGAATACAACACTGGGAAGATGTGATGAGTGAGAAACATCCAAACCCGGACCTGTGGAGTCATCATGAGCTCATCGGCTTTAATGACACATGAGTTCATAAGTAACCTGAATAAGCCCACGGCCATCTCAGATCTGCTCCAATCTCTCAGTCTATCCCTCTATCTCCTCCTCCTTTTCCTCCTTTCCTCACTTCTCCACCTCCACCACTATCTAGGTTGGTGTGGCGGTCACCTCACTCTCCAGAGCCATAACTCCCTGAGGGGAATGTGAGCTGGCTGCCAGTCAGGCTCAGTAGTCTGATCTAGAGAACTCCTCTCTTCTGATGCTCCCCTGAAGGACACAGCAAAGCCCTTCATCCCAGAGAGACTGACTCTAATGTCTCACAGCTGCTCAATTAAGCGCAGCGGGGCTGAATTTCACAAATACTTTGTCAGTTTATGAACGGAGCAGTAAATGACAAAAGCTTGTGTGAGGAAGGCTATGCCAGACACCAGAACTCCTACTTATTAGGTCTTCCATTCAATGCCAGTTGGGGCTTTGAACAGCTGTGTTAGGTCAGGATCCGTAAAATGTTCACTTTAGTCATAGTTTGATTGTGTGTGTGACTGTTTGAAGATGGTTGTGTTTAAAACCGTGGTCCTGACAGTTTGAGGGGGGTTATGTTTATATATGTGTGTGTCTCTGATTGTGTGAAGATGTGTGTGAATAAAACTGTGTGGATCTGCTGTGTCTGCCTTAAAATCTCTATATCTCTTTGCATCTAAGCCTGTTTATGTTTTTTTTTCTTTCTACCTGTGTGTGTGTGCTTGTGTGTGTATATATGTGTGTACGTGTGTGTGCATTTGTGTGTATGTGTACGTTTGTGTGTATGTGTGTGTATGTGTGTGTTTTCCTCCAGGTTCATCCCCAGTCCGTGGCTGCCTTGCAGTAGAACGTGTGGTGCAGGAACTCAAAGGAGGACAGTGAGGTGTCAGGTTCTGCTGTCCTTCTCCCAGACCGTAGCTGACTTGCCTGACCACGAGTGTCAGGGGACCAAGCCAATAGAGAGCCAGCCCTGCTACCACATACCCTGCTCTGGGGTGGAGAAGGAGGAGCAGAAGGAGGAGGAGGGAGACCAGGCCTCTCAGAAAGAGCAGCTTCATGACTGGGAGATGGAGGGTTTCTCTGAATGTTCCAGAAGCTGTGGAACAGGTATGTTGTGCTTGTGTACGGTCATGTGTACCCAAACACACCACGCTCTTAAGATGTTGTTTTACCATACATGAACTTGGACTATGTGTATCTTAAATGGTATCTATGGTTGCAAGGGCTACGGGAGGCAGTGTGGATCTGCCTGAACAAGCAGACGAGGGAGGCTGTAGATGAGAGCCAGTGTGTGAGCTCCGAGAGGCCTCCCCGGCTCCTGCAGAGCTGCAGCACCCAGAACTGCCCCCCCAGGTACCAACTCTTCACCTATCATTGCCCTCCCAGTTACCACCTCTCCACCTAACATTGCCCTCCCAGTTACCAGCTCTCCACCCAACATTGCCCTCCTAGTTACCAGCTCTCCCCCCAATATTGCTACCCCAGTTTCCACCTCTCCACCTAACATTGCCCTCCCAGTTTCCACCTCTCCACCTAACATTACCCTCCCAGTTACCAGCTCTCCACCCAACATTGCCCTCCCAGTTACCACCTCTCCACCCAACATTGCCCTCCCAGTTACCAGCTCTCTACCCAGCACAGTCATCCAGCTTAGGCCCTCTCCTAAACTTACAGACCTCATCCATCACTGCAAGCTCACCAGCAGGCTTATGCCAGCAACAAGGCTCTGCGTCAGGCCTGCCAATTCCAACCACCAGGGTCAGGGTTAGACCACCAGGGTGAGGGTTAGACCACCAGGGTGAGGGTTAAACCAGAGTTGGACCACCACAGTCTTCATTGAAAAACATCTGACCAATTATGAAGGACAGACCACTAGATATATACGCCTTTCGAACACATTTTAAAGCCAGATATTAATTATTTGGCCGATTAGAGCAAACACAGATTCACCTCAGAGTGGTTCCTGCAACTCCCTCATGGAAAGATTTATCTGAGCCATGAAAAGACCCAACAGCATGTTGTTAAAGTGCCTGTGCTGCAGCAGCACACTGACTGGATGTTGCTGGAGGCCGCGAGTTCACAGTACGAACGGCCTTGGTGTTCCAGTACTCAAACTGTTGTCTGGAAACCCAAGGGCTTGCAGTCAGCTCCTGCCTATTTTTCTAGGACGTAGGTTTTGTTTTCAGGCACAGCAAACGCCGTGTCGGGCTTCTTTACCTTGGCCTGCACCCCCCTCCCTCAGGGCTCCTTACCCCTCAACCCCCCCCTTCCCATATTTAGCAACACAAATTTGAGCCTTTCCTCTCTAGAACGAAAACGACATCTTAGGATCTGAAATATAGAATGTTTCCCATTTTTTCCTTTCCCTGAGATTTGATTTCTTTGCAATAAATTCAAGATAACTTTGTCATTTCTCCTTTTGTCCTGTGCTTTCGATGTGTCTAATGTATAACTGCTGGTGTGACCATGGAAAATCTTGTTTTGAGCCCCCCCACCTGCCTCATTGTTCTGTCTGTCTGTCTGTCTTTGTCTGTCTGTCTATCTGTCTGTCTGCAGATGGGAGGCAGGGCAGTGGACCTCCTGCTCAGCCACCTGCGGGGTCGGGCTGATGACGCGCTCGGTGACGTGCGTACGGCGCCCATCCCTAGACAGCAACCACACAGAAAGGGTCAATGACGAGGAGTGTCGAGCCTCCAAACCCAACCCTGTCCAGGCCTGCAACCGCTTCGACTGCCCCCCCATGTGGGACCTGCAGAGCTGGGGACAGGTGACACTTTCAGTCGTAAAATCATATGATGTCATATATTCATGTAACACAGTGGTTCCCAACCCTGGTCCTAAGGGAACACCTAGCCTGCATGTTTTAGATGTTTCCATGCTCCAACTTGCCTAATTCTATTAAATGGGTCGTTATCCAGCTCTGTAGAAGCCAGCTTATAACCATTCATTAGAATCAGGTGTGTTGGAGCAGGGAAACATGCATGATAGGTGTTCCCTGAGGACCAGGATTAGAAACCACTGATGTGGCAGACGATTTGATCCGAATGAAAGCACAGGGGGAGAATTGAACCTGCAGCCTCTTGATCTGCAAGTCAGGATCTCAACACCTGAATTCTACTTCCCATTATCCGTACCCATGTTAGACGAGCGCGAGTGCTTTGATATTAGCCCCGTGAATGAGGTGTTGAAGGACTCACAGTGAGGATGTGCTGCTCAGTGTTCTCGGAGCTGCGGGGGAGGGGCCCGGACCAGAGAGGTGCTTTGTAAGCAGAGGCTGTCCGACGGGAGCGTTCTAGAGTTACCAGATACCTTCTGCCCCAAGACGAGTCCTCCGTCCCAGCAGCCCTGTGGTCTGCTGCAGTGTCCTGCTCAGTGGGTCACCACCAGCTGGTCGCAGGTACAAACCTTCAAAAGTGGTAGTTTGGAAATGCTGCATATATGATATACTGTCAATGGTCCAAATAGCTAATTAGCTAATCCACTGAGTAATGCACTATTGCATTACTAATAATATACTAATTACTACGAATAATAATGAGTAATATATTATTGTGTACCTTTGACCTTCTATCAAAAACTTACCAGAATCAGGCTGATAGTTGTTCTGCTAGTAATGTGGTGCTCTGATCTCCCAGTGCTCAGTGACCTGTGGAGAGGGGCTCCAGAGGCGCCATGCGGCCTGCAGGAGGCCAGGGGAGGGTGACCAGTACCAGGTCGAGGCCCCCCAGGCTTGCGCCCCCACCCTCCAGCCCTCCACCGTGCGTCCCTGCTCCCCAGGGCCCTGCCAAAGTAAGAAAGAGTGTCTGTCTGAGGCCAGCTCTATGCTGCTCATTCATACTGAGAGTAAACCAGAGGGCAGTTCATTCCCTGGGTCCACCTTTTAAACATTCATATGTGGCACATGAAGTGCAGAATGAGTAACACTTCTGTGACCAAATACTTCCCCCTCATACACTGACTGTATCATTTTGGTTGCAGAATCTAGAACTTGTTCATGTACGTTGATCGTGTACAAAATGTCTTTGTGAGATCTCAGATTCGTTTTCCAGTGTACATTTCTCTGACTTAATCGCTGTGGTTGTGGATTTGTGGAGAAATCTCCACTTTCCAACATGCACGCCTCACACCAATTCATCTCCCAGAGCCAAGCAGGTCTGACAAGCCGGAGCCAGGCGTCCAGGCCCAGAGGAAGGTCTACATCCAGCTGAGGAGAGACAAGAAGCTGCACGTTGTGGCGGGCGGCTATGCCTACCTGCTCCCCTGGACCTCCCTGCTGCTCCGCTGCCCAGCCCGCCTCCGCGGTGGCCATGTCTACTGGCTGAAGGACGGAAGGCCACTCGCCGTCCTCCCCCACCTCTCCGTCACCCTCCTGGGCGACGTCCACATCCAGCACCTCCGAGCCTCGGACGCTGGGGTCTACACCTGTGTCGTAGGCCAAGCCCGGGAGAACTTTGTGCTAAAGGTCATCAGCAGCAAACAGAAGGTGAACCAGCAGGGTGGGAACTCGGCGGGCGATAGGACCCAGGAGGGGTTCCGGTACGACGCCGTGGTTCAGATGTTGCGCAGCCACCGAGGGGCTTCCCAGGAGTCCGCAGCCTTCATGGAGGACAAAAACCGGTCGACACTGGACCGCAAGGATTCCGTGTCAGAGCCGTCTGGTCCCTCCATGCTGGTGATTGAGATGCAGAGGCTGGATGATTTCACCCACAACCTCTCCAAAGGTCTGGAGGGGCGTGAGGGGCAGCAGGCCATCGCCCTGCTCCTTGCAGAGCTCTCTGGGAGCCCAGACGAGAGCAACGAATCCATCCTCCAGCCATCCCAACGACCAGAGGTCTCCATGCTCCCTGCTGCTCGGAAGCAAACCTTCAAGGATTCAGCCCATTCTAGCAGAGCCAGAGGCCCGGTCCTGGTCCAGAGGCCAAGGAAGGTCACAGGGTCGACACCCTCTGCAGTGGTGGTCCGTGTGGGGAGCCCAGTCGTACTGCACAGACAGGTGGGAAGTGTGGAACTGAAGTGTGAGGCGTTGGGAGTTCACGAGCCCACTGTCACCTGGACCAAAGATGGGAAGGAGATCATTTACAGCAGCAGGTAACAAAGAACAACGGCTTTTTCCCTCATTGACAAAAATAAATAAAATTGTGATTGTTTTGTTTCACAATGTCTCAGGTATCAAAATGGTGGATTGTGGGTTTGGTGTTTTTAAATGTATAAATATAGGATCTGAGCATCTTCATAGCTAAATCTTAGTAGATCCTTGTCCTGTGTTTAGTGCTGGTGTTTGCTGTGTTGCAACTGAGGTGGTTTCAGCGGCTCTGTTGTGTGTGTGTGTGATGGCAGAGTGGCCCTGCAGGCAGATGGTTCCCTGAAGATCCTGTCTCCAGGCCAGGCTGACACAGGACTGTACACCTGCTCCACCCCAGGACAACTGGGCTCCTCCTCCCTGGCCTCCTGGCTGCATGTCACAGGCACGACAATGGCACACACAGAAACAGACAGTTAATATTCACGTTATGGAAAACGATGATGTATTTGTTCTAGTACTTAAACTTGCCATTCTCCATGACCCTTCACATCTTTAAAAATCTTTCGCCATCTCCTACCTCTCTATGTCTTTGAGAAGAGCCTTTCTAAGCAGATAGAGCTGTAGACGGCACTACACACACACACACACACCATGGCTGTTCGTTTCCTATCACTCTCCCTCTCCTTCCCTCCTCATCCGATAGCAATTACATGTTCCAGTCTAGGCAGCAATTCAAAGTAGATTAAGCAAGTGTGCCTACTTAGCTAAGCTAAATAGTCGAGATTGAGGGTTTTAAAGTGTTGTAAAGAGGTTCCAGCCCTCCATATGTAAACTCTAGACACGAGTTCTTAGGTATAATCCGAAACATATACTGCGTGTGTGTGTGTATTAAAGGATGATTTTGATTGCGCCCTTTACCTTTGGGGTGCATGTGTAGGTGAGAGAGCAGGGAACTGTTCAAACCACATAGCAGAGAACAGTTCACTCTGCCCAGACAGAGGAAACAGCAGCCGGTCACACTGCCATGGACAAGCCTGCCCCCTCAGGTGAAACATTGCAACTGCATGTATGCCAAACTGAATTAGATTAGAATATCTTTTCATCAAGAAATGAAATGACATGGCAATTTACTCTTACACAAATGTCAAATCAATTTTGCCAAATGTTTTTTGGCAGCACGCAAACTTCAAACTATTTTACTTGTCATCGTCTGTCCTGGGCAGGTGGCTTGCTTCCCCCTGGTCCCTGTGCTCGGCCAGCTGTGGCGGGGGCGTGCAGAGCCGCAGGGTGAGTTGTCTGAGCGGGCCGGAGGGGGCGGCCAGCAGGGTGGCAGCCCAGCGCTGTGTGGAGGGGGCAGGGAGGAGACCCACCGACAGGCGACCCTGCAACACTCTGCCCTGTGTGAGGTGGGCTACCTCTGGATGGGGGCCTGTGAGTAGTGCTTTCAGTGTGTCATCTTCTAGTATAATCCTGATTAAAACAAAGGGCAATATTGATGACAGTGGATTAACAGGATTAAACTAAACTAAATCTCTTGATATTTTTTTCTTCTTAACTTTCTTCACTTTTCCTAAACAACTCTTTCGCTCTTACTGTGTTCCAGTGTCAGGGACATTGTGTCGGTGTTCGTTTGGCCACTCAGCACCGTCACATGTACTGCCAAGACCTGAATGCCACCAAAGTCTCCAACAGAATGTGCAGTGACCTCCACAGGCAAGCCGGAGCACTGCACGCACCGCACTGACAAACGATTTGGCATCCTGCACAAATTCAACAAGATAAGTGTGCTTTTATTCACATTTGTATTTAGATTCTCACCTCAGTCTCATGTGCTTGCACAGGCCTAGCTCTAACAGGAACTGCTCCTCGGACGCCTGTGCCCTGCAGTGGCGTGTCGGACCCTGGACGCAGTGCACAGCCTCCTGTGGTCGCCATGGCTTTCAGTCACGACATGTGACTTGTGCGCACCTGAGCAGCGGTAAAGCAGCCCAGGAACACCACTGCACCTGGAAGCCACGCCCCTCCAGCTGGCAACGATGCAATATCCTGTCCTGTGGAAAAGGTATGCTCAGGTAGTGGTTGCAAAATGTATGTGGTCTATGAGCCACTGATATCATGCAGTGATATTGGCATGTGCTCTTTACCTCACTTATTCTATTAGGGCTTTGTTGGGTCTGTTGTGGAATGCTGCAGGCGTTATGGTAACTGGAACTATATTATGTACTGTTTTATGCACGGTGAAAATGTTCAAAAGTCATCAACATGTGTGTGGATAAAATACTATCAAGGTGAGTGGGTAGACCATAACTAAGTCTCATTAGATACAACCTTTTCCTTTTCTGAACCGTCGTTAAGGAAACCATGCGCTGAAACCCTGTTCCTCTCGGTTCCTCAGCGGGCGAGTGTCTGGATAGCAGCAGGTACTGTGAGAAGGTACGACAGCTAGACCTCTGCCTGCTGCCGCAGTTTAAGACGCGCTGCTGTCAGTCCTGCCAAGACACTTGAAGGGTGGCGGGTAGGAGAGAAGAGACTGGTGCGTAACCTCTGACCCTGCTACTTCATCAGCGCCCACACCTCCCCGTCAGGATGCGTCAAGATGGTCAGGAGAGGAGCGTTTGAGGGGTGTGGAGGCTCCTGATGTGATCGTCTCACATCCAAATCCTCCGTTCACCAGAGGAAAGGCAGGGAGTGTACTGAGGACATTGTGTGACTATTAATTGAAACCCAATGAAAGCTTTGGTTTTGTTCTGTTTTATCATTCTTAAACCTGCAGAACATGACAAATTTCCAGACTACAAAAAGTGATGAAGCATATAGTTCCATTGAGGATATCAGAGTTGAACACCATTCAGCTCTGTAAAACATTAGTGGGCTTGTTCTAAGCACTGGATATTGTACGTTTGTCTTTTACAACAATACTCTCCTTGAAAGTTCCATTTTAAACTCCTGTATTTTAAGTGTTTCCGAATCCTAGAAATATACATTGTGAATACATGTATATTTGCACATAGTGTTGTGAAGTACAGAGAGTATGATGGCAGATATGCTCTAATGTAAATGAAAGGCAATAATAAGAATGGGGTCGTACTGCTCGTACTGACTGAACTAAAGGCTCATGTTAGTTAGCAGAAGAATCACAAGGTCTATAGAAAGCAGAGGAAGGCTTCTAGCAGGAAGCTCATGCTAATGGCTTTGTAGTCTCCTGCAAACCCTCATTCTTGCTGCTTGGAATGCACTATTGTGGTTGGATTCGTCTAGCAGTCGACTCAAGGTCTATGTGAACCTGTACAGCTAACAAAAATAAAGGCTTGTTACCTGTTTTGCACTCAATTCTTTGTTAAGAACGTGGCTTGGAGTTTGGTTTGGACTTTGTATTTTACCTTTGGTAATATGAGTTTAGTATGGATCATTTTGTGTCAGAGATTGAATTTAGTTTTATTTTTTCATTAAACCACTTCTTTTTTTTATGTTGTCAAGAAATACAGTTTTAGCTGAGGAGGTAGGTCATTTTTACCAAAACAATCGTGATCAAGCATATCTTCAGTAAATTGATACAGTATACCATTTTGAACCTGGTTTTTATATGCACTAAAATCTTGTTTGTTGGCAGGAGAGGCTGCTGCTCAGTCAGAAATGGTGTCATTTTTATATTATAAAAGTATTAGGCCAGCTAAATGCTTTAAAAGCTGAAAACAAAGTCATTCTGGGCAGACCAAGCAAGATATATTCATGTTCCCACTGCTATAAACATAAGCAGCTAAAGTTTAGTCTAGTGATGTAATGATGTTTATTAGGTGTATAATTGGCTTAGTGTTTGTGATCTGTATTGTTTATCAAGTATTTATTGTCATAGTTTCCTCTGCAAATGTAATTGTTTTGTAAAGAATTAAAGAATGTATTTGTAGTGGGGGTTTTTCTACATAGCTAGTACTCCTCTGAATTTGTGCAACAGCAGCTACACATAATTGCCGTTTTTGTTTAGAACCAGTCAATACATGTTTTCGTTTTGTACGGACGTAATCCACACATCAGATCAAAAACAAACATCCCTCAGTAGTTTCTAATGGATTTGGACTGTGGTTCTAGTCTTCGCAGCGGTACTACAAAACAAAAACAAAATAAAGTTATTCTGTGTCTATATGGGTCCACATCCATGATGTTAAAAAATATATATATATATAGATTAATACCTAAATATGTATTTGGTGTACAAGCTTTAAATCTATACAAATCTAAGCATAAGTATCAACTGGACTATAACATGAATCTACCCTGCAGAGAAAGGGTTAAAAAGCAATGTGATTATCCCTGTCTTGTGATCTAAACCTGTCTCATGAAAGAGGGCCTTGTTTGTGCACTGAGCCATTTTTGGACAAGGAAAACTGCAAGAGAACAAGATGACAAAACATTTGGGTGAGTTGGATCTAACTTAATGGTTTACGGTATCGTGTGTTTTGAAGGATGTGGTTTTGATCGTCAACTGTTTTGATGCATCAGCGACAGAATTGTGAAAGAGCTTTTTTGTGTCAGTGTCATTTACAGTGAGGAAGAGAAATACTTGCAGCCAGAAGTAATGCTAGCACAAGTCTATTTTTCATTGTCAAATTTTATTGGGGACCTTTTCCTCTGAGTTGTAAAATTGATTATCCTGTGACACACCAGTTATCAAATCAGTTGGAAGGATGTAGAAAAGAATGAGTTTTGAAGTCAGTCATTTATATTTCATTCATACAAAATATAAGCTGAGCTTGAGAGAGGGTTTTTCACCATAACTTAGCCTGGGAATGATCATAGACAACATAGATGCTTATACAAAACTTGGCGTGGCTAAAATAATTGCCAACATTAAAATTCTAATGAAATGAAAACCAATGCATCATTGATAATGTCATCTTAACTTTGTTTTTAGGGCTGGATATTGACTTTTAATCACCATGAATCTTGAAGTGTGGGTCTTTGGTAGGAAGGAGTCTCAAAAGCTTTAGCTTGGGGTTGTCATGGAAGCAGGCTCGCTCCTATCTGCCCAGGTTCCTGCTCCGGGTCAGCCAGGGCGAGCCCCCCAGGTTTTGGCCCTGAAGAGGCTCTCCTTTGCCTACCAAAGCCTGTTGGAGATCCCCTATGACATCATCTTAGCCCAGCGTGAGACCTTGGAAGTGCTGGACCTCAGTTACAACCTCCTACAGGAGTATCCTTCTGTGTTTACATAGAGCTGCACAAGGAAAGTATATACACTCACTCACGGAAGTGTCCAGAGCATTATAGCATCTCTACTGCAAAGTTGATTGCATTTGACAACTGATGAGGTATTGGATGTTGTCAATATCCAACATATATAGCTTCAGCACTCCTATTCTGCCCCACAGAAACACATGTGAACAGTGCTTGGTGCACATGCAACCTGCACATTTGTGACAATGCTTGTCAACACTTCTAGCGCTGACGACAGATCACTCACACACTGAAGACACCACAAAGATTGTGTCCCGGTTGAACCGTTTCTCCTTCATTCAGCCATTAACGGAACCCTGCTCTGTTGGGAGAGATGGACAGGTTGAGCACTCTCATTCTGGACTGCAACAACTACTCGTCCCATGTCAAGTTCCCTTACATGCCTAGTATCACCACTGTGTGGATCAACAAGAACAAGATTAGCAATCTGCCCATCTTTGTGGAGGAAATACGACGCAAATTCCCCAACATCAAGTAAGACAGAGGGAATATTTTACAGGGTTTTATAATGAGATGTTTTACCCAGCCAGGGATGCACTGTTACATACCAGTGATTGTTGATTGCAGGATTCTCAGTATGATGAACAACGAGGCAGCACCTAGCTACTTCAATGGAGGGAGCTTTAACCAGTACTTAGACTATAGGTAAGCATTATATGAGAAATATGCTTTACTTGCTAATCTTTTAGTTATTTAAATAGTTAGATAGTTTTATTAAGCCCAAGTAAAAGAAATCCCTTGCTAGGACATTGATATTTTAACTCAAAGGGAACTGTATGAACAGTCAGTAAAGCGTAAAGTGTCAAGTGTTCGATCAACTGTATGTAACTGTAGACATATGTATCAGTGTTCCTTGGGGAAACTTTAGATTTGTTTCAACACGTGACATATACAGTACATGTTAGCCAGTGTGTCGTTGTGCCCCTACAGACAGTATGTGATCAGCCAGGTTCCTGGCCTGGAGATTCTGGACGATACTGAGGTTATGGAGAAGGAGAGAGTCCAGGCTAAGAAGACCTATAAGATGCAGAGGAGCAGAGAAGGAAGTAACAGAAGGAGGTCTGGGCTTCAGCTGTGAATCCTGCAAGTCTGCCTGAACGAAAGTCATTCCCTGATCTTAACAAGAAGATGAGATACATAGAGACATCAGAGACATTATGATAATGCTCTGACTTGTGAACTGATGTGTACGCAACAGAAACACAAATTGTATGCAACCTCTTTATGGCTTGCTTATCCCGTATTTTATTTTTGTGAATTTAACTATTAAAATATTTAAATGGAAAAATACTGAAAGTGAGGAACACATACATGCTTACTGCCAATGTATGAACACTTTTTCAGTGCCTCATTCACTTATGCATAATGCAGCCCGTTTTACAGTGACTTGAAGTACCACTAATATGCTATTTGATTTTGAGACAAAAACATTTACAAAGAAAAGACACTGACGTTACAAACTTTGCACACTTGGTTTACTAGATTAAATAATCAAAGGCCACACAGATATTCAGAGGCCATTTGCCTTTGCCATTTCTAATATTATACAGAATTTAAATCGTATATTTGTGTGTAATGTCCCCTAAAATCAATACATTCATAGCATACATTTTATTCTATTCCAAATAATGTTAGCATTTGTTTTGAAGACTTTCTGCGACACACACCGTGACGTCAATTTAGCACATGATGCGGAAGTACTTTGAAGATTTCTGACAGATCCAGCTAGGTACAAGCTAACGTCACTAGCTTGGCAACGACGGCTGTTCCGCTCCTTTTCTCTGCGTACACAAGTAAGTCAAGGAACGTCATTATTTCAGAAAAGTATCAATAGTTTAACATTGTTAATCTAGAGTAGCCAGCTGTTATTATTGATGACTCGGGATTAAAGCTTTTGCTTTGCTAGCCAACTAATGAAAGTGGCTAATTTAGCAAGCTAGCTAGTCCAGCTTGTTGCCACTGCCAGTTAGCAAAGCTTCTGTAATGTGCGAGAATTAGCGACGGTATGATGGACTCAACCAAGCTATTTCAGCTAGATAGTCTTAACTTGGGCAAGTGGAACTGCCTAACGTAACATTCTCTAATACTCACTTTTCCGTGGTCTTGGGGTCAGCCTTAGATTAAACAATTGAAACGAGTTTAGCTAAGGTTATTATTCTGGGCAGAGCTTGCAATCGTCACCGACCGGGCACCATTATGGGCCGACATAATGTAGAAATCACATATTTGTCCCATAATCCTTAAATGGCGTAAGTGTCGGTGGTGAGTGTGCCACAGGGCTTTCTCTTGATCCAATGAGTGGGCCCTTTTTCTGGGCATTTTTGGCAATGAGGTAACTCCAACAGCATGTTGTTACCCAGCATCATAGTGTGAGGCCTGACTTGCTCAAGTCGAACTGCCCGTAATTACTAGACTGCTATTTCAGGTTTTCACAAGGGAAAAAGTCCACAAATGTGTGGTTGTTCATTGTTTACACCCACGCTACACATTCAGTGAAACAGAGAAGGATATGGGTTGACGTTTGGCAACATTCCTTGACACAATTGCGTCAAGATTTCACTGATCCAAATGCAATGTGATTATCTTCTGCACCTAAAGCTTAATGGCCTGAATGTTAACAGTGGAAGCTTATTTAAACCCCTTCTCCCTTTCCGAAGTGTTTCAACAGAGTTTGTTTATACAATTGGAGAAATCTGGGAATTGTTTTTGTCTCACCTACCTGGTTTATGTTACAATATCAAAAACACGTGGACTACAGAATTGTAACAATCTGGAGGTTAGGTTAGTTATCATGTCCACTGATATAATACATGGTAAAGTCCCTAACAAGCGTACTCATTTTGTTCACATCACACATGACATTGCCAAGATGCGTCTAAGATAAGATTAGGGTTGCGTTATTGCTTAAACTTGCACAAATCAGGAAACGTGTTCTCCATGTGGAAGTTGTGATTAGCTCTCCCTCGTCTGGTGTGCCGAACAGCGACCACTTGCTTGGGCACTTGCTCTGGCGTAACCAGCTGTGGTACTAAAGTCCATGTCACATGTCATTTCTTAGAATTGTTTTCAGAGGATTTCAGTTCCATTACTTATTGTAGGACGTGTCCAGTAAAGCTGACTGCATCTACGTGGCTTCATGTTGCTAAACCTTACGCCAGTTTCTATTGACACATATTCAGCAATATCAGACGTGCTGCGAGCCACACCGAGGTCAAGTGCATTAAAGAAAGATCACATGTGATGTCATCATGAGGTGACTGAGACTCCACCTTTGGACTGGCGCACGTTAATAATCTTTCCAGTTCATGAAGAGGGGCGGTGGTAAAAAAAAAATGCAAGTCATATCAGCACCCCCCTTCAACCGTGAAAAAAACAAAACATGCTGCCCTCAAGTAGAGACCTAACCACACTGGTTGGCTTTCCAGAATCCTCTGTCTTAGAGTAACGTCAGCGTACTGTAGTCTAGACTTTAGCTGTCTGGTTTTCACAGTTTGGGTGTGTATGTTGGTGCTAGACGAATCGGGATTTAACTATTTTCTTTTGAAGAAAAAGGTGCATTTCTGGAGGCAAGAGGGAAAGGACTCCTGGAAGCATGACTAATCCTTTTGCCCACATCGTGGAGGATCTAGACCCAAATCACCCAGAACACAAGTTCTACAACCTCTCAAAACTCGGAGACCCCAGATATGGTAAGAGACTATATTATCCCCATGGCTGTAGACGGCTGTAATGTTCACCATATTTAGAGACAGTTGATTAGCAAAAATGGCATGTTCAAGTCACTCCAGAAGTTATGGTATAATTTTCTCAGCGTAAGGTTGACAGGCTTGGTCACAGTAAAATAACAGGTGTTTGCTAACAGTCGGTCTAAAAGGCGTCTCTCCCCATCCTGTGTGTTGATCAGCCCGTCTCCCGTTCTCCATCCGCGTCCTGTTGGAGTCGGCCATCAGGAACTGCGACGAGTTCCTGGTGAAGCAGGCGGACGTGGAGAGCATCCTGAACTGGAAGGAGACCCAGAGCCAGAGCGTGGAGGTCCCATTCAGACCGGCCCGCGTCATCCTGCAGGACTTCACGTGAGTCAGCTCAGAGCGCCACGGGCTCTTCAGCAGGGGAACGCTCAAATACTCACATGAAGAAACGTGTAGGAGATAACAATCGTAGATGACTTGCAGTATTGTATAATGAACTTGTGCTACAAACGAAGGGTAAATAGATCTCACCTGTTCTGGACAAACATGCAGTGTTTGTACTTGCTTGTGCCTTGCAGTGGGGTACCTGCGGTGGTGGACTTTGCTGCCATGCGGGACGCAGTGAAGAAACTCGGAGGGGATCCAGAGAGGATCAACCCCGTCTGTCCAGCTGACCTGGTCATCGATCATTCCATTCAGGTGGACTTCAACAGAAAGTAAGAGGGGTTTAGCATTAAAGCCATCTCTATTCCTACAAAGGGGTTTCAAGATAGAAATAACCTTCACACAGTTCTAATTCAACCTCAAGGTCGGATAGCCTCCAGAAAAACCAGGACTTGGAATTTGACAGAAACCGAGAGCGGTTTGAGTTCCTGAAGGTATCCAACAGTTCCTCATGAGTCCAGCCATTGTATGATGATGCTCGACAGACCCGCCCACTTTTGACGCCAGTCCTGCCTCTGAAGTATTGCTCTTTAACTCTTATCATCCATGCTGTTTTCCTACAGTGGGGCTCTAACGCGTTTAAGAACATGCGGATCATCCCCCCTGGCTCTGGGATCGTGCATCAGGTGAACCTGGAGTACCTGGCCAGGGTGGTGTTCCAGCAGGATGGCTTCTACTATCCTGACAGCCTGGTGGGAACAGACTCCCACACCACCATGATCGACGGCCTGGGTGTCCTGGGCTGGGGTAAGGCCTGTCTGCACGCCATAGCTTTAGGATGGCTGGGCTTTGAACAGCTGATCATTTTAAAAATACGAAATAAATTATAAGCGATAATTATTTTCTGTGTATTGACACCAAGTCTGTTCCTCAGTGGGGTCCTGTTGACATTGACAATTAAATATATGCACAAACAACAAAGTAAAAATAAATAAGAATTTAATTAAGTAAAATACAAGCACAACAGGAAAGGCAAAACATGCAAACCACTGAGTAAACTACACATTTGAGTTTAGAGTAAAAGTAGTCATCTAACTTATGTTTCTCTTTGTTCAATGTTCCATTCATGTACTGCTGTGTTTCTCAACCCTAATGTTTTTCTGCTCCAACACACCTGATTCAAATGAAGGGCTCGTTATCAAGCTCTGCTGGAGCCTGCTAACGATGCTTCATGTCAGTCAGGTGTGTTGGAGAAGGAAACCGTCTCGATCAGAGCATGCAGGGAAGGGGCTCCCCAGGACCAGGGTTTAGAAATACTGACTTGTGCATAAGCCCACTGTTCATTCTTCCAGAGATGACCTTGCTGTGCCTGGTTACATTGTTGTACCATTCAAAGTTGTTTCTGTTATTTAGGAGTGGGTGGCATAGAGGCAGAAGCTGTGATGCTGGGTCAGCCCATCAGCATGGTACTGCCTGAGGTGATTGGCTATCGGCTGTTTGGAAGCCCAAACAAGCTCATTACCTCCACGGATATTGTTCTCACTGTCACCAAGGTATAGTGTCTTTAAAAATCATATTATAGTCTGCTTATTTTATTTCCAAATTGTCTCATGTTTTTCATATGGCAACCTAAGGGAACTAGGCTACTTGACTAATTTAGATATGCAATTCTGTGAAGTATGAGGACTGTTCTGCTACAGTGGTGCTGTACTTGTCAGATATGGGGACTCCACTTCTCATCCTCTCCTCCTCCCCCTCCCTTCCTCCTCCTCCTCTCTGCAGCACCTGCGCCAGGTGGGCGTGGTGGGGAAGTTTGTGGAGTTTTTTGGCCCGGGCGTGGGCCAGCTATCCATCGCCGACAGAGCCACCATCGCCAACATGTGTCCCGAGTACGGTGCCACGGCCGCCTTTTTCCCCGTGGACGACGTCAGCGTTCAGTATCTGGAGCAGACGGGTGAGGAGGAACACCTTCAGGACCCTGTTGGGTTATGATACCTTGCGTTTGGCTGAAGCTTGTGGAGTGTGTGTGTGTGCGGGTCGGTAGAGGATATGAACGGTCTCCTTCCCTTTGGCTAGGGCGAGATGCTGAGAAGCTAGCCTACATCAGCAGCTATCTGAAGGCTGTGGGCATGTTCAGAGACTACAACAACGACTCACAGGACCCAGAGTTCACACAGGTAGGCTGCTCCCATTAGGAAGGCCGTGATTTCATCGCTATGTTGATAAACAACTTTATATCAAGGTCATCCGCCAGCATCTTTAAGTGATGCGTGTTTCTTCTTGTCTCCCGTCCCCTCACACTTCTCCCCTCATGCCTCTATAGGTGTTTGAGCTGGACCTGAGCTCGGTGGTTCCCTGCTGTAGTGGTCCCAAGAGGCCCCAGGACAGGGTGGCTGTATCCGACATGAAGGCAGACTTTGAGTCCTGCCTGGGGGCTAAGGTACAGCCACATACCTGACCGCTCCCTCCACCTCCCCTCTCATCCATCTGAACTCACATGACCTAGGACCTGCTAGGAGACCAATGCTGTTCTTAAAACACAGAAAGTAGTGCATCATGACTAAAGGAATGCGCCTGGATTATTTGATATTTAAAGGCAGTATATGTCTAAAGTTTTGTCCTTGCTTGAAATGTGGTTGAGGTTGTGCTGCGGAGAGGTTGCCCATGATCTCTGCCCAAGTCTCTGCTCTCTTCATGTGCAAACCCGTTCTGTTTGTTTGATGTTCCATTACAGCAAGGCTTTAAGGGCTTCCAGGTGCCTGCAGAGAGCCATGGGGCCGTGGTTCCCTTCCAGTATAAAGACAAAGAGTACTCTCTCTCCCATGGCTCGGTGGTCATCGCTGCCATCACCAGCTGCACCAACACCAGCAACCCCTCGGTCATGCTGGGGGCCGGTACGTACCACCAGAATGACACCTCATATAGACTACTGCTACAGAGGGCCATGTGTTTTAACACTCGAATGGAAAGGAAACGTGTTCATTCTCCCCCGCACCGCCATCTAGACAATTTGTTTGTACCAGATACCAGACTTGATGGTGACCTTTCCTAAGACCTTCCTCCGCCTCGTTTCAATGCTTTATTGCATTGCTTTGCCAGGGCTGTTAGCTAAGAAGGCCATAGAGTGTGGGCTGACTGTGAAGCCGTACATCAAGACCAGCTTGTCTCCGGGCAGCGGGGTGGTCACCTACTACCTGAAGGAGAGTGGAGTGATGGACTACCTGGCCCAGCTTGGGTAGGTCTCACACGCTCACCATCACACACCTACTGCAGTCAAAGACGTGCTACAGGAGCTGGATGTGCAGCGTTGGGGTGGGCAGGAGCAGGGCCACTGGGTAGGTCTGACAAGCACATTAACGCCTCTTTGTCTCCTAGGTTTGAAGTGGTTGGTTATGGCTGCATGACGTGTATAGGAAACAGTGGACCTCTCCCAGACTCTGTGGTAGAGGCAATCACTCAGGTATTTGCTAAATCATATCTCAAGGAAATCTAGATGCATTTTAATTCATTTACATTAGGTTTACTTTCTTGTGAGGGTATATAAACCTATTGTTGACCACTTCACTGCCTGGTCTCTTCTAGGGAGATCTGGTTGCAGCTGGCATCTTATCAGGCAACAGGAACTTTGAGGGGCGGGTCCACCCTAATACTAGAGCCAATTATTTGGCCTCTCCACCTCTAGTCATCGCATACGCCATTGCTGGTACTGTGAGAATCGACTTTGATAAAGAACCCATCGGTGAGGACAGGCTAACGTGTGGCCCAATGTGGAAATAATCCAGATTCCCTGTACATGGTGTTCAGTAGTGTCAGTTCTGATGATGTTGTGGTGGGGTTCTAGCTATTAACAAAGAAGGAAAGGAGGTCTTCCTGAGGGACATCTGGCCCACGAGACAGGAGATCCAGGCCGTCGAGAGAGAGTTTGTCATTCCATCCATGTTTAAAGAAGTCTACGAGAAGATTGAGGTCAACTCTTGGTCCTTCCATTTATACTAGATTTCAGGTGTTGCCAAGGTGATTTTCAAGCTGACTTATTCTTGTCCCTCTTGCAGAAGGTGAATGAACGCTGGAACGCCCTGGACGCTCCCTCGGACAAGCTGTACCCCTGGGACCCCAAATCCACCTACATCAAGTCCCCCCCTTTCTTCCACGGACTGGTACGGAAACATCATGTTCTTGTGCCTGGCCTTCCTAGCACAGCCATGGATAATATTCTACAGTCGCTCTCTCTCTCTCTCCCTTTGCTCTGCTCAGACTAAGGAGCTGGCTTCCATCAAATCCATAACGGACGCCCATGTGCTGCTGAACTTTGGGGACTCGGTGACCACTGACCACATCTCTCCTGCGGGGAACATTGCCAGATCGAGTCCTGCTGCTCGCTACCTGACCACCAGGGGGTGAGGAAGCTACCCTATCTTATGTACCCTGGAGTTTGTTTGTGTGGATTGGAAATCCTGCAAAGAAAATGAAATGCTTGTGACATTTTCAGATCCAGTGAATGGTTTATTTAGGTTTTGCTGTTGAAGGTTTAATTTAAGAACTAGTATAAGTTCTTAATGCATCTCTCTGCAGCCTGAACCCTCGAGACTTCAACTCCTACGGCTCTCGCCGCGGCAACGATGCCGTGATGGCCCGGGGCACGTTCGCCAACATCCGTCTCTTCAACAAGTTTGTCAACAAGCAGGCACCTCGCACCCTGCACATCCCCTCTGGAGAGATGGTAAGACACACCGAATCCCAGCGCCTTGGAAACCCTCCCACTCGCTAGATCAACATCTGACTTGACTCCTGCTGTTTCTGTGCCAGCTGGATGTGTTTGATGCTGCTGAGAAGTACAAGGAGACTGGCACCCCTCTGCTTATCCTGGCAGGGAAGGAGTATGGCTCAGGCAGCTCCAGAGACTGGGCAGCTAAAGGCCCCTTCCTGCTGGTACGCCTACCACACACCCACGGCTTTGGGGGGGTCTTCAAAAGTTCACAACAACAACTGTGTTCTGTAGCTATAACGTAACATCTATAACAGGGCATAGAACACATGATTTACACTGGACGTGAGCGTTTGTGAAGCCAGGTATTGTGCTGCTCCTACGTCCCAGGGTGTGAAGGCTGTCCTGGCAGAGAGCTATGAGAGGATCCACCGCAGCAACCTGGTGGGCATGGGGGTCATCCCCCTGGAGTACCTGCCTGGAGACACAGCAGACAGCCTGGGGCTGACCGGCAAGGAGCGCTACACCGTGGTCATCCCAGAGAAGCCCACTCCCAGGATGACGGTCACTGTTAAGGTACAGTACTTCCAAGATGACGGTCACTGATAAGGTACAGTTCTTCCAGAACAAGCGTTAGCGTTGGGGTACAGTACTCCCAGCAGGATGGTCAGTGTTAAGGTACAGTACTTCCATGTTCCAGTTGGCTGTGTCTTGGGCTTTGTGACTCAAGCAGTCCATACTCGCATCCACCAGTGTTGGTTCTGTGTGTTGATGTGATACTTTGGTCATGCTAGTAAGGAGGATTCTTGTACTGTCACTGCACTAGAAGCTCAACCAATGACTGACTGTGTCTCTCCTAACAATCCCCTCCTTATCCATGTGCCCTAATCACAGCTCGACACCGGCAAAACATTCCAGGTCCGGATGAGGTTTGACACAGACGTAGAACTGACGTACTTCCACCACGGAGGCATCCTTAACTACATGATCCGCAAGATGTCTGCTGACTAGACCCTTCGACAAGGCAAGCCATACTAAAACACGCACATGGATTTATGAGGCTGGATGAGAAACCTGCCTCTTGTTATGATTTGGGTTAGGGTTCGTTAATTGGCGCTAATCCTGGTTTAGGGGTTAGGTCAGGACAAAGAGGCCTGGTTGTGCATACATTGATATTGCCTTCATTATTTTCATGGCAACACTTTGATCATTGGATACGGTAGTCTGGTGTCCCAGAACACTGTAGACCTAAACAGAAAGCCCATTGCCCTACCTCAACATTGCTGCATTAGCCCCCTCCCTCCCCCCTCACATATGGATGGTAGCGATTCCACGTCAGCCTGTCCAGGTTGGCTGCACCCTGTTGTTCGTTTCTGATTGGAGGCTGTCATTTCCATCCATTTCAAGTATGATCTTTGAAAGTCAGTGTTTTAGTTCTTTTAGAGGTCGAGAGCTATCCTGCTCAGTTTACGCCCAAAACAGCCCTGTTAGTGAAGGCTGAGATTCACTGTTAATGCCAGAGGATGCAGAAATGACTTTGCCAATGCTGTGTATGTTGTCAAGTTGAAGACGTTTTGCCTTAAATGATTAGGTTGAAGATATTAACCCTCTTATGGAAGCTGTTGTTGTGCCTCCTATTTCGTCATTTGCCTCTGCACTAAGTTATCTTAATCATATTAGCAACTGTGAGGCAGTTGAATGTTGTTTTACGTAACTGAACCCTATTATGTTTTATTGTCCTGTCCCCGCTGTCATTAAGCAAGCAGTCGGTGAATTATCATGAATTTAAAACACTGTTTGTTTTGAAACAAGAATAGATTATTAATTTAGCAACTTGTTGATTTAATTGAGCCATTTGGTCAATAAACGCCTACTGAATGAAGATCTACCATGTGGTGTCTAGTTATTCTGTGGCCTCAGATTAGCGTGTCATGAGGGAGGGTCAGGGTGTTTAGTAGGGAATAGATTGACTCTGACTTTTTGATTGTTTCGAGGCAGTTTCACTGAACTTGCTGTTTTCACCGGTAGTGTAGTCAGAGTTGGGTTGTGTTGTCTGCCCAGCTGGTGGGTAGATGTAAGGGGGGTCAGAGGCGGAGCCTATCACAGGTAGGATCTCTTTAGGACCAGCAGGAGAGGCCAGACCTGATCTGCATGTTCTAGATGGTTCCCTGCTTCCCTGTTGATTTCAATCAGTTGGAGCAGGGAAGCCTCAAAGCATACAGCAGGACAGTCTTTCCTGAGAAGCAGGGTGGAAGACCACTGCTCTAGTCTATGAGCTCCACCAGGCAGGCAGTCATCATCCCTGCAGGAACATGCTAGCAGACTATGCATCACAGACCCACACATTTACATAGGACATAACATGTAAATCCCTTTAATAAAACTTAACGAAACGCAGCGTAACAAAGGAAAGAAACCAACAAAAAGCAAGTTGATAACATGTACAACCACAAAAGAAAAACTGTACAACTCTAAATGCCTGGAGTCACTTTTTTTTGTTTTTTTTATTCATGTATGTTCTGTGATGTGGAGGAAGATTTGGAGTGAGGGGGGGGGGTAAAAGGTGACTGTAATGTGACTGATCGTTTTTCTCCTCAGATGCCATACTTTATTCATTGTACAGTAACGTTTACGTCAACATGGCGGTATGTTCCCCACTGCCTTTACAGTGGGAACGTGGGAGGGGGGAAAATCGAGATCCTATTTGTACAGGATGTCATAGTGGCCGGGTCTGTAAAGAAGGAAGACACGAGGCTCGCTGCCCTCTGGAAACACGTGGTGGTTGACTGTCCCGCCCTCACCTCTATCCATGTACTCCACCAGGATGGACACGTTGAGGGCCTGAGCTAAGGCGATGATGTGGATGTGGTCGCTCTCTTTAGACATGGGCTCCACTTCCTGTGAACAGAGGAGAATGCACACTGACACTTCTGCTGGGATAGAAAAGCATGGTTCAGTGGGCTAACACGTCATCTTGTCTACACTGCAGTTAGATCATCTAAGACAATAAATGATTGAGCCTTAGCTTTCTACTCCACTTTCCTGTCAAATAAATGTCTATGGTCCATGAGTGAAAATCTATTCATATCCACTGCATCACACTTAATATTTGCCTGCCTTCTGAGTCCACTCCAATTCCATAAAAGTTAGCCCAGCCCCTCAACATGGTTTAGTGTGGTCAATAAAGCAGGGGCCACCAACCCTGTTACTGGAGAGAGCTACCTGCCTGCTAGTTGTTACTCCACACACACTTTTGACCAGATTCTACACTAGTTACCTGGGGTCCCTCCCTGCTCTCCAGGAGCAGGGAGGGACCCCTGCTATAGAGCCCACTTACCTGCTGGCAGAACTCCTTGACGGAGCGTCCTCCCTCGATGAAGTGCTGGAAGAAGCCGTGCTCCCTCTGTAGGTACCCTGAGGTGAGCAGCCGCAGGTAAACCACCACGTAGTCCGACACATTCTGGTCGTTAAAGGAGCCCAGCAGCTCTGTTAGGCCTGGCTGCTTCTCACACAACTCAATCAGGTCCATGAACTGAGGAAGGAGGGACCGTCAAATCCAGACTGTCAGATACACATGCATGTTTAGATTTGATGGAGGGGAGGAAAAACTCACGGTATTGTGAAAGTCTTCGATGGTGAACTCTGTGAACCCCTCATTCACCAGATCCAGTTTGCTTTTTGCTGCCACAGCCTTAAACCTGCAGAAACATAAAAGAGCCAGTCATTACCAAAAGCCACCCCTGAAAACGGAATGGTTCAACTTCACTGTTGGGGAATATTATATACTCTGACTTAATGTATTAAATATAACTCATATCTGACAGTCAAGGGGTTACTGGCCCTGCACCTACCTCTTTTAGTCCATAGTTGGTCCCTGCTAAGGGCCCTCTTATGCATAGCTACCCTGCAGCCAACTCTCAAGATTTGGATGGACTGCATTCCTATCCTCTGACATGTCACAGTCAATGAACACTCCAGACTAACCTTCCTATTCAAGTTACAGTGGCATGTAGGAGGCACTACCTCTCCAGAAAAGGATGTCCATGCTTGTACCATTAGTAGCAGACAACCTTCAATTAACTTTTATACTTAATGTCAACAATAAATTGTATCATTATATGACAATTATATGTCTATATACTCCAGTAAACATTGTATAAAGATATTTACAGAATAAGCAACATTAAGTAAATCAAATATGTTATATAGTATCAATTGGACTAGTTAAGTTCCCTGTGAGAGGTTTTGCATCGTGTGTTACAACATACCTCTGAAGTTCTTTGCTGTCATCCAGAAGTGATTCGAGATGTGAGAAGCCAAAGGCTCTGTAGAAACAGTTCCCATCTGGGCGTGTCTTGCGAATGTAGGAATATTTTTTGTGTAAATCCTAAGGACAGCATAAACAAAGAGCCGATCAGCGTTCGCAACAGTTGTAACAGAGTGGTGGAAGCCCTCTCATCACCGTGGAGACTGAGGTGTTCCACCCACCTTGATCTTCAGCTGGTAGATGCTGTCATCCTGGGCGTACTCTCTTTGCAGCACTGACAGCTCCTGTCTGTCTGACACTAAAGGGTTACTGGTGGCGATCTGAAAACAAAGAAAAGGGATTGAAGAAAATTGCAAAAACAAGGTAAAGGGTTCTGTTTTCTGGTTGGGATCATTTGATTCATCCAGACACATTTATACAAATAAGTGACAGAAGATGTCAAACCTTTTCAAAGATTTTAATGCAGGCTTTATGGCCATACATTTTGAATGGTAACAAGCGGATGCAGGACTAGATAGAAATAGTTTTTCTGGGAATAACTAACTGTTCCCCCACCTATTGTGTGTCTAGCCAGCCTATTTTCCAAGGCCGGAATACATACTTATCCCCAGTTGTCTAGTAAGTCACCTAACTTTCTAGGGGGGCTGTGTTAGGGTTGCTGAAGGCCCCTTTAGATTTAGGGTTCAGTGGTATAGGACAGGCTGCACTTGGAATTTGCAAAAAGGAAAGGTTGTTATTTTGAGAACTTTTGGGATTGTAACCAGTCATGAATGCAACACATGTAGCCTATACAATGTGTACACAAAACATCACACTTGTCTACTAGTCACTGACCAGAAATCTAGACCACCAATTCAGAGATCTTCTGAAAGTGAGATCTAAAGGTTCAAATAGCAGAACGAATGTGCAAGTGTTTGTATTGAAATATCAGATGACCGGAATATCACCGGCCAATTGTGGGTCAGCCAATTTGTACGTCACACTGCATTGCACATGCTGTATGTCGATCATTTTTAAATGTACAAAGGGTTCCTCTCAACATGAATCCCCCATCTCACCTCCTGTTGAATTCTGTCCTGTTGAGCAATGATGGCTTCGTCATAAGCAAGGCAGTTCACTCCTGCTATAAAAGGGAAAAGGTTCAAATTAATCTTTGCCTTGCAAAGTTAAACTATTTGAATTGCCACCTAAACCTTAGAAAGTATTACCCAACCACCTGAGCTACCTAGTGGCGATGATGCGTGACAGGCTTTGTAATCACACATAAATCAAAACAAAAACTGACATTCTAGAACAAGTCATTTATCATCTTGGATAAAGATCAACTATTGATGGACAGAAACATCAAACAAGCATAATGTGAACTAGATTATGCCATCGTTTCACGTTGATTAAATTGTATTGGTTAGTCACTAAATGCCATATGTATATCCAGTCGCAGACACATATGTTTGCTATCTACCAAGCTAGTGTGGTTGATAGCTAACAAGCTACTGAGCGTAACATCGGAACGGATACCCTACCCGCATGCTGCATTCCTAACTGGAACAATTTTCGAATGCTAGCGTAGACTACTTGTTACCTAAACACAAACAGGTCGACTCAAACGTCGTTAAGACATAACTGACAACTAGCGTTGCAAGTTAGCTAACCCACTTACTGAGAAAAGGCAGAACTACAGTGTTAGCTAGCCAAACCAGATACCATCTAGAGAGCTAGCGCTAGCTACATATCAGCTAGATTACTGACCTAAACTTCAGCTATGTATGCTCCTGCAAGGGTCACATATGCCTCTGCGTGAACAACCATATAGTTGGCTTGATAGGTAACTATATCTATAGATTCATAAAAACTGGTTAATGAACGCTGGTCTGCTAACGTTGTGAGCTAGCTTGCTAGCAAACGTAAGCGTTTATTTTCGCCAATTCGCTCTCCTTTGGGAACGCATATTGCAACATCCTCTTCTCCTGCTGTCATAATTTAAGTACACTAAAATAACCAATGGCAGCTAGACAACTATCAATGCCTGTATAACATATGTAATTGTAGTTGATCTGTTGTTCATTTACTTACCCTCCATGTCTCCCTGTGATTTTTCCTGCTGTTCTTCCGCCATCTTAGCTAGCTAACTAGAAAAATCACTTCCATCGATGTATCGCAACAAACGCACACAAAGAGAGTACTTCCGGGTCACGATCGATGATTATTAGGTCACCATTTCTTTTTCCCATTCTTTTTAAAATGATCTTCGGATACATCTGGACATTATGCTCTCAATTATTTTATCACTTATTTTTTGGGACATTTTTTGTCTACACGTCTATAAATTATTTCTAAAACGTGACCTAAAACGTCTCAATCTTACCATGCTTCACTGGTGTAATTCATCGTAGTTGGTTAGTCATTGAATTCTACATTATCTGCCTGGCCTGGCAAAGGAGTATAACGTAATAATCACAAAACAAACATAGCAAAGATAATTTATTGAAACTTTATTATAATTATGAAGGCCCTACAACCATTTTGTATAATCAATTGATTTTAAATTAATTCTTTCAGGAGTCATCTTATACATCTACCAACCACAATCATGCTTAATGCCATTTTTTTCTGTAGTAGATTTCCAGTTGTACTATTTCCAGTTTTTCAGGGGCAGCCTCCCTTATTATCTTGCAACAGCTGAAAAACATCAAATACATTTACGTTAATATTTCATACGTCATTTATAGTTTACAGTTCACTTTAGATTTCATGTATAATGTATCGACCATTATCTACATTACTTTTTGGATCATAAAATCTATATGAATACACATTTAGTCAAAAATTGTGAGTAAAACATTCAGTTACTGATTCCTGTCAAATGCGCAACAGCACTGGAGTTCAGTCTCCATGTTGATGATGTGTGTGTGAAAATTGCCAGTGAAGAGTGTGAATTATTAAAAAACTACGCTGATATCACAAAAATGGTGACACGTTTTTTGCCTAATCATATGGATGATTAGGCCTTCAGGGAGCTGAGAATCTTTTTCTGTTGTTGCAAGAGGTTTATGGTTAAATGGCTTAACATTAGGTGGCAGTATTGACTGTCGCAGGACAGCCAGGGTTGGTTGGCACTCGTCAGTTCAAACAACTGGCTCGTGTTTGAGGGCCATCCACATCAACTAGCCTTCAGGACAAGCTGATAAGGCAGTTGCTGCTTCCTGTGAGTTATTTCAGGAGGATAGTGTTCATTTTTAGCTTCCTTCGAACATGCATACTGTGCATGTGTGTTGTGTGTGTGCACAGAATTTTACATTAAGGTGACATTATTGTACAACTACATAGCAAAACATGCTTTTTGGGGGGGAAGGAACATAGAAATTGCAAAGTAAAAAAGTGGAAGCAGTATAGGTTATCACAATATTATAAGAAGGCAAAGTAATGTAGCAGTTGAACATTGTGTTATCAAAACTAGATGAATGTTAACGCCCACTCTGTAGAGACCAACCTTCCCATATCAAGTTTCACTTACAATAACTTGAATTGCTAAACTATATTCAAGTTTAAACTAGAAGTTTCTTTGCATCTACAATATTGTAACTTTAGGTCGTGCTATGTAGTTTCATAGCAACAAATGAAACCTTTATGTAATGTAAAGGTAAAAGGAAGGATGCAGCAAGGTGATATTAAAAACAGAATTCCAACTACATTCATGAACGTATTACAGTCTATTTTTTCTATCTAAAATAATTGGATGACATTACTGAATAACTAATAATACTGTACTGTTTAATTAATGAATTAAGTAATTAATTCATCAATAATTTCGTTCTGCCCCCTAATGGCCTACCAAGGATTGGTCCCAAATTAAAATGACTGGGAATTCTTTACAATAAAACAGTTTACAGTTGAAGGAAAAACTAAATGAAAAATACCAATTAATCTTTGAAAATATATAATGGTCCAATGGAAGTTCTACATACATGTAGTTTTACATAAGATATGAGAAAAAATGTTTGAAAAAGAAATCAATATGAACTCAGATATCCGGTCACAACCCAACCTTCTTCTTAGTACAATTCCTAAACACTGACTAACTTTCCGCCTTGCAAGCACCAGCCAAGTGCTCTACACTAATAGCTGAGGAAGTAGGGGGTTTTGGGGGTCCATACACATGGAGTCTGGGCCACATTCGCTGGATACACAATAGGCCTTGTCCAGAATAATCTGTGTTTATGTAAGGAAGTCCCAATCTTTCATCTCCTGCTGGTCTATGAAGGGTGGGGGGAGCAAAATCACAGGAAACACCTTCTCCTAACTCCGTAAAACTATGGACCATTATGGGACATGCACAATGTCAAATGGTACAGACCCTTCTGGGAATGAGAACAAGTTTACACCTTGTGAAAGTGGTTGTCCGTGATGGAATGTGGTAAGAGAATATTAGTGAAGGTTTGGAACAACAGTTGAAAAATAAGCTTTAAAATGACAAATAAAAGCAAAGGCATATTAAAACACCAACTTAAAAGGAAGAATTGAAAATGCATCAGTTGCTTTATACAGCATTGCTTATTTTATTGTTATGTTATATACATTTTTTATAAATTTTACCTTAATAAATTCATTTTTTTCTTCACAAAGATGTTTTCTCAATTATATGACCTTGTCATGTGTTTTACTTTTTTAATATAATCATATGTTCTGCCAAAGTTTGTAAGCAGGATTCTGAGTTGTTAATGTTAAGAGGAGCTCAGAAACTCTTACGAGCTATATGAGGTTGTTGCATCTGTGTTTACTGATATCAGTTATAGTGTGAAACAGCTATTTAAATGAGGCCACCTCTGAATGTCGGGTTCAAAACTTACCATTGACCTCTCCTCCTGATGACTTGACCCCAAGAAGCATAACACCATCTTTGCTGCTATCAGGCCTACTTTGGTAAGAGGCACTGCATTTAAAGCAAGAGATTGCCAGATATGATCTCAGAAATCAAGTCTATAGTATACAGTCGACTTACATTCACAGTTAGTGTGTTATCAATTCATGTGAAAACTATGACACGTTTTGAATTTAAGGTTTGATAAAGCACCAGAATCCTTGCTGATCAATCTGGCTAGTTATAGTAGCTAAAGCAGCTGGCTTAGTCCATTCACACAAGTCACATCAGACAATAAGTAGAGAAGTTGGGTAGATCAAGCAAACAGCTGCTGTTTAAATAAAAATTAGCCTTAACTTCATTTTAAACTCATTACTTATTAACACTAAATTGCACTGAAATTCAGGTGCAAGTTCTATGGATCAAAGTAACACCCCTTTTGTGATGTAATACAGTCCCGAATTACTCAGCATACTCACTTCTCATGTTCCTGATCATTCATCTCTGAAAAGGACAAAAACAAGCAGAAAAGAGTCAATGTTGCAGTTAACTGATGGCAAATGATTGTGGATCCATTGACTGACACTGGCTGTGGAGCCACCCTGTTATATTCGGCAATACCTGTGTGGTCGTGGACCTTCATGCATTTGAATTTGAGAAGGATGATGACAATAGCAACACCAATACCCAGGACCGGGAGCAACACCCACAGGAGTCTCTTATCTGAGGAAGGTCAAAAGACAACGCAAAGTCAACGTAGCACACATTCACCGTTCTCTTCACTTTACTTACAACACTATAGCGTTTCAAACATAAATACTACACATACTGAAATATATTGAGGATATATTCTGCTGGAGTGGTGACAAACATCTAACAACAATATCGAGTGTCTGTCTTTACACGGAAAGTTGAAATGGCCCAACAGCACAGCTGGGAATTGTATGCTCTTTCACTGTTGGTTTTATTAGCTTAGTGTATGTATTATGTGTTTGTATGACTGTATTGGACACGGTAAATATCAAACACGCAACAAATGTACCTGAGTTTTCTTCATCAGTTTTTTCCTGTTGGTCTGGACCTACTGTAGAGAAATGATCATCTTATGAAACCAGTCAGGTTGAAAATGTGGATAAATGTCCAATAAAAAAGGGAAGTTCTTACCTTCCTTTGAGCTATGAGTCTGGTTCAGAACGTTTACGTTTTCTGGTGAAAGAAGACTGTACATGAATACAGTGTACAGAAATTGGGATTCATACATCTATCGGTGCTTGTAAACACATTGCAGTTCTGTAACATGGGTACTTAACATCAGACACTCTCTTACTCGGTTCCAGTCAAGGTTGACCCAATCTGAGGCATCAACCCTACATATTTGATGATACAGTCTGGAAACATTCATGAACTCTCCTACCTGACATATTGGTACTTATGATGGTTACACCAGGCACTTCATTCTTTGTTGGCACAGGGTCGTTCTTGAGGGGGATTGCAGTGGTAGACTGAGATGAACTGCTATCATTCTGTTCTGCTCTAGTTGTACCTAGCAAGAGGAATGAATGCACTGGTTTGGTACTTTTGGATACATCACATATTACTTTCTCCAGAGGTTTCTAAACACATCATTAACACGCACAGACATGCATCTTGACAAAAATGACTAAAAATAGCTTTCCACATCCAAAAACATTGGACCTGTTGACGAATAGTAACCTCCCACCCCCTTGATTCAAATGAATTATGATCAGTTGCATGTTCAGTTGAAATTGAACTTTGGCAGATATTCAGATTAAAATCTTACTTTCAACAGTATAATTGTCCAGCCCACCAGATGATGACATGGGCATTCCGGTGGGTAGCTGTGTTGCTTTGGTGATAACCGCTGTAGTAGGTGCACTTCCCTGTACTGGAAACAGGGGCCTGGAGGCTAAGTTCACCACTCAATACATTTCCATGAATTGTGATTCTAGATTCGGTATCTCTCCTTTTGTATTCAAGTCTTCCCATCTTGGTCAACCCCCCCCCCCATAACCTCCATAGAGTACAGATCTCTGGAACACGACTAGTAAGGCCACAACATACAGGAACATACAGAATAGTGGGACCTGAAGACCAGGGTTGAAGACCGCTGCTTTATGCGTTGCAATGTCACTGTCTCTGCATTGACAACCACCACAAGCAGCCCCAGTTGGAAGTAGAAGGATACAGGAACACACAAGATACATTTGCATAAACATGACAGACTCGCTAACCTGTTGTGAGATGTTTCTCTGTGCCAGCAGCAGGGATACTTGTAGGAGAGCTCACTGGTGACTGTAGACTGTTGGGCTTGGCAGAAGGAGTCACAGATGCTGTCATATTGTCTATTCGAACATAAAGGAGACGTTTATGTTAACATTTATGACCATTATTTACAGGCTTTGAGGAAAATCTAGCTTTGGTTTTCATGAAGCAAACCATCCTCTGGCCTCCTTATTCTGCGTCCAAATGACCAACCAGTGCTTAAGCAATGTACGTTTTCATGCATGAAACTGATGAAAATACTTTTGCAAAAAATAAATGGTAATTGAACTGACTACTACACCCTCAAGTCTCTGGTAGGTTCCAGATATTACGGACATTACAAGAAATGCACCGGTATGAATAACGTTATAAAAGCATTTTAACCATTTCGATTGGAAACGTTAGTAAGTCTACAATACAATAAATTGAGTAAACTGAGAAATACTTAAGTAATCATGGGTTGCGTTAAATGTAGCAAGTGATACCTACCTTGAGGTTGAGATGAGGATGGGATTGAGAGAACTGTGGGCCAAATACAAACATTCAATGTGAATTCAATAAAATAATAAAGCGACACCCTAGATTTTTGTCTCTTGCCTTGTTTTAGCTCCTATTGGTAGCACAAGAGCATACATGTCACAGACTGTATTCTATGTATGTAAATTCCATGTGAGATCAAGATAATATTCTCTGTTCCCTCATATTTTCCACCAGGACAGGGAAATAGATAAATCCCTTAAACCAAACAGTCAAACAGTGGTTTGCTATTTAATGTCCCTCTAGCCGTAGGACTGTGTGGGTGGGGCAAGTGTAAAACATGTAGTGTGGTTTTACAATGTCTTGGTTGGTCGTTGCAATTGGAATGGTACATGGTGTGTCATCTGCCTTAATAAGTGTCACTGCCCTACACCAATGTGTTTGATGTAGAGGGATGGGTAACGATGTAAGGATTTGTTGAGGTGAACCGTTGAAAAGGGGGAATCTAATTTCACCAAAGGACTTTCAGAGGGTGACCATAGACAGTCGGTTGTGCCATACTAGCATTTTTTTTTTTGGTGATTTCTGTGCTTTTCTCTGTAAGATCAGTCTGCAATCATGTTTGTCTAGAAATCACCTGACTTTGCAAAGTTTCTTTTTTTAAACTGCTCCATACTCTTATACCCTTCCAGACAGCATCCACGGCATATCATTTCAAAACAGGCCTATGGTTAAAAACACTCACATCCATCCTACGTTAGAAGATGTCAAGCTTTCCTACTTGCTATGACAAGAAATATGGGTCTGCTTTCCTGCCACACATTTCTTTTCAGATGGATATCCTTTGCTTAGTCCAGACCTATCCTGTCTCTAACAGTCTATTGTTGTCCCTTGACCGCTACTGCCAAAGGCCAAATACAATTTTCCTGTGTTCTGTAGTTTTTATGGACAAGGTTGCTGGGTTTGAACTTAATGTCTATTTCATTCAACCTAGGATATAAATCAGAGATTTGATTTATAGTGCAGGATTATTTAAAAATGCTGTATTACTCCACAACATTCAGCCCTTTTCGGAGTTATCACGAAACATGAAAACCTTACATTTTACCATTTTTGCCACAAACTAAGTGAGAGACTCAGGTAAAGTCACTCACTTTCTCAGCAAGTTGAATCACTAAATAGCTAACTTATAATCACATTTATAATCTAATTCAAATGCTTAAAGTTAGAATTCGTATACCCTCTCTCATTGCTTTCCGCCCATTTAGACGCTGGACATTGTCCATACACAGAACTTCATTTTGTTGCTGGAGTCTGTGCCTGCACACCATTCAGTCATGGCAAAACAATCACAATTTCACAAAGGAAAAGAGAAGCTAATTTCTCAGTTAACATGACCGTCCTGTCACAGCATTTATTTTACCTAAAGGAGGGCCTGTATATGGCACAAAACAAATTGCATTGCAAGATCATTATCGCTTGAATTGTAAAATGTGAAAACTTACCAAAACAATGCAAGGATGGGAAACAAGTAACACTGATTTGGATAAACTCATTCATGGGGCTCTGTTCAACATCTTAACTTCAACTGCTTTTATTACACTAGTTTATCTATGGTATTTGAGTATGTGCTACAAGAAAAACATGTATGTGCTTTACCATGTATTTTAGTCTAGGTTTCTACCCCCAAGTGTCAAAGGTTATAAGCAGTTTCTTACCTGTTGTGTGGAGCTGAACTGAGGCCAAGAGGAGGACGACCGTCCTGAAAGCCTTCATGTTGTTTACTGCCTGTTTGAGCAATTTCCCTCCAAGTTCAGAGAGGTGCGTCTTTCTTCAAAAGCGTTTGGTCCAGCAGTGTGAGGGCTGGTCAGGAGCCAGTCTGTTGGTACGCGTTTGGTCACTTCCTTCACAACAAGAGGAGGAGATACCCTAGTTTCCCCTTCTGATTTGTACTTGTTTTGCTGGCTCAAACAATCCAAAACATTACGGACATTTTCGAGTTTATACGCATATTTCGGATCTTCGGCAAGAACAAAATGGATAGAATGCACATCAATTGTATTCAGACTGTTGTACATTTTATTTTTTATGTTTACACAGTTTAAAATGTTTTGATTTCCAGACTTGAAAACCAAGAGTAGGCAAGCCTGGCTAGAATACACTCGCAAACAATTTTTATTAAATTTCAGTTCATGCATCTTTACTGAACAGCAATATAAAATACTTTTTCATAGTTGCAGGCGCATGCTTCATCTGCTAACATTTTTGAAGACTAGTAAAGCAAGGCTTCATGTTGTGCAGTGAATTACTTGGGCACTTAAGCAGTTAGTAAAAAAGGTTGATGGAGTTTCGTTTTTCCTTTAAGTATCGAGCAGTATCAAATTCTTAATTGATATACAAGAGCAGAGTTTCAAATAACACATTTAATAATCAAATAATAACACGTATCGTTGTTATTATGACTATTTATCATTATTATTATTATTATAGTAAAAACAATAATAAATAATGATAATTTCCATTTTTAAATAATTCTGCTTATAATAATACACTTTGTGGCATACTTACAAAACAGAACAAACATTCCTAAACCATTATGTGACATAACAGCTCATGCGTCAGTTGTACATGTAATTACATACCTCACAGGAATACTCAATCATGCTAAACTGGACTGTGTGCACTTTCAAGTGTGTTTTAAAAATGATTCCTCATCTTCTATAATTAAATGCTTTAATTTCAAGAGTGGTTGAAGGCGTAAAGTATTATCATGGTATTACTAAAAATGCAGATTTCCAGTAAATATTCTTGAAAGCACAGTACAGTACAAACTTATGAAATTCCATTTCACGTTCCCATTCGAGAGATTTTAGAAAACATGCATAGGCAGACACGTTTACGTTTCGAATCAAAATGCTTTTCTGTATGTGTACTTTGTTTGCAATACTTAAAGAGAAAAAATAACACTCCAGCAAGAGTTCCAGCAAGCCACAATAAATCTATATCACACTCCTCAAAGAAAGAAAACCAAAACATTTGTAGCCTTTAGATAAACATGAATTCCAGTTATGAAGCTACAAGAAAATAGGTCTTTTTTCCCAAGTCTATTAGCCATTAAACATATAATCCTCTTAACGCACACACCAAATAAACCTGAGGTAAGCATAAACTGTACAAAATCATAACATTTTTTGGCATTTCAACAATGTTGCAACATTCTCTTTAAGACTGCCTAATTCAACTCAGAGCTATTTTATAAGAGTAGGAAAAAAAGTAATCAATAAATAGTCCTTATTTAGTTTGTACACCTTTATATGTCAAAAATGTGTTTGATGCTGTTTAGTGCTGTATTTTTGTAAACGTACAATAGTTAGTAAGAAGTTCCGTTCCCAGTAAATGAGTGAGGAGCTCATATAATCTCCCCTTGGAGATATTTTTCACTCTCATTCCCACTGCGGTGCAGAATAAAGCACATTCCTTGGCCGTTCTGAAGATGAAAGCCAACCATACCTTACCAGATTTTACTAAAGAAAAACGTTTTAAAGGCATATTCAAAGACTCGAAAGTGCTGCACCGTCCCAACACAAGTTGCAGACGTTGCACCCTGTACACTGAGATCTCCCTGCTTCTCAGCCCCATCACTATCACGTAACCCATGGGGGGCATCCTCTGTGTCTTCTATGGCTATGCTGTAGCATGCTGCAGTATGAGGGGTGGCACGACCCTGGCTCCTCCCCACAGCCTGCCACCCTCCACAGCAGGACGTCTGTTCTGTTCACTGGATGTTGCTGCTGGTGTTGGCCTTCACGTCCGTGCCGTTGGTCTCGGAGGACAGGGCCTTGTTGAGGGAGTTGAGGCTGGCGTCTGAAGCCAGCGTGTCCCTGCGGGGGGGCATCCGCTCGTTGATGCGGTCCAGACCCTTGGCCTCCTCAAAGCTTGTGATTTTGTGCTGGGGCGAGAAGCCCTTTATGGCTGAAGGGTGGGGAAGGGGGGATGGTGGAAAAGGGGGTGATTTAAGAAAACAAATGTAGAATATTTAATATTTCTTCACACCAGTGCAAAAAAAAAAGAGTAGGCTCAAAGACACACACATCCACACACACGCACGCATGCACACACACAGTACATCATGGTCATCAATATATTTGGGTTGTTTTTGAGTAAATTCAGTAGAAACGGATACAAATTTGGTGATTACTTAATCGTTTCACCACCAAGAACGCTAGACGGACGTTTTTCTTTGAATAAAACTAATGATTAAAACAAAAGCACATTCTTGCATGTAGATTTCATTTTTGTGTAAGTAACTGGTAGACATTATTGCTGGTTAGAGTAACATCTACCACATGATTCGACACACACTTATTGAACTGTCGGTTGTCAAGGATCTTGCTTTTGTGATAAACTTAAAATAATAAACTTAAAATGTAAGAGTCATCTAAAATATTTAACAAAACTGAAAATTAAAATGGACATAATAGCAGCACAACCATTGCAAATAAACAAAATAAAAGATAGGATTACATGATTCTGCTGAACTATTTGAGAGTATGATAGATGCTAAAAGTCAAAAGGTGTCTATTGTACCATAAGTGTTTTACAATACATTCAAATCTAAAGGTTAACTAAAGAAAACGGCTTTTTCCACGAGAACGTCACAGTCTAAATTTAGCTTGAATAATTGTACATTGTAAGGAACTGTTGTGTAGCACATATGAAAACAAAAGATACAGAAAGCATAGCTTAATGGGCAACATTTTATCTATAAAGTTGACACGCGTGAATCTGAAGCTACAGCGTTCATTATACATCTTGCGGATGAGTCATGTGTGCACTTTGCGTGAGCTGCACCAAAATGACTGTGCCTCAGATTGAACAGGCTAGAACTATGTACTCATATTAACCAGGTTAGATATTTAAAGAAATATTTGCAATTGAATTACATTTAGGAAATCTTTGCCTTGTTGGGCAACCCTTCGTACTTCACGAACCAGATATTTTATTTTTCATTTTAACATGACTCGACTTTAAAACTTCTAACCAAACGAAAGAAAGCTTGGTAAGAATAGTAAAAAGGTAAAAAATAAAAACCCACTGAGACGTCCACTATCTCACTATGTCCCAGTGTGAGCCTGTCCTCCTGTATAGAGAGACTAGGAAGGAGTGGGAAGATGTTCCTCTAACTTCTTCAGCCTGCTAGAAAGATGCAGTGCATATAGAAAGGCATTTCAGAAGATTGTAAGAGGACAGCTACATTTTTCTGGAGATCCATTGGTGTGGATTTTGACCATTTTAGGGGGAAAGAAATGATGGGTGGCGGGTAGAGGTTGGTAGGTTGTACAACGTACTCGTGGGATTTAGCACAGGTCAGACAGATTATTAGCAGCTCACAATGACAACACAACACAGCAGGGTAAAAGAGGAATCACGTGGGAAATGAAGCAAGGAGTATCAAAACTATTGCAAGCTACAGTTTTGCCTAAGGACATTCAGAGGAATCACAGAACAGTTCCAATGTAAATAGCAGCACCCTGATGCTATTTAGAGATCAGAAGAGTGGTATGTTCTTACACTATATGTATAGATGTATGTTTTATATCTCTTTTTGGTCATTTTCTTTCAGGGGGGAATCCGATTAGCCTCCCTTGAAGAGTCTATTGTTTTTTAAATTTGATGTTTTTTTTTATCAGAAGCCAATAAGTATGAAAACTAAAAATGACTAAGTCAATTGTTTGAAAGGGGAACAACTATTTAGTCATACATACTACTACTCCAGCAGGAAAAATATGTATAACTAGATGTTTACACTGGATGTTCACAGGGCTTTGAAAATAGCTTGTTCCCCTTTGAAACAAGCAGGATTCATTTTTCCCCTGACCTTTTCCTTTGGTTATTGTGATGCTACAGTCTGTTAGCCCAAAACACACTTTATACACGCTACGGCGAGATGTATTAAACCCAGTGAAGCCCATGTCTACTGCAGATGAGCAACAGAAGAAGGCAGCCCCATTTACCTTCGTCAGCCTCAATAGCCTCAATAGTAGCTGAAGAGAAGAAGAGGGGTTGCAAAACGAATGAGAGAAGTGAGCATACAGTAGAGTTCATTGAGTCCCAGGAGGAACAAGTCATTAAGCAGCAAAAAAGAGTCAATGCAGAAACAAATGTTCAAACTTTCCATGTTCTGACAAAGGACACACATGGATGTTAGCATAGCGGTGAGGGGAAGGGGGACCGCACTGAAGTAGAAACACAGAAGGACGAGAGACCAAGAAGAGGACAGAATGGAATCAGTCCAACACCAATACACAACGCCAGTCGTTCTGTAGGTTTACTCAACTAAACGGAACGTATCAAAAAGAGAATTTCAACAGATTGTGTCAGATACGGTTTTACTCAGTTAAATTCAGGAAAACTAATCTACCAGACAAACGTTTTTCATCCCAAAATATCTCCTGAAGATTGTAACCGTTGTGCTGCATAGCAACAATGGCTCACTCGGGGGGGTCATATGGTGATGTCACCGTGGTCATAGTCATGAGCCGTGTTGAGCACAACCCATGAGTTCTCTCAAATCTAATCAAAGACCGAATTTGTATAAACTAAATGCATACACGTCGTAATGCATTTAAAACATGCAGAAGTTCATTTTACGTAAGATAACTGCTTTATAGTTTATTTTAGTAGATGAGCATTGTAATAACGTATTGTCAACAAATAACACACATAGTGACAAAAGGACAAAGGAGGTGCTAATGAGGATCTGGTGATGAACATAGCTACTGGTGTTTAACGTAGGACAAAAATACCGCTACAGTAATCATGCAATGGCAGCTGAACAATTAAGATGAGAGAGGATAGAAATATTATGTCCCGATGGTCTGTGAAGCCCTCAACACCAGACCTTGTCAAAGACAAAGAACAACAACATGGTGTACTTACCACTTACCATCTCCTTCTGTTCTAAAGCAAGAGTTAGCACTTACATGTGTACGACTTGGAAGACTGGAATTACTTAAGTCGGACAGTTGCACATTGAGACGAAATAACGCAAAGTATTTTTTAAAGCTCTACACATAGAAACTGAACTACTTTTGGATGAAATAATAAAAGATTGATACAAACAACCACTAAAGCTGAAAGAGTCTAAAAAGGGTACAACATAACAGTAGAAGCACAAGACAGCCTGCCGAAGTAGAGAGGCCTGATTGCAGACTGTGATTCTACTGATGCTGCGACAGGAATCTCTTGAACATCACTCTGTCTCTATGGTAATACGGATTGCCCCAAATGATGACCAAGAGGAGTCTTGCCTCACCAATGGCCTCTAAGCTCAGTGTAAAGGATAGCTTACCACAACCCAGGCCTTAAACCAAAAGCAGACACAGCCTGGGCTAAGTAGAGTACTTTCGAAAAGGCCATAAAATTGATTAACAATGACTTGACAAAGAATTAAAAAATGATTAATTATACTTCTTTGGCCATGAGACCTATTCATACCAATATGTGTAGTCACCACTTGAATGGTAAACTAATTCTATCCGATGTGTATGTTTGCTAAATTCTTATTCTTTGGCAGGCCATGGTAAAAGCGTTATAATTCAGGAATAAAGTCGCAAAGAATCTTGCTTTAGCACAAAAATACTTCCCTAATCCTTGTCCAACACATACCAATTGAACAGGGATCAGAAATAGTCAACTGAATCTGACAGAAACCACAGAGAGAAGAGTGAAGTTATCTGGATTTCTGCCTTTGTGGATGACAAGGAACATTTCCTTGCCTACACATTTTATGTCAATTCCAATTCATCCTTCATAATACTAGATCAGTCCCCTCCCTTTAAATTTCACAGTAACCATCTAACTGTTTAGCATTTTCATTTTAGACTTTAAAACAAATTGATCAAGTGAAATTGTTTTCCCCTCGTCTAAATGCAGATGATATGCTACACATTGCAAATATATTCTGAAACAATTTTGAAAGTTGTCAAAGGATTTTGTTGCATTTTGATGTATTTGGAATTTAACATAGGAGGGCGAGTTCAACATTTGTTTGACAAAAATATGCAGTAGAATATACCTGCAGTTTCTAGAGAGATGGGGAAAAGAAGAAGACAGACAATATTTCAGATAAACCAGTATGTTGTAAACAGAAATAAGTTATATTAGTAAGGCATATAGGCTGCTTTGACGTTCGTTTAAAGAAATAACCCGTTAACCTTTTGGAAATGACTGATGGATGGGTTATAGCAGAGTTGGAATAATCATGTATGGATTTGTCATAAATTACAGAGACTACATACTATAACTATGTTGTTCTAAACTATATTTTGTGCATTTTCATCTCCAACGTCAGCTACCAAACAACAATCATTTATTTATCTGTATTGATCTTTAAATGTTATATTACTCTTCAACACAATAAAAGTACTTCTATCTGGCATTCAGAGTTCTCTAAATCAGTTGTTGTCACCTTAATGTACTGTATAGACGGAACGTAGCAGTTTTACACCAACCACATCACATGTCAAACTGGGCTAAACAAAGGACATGTTGGTGCTAAAGCAAAGCAGAACATCTCATGCTTGTCTTTAGCCAAAGCACTCCATTGTCACCATCGAATTGTCCACATCCTCCAGAAAACACCGAGTGAAGTTAAGTAAACATACATTTACAACCCCTTTCAGGCAGGACTGCGAGTAGCATGTTGGGTGGGGTGTGTGGGGGAGCCAGCACTCACCATTCTGCAGCTTCTCCTTGCCTCCAGACAGGACACCACTGG
Organism: Plecoglossus altivelis; assembly: GCA_036571765.1. Taxonomy (NCBI): domain Eukaryota; kingdom Metazoa; phylum Chordata; class Actinopteri; order Osmeriformes; family Plecoglossidae; genus Plecoglossus; species Plecoglossus altivelis. The sequence continues at coordinate 4,567,919 of BROE01000023.1, read as the reverse complement.
GCAGCATGCCAGTGGGGGTCAGGCCTTTCAGGGTCAGCACACTCTCACTCTCCTCTCTGCAGGGCCAGCCGGGCCAGGGGAGGGGCATGTGTATGGAGAAGAATGGCATTTTATGCTGTTAGGAAGTCATTCCTTAATAGTGCAATCAGTCACAATTGGCATCGGGGGCATCTGCGTGATCGATACTTTACAGTTGAGTATGTTTTAATGCATTTTATTTCAGCTGTGAAAATGTTTAGGAAGTTTATTGTAAAATATTAAAAAAGGAAAGTTTACAGATGTGGACAGTGTATTTTGTCCGTGTCACTTCACTTCCCCTGTCACTACCAGACAGAAAACATTACGGATTATTTGAAAACAAACTGCTCAAGTTGATCTTAAAGCTTTAGCTTGGCACATAGACACCCAGGGTCTGAATATACCTGCCCACTGCATGTCCTTCCTCTCCCCATGACTCCTACCTGAGGACAGAGAAAACCCTGGCCATCTTGCCAATCGCTCGGATCTTGTTTCGGATAACCTCCTTTCGTGCAGAGGCAGTGGCCCCTGAAAAACAAACGCAGACGTGCATACTAGTGAACACATACACACACACACACACATTCAAATAAAATCATTGACGGTGGCAGCAATGTTGGTTGTATTGAAAAGTTCAAAAATGTATTTAAATCAAGTGAGAGTATTGCATTGAGCGCCGTCAAGACTAACATCAGAAACCATTACTGCAATCCCATGATGTCAACATCCAAAGTGCTGTTTTTAAAGCTCAACACCAAACTGATGCATTTCCTAAATATGCACTTAGCAAGTTATTTCTCAACACATTCATATTCAAAGCCGAGCCAAATATTCATCCTCAAGCAGCAGTTGTATCTCACTGTTAAGACTACATTCAAGGTATATGAAATGTGCTTTTATTAATTCCGATTTATCAAACTTTAGCTAGCATAACAAAAGGCTAGACATTGACCTTAATGGACACAGTAGTGCAAGATAACCTTCTACAACCCAGATTTCCAGATTCCCAAAAATATTACATAGTGACTAAAAATAAACTGCAAGAAACTGTTGCCATTCATCATGCATCCTTCCTTCCACCCTTTAATGAGAACGATCCGACGGAAAGTTCTTAGCAATTTTGTTCTGACAGTAAGTACTCCAGGGAGGGCAATACGAAACCAGGCACTTGATGTGACTAACAACAGTAGCATACATTTGCCAGGCTTAACAGCGAAACGTGATGCTGTGTAAACTGAACTACAAGACATAAACAACTGGAAGGTTCTCTCTATCTGACTCATGTATTCTGAACAGACTGGGTGACACAGAGCATCAGTAATCTCAGCTTGCCCTACAGTGGAGGGTTTCCCATTGCTATGTCAGGGCCACTGCAAAAAGCAGTTAGAGGGGAACCATAGAGCATCTTGAGCTGTTTTATTGGTCAAACAATTAGAGACAAGTTTGCGTACTTCAGTTTGTGTTGTGTTGTAGTGTAGCCATGTAGTAGTAGTGTATCCCTTAAATTGCATGAAGGCAATGGGTCACACACCGGAAAAGGATGCGTACTGAATTTCTATTATAGTGTAATATGAATACTTGGGTAGATTTAAGGAGACAACTTCACATGGTACCTAGACATGACACAGTGACAAAAGATTTCTTTTTAAACACACATGGAAATTATAGCATAAGAGCTTAGGAGTCAAGTCATGGAGAGATTCTGTCATACTTTAGACTCTACCTGCAAGACATGCTGATCCACGCTATGCCCACGAGCCAGTATGAGAAGTATATTTGCACTTATGTTAGTCCAATGTTAAAATGATTTACCAAGTGCACAAACAGGCACCACAAAGGTTTATGATGCAAACAAGAATATTGCTGATGGTGGTACCTTTCTTGGGGGCATATATTAGTTGTCCTTCTCATAACACCCCAGAAGAGAACAGAAAAGATAGAGAGATCAGTGGATGGCTGTGAAATGATAGAAAAGGAGGAGGATGAGGGCCAGAGCCCATCCAAGGGGAATAAGAAAAGCAATGTCTTAAGCAAAACTCTGAAAAATAGAAAAGAGACACATTAAATGAGAACAGAAATGACAGACTTGGCATGAGCAACAGAAATAATGACTTAGGGGCTTCAGGAGTAAGATAGAAGAAGGCGAGAGAGTGAGAAAGAGAAATAGAGAGAGAAAACATGATAGCAATGAATATTGTGGGGAAAGAGAAATTAGAGTGTTGAGGTTCTTCATATATTGGCAAACAAAAGTAGTGTGACATAACAATGAATTACAAACAAAGTTGCAAGAAAGTGAACATGAGAAAATAATTGAAAAGGGTAGTAGAGCTCCCAAAGAGGGGGATCATTCAGGGTCTGGAAATTCTTGACCTTGTTTGTATGATTTTGTGACGTTTAAACTTCCACTATGAATCGGAATTGTCCATTTTCAACATTCCTAATATTGTCAGGCTCATTACTAGTTAAACAGAATCCCTCCCCCTCAACCCTCAGAACCAAAATGCAATACCTTCCCTTCACCCAAACAGGATATGATGTCATGAAGTTTCCTTTGTCAGTTTGGTATGACAATGACGTACATGGAAGGACATAGCAAACAAATGACAGGGTGGAGTATCCAACGATCACGAGATATCCCGAGAAATGTCACACAATGTCATAAATCCAAAAAAGGGGATAGGGGAGATAAAACATAAAACATATCCCCTATGAAACATATCCCCTTTTTTGGATTTATGACATTGAGTGACATTTCTCGTGATATCTCGTGATCGTTGGATACTTTTCCTTTGTCAGTTTGGGATGACAATGACGTACACGGAAGGACAAACGAATGATAGGGTGGAGTATCCAACGATCACGAGATATCATGAGAAATTTCACACAATGTCAAATCCAAAAAAGGGGATAGGGGAGATAAAACAGAAGTGAAAGTGTTATGTGGAATACGGGTTTGGTAAAGATTTGAAAAACATAATTGTAGGTGAAACGAGAAACGTCTATAATATTTTGAGAGATCCATTCCTTCTTATTCCTAATTAATTGAGTTAATTGACTGGTGGAGATCAAGTTTTGAAATACAATAGTTTTGGTAGGAGACCACACCATCTCAGCTCTGTTGCTATTTAACTTTCTGAATGATGAGAGAGGTAATATAGATGTTGCTTTTGTCAAACACTTCGCTCCAGACTTACCATCCATCTCTTCATCAGTCATCAGCTCATCATTGGAGCAGATGCTCAAGACATTGACCAGCATCTCCGTGACTGGAGAGAGAGGGTGGGACATGACAGGGAACATATAGGGGAAGAAAAAACATATTTAGACAATTTAGTGCCATGGTGTAGAATCAAAGGATAACCCTAACCCACCTATTAAACATGGGGGACATGGGTTATTTAACATTACCGACAAAAAATGCATACATTATAAATACAATCTTACGTATGGAGGTAATGCATTTCAAATGAATGTTGGTGTCTCATCATAAGCCTACCCTTTTCCCCAACAAAGGGCAGAGACCAGGTGAAGACGTCCATAAAGTTGGGAAGCCAGTATGGATGAGGGGAACAGTTGAACTGTCGGATGTTCATCACGTTGTTTTCATACTTCAGCACGGCAGCTGCAGATAGACCAAATATGTCCACATAACTCCAATTCTATCCTAAATCCTTAAATGAAATTGATTTTTACTCAAGTTTAAGTGAAGCAGCCTCCAAACTACTTCACCACTTAAGTAACTGTGGTGTAATGATTATTTTAACCAAATGTAAATGTATATACAGTCATTTACTGTGGGATTCTACGAGTTCATGGATCTCAACAGCTAAATTCTGGAAAAAAAAATACAAATTTTTCTTTCGGATAAGTAGAACTGTTGGGTACATTAGGATGATACTTTTGACTGAGGAGTTTTGATGTCGTTTTGGGACAACTTTGCATGGTTCAGGCATAATCATTTGGATGATCAACATGAAATGTTGGATGTGTGATGGCCAACCATGCAGCCTATCAGAGTAAGGCTTATGTAGCTGGTGATGATTAAGACAACGTCCAGACTCCAGACAACTGGTCCACAACAACCTACACCTGAATACTTTAAGCAGGGAACATAAATGTGTATAAAAGGGAATAAATGCTCGATTGTAGCAGGGAAAGACACAGCCAACATAAAGTGTACGTTAACAAACGCAGTTCCAAGAGAATAATAATTTTGCCGCAAGGCTCCTTGTTTATATCCATCCAAAAATGTAAACTGTACGCGTAAGAGCAGAGGACAAATCCCAAACGGACAGTACGATACAGCAGATTAGGCAGAAAACTTAAAGATGAACGAGTTAAAACAATCACTAAGCAGCATGACTGATATTGTATTTCACACTCTCGACCGATCTTGCTTGTAATGAAACCAAACTGGTTGCCAGCGTTTCATGGAATCCAAGAAAGGGATAACCTCATCTCTAATGTGGACACTGACCTCTCACTGAACATAAGGGAAAGTTATGGTTTGTAAAGTCACAACAAACAGTTTCCCTTTTGGGGAACAGAAAGAAAGGCAATTATATAAATATCTGAGAGATGAAAAGGAATATGTATAATATTTATTATTTCACAAAAAAAGACCAATAATGTATCATTATTATGTATGTATGTCATATTTTTCCTTTTTTATATTGTCCGTTGGATGTGAAAAAACTGTCAATAGAGGTATTTCGAAATATGTAAAAGATTACTACTATCTAATAGCAGAAATCAGTTAGCTTTCAAATAGGAGAAATAAAAAGATCTCATCTTCAAAGTAAAAGATGTGTCTTTTACTAGAGACTCATCTCATTGACCTAGAACACAAAAAAATTAAAACAAGACTGGATACTACCTGTCACTCTACAGCTCAGACCCCAGCAATAACCTGGCTGACATGCAGTCCTTTCTGGATAAATTATTTCTCCCAACCATACCTGAGGGAGACAGAGAAATGTTATGCAAGGTGAAATCTAAAAAAGAAATACAAGAGGCATTTAACAAAAGAAAAAGAAAAAAAGGGGAAATCCTCATCAGTTTTGACAAAAAATCACAACGGAAAAATGGAAAAGGAAAATATTTGCAAAAATTGATAAAAGGCACCTTTAACGGCACCAATTCTCTGAATGTGTATTCACTGCAGAGGCAATCCTCTAAACCATACACCCATAAATATTGGTTTTATTTTAAATAAGAAATATGCAAGCTGAAGTGTCTCCCTACAATACTTATGCCATGAATATAGTTGAGGCCTCAAGGTAGGGTGTACCACCTGGACACCTCCATGTCATCCACGAGGTAGAGGTAGACTTCCTAATCCAAATGGTGCACGCTAGCTAACTGCTGAAGCGGCCATGAGAGTAGAAAGCTCTTGACACAGAAAATGTCAAATATTTAAGTACAGAAAACTCATGGACATAAATACCGGCTTGCTTTAGCAGATCTAATATTACTCAACTAATTTTAGCGGTTTCATGTAGATGCAAAGCTTTTAAGCGATGGGAAAACTGAATAGTAACGATTCATTCATCTTAAACAGCCAAATAACGCTAATGTGAAAAGTGAGACGAAAAGAAGAAGTATATAAGTAAGAAAAATACTTTGGATCAGTTTAAAAAGGTTGCCTTCTGGCAGTTGTACGGATGACCTCTCCAAGACCACAAACAGATATTTCTATACGCAAATCCCCATCATGGAGGGACATCTCTCACCAAGCTGTAGTTGGCACAGCAATGCTCAATATCACTGTAGGCAAAGCTTACTTAAAGAACAAGATACTGATATGCGATAAAACTGTCTTCCAACCAAGTGAATGCAAGCTAGATAGAGTGAAAAATGTAAGATGTGTTTTGGATTTAACGAAAGATATGGTGTAAACTCTACCTGTAGCTCACCAACTTATCTGTTAAGCGAACAAAATAAAGTAGGCTCCAGTGATCACACAACTAATATTTAAAAAACCGATGTCTCATCCTGAAAATGTCACGTGGCTTGATGTTAGCCTAAAAGGACTAGTCAGATTGTGTGGCCTAAAATACTGTGGACAAAACATCTCAGTGTAAATCGAACACACTTTGTCCAAGCTCAGTGGGGTTGTGTTAGGTTAGGTCAGGGTAGCCTAGCTGTGCTCCAAGATGCCCCTGGTGATATTGGGTCAACATGCAACAACTCACCCAATTCTTTTAAACAAAAACCGATGTACTGCTTCATGCTGATGACCGCAGCCTGGAACATGTCACAAAATCTAAATGCCTCGTACATCAGTACGAGTACATCAGTCATTCTAGAATCTTTGTTTAATAAAAGGGTCATTTCCACCTCATACTGGTTTAGCATTATTAAATATCTACCATAGGTTGCCTATTTATGAATAATGCAGCCTTAATCCTCTTTACAAATACTGGTTTCCATAACCACCCAGTCTCATCTGAAACTAATTCCAGACAGTGGAAAGAGATGCCTTCAAATCACTCACGAAACATTTAACTGAAAAATATGTTTTCCGTCAATTTTCACAATTTGACATACCAGGAAGTTTGTAAACAAATCAGAGTACACGAATATGGCAATGAGAATCAAGTGTCATCATTTTGCAGGGATCAATTAAAGCATTAATTTTGAGCCAGGAACTGTATAAAGTATAGCCTGAAAAATCTGTTTTTGGTAACCAGCATCAGTGATGTATGCCGGAAACATAACATATATGTAACAAATAAATAAGAAAACTGTCCAATGACATGCTTTGACAAAAAAACACAATGTAATATGGTGGAATTGGTCTGACCTGTCTATGATGGCCTAGTAACTGCAGATTTATTTTTTTAATCATTTCTATGCAGTCCAAAATAATTGTAATAAATGTTGATCCTATATTTTAAGTTTTTATATTATTAGATGTATCATTGTTAATAACATACTAAGTTTTCAAGTTCCACTTAGTTATCACAGTTTTATTTTATTTTATTCCATAAAATAATGCGTGGTCATTCTATTGCAATATTATCAAGTCATTATTATTGAAAAATAACAATAATTTGACCCTACCAACAACATCACTTTTTTGCAACCTAATAACTTTAGGACTAAGTTCCAATGTTATTAGCCCAGAAATTGTATTGGTAAATGGGTTAAAGATTTTCATGACATGAAAATGTATTCTAGTATCAGCAGTTATTTTGCCACCGGCTTCAACGCCATCAAAGAAAAGCATGATTTCCGAATCAAATAAATCAATTTACCTTTGTTGTTGTACACGTCTAAGTAATTGGGTGCTGAGAAGATGGTGATTAGTGAAGGGAAACCTGTGGTCTGACTCTTCCTGTACATGCGATATCTGGACAAAAGTAAGAAATAGAAGAGTCTCATTTGACATCTACATTGGCACCAAACCCACTAAAACACAAGCAAAATACTACATTGTAATATCTGCATACTTTGCAAAAACATCCTATCTAAATCTAAAAAAAGATGAGGTAAACAAGCAAACAGGCAAACAGCAAATAAGTAAAACAAAAAGGTCACTTCAAGGACAAGTTCCAAAATGAAAGTCTGGACATTCTGAAGTGTTGACCAGCTTAGAAAGAATGTGTAATAATAGTGATAAGATCCATGTTTAAACATAAGACTCACCCAGCATCCTGGGCTTCATGCGCCCGGATGACCGATAATAAGTTGTTGTGTTGTAGAAAGTCACAGACAGCTGGGTAGCTAGGAAGAGAGAACACATAGTTTAACACACATTTCAGTCAGTTAGCTGAGTCCTCTATCCAAAGCTGTTTACAATAAGTAGGCCTACGTTTTTCTTGGAGAAAGTCAACTAACTGTACATCCCCCGTACTCATGAGGTGAAATTCTGTGTGATCCACCATGGAAGATAATGGCACCGGCCTGCTTTAGTGTGCTTACCAGCAACCTCTTTGACAGGTGCTACACATGATGGTAGTGAATGATCTACTGGCCTACCTGTAGAAGTAGGAGCAGCCTCTGACTGTGTTGTGTGTGAAGTGTTCCTGGCTTTTCTCATTCCCAAAGTCCTCCAGGGGGTCAGACCATAGCAGGTCACACATGGGTCCATACGCAGGAGGCTCTTTGAACCTGTCTAACTACAGAGGACACAGACAATGGCCCTGTTAGGAGACACTGAAGAGATGAGAACAATGTCTCACATCTCAGGCATTCAAAAGGTTCTTGCAGGCTAAATGAGGCTTGACTGGGCTTGACTTTAATCAGGCCTTTTTCAGAGGCCTTCACTGTGTTCTACTGTCCTCTTGTGGCTGACAATGGTGGCACATTGGTTTTCAACCTGAGAACTATTGATAGACCATCACAGCAAAATCCTTCAAGATTTTTTAAAAATTGTAACAGTCATTATTAATGTTATTAGGTTAAAACTTATAAAGATATATAAAGTACACTACATTTTACTTGTGTAAATTGATCATTTGAGTTTGACACGTCACTGTAAAACACAATATGCTACCTACTTTCCTGATGTCGTCAAGATTAGTGATTTCTGGAGACAGTCCTCCATGTACGCATAGGAACTGCTGGTTCATGAGGGCAGCGAGAGGCAGGCAGTCGAAGGCATCCATACAAGCGTCGTACACCCTCTCAGAATACTTAATTCTACCTGTCATGGTGGAAATGGAGCAGATCAAACACCAGCACTCTCACACGCTAGGACATCCAGTGCCTGGGTGGAAAGGTACTGATAGATATTCAGACAGAACATCAGTAAGCCTGATACACAGTTTTCCACCCAAAGTGTTATTCTTTCAGCCCAAATTCACGAGTTCTGGTTAGTGTAATTAACAAATTAACATAAAAATCAAGGATAATCAAACCAGTTCCCCCCAAAATACTCACATTCCTGCTTAAAAGTGAAATACTCTGTTAAATGTCTACATTCGTGGTTCCCACGCAGCAAAAACAGTGTTTTGGGATAAAGAATCTTCAAGGCCCACAAGTAAAGCACACACTGTGGTAAAGGAGAAGGAGATTTAGTCATCATCTTGCATCACGTCTAATGTAAAAGTGCTGTTCTAATTAGTAACACACATTGCTATGTTGCAACTGCAATTTCGAAAGATTCTCTAAACGTAAAGTTGGATCATTTATCTTGTATAATATATAGTAGTGCAAGCACATATGTGTTTTAATACCATTACACACAAAATAAACATACTTCAATACTGAAATACCCTCTGTCCACATAGTCTCCAAGGAAAAGGTAACGCGTTGTTGCTGGTGATCCTCCCACCTCAAACAGCTTCATCAGGTCAAAGAACTGGCCATGTATGTCTCCACAAACTGAAAAGGCATGCATGAATAAATAACAGCAACAGACAGAGACGGACCGAAATAGGAATATAGATAATATTAGCAAATTACAAACCGCCATGATTCATTATCTGAATCTCAATAATATAATCTGGAGAGAAGCAAACCCGTAGCAACATAAGTGGTAAGAATGAATAGAAAAACAGAAAACCAATTTCATGTGTTGGCGGTGTTTGGCAATTGTTTCCATTATATTATTCATGAGGTTGCAGATATTTAAATCAAATGTAATCTACAATAATTTAGCGATTTGCCATATTCAATAGGAAACAGATTAGTCTAATGCATACCTCACATACCATAATGTGGCTAGTCAACAACATTCTACTGTCTCTAGTTGGCCGCTTGTCAAAATGAACTGCAGGATACCAACACAAAACACAAATATTGATCTGAGCGCATGCCAACAACCGATGAGGGTACATGCTAGTGTTGGGGTGTGTGTGAGAGAGAGGTTATGCCACTAGTGTGTGTGTGTGTGTGCGTGTGTGTGTGTGTGTGTGTGTGTGTGTGTGTGTGGAAGCCGTTTTAGAGCTGGAAGCCACTACGGGTCTCCCTGCGAACTGAAGGTTCCAGAAATGTCCGAAAATAAAAACAGGGACAAGTTCTCCCTCAGACTGAAGGGTTCTGTCATGACAAGAGTCTGGCTGCCAAAATGTGTTCAGCCTGACGTTGAAACCGAACACCGCCATGGTGGCAGTTCCGCTAGCATGTACGGGGTGGACTGAGATGAGACCCACCTGTCACTGGAGCTTCAATGTCCAGCAGGTTCTTCTCTGCTCGTAGGATTGCAGCCCCGTCACCGATGAGCCTGAGGGCCACGCTCTCCTCCACACGACCCTCTTTAGTCAGGTGAGCCTTGAGCACGTCCACCTTGGGCTTCCCCTCATTGTCAAACACCTCTCTGATCGTCAGACGATGACTAGGGGGGAAAGGAACCGCTATAGAAAAAAACAGAAAAAAAAGACACATTATACATTTTAAAAGACACGAGAACTAGAACCAAAAATACGATCGACGTAATATCCTCAAATAGCTTTTTTCCAGAGGCAGAGAACACAGATTTAGACAACAAGGGCCGTATTCACAAAACACTTTAAGGGTAGAAGTAGCTGCCAAGAACAAACTCCTAAAAATAATGGGAATTCCAATATGGTAATAAAGGTATCATGTTGAGAGCGTTGTGTATGTGCACCACTGCAGGTAAGCAGCAATGGAATATATGTTATGTGTATGTTAAAAGCTTCTCAGGTTTATAGGGGTTAAAGTTGTGGATGACTAAAAGGGAGTATTGCCCTCATCTGTTGCCAGGGGAGACTCTGGCTCTTCCTGTCTGCTTTTGGTTGAGGAGTGACAAAGCCATCAATGCATTGGGAGGATCGATGACACAGATTGACTGTGGGGACCCAGTTCCAGTGAGCAAATGGCTGCAGTGATGCTAAGTCAAGAGGTTGAGTGAGGGAGGCTATAGAGGCAGAATTAATAAAAATAGACTAGACTCTGGTGAGAGTGCCCACGTCCAACCAAACAACCTTTTTATCTCATGCTCTTACCATGCCACTACCTCTCGACGGTAACTTGGACAACTCATAGTACAGCAAGTCTTGTCTTGTCAGATCAATAAAAACTATAGGAAGTTAGATCAAAAATATTTGAGCAAATGTCTGAGTCAACATAGAACTCTGTTCCTACAGTTCCCTTCGATAAGCATAAACGCAAATCGCATAAAACCTTGCTCTGCTATAGTTTCTAATCCTCAAAAGAAGCAGTCACGTTCTGTGCCAGATTAAGCAGGGCGCCAACAGACTTGAGCATCTTGTCCATGAAACCTAGTCTGACAACCCTTATAAAAGATGGTCCCCATTCGCAGACCTGGTGGTTCCAGCCTCTGAACAATGCAGTGACAGGATTAGCTTTCATTAGAGACAAGCCTTAAATCAGCTTTAGGGCTCCGTAACAGAGAGGGAGTCGCAAAGACATTAGACGGCAATCCGATCTCACAGACATTACGTTCCTAAGGAACTACTGAGGAAGTCTTGTTGAGATGAAACGTCATTATCTCACAATTCCGTCTCAAGAAAATGAAGACGGAATAACGGAGCATTTCCAAGCCAACCAGGAGGGACTGCCGCTTGACTGTGTTACACCTCAGACGTTTCCTGTTGCATGTCTTTCACAGTTTGCTTTTTGCATCCTTTTTTTTTTTACCAGGAAAATATGCCACAAGAGGTGCGATCACACCTCCTGAAGATCTCTCCTTGGCAACCGAGACTCTGGAACCTTCAGAACACATTTCCTGGATGGATCCCACAGAGATGCGCTTGTTCTGTTGTTGTTGTTGTTGTTCCTGCTCTTGGCTAAACTGAACCACCCTGGTCCACTGGTGACGTGTGTAGCAGTAGCCGTTTAACCGCACAGACGGGGCTGGACCCAAGGTCTGGCACGATGCCCATATTCAAGAGAATCATCCCGGATGTTGTCAAACATCCTGAATGACAGGATTTTATTTGAAATGGGACGAAAACGTTGTTTGTAAAGTGTTTTTTTACAGACACCCAACAACATACTAAAATGTGTGGATGGAGACAACAGGAAACACGATCTGTGGCGAGTCTGCGAGGGCCGCCGAAACAGCAGAGCACTGCAGTGTGGCCATGAGGGTGGCAGGCAGCCAGTTTTGGATGGAGTAGAGAAAACGTCTAAGGACAGGTGGCTAGGCAGTGGGCAGCGCCAGCAGGAACCTACTCTCCCTGCCTGCCAAAACCATCCACCTTCTAGCGGGCCCCCACTCCTCCACTCACCCACCCCTGACAAGCCTCCCCTGTTTATAGGCCACGGCTCTCCGGGTGCTGGGTCTGGTGTGAGGAGCGCCTGGAACACGGCTGGGAGGAAAGGAATGGGGAGGGTGACAGAACCTTGTCCACAGACAGCAGGAATCCTGAGTCAGCAAACACAAGCACCTGATTCAGCTACCTCACCTCCAGTATCTATTCCTACAGAAGGAGGCTCCATATATCACAGGGCGCTGATCACAGAGGCCTTTAAATCTCTGTTGTTATGCAAGTTTGGCTGCAAGTGATCAAATGTGTCCATACAAGGCAGTTCTTTATGTTGTAAAAATAGTTCTCCTTGTTCTGCTGTTTTATATAATAACCCAGTTGCGAATTACAGGTATCACCATCTGTGTTGGTTTTCACAAGTGGAAAGATAATCTGGGGTGGTAAGAACATTTCTTAAAACCCCTAGACAGTACATGCATGAAGGAGGATCTAAATACTCTCAGCGCAATGAGGTCTGGAGTCCCCGGCTGATTGCTGATGTCATGGGCTACTTCTGGGCCTAAACTGGGCAACTGTCAAAACCCCAAATACCAAGCCAACTCCTAGTCTGATGACCAAGCAAGCAGATTGAAATGGCTGGCGACTGTCAAAGATAAAACAATACGAGGCACGGCTGGTCGTGCAGCCCATCTGCAGGTTGCGCATACAAATGGACACTAAGTATTGTGAGAGTGCAGACCCATACTCATACGTTGTCACAGATGCACTCTGGAGATATATTATCTGCCAGCCGAGAGGCTGATTTGTATCTGGATTTGGCCGTCCCCGAGGCCTGCTGCATTCCTCCAGGGAGATCATGTTACGTTCTATACAGGGCGGCAGGCTGACGGCATTATGGGGGTTTTCTTTCTTGCGACACGGCCTTAGTTCAGTTTGGCCCCAGATAAAGTGACTCATTCACAGGGAATGATCCAAAACAGGGCACCAGCAAGATCTGGAGACAGAGGGACGGGTATTGTTTAAGGCAGGAAACTAAAAGATGTTCACCAAATAAAAATCACTGAATACTTCCAAGACTGAAAGAGATATGTTATCAAAAACTTCAGCTGCTGAGTCGTCAATTGAGCCTTTCTTGTTTCGCACAGCATGCAAGCATGGTCTATGTCTAGACTGAGACCGAGAGGCCAGACGCCATTCTTGTGCGTGCCGGTGAAAGTGTGTTGCGGCAAAGACTCCCTGGTGCTCCGTGGGGCCGGGCTCGTAGACTGCACCACACGGCCCGGCCTTACAAGGGCCACCACGACACCACCATAGTAGGAGGGGGGGGGGGAGTTGAACTACAAAAGTTCTGGATCAGCCTTAAAGAAAGACTACAAACCTCTTCTGCTGCAGCACTTTCATGACTCTTCAGTCTTACTGCCCCTGTGATGGCAAGTGATATTTCTATTTGGGTTATGTGACACTAATATCTTTCCACTAAATTGGTCTATGATATAGAACAAAAGCTGTCATTTATTTTCCTGCGCTTGAAGATTTACGGTCCTGTAGACCACTTAATTAGATTAAACATATTCCCAGAAAAAATGATTAACAGGATTGAGGTAGGGAGCCAGACGCTACAAAATAAAGAAATAACAACCACAATGTTTGAAATTAACCGAATATGTGAACCAGCTTGTCAGTCAGTGGTTTGAAATGTAACCTTTTCCTTTTTCTTTCTGCAGCACATCTGAGAGGAAAAAAAAAAGAAAAGCGTTTGGACATTCAGGCCAGCTGACAGCTGTCTGAACCAGTTGGCGGCAGTGTGTTGGGTGTCAGGGCTTTCCACTATATCCCTGACATGAAGCACAGTCTACCTGCTTGTTTTAACAGTTCCCATAACATTTCTGTGATTTGACGTGACCATGGAGGAAAAGGCGAGTTAGTGCTTCCCCAGTGTAAACACAGCACTGCAGGTGAACAACAGAGCCATAGAGCAGAGACAAGAGCTCACCAGCCAGCTCACAGACAAGCTCGAATCTAATGCACTATAGTTCATATCATCTGACCACACACACACACACACACACACCCATATTGCTCAAAGATACGATCAATTGCGGCCTCCGCCAACCTCCTGCAGGGGGTGCTTTTACTGAGCGGCGCGGCCGCCCCAATCACACCCCCCCCCCTTCAACGTGGGTGAGTGACTGAGTGGCTTGCCATGCACAACACTCCGATGCTTAACCCCTCGCTGCCCAGCTCCACTACAGACTCCAGCAGCTTGCACAGTCAAGAACAGCAACCACAACCAACTGTTAAAAGCTCAAACCAAAATTTAACAACCAAATGTTTGGGAATCCTCTAGAAACAGGTCGATTTCTGTCATTGAGCTATGTAACGACAATTTGCACAACAATATTTTGCAGACAGGAAAAGTTTTATTCGTATTTGTTTCATGCTCATAATGACAATATCTCTTAACTACCTCTTGATCTGACTTGTCCTGTTCTGGAACTTAGGAATTGACGTCTGTATGTTGTATGACAATTGGAGTTCAAACAGCTGGGTATGTAAAGAAGCCCCACCTGAACATAATGTGGGTGGTTAATTTTCAGCCAGGCAGTCTATGATTAACAGGTGTAAATGTGGGTAAATAAACTTCAAGGCCCAAACTCCCATCCAGGTGCCTGAGTCTGGCTGGACCAGTTCTGGTTCCCACACTGGCAGCAGTCAGCCCATCTGAAATATGTCCTTCGTGCTTTCAGGCCGACCACTTCTGCTTGAGAAATGCCCAAAACAGACAGAGTTTACTTTATTCTGACTTAAATGGGAGACTACTGTGGTATAGGGGTGATATTCTAGTGTTTTCCAAAGACATTTGCACCTATACTACTAAGTATACACATTCCCCAAACCTTAATATCACACCACTGTAATGAGTGGCTTGACATTAAGGAGCCTTACTAGGTGCAGTACAACAAGAGACCTTGCTAATAGACCTTACCAGAGGGTTTACCTGTGGCTTGTATAGAAAGATGAATCCAATATCAAATTGAATTTGAACCAATTCTGAATGGAGCTCAACCTTGCTATGGGATCTCTTGAATGTCTTTCTTATGATTACATTCCAGATGGAAATCCAGGAGATGAAACTTTTCTCAGACAGCATCCCTTTCAGACACACCCACGTTTCTCTTACATTTAAATACAAATAGCTACATAAAAATATTGGGTCATCTATCAAAGCCAAGCTGTGTGTTTGTGCAAGTGTGTGTACGTGTCGTGTTGTGTCATGTGTGTGCGCGCGTATGTTTTTGTATGCCCATGTGCGACGCAGGTAAAATCAATCAGGGCTGGGCCCATGATAAACTACCTTGCAGTGCAGTAGTATGTTGTCATGCCAGTCCCCCTCCAAGACGACTGGCAAGTAGTCCCCTCTGTCACATAACCTGCCCTCCTAGAGGAGGGGATTCCTTGACTTGAGTAGCAGGGATCCCTAGATAGCCCTGTCTGTTAATGAGTAACAGGACTATCAAAGACTGAACTGAACCATTCCCAATAACACACCATGCAGTTAGTGAAACCCATGGTTCTCTTTTCCACAACAACAACCACCTGGAGACCTTCTCTGCTGAGGGGTCTGAACTGCTGCTAACTCTCTGTACTTCATTTCCATGCTCCGCAGGCCAAGAGTACCCTCGAAAATGCCTGCAGCCAACAGTACATCAACAGGCAGTAAACTCTTTATTTTAGCCTTGCCACCACCAATGACAAGCATCTCATCCTCCATGTGGTCTTCCCTTGGGACTCAACACCCAGCAGGATGGGCTTGGTTGGAGGACTCGACAGAACACATTGATGTGGGGAAACCTCCAGCCACATTTTAGCTACCGCCTTGGCGCTCTCATGGAAACATCTTAGAAACATCTTAGAAAGCAAACAAGCTCAGTCAAGCTAGGGACTTAAACCGTTTTTATGGAGCAATCAAGTTGTCTTTTTTTTTCTTTTTTTAGGAAAGGCATTCTCCGCATGACAGAAACGGATGTGAAGTCATTGCTGTAGGCTCTAAGAATGACTTCTGCCTTCTCCGCCCCTGACCTCTGTCATGCAACAAAAACCGAGTTAGGGAACACCAAGCGACCAACCCTGACAGTCACGCACGCCTTAGCTCATAGTGCAGTATGGATGATGGGGGTAGGGGAGGGGGGGCCTGAGAAAACAATAGCGTTACCAACAGCATGGCAACAGATGGACAATGTATGCGTGTACGAGTGTGTGTATGTGTGTCTGTGTGTGTGTGTGTGTGTGCGCATGAGTGGGTGAGTGCATGACCGTGTGTGTGAGTGTATGTGGGTTGAATAGCTGTCATTTGAACCAGCAAGGTTTAATTGTGTATGTCAGCCCTGCTACATCTAATGACATGAATGCGATGCCTTGAGTTTCCTGTCTGAGTGAAGCTTTGCTCTGTTACACGAAGGCTAGTCAAGAACACTAATTGGCAAATCGCCAAATCTGAAACACGCCTGGCAGACATGAAACTAATTAGGCAGACATGGAACATGTACTGCAGGCAAGAAACTTCTATGATCTCCATAGCTGTTGGTCACAAGTAGCTTTGTATTATTTAACTGTACACAGGGAATAAAATGGTAATAAGTAATACATTTACTATAAATCTGTAAATAATTCATCTTTGCTGTAAATGATTAACGATGTAAAAGTTTAGAAGTATATCTGACCTTTAGCAGTTTGGTTATAAATTCCCAAAAGAAGTCTGATTAGCAAGTGATTTGATAACTAAATGAGACTGAATGCCAACTGTCGAGAACTAATTTGACTCGAGACATTCCTGGATGGATACATAAGCTAGGTTTTACACAATAAAGGCCGGCTAGTCACATAACCTCTCAATTATTAATAGTAAATCATAGTCTTGGTTGACTGCAGTTGATGACCAGTGTCCTTGCTGTTAACAGCCTTCATGTGGGTGAAACATGTATGCATACATACATAATACATGTATGTTCTGTGGTTACCCCTCTAAGAATGCCAGAAGTGAATCGCAAACAGTAAACTCAGAGCCTTATTGAAAATGGAAAATAGTCGAGGAAGAAAAAGAAAAAAAAACAAAGATCTGCGCCATTCACAGTGGACAAAATGAAACAACAACAAAGGCCGTTCCTGTGAATATCCACGTGGGTGTCAGAGAGGGAATGCAACTTAAGCTGCTCTCCTGTAATGTCCTTTCTGCCCCGGCCACAGGAGTGGGAGGGAAATGCAGCATAGCTAGAGTGGATTCTCCGAGTGGAAGAGGCCTTCTCTAAACCTGGTGGCTCTGTGTTCAGAGTGGCTCTCCACCCCTCCCCCCAGCGCTGAACAAGCCAACAGGCAGCTACATTCGAACCAGCCAACATGCAGCTACATTTGTGTTACCTCATTGATCACTGACTCTGCTGCCGCCAGTCCTGGAGGCTGATCTAATGACACGCAACGGGTACTTTAACAAACGACGCTCTGAACGGAGACGCGTGGAGACGTTAAACGAGCTGCATAAGTAAACATGTTGATTTGGGTTTCTCAACTGGGGTGATAAACATACGGGTTTGTGATATGCTCTTGTTGAAATCCTAAAGGGTGGTTATTTATTAACAGTCAGGAAACAAGGAAATGCAGGTGAACCAGTTCATGACCTTTATGGGCATGACATCACACAAACACTGCAGTCTTATTTCCCATGTCGGACCAAACACAGTGTCAATAAACTGTAAAATACTTGCAAAATCTGTCATTTGACTCCATTCTATAAGAAAATGCATTGATACACACAGTGTGTGGTAGTAAACTTTCCCCACTCGAAACCCTTTGACTGACAAAAATCAATAATCCATCAATTCCATTAACATAGCAGGCATATTTGAATGCATGGCATCAGATTACATCCGTGGAGTAAAGCTGTCTTTATCCCCTTATACAGAGCGTAATCAGCATAAATTCAATCGCTCTACTGCACCCTAATTCCACAACTAAACCTAATTCCTCTGTAATCTAATGAGTTTAAAGGTGCAGTCACTCAGGGTGCGTGTGTGTGTGTGTGTGTGTGCTGACAAGTATAAGTGAAAAAGGTACTGTACTATTCTGCTGCTGAATTCACCAGAGCGGATCTACAGTACTAATGTTTCTTTATTGAGCGATCCCTGAAATTCAACTGCGGCCCTAAACAACTGTCTGTCAACTCTATTGACAGCTTCGAAAGCTGTCGCTTGGTAAACATTCGAGCATTTTATTTCTGTGTTAACACGGTCATGACATTCTCATTTGATCAAAAAGTGTTAAGACAGTTTTCTTTGTCAAATAAGAAGTCTAAAATGTTAAACGGAACTATATCGATATGCACAGGTTGAATCCACCTTCTTGACCCAGTCTAAGTATGTGGTTGACCTCTTCAGACCTGCCTGATTAGACCAGCGTGAAGGAAAAGCCACTCTGTGGCTATTTATTACAGGATTGCAGAGGGGAATTGATTTGTCTTGGAAGGTTGTTTCCGACCCATCTTCAGGTGGTTATAGCTCGAGTGTTTAACAGTAGACGAAGAGGTTTCAAGTTTGAATCACCTACGGGGTTGCTTTTGGTCAAAGTGTCTGCTAAATGCTATTTATTACTGGGAGAAATTTAAAAAGTTAACTATTTTTGGATGCACGCTTGACAGCTTTGTGACAGTACTTATTTTTTTGGAGTCAGAAAAGGGATGGATCTCAATCAATACACTGAATCCATAAATACTCAGAGAGAGATCAATGCGGTCCCTGTTTGAAACAACGAAGCAAGCAGACAACACAGTGAGTAAGCATTTGAACAGATGCTACATCAGTCGTCACGTGATCGCTACCATCTCTATCTTCTCAGCATGGTCCTGCGGACAGCCAAGTATCACACAGTTGGATGCAGCACATATGGCAGCTGAAGAGGTGTTCTCCTGTTGCCCCCTCCCCCCTCTCCCTTCTCCACCTTCTGACTGTAGCTGAGGTGGGGGGGGATTCATCAGAACAGCGTGGGTGCGTGGGGGACGGTGGGTGCAGGTGAGTGCATGGGGGACGGTGGGTGCAGGTGGGGGCGAGGGGGACGGTGGGTGCAGGCGGGGGCGAGGGGAGGCAGCTGGGTGCTACACATTGGGCAGCCCTCTCTCCCCCTTCTGCCATCATGGGTAATGTGTGCACCTTTTTTGTACCTATCAGAGAACACCCTAAGTGCTAAGTGCATTGTGAGAAGCACTATACAGACCTCACCCCTACTGAGTCCTTGTAACCTGCCAGAAAACCTGAACATGTCAAGTCAGAGAATAGCATTCGTGTTCCATCAGTAAGAATGGAGACTCCTGCATGGGAACAATGCAGCTTGCTGTATTGACATAGCTATATTGTCACTGGGTGAAAGTCATCTCAATGTCCATGTTCTGTTAAGCTACACCCACATGGCACACATCAGTCCCTCCACCCCATCCTGGCAAGAATATCACTGTTTAAGCTCTGGGTTATCATGAGCCAAACTATGTATGATGGAAATGTATTTGTGTTGTAGATTTGTTTGCTTACAATTCTTTTTAGCATAGCTCCCACTGAAAGCACCGGCACAGTGTGGCAAGCCAAATTTAATATTTATTTTATTAAAATGTGTTGCGAAATACACTACTTAGAATCACATTGGAATCATCGCATGCATTAGAAAACAGGCTAGAATTGAACTGTGCAAACAACATTCTAGGGACAAAGCGTTCACAGATCTAGGCTTGATCTAGGCTTATTCTACAGATATAAAGTCCTCACAGGGTGAAAACAAACGGGCTATACGTTATACTGATGCGTGTTTGAAGAGTTGCTATGTATTTAGCAAAGTGACTACACGTGGGCGGTCGACTAATGACAAAGAAAAATGAATACCATCAAGGTAAGGAGGTGAGGATGAATGATATACGATAATGGACTGCACCATTACACTTAAGTCCATGCTCAACACTGGTATCGACGTCTGGCATTTCGTATCGAGGGTCACTGTACCTACATGTGGGCAGCGCTTTTCAGTTTGCGTATGAACTGCTCCAGAGGAGAAAATGCAGAGCTAGATCCCCTTAGGTCTGAGAGACAATATGACAGGCCCCTTGTTGAAAACAACCAATCAAAGAAGAGCCTCCGTAAGCTCCCCTAACTCCCGTCACTCTAAAAGATCTCAGAAAATGCAACCACTACTACCTTCCAGCATGCAGGCCAGGGAGAAAATCTACTGTGCTTTAGAGGCCATCAATCAACGTGTGTAACGACTTAGGGTGGAACCCTTGGGATGTTGCAGATTCCAAGGAGATCAATGAGACTTTAATTAATCGTAGCTACAGGGTGTTAATACAGTCTATCTTCTATAGGCCTACTTCCGTTTGAACATCTACATCAAATTGAAAAGATAAGAGCTGGACAAATGGTTTGCAATGATTCTTAAAGAATGATCAGTCCATATATATTCAACAACAGTGTATGTTGCTCCCAATGTGTAACCTGTAGGAATCTGGTCAACGTTTACATTGATACAGCGCAATACTCAACATTCAGCACAATACAATAGCTAAAATATAATTATTTTGTGCTTTACTCCATTCCAGATGCCAATGGATTACTCAAAATTATGTTTTGGGGGCGGGGGGGGGGGGGGATTGTCTCTATTGTAAACCTTCTTGTGAAAACTTGTCTTTGTGTCTTCTCATTGATGCACTTTTTCCCCTAAAGTAAGATGTGTGAAATCAAATCACTGGGGGGTTCTTTATGCCAGAGAATCTGAGTAAAAATGGCCATGATCTTCTCACTAATTGTCAGAAAACAAGTCAACGTGATATCTCATGATTATCAGGATGCCATAAAACCCTTGCATATATAAATAATATAAATAAAAGACATGCATAAACAATTCCCTAAAGAATTCCATCCACTTTTTCATGAAATGTTTAGCTGACAGACAACAAAAAAACCTTCTTAAAAATGCACTACTCATATGAGTGCATTTACAAAGTAAATGGAAGAAGATAAATTATCAGTGGGAAATAGTAGCTGAATTGCACCTCATTATTTCCCTGGGGAGACGGGAACACAGACAGTGATTGGTCTCCACTAGATGGATCACAGAGAAATCCATGATTATTCGGATGTAATAAAAACCCAGACACAAAAAAAATGGTCTAAGAACAATAGGAGGACCGACTGATATACGCATTTTGGCATACCGATCGAGGCATGAACTCTGTGTGAAGCTAACTATGTGATGCCAAAAAAAAAAAGTAAAATAAAGCTGTTTAAGACTATTTAACATATCAGTTTTTTTTAGATTAGACAAACTCGTGAGTTAATTGCTGTCTGCGTTTCGAAAGAAAGGTGCTGTGAGAATAACCAATATGACAATAGGAATGGAACAATAGGATGTTCGGACTGTAAAAGCTCAATTCATTGCGACATATGGACATCAATTAAAACCTGTCATATTGCATATAACTGGAGTGGGCTACTGTAGCACAACCTTACTTCCTACTTTAGTAGCATTGCTATAGCCGGTGTCATATCACGGCTAACACCCTTTTTCTCTATAATCACCTCTTGTTGAGTTCAGTTACGCCTGCAGATATTGGGATTGTCTTGTTGTTCAAGGTGGACACATTGGCCTTTTTACAGCATTTGACTTGGAAAGAAAGTATTGCAATCTTACGGTCATAGACAAACAATAAACACTTACATTTGACAACCCTGTCCGTCGTAGATAACTTCGGGTCATCATTCGGCTTGTTTTCGGACATTTCCAGTGTGATTTATAAAACAAACTGTGCCTTAAAAAAAAAGATCCTGCGTTGTCCTTGCCCAACAACAAGTCTATCAAAAGGGAGAGCCCGCAGTGATCTCACTTGCTCCTCTCACTAGCCAAAAATACTTTCAACGGGGTTGGAAATTTCAACGCTGATACTGTAGGTCCGTCTGATTTACTGTTACTCTGTATCAAGTTCTAGCGCTGAGCGCAACCTAGTTTGCCTCGACCAAGATACGCCTTCAATTTATGTCAGCCTTCCCATTGGCAGTAGGTAACTCTGCCTGTATAGTCATCTTTGCCAAAGGACCATTTCTGTGTCAATCTACCGTGTGAATGATAAACTCAGTCCTTCGATGTTTAAAAATTGTACTGAAAGACTAGTTAAAAACTATCGTTTGCGACGTCAAAACTATATATTTATGAGACAGTAAATACAAGACCGAAAGCATGGATTGGGCAGCACTTTTGCAATAATCTTTCATAAAAAGTACAAGGTTCTAGTGTCTATTTTGAACACAAGCAGATCTGTAAGATCATTTGACAAGAGTACCTACTGTAAGCATTGCATAGGCCTATATCAGTTTCAGCTTGTGGAGTGTATTTCTGATTCTTCTTATTTGAGCATTAGTGTTGTCAATGCACATAATTCTTCTCAAACAAATATATTTTTAACCATTTCAATAATTGACTAATAGGATTAAGATTCCCCTACCATTTCCTTAAGATGAGAAAAAACATGCTAAAGAACGATGAAGTTAACATTTTTTGGGTAGAACATATCCTAGTGTACTTATGTCACAGGTGCCATAATATATTATACATTATTTTCCAAACACATTAAGGAGATCTATGAAAGTGCCAGATGTTATTGCTTGTAAACGTTTGCCTATACACTACTGGAAGACATCGATCTTGAACACATTCGGGTTTGTTTACTCAACGTTTCTTAACTCGATGGGCCCTGATTTTGAGAACAGGTCCTTCACACACCTTGCACGTTGACAGTTGTCTTGTGGTGACATGGATGTAGCTGCTGCTTTAGACAGATACTAACATGCAGCTCGTCTTCCATAGGCAGAATGCTAGGATTGCGTTCAGACCCTCTGGAAGCACATTTCTTACATACCTTCAGAGAAAGACATACCATCAAGTTTACATCAGATATTACTTTGAAGTGTTATGGACTCACTGCCCATAGCCACTTAAACCTTTTTTTCTAATCTTGTTTTACAACAAACGCTCTTAGAACAGTATTTATTTAAATACAGTATCCACAGTCTTGACAATGTCTCTGCAAACTTTTGATAATATGTAGGCCCACCTATAGTAGGAGAAAAATGGTCTCTTTGTCCAATTAAATAACAGGAAGTACCCAGTCCTCAGATAGGTATCAGACCAAAGAGCGATTCCTCATAACAGAGCGAGTGTAAAGCCAGCAGGTTCTCTGTCACTCTAGAGTGAAGTGATAAAGAAAAACATTAAAGACTCCATACACAGCACTAAAGAAAACGATGAGCTATACAGGTCAGTCAAAACTTGACAATTTACTTTTGTTGTATGTGAGGATTTTGTTTTGACTGTGATGTACTGGTTTGTAGATTTCTGTGCTGATCACAAAATATTTCCTTTCCATAATTATATTATATATGAACTTGTAAATATACCACTGAAAACTTTTTCTATGGATATGCATAAAGATGAAAGCAATGGTTATTGTTTTTGCTAGTACTAGAATTAGTTGCTGCATGTGTATTTTTGACGATGCAGAGGATTTATTGAAAACATTTTCAGTTTCAAAAAAAGAGATACTATTTGGTTAGCTACATTGTTTATGATGTTAAGATCCTGTACGTAGACCTCATTGAACCTCCATGTTTGTCCAGCTGAGGACCTCCTGATAATATACGAGGCAGAGGCAGAGCAGTGGGCTACATACCTGCGCTCCGTCTTCACCGGCCCCATCCAGGAGGGTGGGATCTGCTGCTACAACATCGACGCCGTCTCCAGCCGGCGGATGGACTTCCTGTGTTTAGTCGGGTACAAATGCAAGCTCTTGATCCTGTCTAAGGGGATGCTGGAGAGCATGTGCCGGCTGCGCCGTTTCTTCCTGGCCCGTCTTCTCTGTCCGGCAACAAGCGTGGTGGTGCTGCTTTGTGGAGTGGACAGCCTGGCTCCTCTCCTTGAGCTGGTGCCCCTGAAGGGGGGGGAGTGCCTGCAGATCTCCAGTGAGCAAGACGTACAGGAGTACCTGTCGGCTGTAACAGAAATCGTGTACAGAGGTATGCGACTCCTTAGGAATTGTCATAGTTCATATTGCTGATTGGAAATGGTACCTAAAACCTTGAAAAGCTGATTGGATTTTGGGTAAATGTACTTTGGGGTTGGTTATAAAAATATAAGTCAAAACAGGACTTTTAGTCTGGTGAACCTGATGATGGCTTTCGTGTACATTTTCCTAAACTCAGTATAAAGCGTGGACAATTGCATGATTGGGAGAAGCAGAGCGTCTCCTCTGCTGGAGCCCAATCTCATGCAAATTGTCTCTATTTCCTCTTTCGTCAGTAGTGGAACATTATCTGTGTTAATGCAAATCTACATCAGTCTTGCTTCTTTTCAGCCTGGCATAACACATGCAAGCACTTCCCAGAACAATGCCATCATTTCAAATGTTTAAAAAAATTCATCAAAAATGTGTGGCCAATTCAGCACATCAGAAGAGCCATTAAATGTTGCTATTACCTGCCAGGTGCTCCAGCTCCTGAAGGGAATCCCAGTGCTGCCACGCCTGGGAGATTCCCTGAACCAGAACAAACACCATTGAGAAGGCAGTCCAGCAAAGCTCCCAGAGTCAAAAACAACATTGTGGCTGTGCCTTCCAGAGTACCCTGCGGTGTGAGTACCCAAACCAACAAAGCATGTCGCACAAGCTTGTTTACTTTTTAGTGAACCTTTAACCAAGTCTGTTGGATGAAAAGACATTCTCATTTGCACTGTGTGAAAGAGTGGCAATCACTCCTCCATTCAGAAGCCTTATGATCCTGAGCGTGGGTCTGAATCATTGAAAGTAGGTATAGAAATGTGGGCTGTTGATACCAGAGACTCCCTAATGATGACATATTGCCAGCTTCTATCATCAAAACTGGGATTTGAAGCAGGAACAGTCTCATTATTTCATAAATAAACCATTTCATATTTTATGTTTAATACTAAGCTCTTAGCAACATTGTTAAGTGTCTTTTGCTGACTAGAATCATCCCTTTTGACCAGAGCCGCAGAGAAGTGTTCATTCTCTTCAAAGACACTGTCCTCAATAACGATGTTGAGGTTGAGTTCCTGGGAAGGAAAAGAAGAGTGACAGTGAAACCCGTGCTGTGGAACGATCTGACCCTCTGTGTGACAGCAGCAGGTAAGGACAGACGGATGCCATTTCACAAGGACAGAGGCAGATTGGGCACTAAACACTAGACAACCATTGAGGGCTGGTTCATATAAAGTAGGGTGCAACAGGGTGGAGTGGAACAATGTTCTGCTATTGCATTGTGTGCTGTTCAGCTTTTTCAGAACTAGTCATAAAATGTAACTTGTTCGTTTCAGACTTCCCAGTAGGATGTGTTGACATAACTGTGTATTGTGGCACATTGGCAATTGGCAAGACTCATTTGCAGTACTACGACACTATGGAGGAGATGGGCCACCTTCTCTTGAAGGTGGCAGACCCTGTTGATTTCATGTGCCAGGTAGGTACGTCTGCAGACTGCATACATGTCTATTCTGTTCATTTGATGACATTATTAGAGACTGGTGCTTGTCGATGTTACCCACTGTCAATAATGTTCTGACAATCATAGGCATTCATGATTGGGGATTGCTGCTTCGTAAGAGAAAGCTAAAAGTTTCACAGTGATCGTTGAGGCTTCCAGAAGCCCAACAACAGCTCACACGGTGGGAGCACATCTGCTCTTGTCGTCAGAGTGACAGGAGACCAAAATCTCACTTGAAAATCCTAAAAATGTGTCGTATTCTCAGGCACTACAGGTGTCCTCAGCAGAGATGCTGGATCAGAAGCTTTCTTCAATCTTAGCAGAACGCATGCCTTCAAGAGGCTTCCTGGGCCTGCAACCTGATGGCACACCTGAGACAGGTAACAGGTTCCAAACATCACTGAGAGAAACCTGTCGAATTCTTGCTGTGACTTGGATTCACTTCAAAATGCTTCCTGTGACCTCCAGATAGCAGAGAGGAAATAAAATCTGACTCAATATTTTCCGTGATAGAAATACACCAAGAAATACCTTCGCTCCTCCACTTTGCTGCAAAAAATGGATTCAAGGATGTATGCAGTGTACTGCTGCAATGTCCTGGGGCCAAGACTGCTTTGCACACTCCTAACTGTCACGGTCAGACACCGCTTGAGATGGCCCAAAGTGAAGGTCATGCTGAACTGCACATTCTTTTGAAGGAAACACTAGTAAGTCCTTGCACCTGTCCACCAATTGGGTACGACAGTTATTTGACCACCAATACGTTTAGTGAAGTCCCAGCTTAAACACTAGCAAACTATGAAAGGTTAACAATGATTGACTGGTGGATGGTGCACAAAACATCTTTCTCTGCATACAGAACCAAGTTTCAGGACAGTTCTAAAATTCTTTGGGATCTCTGACAATTTACGTCAATTCCACCTCACGATGTCTGGCTGATCAGGCTTTAAATGAACTTGTTTACTTTCGTGAGGTACTTTCTGGTCTGTCATTGCAGAATCTGTTCTTGACTGAAGATGCTGAAGAGTCCAGTGTGTATGAGCACATGCAGAGGAGGACAGCAAGTGAGTGGAGAATGGATGCTGGTGACATTGTACTCGACTTCAGTTCATATTAGTACTATGCCTGGCCTCCATTAAGTTACAGTAAAAGCAAAATCGGACTGTGTCAATACATGCATACATCGCCATGTACGAAATCCATCCAACACAGAGACCCAACATGAGGAGCCAGGTGACCTGGATGAAGATGAGGAGGACCCATACGCTCTGCTTGGGATAAATGACGAAGAGTACGATACAATCTTAGCCCCGAGCCCCACCATGGTCATTGCCAACCGCCCACCTGCACCCACACCCCGTCCTGAGACCACCCCTACCAAGGTGGACCAGACTCCCTTCATCGCTCAAGGTGAGCAAAGGCAGATTAGCAAGCATGAACTGCATATTTAGAATGCCTGTGGGGGTTTTTTGTTTACATCCCAATCACACATTGTTTGTTGTGTTTTCAGTTTTCCAGAAGAAGATGTTACAGAGTGACTCTGAAACTCTATATTCATACCCCACAAAGCAGGGTGAGAGCTGTTGATAACACGCAGTGCATAAAAACTAAATGAACACAATCTACGAAGATGAGAACCAAATTTAGACTTCATTAGGCAGTTTGCTTTTTTCTCAAAGTGGGGTTGCCAAAATGACTCCTTGTGGTTTGTAGACTTCTTAAGCTGCCAATATGTCTTTCATTGCTAAGGGTGTTTACATCGTCTCATCAGGGTTAGGCAAACAACAGGAGACCTTCTGATGATTGTGAGCTCAGGATTGTTTAGCTATAGTTGTCACACTGATCTGTTCTTGCAATTGGTTGAACTACAAAAAGAACAACACTAAATATGTTTATACATTTGACTGTCGTAGACTTGGCTTATTATATTGAGCCGATGGCAAAAACATACCAATGTTCAAACCAAAACAGCTTGTGGGTCATTTCCATGGCAGTACGCATCCAGCCAGCTACTACTTTTGTATTGTTCAACCCATGGACATGGACACCCCTGGTTTACAGTTTCTTTTTATCTATATGCAGCACAAGGGGAAGACAACGTTTCCTGTACATATGACACATTTGTTCCAAGTCAGCCACCAGGCCTGGAGCAACTCATAGAGCTGCAGGAGAATGTCAAGCGAGGTTCAATAACCATGGATGAGGCTCTTGAGCTATTCAGTGACTGGCAGCGAGTTCAAAAGGGCACGGATGCTATTCAGCAGGTATATGAGGAATAATTGCATAAAATGTACATCATTAGAACCTTCTCTTGTAGGCTTGATATCAACGCATGGATCAAAAATAGAAAGAATATTTGTGATTTCTGTGGCTGTCCTGAAATGACTAAACTGGATCTGTCAGTGTCTGTACAGTGATAGCTTTGTGGTCTTTTTTTAAAAACCCATCGCTTTAAGACATCACGCTTTGCATTTCTAAAACGCAACGATGCTCTCAAAAAGTTGACGTTTTCTATAAAGCAAATGCTACTTTTTTCTAGTCATTAAAAGCATTTTGTTCCATGGTGGACCATTTTATAATTAGGCTGTGCAACCACATTCATCCCACAGCAGAAACTCCGTCAGCTCAGAGCGAGCATCATCAACAACAGAGAAGATGACCAGAGTATCTATGGTAACTACGTCGTTATACATAAAAATAAAACACCAAAGTTATGTGTCATAAATGATCCAGGAACTTAAATCAAGTCTTAAGAATTGATAAACAGTTGCTTTTCAAAGTCATGTCACATTCTGTCAATTTATACATATCTAGTACTTTTTTGTAAGGATGTTTTTCCCCTCCAGATAAAATCAGCATTATTCATCATACACCAGGTATTTATTTGAATCATTTTTGTCCCTGATGGATTAATTTGATGCCTTTATCCAGCATTACATGAACAAAGATTCATCACCACAGCTACAATCAGCATTGACTTTCTGTTTATTATCTACGTGCATGAAGGAAAACGTGTGATTTGTATCATATTTGTTGACTTTTTGTTGAGTTAAGATGTGACTTCGAAGGAATGTCGACGCGGAAGCCAGCCAGCGGAAACTGAATTTTACAGCAAGCCACTTAAAGGACAAAATGTATGCATTTTTATCAAATACTGTTTCATGATTTTGCAGATAACAAGGATAAGGGTTAGAGAAAATGAATTCAGTCATATCTAAACACCAATATCTTTAAATTGTTTTTCTTTCTCAGTCAAATTTCTTGTGGAAAGCAGAAAAACAATGAAGGTAAGGGATTATCTAAGTTACACAGCAGGGCTCCAACCCTGCTTGGAGGTCAACCATCCTGTGGGCTTTCATTCAAACCCGAACCCAGCTCATCTGACAGTCATTAGCTAGTTGACAAGCTAAATCTTGTTTGTTACAGATGGGGTTGGAGTATAAACTAAAGGGAAGTTCACCAGCAGCAAGGGATGGATCTAATATACAGAGGCTGTATGATAGATAATGTCACACTCATTCAGCTCACCAGAGCAGAATGCCGGCACTTTAAATCAGCATTTATTTTAATGAGTGTGGGTTTTTGATAGTTTTTTCAGCCCCACACAGACCACACACAAAATAGGATGCACTCAAAGGTTGTTAAAACACTGTGTAGGTGTTATACATTTCTTGACTGCTAGCTGTAAACCAAAGAGCACTGTGGGGATTTTAAGATTTGAGACTCTTTTCTACTATACTCACTCTATTCTACTGTAACCTCTACTCTACTATTACCTCAAAATTCATGACAGCTTGTAGGTGTTACTCATGTCCACAGTAATATAGTCTAGTCTTTTGTCTTTGTTTCAAAACTTGGCATTGTCGAGATAGCCTGAGGCAGGAAAATCCAGAAGACCTGGTAACATCATCTTTTCAAATACTGAGCATTTTCTTGGAGGCACCCTCTTTTCGTTCTTGACATTTTAGCTTAGGTACGTCAGTTTAAACTCTTCATAAAGATGCAGGAGAGCGCAATCATCTATTTTAATTACATTTTCATTGTTGAAATAATACAATTGAAGACTCTCTTTGCAATTGGTTAGGCCTTTTAGGCAAATGTTTGGCAAGACTGAGAGGGCAGCATAGGATATTGCGGAAATATTTCCTCATCATTTGCATCAGCTCTACCGACAGTTTTGATGGAAGATTTGCATTTTCAAAGAGGGCCCCTCTATGTGTTCTGTCCCTCCTTTTGTTCTTATGTCTGTGTCCCCATTCAACCTGCTAGAGTCACAGATTGAATGTAAAACCTTTGTGCTCCATAGGCTCCCCCAGAATATTACTGAGTATGAGGAACTCATGGAGCTGAGTGACAGAGGGTGTTCCCTGGTGATGGGTATTAGGTGGCTGTGTGGCCTCCTGTCGGGCCTGTCTGAAACACATTAGTGCTGGTGGGTTCTGTTTTCACTGTGGTAGACGTGTGGGCTCTCCGTGTGACATCACCTTTCCCCCACTGGGTGGTCAGGTTTATGCCTCGCGTCTGATGGCCTTTACAGAGCTTAAACTAGGACCTTAAACACAAGCAATGGTGTACCATGCTTGCTCTGGTCCCTGGTGTTGTAGAGCATGGCTATGCTTGCTCTAGTCCCTGGTGTTGTAGAGCGTGGCTATGCTTGCTCTAGTCCCTGGTGTTGTTGAGCGTGGCTATGCTTGCTCTAGTCCCTGGTGTTGTAGAGCGTGGCTATGCTGGCTCACATTTCCCTTAAGCAAATGCTTACGTTATATAGTTTACAAGGGGTGGGTCAAAAATAAGTTACCAGGCTTTGTTACCAAGGCAACACTGTTATACCACTTGCATTCATAGGACTGGAGTTACATAACTGTTAGTGTACATAACATCATTAGTCATTCAGGTGGTTGATTACTGTATGCTTCAACAAACATCTTCAAAAAATATCAACTGTAATCCTTATTTTCCATCCATATGATTTCTCATGAACGCAGACAACATCACTGGTCTGGCTCATGATACAGAATCATACTGTAACAACATTGCATTGTCATATACTAACGTAATGTTTTCCACTTATAGGATATGTCTTCAAACAAGATTGAAAGACCACGATGAATGTTTGCTGATTGGTTTATTGTATCACTACTGTTTGTTTGTCACTTTACGATTAAATACAATTACTTCACACTCTTAAGCACAATATAAATGTTTTGTTCACTCAAACAAGAACATGATTAGTAAATATAATTTATAGAGTTTCCGATTTACTTTAATTTTCCTTCCCATATGAATGCAAATCCAATTTCTATTTCATGATTGATAGGTTTAGTTAATTCCCATTGTGACAGGCATCATTTCTATTTCTATGCTCAAGAGGGAGCTGTGAGTCTAAATATCAGCCAGCTCACATAAAACCTTTGCGGGGAGACAAAATACAGTTCCTACAAATTCATTTTATTTGTGTTATTGTTGTTTTTCCGGTTCTCCTTATGTCTCATACCTGTACATTCTTAATGGTTTTAAAAGAATAACTTAAAATATTGCTATTTTTTTGTGATGTATTTCCTCGTTGACATTATGCATGGTGTGTTTTGTACCTGAATGAAATGTAAAGAATAGGATTGATTTGGGATTAAAATACAGAATCATAATTACTGTTGTGGCTGTGGGTCTCTTGTAGATATATTCGTGAGGTATATTATCCTATGCCCCTTTCCTGTTATTTAGTTATGTTGTTTTTTATTGGAAAGTAGTAGCCACTCAATGTCGAACTAAGTAGCCAGGGAAGATTGACTACATTTAAAAAACACCATCATCCTCCAGCTACAGCCAGCCTGTACACCTGTACTAAATATCTGACTATTTTCATGTTCATTAACACCAAACTGTATGTGTGGCTTAAATGGAACCAGACCAGACTATCACAGCAACACAGAAAAGGCTCAATGTGACGAAATTAAAGCGAATGAGAAATAAATTACCCAAGCTGAATCTGACTAAAACAACTGACAACTGCACTATGAAGAACTCGTATCTTTCCACCTGAGTGTCTCTTGTACAAGGCAAGAAAAGGCCACCTGAAAATGGTCAAATCAAAGTGAAAACTGCCACTGTAAAAAATCGTCAAGACAAGTGCTAGATGGCCATTCATTCATCTGTGCTATAAAAACCAGATGGAGCCGTTTTATCACTGGGTGCGGTCGCCTGTCTGAATACCAAAGATGAAAGTTACAAGCAGGTTGCACCAAACCCGGCCAGATATGATCAACAACTGCACAGAGATTAAATCAAAGTATTGAAGCATGTGGCAGGAGACATCTGCTGTTTCGGGGGAAAGGAACCTCTGAAAATCCCAGGCAGGAGAGGGGAATCTGGGTGAACGCCAGACAGTTATCACAAGGAAATGTACTAGCAAAGGCCTGAGGACTCACAAAAGTGACAGTGACAAAATGTGATATATTCAGTTAGATGCAGCGCTCTTCCCACCCCTTCGAGTAATTTAACAAAGGTCAATTACAAATGCAAATATCTGAAGTGGTGAAAGATTGTGCAACACTGATTTCTTTTCTCAAACAAGAATTTTTGAATTGTCTTGTTAAAGCTAATGTGGCCTAGTCTAGTTGAATAGACACTTTTTAGGTGCAGTTATATGGACGTATTTTGAAGCCCATATTGCTTGTAAAAAAAGGTACAACAAATCAAATTTGATCTGCAGATAGGTATACGCTCAGACTGACAGACTGTTTAATTGACTAGGATGGAGATTGCTGCTACTGGAAAAAAGGAAACCACGGCTGAGGTGAGACCCCCAGCAGTGGCCTCATGTTCGACTCAGCCAAGCGGAGAAACGGAACGCTTCACAAGACTTCGCCGGGGGAACCTAGACCTGGAACCACAGTTGGAGGGCCTGAATTTGCTGAAGCAAAATCAGTCAAATTCAAGCCAACTTGACTGTCTTATTCCTTGTAGTTCACAATTTTGGACAGAGAAGATTTGTGATTTACCAAACGAAGGTTCAGGCATATTGTGACTGTCAGTCAGTCAGATTTGGCATAACATAGTCATGTAAAATGCTTACAAAAACCTACCAAATGTTAGCAAGGCAGAAGGTTAACAAGATGGTTTATTTCAAAGACCACCTGATTGACATTGTGTGGATTTGTCTTTGTTGCTGCCTCCAGTAGCCCTATCTGCACTTTTGTTTCTGTCTTTCACCATCAGAAGCTCTCTGATATTTGACATGTACCGTTTGTATCCTGAATACACAGAATATGTCTTTCAATGCAGAATTTACACCTTTTTAGCGTTAACATGAGTGATTTGTTAACATTTCCGTACGTACATGAAGTACACATTGTGATTCTTAAAGTAAATAATGTTATAGTACATAATGAAACTGTACATCTATCTACAAATGTTCAGTGGTTATTAAAAAGTCTATCTGCTCTTCCATTGATGTGGTGTTTCATTTGACTTCCTGCTGAGCCACTGTGTGACTCAGATACCCTAATCTCGGCATGCCAGCTCTCTCAATGTCATCTGCCAGTGAGCTGCAACCAGGCACCCACCGTGGTGTTGGCACCACAAGCCAGCGCCATCCAGCTTGTATGTACTAATGCCCACTGTTGCTAGGTTACAGCAGGAGGAATCCAATTTAGGTGGCTTCCACAGCTGTGCTGTACTATTGTGCATTGGGGGCCATCTGTGGCATGGTTCCCAGTACCCACCTGGACATGATAGAACTCAAGCAGGCAGCCTAGAAGAGCTGGATGTGTTTGATGGCCATTACAACATAATGAAGGAGCTTTGGTGGCAATCATTTTCTTTGTAATGAATAAACACTGCTGGATTGGCACAATCTCACTTCAAGTCAGTACTAAATATCAAAAGGTGACGTTTGTGTTGGACTGTCATTTTTAAATATTAAATCGAACAATCTTGATCAATAATAATCATAGCAATAATAATAATAATAGTACATTTGTAGAATTTAGACTTCTGTACACTATATTTGAAAGCAACCTTGATTTTTTATCAGCATGACCTATTGTTTGTCAAGAATAAAACCAATAGAACAGTCAAACATACAGAAGGAATGAACTTTTGAAAATATTGATTATTTTAAAGAATACTGTTATTTATTTGGAACCTTCATTCAAATTTCACATATGAACAGGTGCCTGGTGACATTCTGGGCAAGTAAGAGCACATTCATGATTAAAATCTATAATTTCTCATTTTAATAATGTCTAGGAACCTAATCATGTCAAGGCTGGGGGTGCTGTCCTGCTGGCGGCCCTGCAGGAGCTGAACGCGCTCCAAAACAACCTGACCATCCTGACAAACAATCTGCACCATGAACCATACTGCACCATCACCTCTCTCTCTTTCGGTTCATACACCCCTGTCTTCTCCGCGTTTTATGACAAAGATGATATTTAGTCGCTCGGTGTTCAGGAACCCTAAAAGTTACTCTGTGTTCTTGCTGGGACTTAGAGTTGGTGGCTTTCAAAGGCCCACCCACCCACCCACCCATCCTTTCCAATCCCTTTTCTAGTTCCTGGTTCTAAGTTCTCCTTGTCGATCAAGAGCACACTAATGTGAGACATTGATGTTTAAACACACTCACTCACGCAGATAAGCTGTTTATGCCCATAACCTTCTCCGGGTGAGACTAGCCTCATTGAAGTACGTGTCTACGCTTTTGTTTTAGTCTCTGACAATAGACTTCACCCAGCCGTCTTTGTGCTTATTGTCTGTGGCCGTGTAGTTCCACGTCACATTGCCGCTGCCTGTGGGAACGACAAACGCTGCAAGGATCTCACTCTCTTTCTCTCACCCTCATCGGCCCTTCTGTGAACACTCATATTAATGAGCGAAGGACTGAGACCTCCGCGTGATTGTTCCTTGAGATGTTGCCGAGAGGCACGTTAGCGCACAATGCAGGAGCTTCTCATCCAGTCCCTCTCATTGATTGTGCACAGATCCGCGGCAACAAAGGCGTCATTAGTGGGGCTTTCATCCCCACCAGGCTTCTGCTAATTATGAAAAGGGGCCCAGTAATAATTGAAGGGGCCATCCTTGTAGATTGACGCAGATGAGAAGTTTACACATTTAGAGCTGCTACACTCGGCCCATCTGCCTCAGTCTTGAACCACCTGCCTGAGGATCTGACTAACTCGGGTCGCCACCAGGACGGAGCCATTACAGAGAAGAAAGACAGAAAGGAAAACATATGGATTCATCCAGTCAATAATGATGGCTGTGCTGTTGTGGCACTCAAAAGCTTTTACCAGCTACCTGGTTCAGCTTAATTAAACCACTCAGAATAAATATATTTTCAATAGCGGCCATTCAAGACTTATGATTTTAAGTGAAATTTAATTTTTTGGCACAATGTACATAAATCCGAGCACAAAGATGCATATATCTATTATTGATTAAGCATCTCTGACATGATTTAGAGGTTGAGTATGTATAAGAGATTTTGACCTTCATATGTAAAATATTATAAAATGCATTATTTTTGTCAGTTTGGTTCTCTGAGACCTAGGCTTGGTTTTCTTTATTTTGATTTCATAACCACAATTTTAAAAGATGAAAAACATCTGTTACATAAGCATGAACAACAAATAGCCGACACTCTTTTCGCAACAACCAAAATGTCGTGTCAAGTTTCGAAGTACTTGTGCTTTTATAATTTACAGAAAATTGGCAAGACTTTCCACCAGTAGAGGACACTGTTCATTTCAAAATTGGCACACAGAAGTTCACTTTCTTTTTAACAAACTCCGAATCTCATTTGACACATCTAGCGTAAACCCTGCTCCTCACGACTCCAGAGCAGCAGTGATTCGGCACTGTTCTCATCTCCAGCCTGAGGAAGATCTCTGTGGGATTTGCTTCAGTCTGAGAGCCAGGCTGCAGCTGCATGCTACCTTAACCGGCTCAGAGGCTGCGAGGCCTCAGAAGACCCCTGAACAACACTGGTGCTTGATGTGACATCTATCCTATCCTCTCTGGGGGAGAAAAAAGGCACTTAGAGCCTGAGAGGTTTATGCCTCTTGTCATCAGCTGCTAAACCGTGATGTTGATTGTGCTTGGTGGATTACAACATGGCGCCTGGTGCATACCATTCTTTGGTTTAGTGGACATTATTATTTATTATTATTATTATTAAAGAATTTATTTGAAAAAGGTACTGTGTACAATTTTCAAATCACCATTTTATGCGCTGTACCAGATTCGGCCAGATTCTGATGGTCAAGGCATCTTGCTTAGACAGCAATTGGTTGATATGTGACCCCTTTGTTTGACAACAGATAAAATCATGATGCATGGAGCATGACTTTTAGCAGCTTAATTGAAAAGAGAAAAAGGGGTAAGTCCAAGTAATCTTGGATGGATCCATATTTTGATTCTACTCTACACTGTGAAAGCACCCATCAATATTTAGATTTAATATTTTATTTGGCATACCGTTTAAAGAAATATTACATTTAGAAAAATTTGAAATTGTTACTGAATATAATGTCTAAAGCAACAATAAAGGAATTTGTGATGAATGTCAACAGTAATAGAGAAATGGCAATTTAACTTACCTTAATCTATATGGAAGAGCTTGATGAAGAGCAGTTGGAGAAGGAAAAATGCAGGTCAACAGGCCTTTCCCTGCAGCAGGCCCTCACTGCTAATGACGTCCATGATTACAATCCTGTGGGCTCTCTCATACAACCTAACCAATGATTACACCTAGAGGGGGGAAAGAGCTGGAGGAGAGAGGTTTGAGAGGCGCCCAATATTGGAGGCAGGTGCGGCTGCAAATCAAGCCTCATTAGCTGCACCTTCTGCTGGGGTACACCATGGGCAGATGGAATCTCGCCCTCACATGTTCCCTCACATCAGATGGCGGAGGGAGAGTGGTAAGGGGGTGGGTGCTACGCTCACCCTCTGTCAGCATTATCCTGTCTCCAAAGGAACAAATTCCTCTGAAAAGCAGATCGAGGGTCAAAGTACTTTTCCCATTAGAGGGATGTAGAAGTTACTTATTCCCAATCAGCTGTGAGGGCAACATCTGCGTACATGCTTCATTCTTTTGACCTGACCTGTGGTCAAGGTGTCATGCAGAGAAGGAGGACCAAGTCCAATCCACCATCTCTATATTGGCCTTCTATATAAGCTAGCAGGATGTCTTCTCTTGTCGATCCACAAAGTCCAGTCAGGAGATCCTATGGCTAATCAAGGAAGTGATTGTTAGTGGTCCGATGTTGGCCACACAATCATCACCTGGTTGACTTTGAAAATGTCTGTGCTGTGGGCTGTGGCGTTGTCAGGGTGGCTCTACTGGTGGACGACAACCTCCCAACCGTGGGGCCCGGGTGGCACAAAGGCCTCATTGTCTGCAGGCCCACATTGCACATGCAATTCAACTCATCGGCATCCTAAATATCCATACCAATTGAAGTATTAATACCATAATCATGTCCATTATATAACAGTCTTGGTTTTATCCAAACATGGTGGATGTACTTTGATAAATTAGCTGGATTTATTTGCATGGAGTTTATCTTTGAGTACACATACCTCAACTTTTTCTGCCTTCTTTGGAGTTGGTTAACGTAAGCATGTGCTTTAAGTTTTAAAGATGAGCTTAGTAAAAAACGCATTTTTGACAAGAATGTACTCTATATCAGTAGTCTTCAGCTCCGGTGCTCAGGGCCCACTATTCTGTATGTACTAGATGTTTCCCTGCTCCAACACACCTGATTCAAATGAATGGTCATTATCAGGCTTTTTCCCATTCATTTGAGTCAGGTGTGTTGGAAGAGGGAAACATTGAGAACGTGTAGGGCAAGAGAGAAACGTGATGGCAATGGCTGATCATTTACAACAGTTTTTATATTCTGTCAGAACGAGATGCCTCTGGGTGATGTTTTGGTGATAGCTCCAGTGTGATTTGGATGAGTAAAAGCTGAATGTCATGTTACAAAAAGAGGTTTAATGTTTCTTGTTATGTTTTGATGACAACAGACAAAACTGTTCTGTTTTTGCGATCATGAAAGGATGAGGAAGCCAGAGTATGCATGGGCAACATCTGACGATTGATCAGATCCCTTCATCCCTTCATTTCTCCCGCAGCCTTTATTTGTTCATTTTTTTGAGGGGTTTTTGTAACCTGCACCATTGTGGTTTGGTTTTTATGGTGTAAGAGTGAGCTAAAGTAAAAAATGTCAGTTGGGCTGAGTATGTTCTCTGCATCTCCTCTCATATTTCAGCTAAACGTTCCCCACTGGGGCCTAGGAATGCATCTAGTACCATAAATCACAGTCTTGATAGGAACTTGGCTGTTTGACCGCAGCACAGGGCTGTGATACGGCAGAGATTTTCTGAGGTGAACATGACCACCATGCAAAGGAAGGTAAAGGAGGTATGTTAAAGATACCAGAGCAAGTCATCGGATGACAGCGAAAGGACAATTCACAAAAGCTGTGATTTCATAGCAAAATGATATAGTTTTACATCATTACTTGTTCTGATCAACTGTCCCCAGAGTAGGAGAAATTTCACTTGGGCAGTGTGCTTTTCTGGTATAACATGTTTTGGTCTCATTACAACGTGTTGGAAGCCTAATAACTTGCATAGAACTTGTGATCTCTAAGCCAGTAAAAATAGAAATCCTTTTAAGTTAAGCAAGATAACATGGAAGGTGATATACGTAGGTTTCCACATGTTATGTCATGAAGGTGTCATGACAGGTTATGATGACTACCTTCAAAGTAAGTGAAATTTGCTGGAACAAAAGAGACCTCATTCAAAATTGTTTAGCATAGCTCATTTTATTGTTTAAACAGTTTTGCATAGGAAATATATCCACTTCCAGTAATTGACTGCAGTAAAAACAGCTGCTAGCAGTATAGGCTGGATATAACAGTAACAATCACGAAAATGTTGAGCCTTTATTTACACTGATTCTAATCTTGTGGCATTTTTAGCCCCTGCACCAAATGTAACCGGCTTGAAGGCATTGACTACAGCATATGTTTCTAAATCAATTAAAAGAAAGGATAACAGCCTTCACTATACAGTTCTCAATGGATCCCTGTGGCTCCTAAACTGTAAATAAAAAGATATAAACAAACGTCTCTAAACGTACATTCAGATACATACATAGACCTTTGCACACGTTTGCTGATAAACTACAATCACTACGGAGACTGATTACATACTGTGTTGTTATGCTGGTGTTGTTGTTGATGTTGTTCTGGTTATTCACTAAGATGTGATTTACCTTTACTAGGCACAACGTTTGCCCAGAAGGAGTAAAAGTGCCACAAGACTCAATAGAAAACAAACCTGCAAGTCGTTGAGCATTCTTTTCATAATAACGATACCTGTTACTACTGTTGTTACTAAATGTAGTCTTGAAAATTCAAAGAAACACACTTTTGATCAAATCTATACATTTGTCCCACATAGAACAAGTATGACATGTGTGCACTCTGACGAAGCGCTCTAGAATGGACAAAGCACAAACAAACATTCTTAAGAAAACACATTTCAACCCAAACAAGAAAAATAACAAAGAATCAAACCCTAAAGAAGATCAGAGATTAGGAAGAGGTCGTCCATCACATTCTGTTTTGTTGTTATTCTTTTGCCTGGGATGAAAGTCCCACTATTTACAAGACACTCGCTAAAGTAGTGAGCTCACGTAGGCACTGTATACATAGAATTCTGTCTTATTTTGGGGGAATAATACATAAAATGCTGGCTTTTTTGTTGTTGTTTATAACAACCTGATATATACTGTATGTATTGCTTGTGTATAACTAAAACTCCTGAAAAGTTAATATTTTGTCTGTTTCTCCAACTTACACATTGCTAACCATTAGGGAAAAAGGATGAAGAAGACTACTTTTTGCAATGCAGTTGTACAGTATAGTTACATAAAAACGCCTATTTAATAACATGCTATTCAGTCGAGTGGTGTAGGTTATTAAACGTGGAACAAGGTATTATGGGGTGTTTATATTAGAATGGTTTTGGCTTGTCCCATATCTACCAACTCCTGATGAGCCAACCACTTCACCTTGTTCCACTCGTGTAATAACCTATGGTTGTTAAATACAATTACGTAGCAGGTTTTACTAAAATGTTATAAACACATTTACTATGTAGTGACTAATTAATATCAATGTAAATTAAAGTGTTATGAGAAGAGCCACACAGATATTGCATGAGTGCCACAGGTTCTCCTTGCATATGAAGATTCTTGCTGGCGTCTTGACAGACACAATTGACAAAAAGTCTATACTGTAAATGCATGTAACTCAACAAAAAGTGTTTTACCCAAGTATAAACCGCAAAATAAATGAGATCTTTGAAAATAAACAATTTCCTCAAAAATATATGTAACACAAACTGGTATAACAGAACGCTAGAACACTGGAATCTAACTTCAGGGCTAAATTAAGAGAATTGCAACAGCTTGATCTGTCTGAATTCAGGCACGCTTATTACTTCTACTGGAACTGTAAGATTCAGGCCGTCCCTGTAAGGGGCTCCCATCTCCTAGTACCCACACCAAGCATATTATTTCTCCTTGCCATACAAGCCTGCCGTAGAAAGGATATGGCAGATTTGATTCAACAGAGGCTCTGTCTGGCAGACAAGTGAACTAGGTTGTGGAAAGTGCAGAATCAGTGACACCTCTGGGTCACTGAGAAACCAAGTGTGGAATGCCCTCCTTAGCTCAGTGTTTGAGGATTTTGTACCTAAAATCCTTTTTGAGCTCAATCGCTAGCGCTCAGTTACGCTAGCGATCTGATCTCAAATCTAAACATTGTGCAATGGGTAGCGCAATTGTAGCGATTGTTTTTGCTCAAATCCGAACCCCACACATCCTTACTCTGGACGACTTTGTCAGTTAACAATATGTCTACATGCATAGTAGAATGTAGACTACCCTGGTTAACTCAATAACTCCACATGGATATTCCCTCTACTGTCTGGTCTAACACACAATCAAACCAATCTTGGACATACATTTTAGATTTTGAAAATCTTGAATCACATTTCACTCTCTATGATTACCAAAAGTTCTAATAGTCATGAAATGTTTACAAATTGTAAGTTTAAGTGCTAAATACAATTACCCTTCATTTTTATGTGTTAAATTGGCTGCTCTTTATAGGATACTTTCACTTAGAACAGACAGGATAATGGAAAATGTATTAAATACTTTGACTATTATTTTGGAGAAACCTGGAGAGTTGTAACTCAAATCTAGGTTCCAAAAGAACGTATGTTTTATCTTTTAAATTGAGTTCATTTTTCCCAATACGTAAAGTTTTACCAACGAGGGGTTTCAAAAGAAAATTAAAGTAAAAAGTTTACAGTGTAAAAACTCCTGTCCTAAGGCAGATTTTTTTGTTTGAAAGACCCTCATCTTCGCTCATTGTTTAGTGTCAGAGTCATTCTCTCTCTCTCATACATTCTTGCTTACAGAAAATGTTCACAATATCACAAACACTCACAACTCAAAAGCTGCCAATACAGATTTTAACCCCGATGACTCCAGCTTTGAATGTTGTCATGATATTCACCTTTATATACAGTCTCCTCCCCGAAATATCAACACAACCACCACAACAACCCTGACACATTCAGTTGTACGCAGGGACAAAATGCTCATGTGGTGTCTCCAATTAACTAGAGGCGGCAAAGCACAAAAAACTAGCAAACAAATAAGAATACAATACAAAAAACACAGAACAGTGCACATAGAACAGGGTGACTTAAACTTTTTTTTTGTTTGTTTTTTTTGTTTCGTTTTGTTTTTGTTATGACAGGCATCTTGGATGAAGGAGGAGAGATTAAGCTTGACTTGAGTTATTTAAACTTTCTGGTCTCTCAAAGCATACAGGTGTTTTTGAACTTTCACAAATGTTGGCATAGAGTGCAAAATGTACTATGTGCAATGCCAATTGGGGTCTGTTTTAGTCAGAAAAGTACTACTTTTTTAGTGCTATATTGGAGTACTATGAATTGATTGAATATGACCTTTGATTCATTAGATTTTTGTTTCTGTTCTGGTAGATTATCATGTTATATTTTAAACAAAATGTTTGAAGATGATTGCCTATGTGCTACTTAAGTGCTATTAGTTTGTTCTAATGTAATTGTATTTCCATAGGCTTTTTGAGATTGCAGCTCCATCACACGTCAAACATTGAGCACATTTTTACAGACGTTATGCAGTTGGCAATACTGTTCAATGTCTACATCTCACAGTACCAATGTAATGATGTTACATTTCAAAATTGTAATTAGGTTGAATGTTTAGATCTCATGAACGTTGAATATCAACGAATGACTGGTATTCTCCAAGTAAGCGAAATGCATAAGAGAAATGGTCTGCATTTACAGGTGCACATGTACTACAAGTAGAGTTTAAGGCGTGAGTTCACATGGCTAAGGTTGGGACTACAGACAGAGCTTGAATCACAAAACAGGAACATTTCAAATACTGAGTTGCTACAAGGTTGCTCTTATGTTGGTAGAGTGCTGATGAGAATGTGAGTTTGCGCTCATGCAGGAAAGCCACATTGTCACTTCAACAGTGAACTCTTTATGCGCTCACCCTCCCTATATACTTTCATGAATCCTGCCTTATCTTATAGCAACAATGCTTTTAATTCAATATGGCATTAGGGTGTGACATTGATGTAATCCCATTTTACTGATTAGTTATATCCATCTGAATATAATTCTGTATGATTGGGCCTGAGAAAATCAGAAGAAAATGGATGTTCTGTATGCCACAGCTTTTAACATAACATACAAGGCTTAATCCTAAACCACTCAAAAGGGGAATGATAGCCTTGGAAGTGAGGAAACTAGTGCATATATACATAGTATGAAAAGAATAATAGGTGATGGCTTGCTGGAACCAAGTTTAGGATGACTGGAACAGGTGTCAGATGTTTATATTGATTGTAGCGCATATTCTACAGGTCACTTAATTTGAGATTTTTAAGGCATTTACTTGGGAATTGAATACAGTAGCTTAATATTGGATGGCACAGTATCGTGGGTAGGATCTCCGCTCTGAGATTGCTGCATACCGTGGTAATCCAACATGGCTTTACATGATTGCGGCTCGATGTCCTTTTGCAATTGCAGTTCGGCAGTACGAAATTAGAATTTGTCATTAAGGTGAACATTTTCTTAGCAGAAGAAATGTATACATGATTGTCACACTCAAGTCAAGCCCTCTCTCCTATGAAAATGAGGTCCTTCAATGTCACAAGCTAGCACCCTCAGTGGGAAGTTTTAAATGAGGAGAGCTGTGTCACAGTAGACAGAACGGTGACTTTACAGTCTCACAAGACCCCTGGTGCAGTGTTTACAGACAGGGTGTAAGTATAGAAAAATGCCCCTGCAACCAATTAAGAATAAAAAATACTCCATCACTCAGTACATAAAAGACCTTGTCAAATACTGCATAGAGCGCAGTCCCCACTTTGGTCAACAAAAAAAATGAACACCATCAACAACATCATCATCATTAGCAACAACAACATCAACAAAATAAATGCATTACAACATAGTCTATCTCCAAACTAGCTCTTAATAATTGACAAATCTATAAGCACTACCTACATAGGCAAAACTTGGTATTGCATAATTTTCATAGATCTGAATCTCTCCCTCCTCAAACGTAACTGGAAGATAAAAAATGACAATAATAGAAAAACAAAAAATGAAAGGTTATTATAAAATCCACCAAAATATTGAAAACATGATGTTGGTTGATTATAAACTTTAGAGCGGCGACTATACACAACCTTGATATGCAATGTAATTGTGAGATAAAGTAGTAAATTATGTTAAAAATCAACAACATCACGTTTCATTCAGAGTACAAAAAGTCCATATCATAATTTTTTTCTGTAATGACAATAAATGCAGCAAAAACAAGAGTAGTGATGTTTCTATATTTAAAGGCAAGGCACGTAATTGCAGACTATGTCATCGTGCAAATCAACAGTATTGGAGAGATTGTATTCTATTTATATTTCTGGTCTGAGAGGCTATGGCTATGGACCTGCCATGCACAATTCTAGATTTTAGGGGATGCGACCACAGGGGACTTGAGTTATCAAGTAGCACAAATGTAAAATGGTCATTCAGACTGCACCAAGTGAAGGTCTATATACAGCTGCTGTAGGGCAAATGTTATGTAAATATTTCAACATATTACCTTTCTTATATTCTTTATCCTGAACATGATCCTAGTGAAGGTGGCCAAATGTATCTCTTTTCAATTTGTGAAAACGCATAAAAGACAGTCATTTCTGTACACTTGTTTTCATTTTTAAACTTTTGTTCTGTAAATTTTCACAATAAATAGGAAAATCCCCCAATAGGAAGAGTAGGGCTCAAAAGAAGTGCTGGTTTCTATTCAGTTCTGCACAGGCAGCTCAATGCTCATCTTCTATCACATTTCAGCATTTTAGACTTTTTTTTATATATAAAAACGAAAAATGTTAATGTATATCAATTAAAATGTTTTTTTTAACATTTTACGT
Source organism: Plecoglossus altivelis (assembly GCA_036571765.1). Classification (NCBI taxonomy): domain Eukaryota; kingdom Metazoa; phylum Chordata; class Actinopteri; order Osmeriformes; family Plecoglossidae; genus Plecoglossus; species Plecoglossus altivelis. Next base: position 4,523,600 of record BROE01000023.1, on the reverse strand, counting down.
TTACTTATAAAATATTTATCCCCCTTCCTTTAGAGTCTTAGGGCTGACAGACTGATAGCTTCCCTTCAAAAATGTAATTGCACTTGCCTCTTTCGAGATATTAACTTTTTCATCTTCTTAAATCCTTTTTTAAAGGAGACCCAAATTCTTGTGAAAAAAGGTCAAGCTTCCCTGACCTAAAGTAGTGTTTAAAGACTGCATCAAGTTCCTAACTTTTACTGTAGTTGTTTGTGGTAACCGTGGACATAGCAGTACAGGTTAAACAAGTTTAAAACATTTTAACACTTTTTTTTATCACAAACTGAAATTTAGGTGAAAACACAAAAATGTATGATTTGCTCCTAGATACCAAGTGAATTGTTTGCCAACGGCAGCAGATATTAAGAAAGTTTAAGGTCAAACTTGACAAGTTTAGAACATTGACCAGGCAGCCATTGTGTGTGCAGATCAATTTACCTGCTTGTAAACCCAAATATTTTAACTACCAACATGAAAATGAAAATAACCATCACTACAGACTACTAGAGTGTCATGCAAAAACATTAAGGCATCTAAAATCTTTACAGGATACATCACAGTATTTGAATGGATTGAAAAGTTCTTCACACACAACATCTGACGGGCAGGGGGTTAAAGCAGACCTGAATAGGATGCTGACAAACCCACTGGAGTCTTCTTGGCCAGTCCCTCAGGGAAGGGGCTAGGTGGCCAAGGGAAGGGAGGGAAGATTGCGTTCTTGCTGGTTTTATACCCGGTGTGGTGCACCAGGTGGGGGCTTCAGTTGCCTGTCTCAGCATGAAGAAGGGGTTCACCAATGATGTTTATGCTGTAGTTCTGGACATTTGTTGGTAGAATCGGAGTCCCGTTCGACACTTGAAATGGAACTAAGCTCGCCCAGGTACCAGGACTGTGGAGAGACAGAGAGAGAGAGAGACAGAGACAGAGACAGAGAGAGAGAGACAGGAGAGAGAGTGAGAGAGAGAAGTCATTTTAAACATCATAAAATTCTCTACTAACCAATCCAAATATCAGTATTTTGGAATCAGTATCAGTATTTTGGAAAGTTGTAAATCTTGATTTCCCAACTTTTCCTGTTCATTTCAGGCACGGTTGGAGTTACATATGTCTCCCAACAGCCCAAAAGCTTAGTTTTGCAATAGGTCAAATCTTGAGACACTAGACTGTTATCAACTAACCTGAAAACAAGCAGTCTTTCATTAATCATTAAGGGGACACAAATAACCAGCTGCATTTTGACACAGATCCCAAGGTAGGATGTAATTTCATACATGCACACTCATTGGCATTTTATCAATAGGAGTTTTTTCTGGTCTTGATGAGTTAGTTTGGATATCATTGTTGATCTGTGGGTAACTGTGTAGCCGTGTCACATTGGAATATCAGGAAGACAGGAATACAAACAAAAACATGAATGGAAAAGAATAGACATACAGTGTTTGGATGAGAAAGAGTTAAACATCAAGGCAAGGCCTTGCAGACTTTCTGCCAGCGAGTCATGTCCCTCATCTCTGCTGTTCTTTATCACAGACCGCCCCCCCTTGCTACCTCCTCAGTTTCTCTATGCACCAGCTTCCCTTGTCTTCACGGCCGCCCTCTCTCTCTCTCTCTCTCTCTACCTCTTTCTCTCTCTCGCTCTCTCTCCCCCTCTCCCTCTCTCAAGTACTGCATCACTACCCTGCTAAAAATCCTCTGACAGGAAATGAGAGATTACGTTTTTCCTACCTTGCTGAACAAAGAGCCTGCTGAGCAGGCCAGCGCAGGATCCTTTTCCCTCTACGTTTTTTACTTGTTTTTTCCCCCATTTCTTTCTCTCTGAATCTCTCTCTCATTCAACATGCGACAAAGACAGTATAAGTGTCTTTGCATATGTACAGTAATTTACTTCAATGTACAGACTTGTAAATAACTTTCATCAATACTTTCCCTTGAATTCTGCATGCGTACAGATGGTTTTGGCACCATAGATCCACAATCCTGATGCTCTCCCCCTAAGTAACCTAAAAACTTGCCTTCCTTGACCTCATCCAGCTCCACATTCCCAAACCAAACTAATTCTTGTCCCTAGGAGTGCAGCTCTGGTCTGCAGGCTGCTTCATTTAAGGATTAGCCTGCAAATTAGATTATCTAATGGCATCTTAATGGATTGCTGACCCATTTCCTGGCAAATGGCAACATGCAAGTCTGGCAGCCTTTTCATTTGAATCTTAGACTTGGACGAACATATGTGACTCAAAGACACATTATTCATTGTTTACGTATCTAAAGATTTCAGCCGGCAATACGTTAAGTTACTGTAGTGGATGTTAGTTTTGTCGATGGTTCTGATCTGAATCAAAGTTGAATCTTTTCCCAACTAAAATCAGCAGGGAAGCTGCTGTTATCACTGCTGGAGGAGAAGCAAACGCATGCAGATGAACGTTATGAAATACTCGTTTACACCAAAATGTTCAGCACTTAGCATGCACCAAAATGCACAAATAGCAACTAAAGTATTACAGGATATAGCCACCATGCATCCCTCAACTTTCCTCTGTCACAATACCTGATGTGGGAATTATATTAGTGCCTTCTGACAGTTGAGTCTCAGGTGGCTGCTACATTGGTCAGAGTTGTGGGGTGCTACCCATCCACCTCTACTGTCTTTCTGCTGTTGAACTGAGTTCATTACATTAGCTGTGTGTGCTGGCTGGCCAGGATCTTACTGGTTGGTGATGATGATAGTTCTATAGAGTACTTAGCATGTGCAAAAAGATAAGACTCTTAACTGGTTATGTATGGCTTGTTTTTCCCCCCACTTTGCCCGAACTAAGAGTGGCTTTCCTAAGTCTGAAAGCTGACGATGAAAACTAAATGAGTGAGAAAGTAAGAAAGACAGAAAGAAAGGCAGAAAGAAAGAATCCCTTTTTCTTAAATCACACATTTTCTAGGTACAGCATGTCCTCATTCCTACAGCCCAATCAGCTGATAGAGTCCCCCTCACAGTGCAGGTCACACAGGGATTTTATAGGAAATGATCGAGCAGAAAATTACAGTTAATGCTTGAAGGAAATTTGATCAAAACATTTGCACATTTTGAATGTTAAATTCAAGTATTTACCCCTTCATAAGGGGTGCTTAATTTGATTATTACAGAGTATACTAAACATGCATGTATACATTTTGTAATTAGTTAACACACGTACAGTCACAACAATAATTTCACAGCATTTCATTTCATAGTCATATATGCCAATAATGTGCATGTGTAAGTGTGGGCACGTGTGTGATTCCGTTCACAAGTGGCCAAGTACATCCGCCATATTTGTGCATGTGTGTGTTTTGCCAACCGGCTGTTAAAAATGAAAAAATTTTAATAAAATAATGAAAGAAATGAAAGAAAAAATGGTTGAAAATGATAAACGTTACCTTTGCCAAGCAATCCCCAAAGTATCCTCACTGGCACTGGTGCCATAATGCCTGCCGTTTTGAGTCATGGTCCAGTCACATATCCTCAGCTGTCAATTAAAACCTAGCAGTCAGATACGGGCCAGGACAACTTCTACTTTGATTTGACTAGACAACAGAATACATGCAATAAAGCTTGAAGCAGCCGCAATACAAACAACAGAAGCCCCCTAGCTCCCATGCTAAACAATAGTGATTTCATCTCAACATAAAGAAATCTGTACTTATGTTAAAAATATGGGACAGATTGAAAAATGGAGAACATAACATGCAGTCACAATAGGTAGTACATTCTCAGTTGCTAACCTGGAATTTAAAAAGGGGTTAGTTTTACAGTTTAAGTGTGAGTCATGTCAAATGGTCAGTCGTTCAATAATTGGGAAGGTTCTAAGAGTTAGCCTGTGGGGTCATGCACTTTTTATGCATCTTTCATGCATCTGCCTGCGTTAGGGAGGTGGTATTTAAATCTAAACCGAAGTGCAGGTAAATCCAACACGCACAGTCCATGCATTGTGCACAAACACAAGGCATTCAAACTCTTATCTACTCTCTCGTCTATCCATCCAGACCTTCAAAGTATTCTTACCCAAACGATGTATATGTATGCAAATCTACTCCTCAACACGTTATCCATAAAGGATTTAGCTGATGCCCATGCATGTTCACACAGTAAACTGGGTATTTGGCACCAAAATAAGTGCTGTGTCACAAGAATCCAAAACTGCTAGCCAGGTTGCAGATTGGGGCTAGGAATAGGAAAACACTTGACTGGAAATCAAAGGAACAAAGGTTTTAAAGCAGGCAGGTCCATGGTAATTGGTGACAACATTGTGCTAATTTATATTGCTTTCTATGGCTTGTCAGCCTTTGATAGAGTAAGATTAATATGTATTCAATCTCAATTAAATCTCAATTGAAGCTTACGTAGGTTTAGTGTGTTCTGTTGCTGAGTGAACAATTCATATTAGAAATGATGTTCCTATTCAACATACAAAAACATTGAGAGACAAAGACCTTCCATCTCTTGCAAAGTGGAAATGAAGAGAAAACATTAATTAATCTCCAGACCACACCTTTTAGTGTTCATACAGCCATTGTAGTACTATGTATACTAGTATGTATACTATACCGTATACCGTACATACTACATGAAATCCCTATCTGTCTAGCATCGAAAGCTTGGGAGGCAAACCGCCAAAAACTGTTGTTCCATATTCAGGAACAACTGAACAACGTGGACAAGCTAACTTCACAAGGCAGTGAGGACCTTGCCAGCCTGCCAGAGCTCCCTGTGCTCCCAGGCTCCTTCCTTCGAGCCATCTGTCCACCGGCGCTGTCAGATCAGAGCAGCACGACTAGTGGAGCGCGGGAACGTGCCAGGAACAGTGCACAAACAGAAGCGGCAGATTGAGGATTTGCATCCTTCTTTAGATAATGCTAAATTACATCTGATCACAGGATGGTTCCCACAAGAATTAAGACGGTTGCATTCCCAGGAGTTCACCGAGGGATGAATTCAGCATTTTCACAGATTTTGTATCTGAGACGTATAGAGCAGGTGTGAAGGAGGCTGCGTGTTTGAAGTTCAGGCCCTGAGGGCCTGAGCGTGCCTATTCTCTGCCTTTTATGGTTTTTCTTATGTTCCTATGGGATAGTTTGACCTTGGAACAAAAACCTCTGCTGGTTAAGGTCATACCTTGCCACACATTTTGCCACCTAGTGGCGCTGTAGTACAGGGTAGTACACCTTATAAGTAAGGTTATAGTCGCTCCACGATTTGACTAATGCGGTAAAAAAAACAGTGGGCTGTTTAACATGAACTATAATCCATTGAATAAATAATGCCTGTTTTGTTTAACCAACTAAGTTCTACGCAATAAACCTCAAAATATCTTCAACTATAACAAGGTCTCCAAAAGTACTACTTTAAGTATCCTTTCACGTATCTCAAAAACCAAGGCCAATATTGGCCAAATGGGTGTGACTTGAAAGGGAATCTAAACCATCATAATAAAAGTAGGAATACATGTTCATGTTCAATTTTACCCTACAGGTATTTGCACAATAACTACACAAGAATTCTCTCGGCCACATATTGGTACATCTTTATTAGACTGATCTATAGATCTTTTTATGCGTATATTTGTTGACATGTTTCGAATTGTCTCATAGTCCAAGGGTGCGGTTCAGTTCAATTCATTGGATCATACTGTATAATAGCAGAAATGATGGTGCAGTTGCTCACAGTATCACTGGTTGCTGCACTATGTACCTCTGTAAGTCTTTTTTTGCTGAATGCAAATTCAAGGGAATAGCCTATTGTATGAACTTTTTATTGTCATAATAATTTGATTTATTTTCGTGTAAACGTGTAGTTGTTTTCTACCCAACCACATATTTATACTGCTATGTAGTTCCACAGGTTTAGCAGTGCAGGTTATCAGGTATGGGACAGGTTGACCTTCCCATGGATGCTCTAGTTCTTGCTGTACATGTTCATCATCTAATTACCGATCATACAGCACCTCCTCCACCTTTTGTAATAACCTAGACTGCTTACATTCAAATTCTCTTCGTTTACATAGAAATTATTACGTACCTAACATTTTACTACAGACATTGCTACATAGTCACAAGGTAGTTCACGTAACCATAGTGTAATGTGGTGCCAACACTGTATAGAAAAAATGTGTTTGCTATTCCAAATGAATTCAGTTATACTGTCTTGCAAGGAGTGAAACTACTGAAGTAGTGACATCTCATGTTCATTGGATCAGCATACCACGGCTACTAGAAAGTACAGACTTAAAACTATGGTAACGCGAAATTATCCAAATAATTCTTCTCCAGCATAGGAAAAAAACACCTCATCATAAACAAACTTCACATTTTCCGCCGGCACTACCTTCGCCAAACTGGGGAGAGCAACAGAGGAAGGCTTTGTCATTATCTTCTGAAGAAACCAGCCGTAGGAGAGACCAGTGATTATTATGTAGCCGCGTGCAGATGCATTCAATTAGCTGTGGTTGGAAAACCCTTGGCCACGGACCAGCTGTTTTGACGAGGAGGGGCTGGCTGTGAACACACCCTTTCCCACCATTTGGAACCGCGATGCTCCCAACCTCACACACTCTAGCCGCCGCGATGCTCCCAACCTCACACACTCTAGCCGCCAGGACGCTCAAAACCTCACACGCTCTAGCCGCCGCGATGCTCCCAACCTCACAGAGTCCAACTGTCGTGATGCTCCCAACCTCACAGACTCCAGCTGTTGTGATGCTCCCAACCTCACAGACTCCAGCTGTCGCGATGCTCCCAACCTCACACACTCCAGCTACTGAGATGCTCCCAACCTCACACACTCCAGATGCCGCGATGCTCCCAACCTCACACACTCCAGTCGCAGCATGGACCCAGGCACATCACAGACGCCAGCAACACCAAACAGTCCAGCTGTGTTATACCGTATATTCATCAGTCTAAACTATAGTGAATACAACATTGGTTATAGAACCTGTTCTACAATATTTCAAGGCCATGAACATATTGCAGCCTTGTTGATAAGGCAACGCAAAAATCCTCATATTGTGTCCAAACAAAGCAATCCACGTTCAGCAACTACAAAATGTCAGTTTTCACTGTCATTGCCTTACATAACATGCAATTGTTTGTATGTGAACTGAAACTATTCTTCAATGCACTCCTGATAAATTGTGTCATCAATCATTTTAGAGGGCTTAAAGAGAGTGGTACGAACTGACATACTGTTCTCTTTGAATAAGACCTGGAGTTTCTGAAAATTGTTTCAGGAAGAAAGCCACAAGAATGCGAGAACTAAATATGTCTTCAACCTTTGACAACATAATTGATGCCAGTTACACGGTTAAATAGCTTAAAGACTTGCACAAAGACAAAGAATGAAAGGGCAACGGTCTGCCCATACTGAATTGACAGGAACATACTTATTACTGAAAGTCACAAATGTGTGGTTCGTAAAATCCACTGTCCGACTTCAAACTTGGTGATATGCTAACTGTTCCTTCCTAACGACGAACCCGTATCTATGTTCAACCAGTCTTCTTGATTTAAAGAAATGTAAATAAATGTCGTAGTCAGGGCACGAGACTGTAGTATTTGTTAATGTATCACTGTAATGTACGTACAGTGGCTGTTCTGGACCAGAGAAAAGGGACGATGTCTTGTCCTCTGAGATGAAGGGTTTGTGTGAAAGGATTCAATGTCTCACCTGTTGTTGATGCAGGAAGGCGGGGTCTCTGGGGCTCAGTCCAACAAAACGATTGGATGTTGGGGTCCCTGGGGCTGAGTAGCCTGATGAATACACAAATTATACACACCTTATGAATACACATTTTAAACGATTGTATAGTCAGACACAATGTTAATCTTAAGGTTAGTAGTCATAAAAATTGTTATGAAAATGAGTTTTTCTTCATCAGGAGCTAATGTAAAATGCTACTCAAATGAAAGGCATAATTTAATATGAGGTGACGCCCAGACATGAATGATGGACTCACCTTCTGCTGATGTGGCGATGGGCTTGGTGTCTGGCATGGAGAGAGACACAGGTCTCACCGATCCATGGTGAGGAGAGGGGGCCAGGACTGGAGTGAAGTGACCAGGAACCTTCCCCCCCACCTGGCCACTGCTGGTAGGCTGCGAGGGAACCAGAGCCAGGACAAGTTACATAACAGCATTCTGAACACTGATCTATGGGCTTACAAAAGCAATGAGTCTGGAAGCATTTTGTAAAGCTTAGAATAATTGTTGTATTGTTATTGCTATTACTCCATTACGTCTTAGAAGATAAATTGTAGCGAAATGATAGTCAGCATTTCTGTTTTACAGTACGTGTTTCTCACAAATGATTTGACGAGAAAGATGAGATGCTTTAGATGTCACCTCCAGAAACTGTTTAAAGTTGATTTAAACATGATATTGTTTAACAATATATAAAATTATGTGTAGAATAAAAGTATTAATAATTTCACACTGAAACTGACTAATAACTTTTTTTAAATTAACTTCAAATATTATCATCTGAAGAAGGACTTTATTCATATAAAATAATGATCAAAAAGGGTCTATGTAGGTGTTTGGTGGGTTTTGGTCAGGCGATGTGAGGTTTGGGGGGGCGGGGGGAGCTAATCTTGCAGACGGTCTGAGACAGTCTTCAGTTCATTCCTCTGCGCCCTAAGTTCAAACCTCAAACGGCCTTTATGGAAAAGAATCGTGTCTACAGGGTTCCTTGAAATGTGAATAGAAAGTTTAATTAGAGTGTAATATAATCTGCGTTAAAGCATAAAACATCCTGGCGCCCGTCCATTATAGGAGCTGTGTTATTTGCAGAGTCCCTCCTCCCTCCCCACTGCCTAACCCTCAGCCCTCCCTTCCCTCATGCCTTTCCTCTCTCCCTCCCCATTCCCCTCCCTCTCTTCCCCACCCTCGTCCATTCCCTCCCCTTCCCTCCCCTCCTTCCCCCTCGATTCCCCATTCCCCCCTCCCTCCTCCTGCTAGCACCCCAGCGGAGGGCCAGTTAATTCTGTAAAAGAGCCGGGCCCCGGCAACGGCAAATATTTACGACCTTTATGATTCCCTGCGGTTTTCTCTCGAGTCCTGGAGATCTGGCCGTGTATGGGCCCTTTGTTTACAGTGAGAACAGCGGGGATATAAAACTCACATAAATATCTCACGGCTTTCTCATCTCATAGAGACCCCCCCCCCGGTCTTTCTCTCAAACACTAGACTCAGTGTCAAAACCAAAGCAGAAAGTCCACTGTTTGATTTATTGTAAATACAAAATGAGCACAATGTTATGTGCTTCTGTAATTTAGTTATGATTTTTGGGGGGCCTTTGTTTACTTTTGAATATATTGAGTTAGTTTATTGTATCGTTTCCTTTGTATAAGAAGGACTGAGCTGAAACCACATCATAACATTTAATTTCAAAGTGTTTCAACACATAAGAATGTGTCATGCTTGTGCCCTCTCACCATCACAAAACCCACCATTTCATTAAGCTTAAAAACCCCAACCAACATTCGTAAATATACAAAGAAACAAGTCATGAATTACAAACATTCCAATTCAAAAGACCACTGAGAAGCAGAAAACTGTACCATACGTTAAAGAGGAAAAGCTGCTTCTATCTTGATGAAATTGCAGATGGCGTTACCAACCTGACTGCTCTGCGGGCTGGACGGGTCGTACGGTGGCACGTAGCTCTTGAGCGAGTCGGCAGGGTTGAGGTGAGGCGGGTAGCGGATGGTGGGGTGTGAGAAGTAGGGAGCTGGCGCCGGGGGCAGAATGGCAGAGGCAGAGAACTGCAGGGGCGAATGTGGAGGAGGACTCCGGGTCGAAATAACTGACATCACAAAGAGAGGAAGGAGAGAACAGAGCGAATGAGAACATCCCGTAGACAGCACAAATGTATGTCAACAGAACAACAAAACATTGGTTGGTGAAGATGAATAAAGTGGATCCAATGGTTTAAGTTGCTGCTGAGGGATCATTTCCGGAGCTTACCACTGTGTCCTACCCCTGTTAGGCCAGGGTGGTGCTGGGAGAAAGTGCTGAGTCGGGGGGAGGAGTCCTGGGAGGAGGTGGGGCTGAAGAGGGGCTTCTCTGGCTTCTTCATGGTAGGAGAAGACATGTCTGCTGGGGAACACAAACACACACTATCTCAGTGGGACAACTTTTCGTCATCCTCAACGCACAGTCCTCCGGAACTCCTCTGGCACCTCAACCCACTTCCGGAAAAGCTTGTGCGATCAATCTAACGTTAGGGTCCACTTTCTCTTTTCAGACTCCCGCTGTGTCACTCTCTGTCTGTCTGTCTGTCTGTCTGTCTGTCTGTCTCTGTTATTCCAATGGAAAGGAGTATCCCTGTCTTTATGGATGGTAGAGGATACATGTCGAGAACAGATCGAAAGCGAGACCTTCTCTGTCCTGATCATGTCACGTTTCACACTGGGCGGCTCGTCACCTTGTTCTCGCTCGTGCCAGGTTCTGCTGCCGCTGGCTGGGGAGCTGGGGGAGGAGTAGAAGTCTGGCCCTGGTGGACTTGTCTCCATGCTTTCCTCGATGTTTATCGTCTTGGGCCTTTTGCTAGTAGGGACGAAGAACAAGTCAGATGTAAGTAGCGTGCTATATGAAGTGTTCAAAATCAAATCGCTCAATATCATGAATTTGGCTAAGTTCGGTCACGTACCTAGCATGTGATCTGGTAGAGCATGTGCGTCTACAGTCCGTACTCAACAGATATGTTCTAGTCAAGAGTGAAGTGGTTTTTCAATCCTGGTCCCCAGGGACCACTGTCCCATTGGTTTACTTGTTTCCCTGCTTCCCTGAGCTTAATAACGACCCAATCATTTGAATGAGGTGTATTGGAGCAGGGAAACATCTGAGAAATGCAAGTCAAAGGGTTCTGAGAACCAGGGTTGAAGACCACTGCTCTAGTGGATGGTTATGGTATTAAAGTGAACCAGAACAAAGGGGGTTCATGTGTGAGGAGCGAGGCCAGGACGCTGACCTTCCAGGCGGGGAGGAGAGGGAGCGGTGCAGCCCCACGCTGGAGTTCAGGTCATGGTAGTACGGCTGACTAGGCATGTCGGCCATGGAGAAGTTCACCCCTGCTCCTTGGGTGATGGGAGCTGTAGACACAGCAAAGAGCGGAGAACACATCCGTGTCTTTCGTTAATGCAGTACAAGTATGGGTTCTTGTGCTATTCCATATGCATTTTTTCACTGCTGTATACAATCAAAGCGCATCTTTGAATTATCTGAAATATCTAAACAAACGCAGGCTAGTTGGCGTTTTTTAACCCGCCATATGATGTATGTATTTTCATTAATCCCAATAATTGCAAAATAATGATGATGATAACAATATAAACCCAACATATACAGACATATAACATGGAACTTCCCCAAGGTGAGGATGACATTGAGATTGATAGTTTACATTCCCAGCAATATTCTGCCTTCTTCTTATGAAAAAACTGGGTAGTAGCCAAACCCACCAGCCTTCTGATTGGTCCCATCTGTAGCTAGCACATTCAAATAAGCCCTCACTAATTTGATCAAGTACTTAAACAGTATAATCAGCAACTGCCAAGTCTGTAACACTGCATTGAAACACTCACTGTAACCACATATAGTTTTACAACAAAGCTTTATTTTGTCTCTCGAGCTTGAAGCAAGAACACTGGGGAGGTAAGGAAAGTCTTTTGGGACACATTTGTGTTGGCGCATCTTTCTCTTAACTGAGGAGACGCAGCTTGGGAAACAGCGCCGCGTGGCTGGTTTGGGAGTCACACGCAGCAAAGCGGTTTGACTGCAGATCGGTTTGACTGCAGAGCGGTTTAACTGCAGAGCAGCTTGACTGCAGAGCAGCCCGAGAAGGCGTGCTGTGTGGAGCGCTGTGTGGAGCGCTGTGTGGCTGGTTAGGAGTCACTGACAGACTGAAGTGTGTGGGGCTCTCTGTTGTGGTCTGAGGTTCACCGCTGGCATGAGCTGCGCCAGCCGCTAAACTGGCAAGGGCAACCTCCAATCATGCCCTGGCCACGGGCTTCTTACCCCAGGGAACCAGCAACTTTCTCTTTTCTGTCTGTCTGCCTGTCTCTCTACAACGAGAGACATTGCTAAGTTTGGCTACGACAGACATAATTAGCATGTCAAATGTTAAGCAAGTTTCAAGTTACTACAGCGGAAGTGCATCGGTACCAAAAGGCTTGTTCAAACTCATCAAAGCTAGATCAACTGACTAGCTATATTACGTTGTGGCTGGCTCAAACAATGGTGACAATAATGAAAAACGTTGCCCTCTTTAACTTGGCAAAACAATGGGTTGCTTCACAAAGTTGTCTGTTCTACTTGGGCATGTCACAGGCCACCCTATCCTGCAGGGAAGGTGTCACAGCTATATGATGCCTCAGGGAAGCACTGTCCTCATCTAGCAGAGTACAGAGGTTCCTGGAATCTGTCCTCGTGTTCGCGAGGGCATGTCTATACAAACACAAACACGCAGACATAAAGGTGCTTCTCCTCTGTTGTAGAAGGGTGGACTTGCTCAACTGGATTTAATGCAACACTGCTGCTCCTTGCTTGGTTGTTAAAGAACCAACAAGATGGAGGGTTGTTGCAGAACCAGAAGTATGGAGAATGGTTACAGAACGATTATAGAGGCTCCAGCAGTACGGAGGGTTCCAACACGCGCGGTACTTACTTCTGGAGACTCGCACCAGCTCTGAAACACTGAAGACTCCTGATTTGATGAAGCTGTCTTCCAAGTAAACTGTAGACACAAAAAGAGACATGAAACGTTATTTTCTCAGTGTGTTAACACTATATGAATCATAAATGCAAACTGGCAATGGCAAACTGACGCAGTATGCCAAACAATGTTGACCACGGATTGAGTTTTTCAATCAAATAAAAGACGTATAGTAGATTGTGTGGATGTATAGGCTGTCTGTCAGCAGATCTGGTATCAAAACCTTATTATTCTCACTTACAAGGGATGGTATCATCAACCAACAACAATATATTTTCCTTGACAATGTCAATATTGTCTGCTGTAATGTAACACCTTCTGAAGCCTATGGCGCATTGTATGGATGCTCGGCCAAGAATGCAAAATCCCAACCCAGACAGGATCTCTTACATCCTCCAGACAGTCATTGACTTCACCGCCCCAATAAGCATGTAGACCTACTGCTCAGATATGACAGTACGATATGAGGCATGAGAGCGGGCTGGCAGCTACAAGCCCTATTCCTGAGGCCTCACACGAGCCAGCGGGCTGGAGAAAGAACTGTGTCACTATGGGAGCCCTCCCAGGGTCTGAGTCATTGGCTCAATGCTGTGTTTTACTTGGCAGCCCAATACGCAGAACCTGCTCTTGAGGTAGAAAACTAATTATGCTTTCCTCTATTTTCATTCCTGGCCCATGATGACATAGCACAGGTCAGCCTAGGAGAAAGACAGGCCAAGTGTTTCTAATGTCCTTCCACTTGGCTTGCAGACATGTCGAGTACGCTGGTTTCAAGAGTGGTACTGTACGATTCAATCGATTTCCTTTTGAGCAAGGCCAATTAAATATTTGTACAGCAAATCTTTTACTTGCACATTGCCTTGTCAAAGTAAATACTGTGCACAAAGTAAAATGTTAACTATTGGATTGTACTATAATAAATTGATATAATAAGGGTTGGACTACTGGCAAGGTACATACCTGGAGGGTTTTTGCCTGGCTCATTGTTACTCGGACTTCCTGACTGCCGTGAGTCTGCAAATACAATGACAGAACAAGATGGGATTTACAAAAAAACCACAAATGGTAGTTTATTTAAGAAATACCGCGCAGTATGTGAAAAGTGAATTCGTTTTGAGAACTACAAAGACTATTTCAAGAACAAAACCGGCCGGAGGATTTCATTGTTAAAAAAGTCTCGAAGGTCCCACCAGATTGACTAATGAGGTCAGATTGTATGGTACACTACGGGTCTGTACACGACGGCTACTCAGGTCATTATTAAAGTAAACGGTGAAACATATGGGATTGTGGGTATTTCCGCCAGGGTCGGAGGAGGTGTTGCACTCGGCCCTGCCGTGCACCACACAGAACAGGGGGAGGGACGGACATGCTCTGAAACACGAGCGGAATTCTCCCCAATGGGAGAAGTGACTGGGCTGTGGTATGACACCCTGTGATTTATAACGTTACCTCACGATACCTCTGCAAGGCCCTCTAGTGCTACACTGTCTAGCAGTCTAACCACTACGCTGTACTAACCCAGACCAGTATGTCAAGCTCAGACCGCAAGACTATTCTATGCACGATGGATGAGTTTTTGGTTTAAAAAATGTTTTCATACACATCTGCCCATTTGGAATGGGTGAGTGCAGTCTGTGTTGGTGTGCTCCCAGGGGGGAGTAAAGACAGGTTAGGAGTCGTCAACCAGGATGGATTTTTTTTAAAAGAGTGGAAGTGTCGAGCAGTTACCAGCTGGGTACGTCAGGACCCTCCTGAATGATTTACATGAGTGGCCCCACGTACTTCGAGAGCACAATGAGAAACACAAGGGAGATATGATCTACGTCTTTAGCATGAAGAGCAAGGGCGTGAGAGAGACAGAGAGAGAGAGAGAGACAGAGAGAGAGAGAGAGAGAGAGAGAGAGAGAGAGAGAGAGAGAGAGAGAGAGAGAGAAAGAGTGAGAGAGAGCGTGGACTCAGATAGCCTCACCTCGAAGCAACGCTGCTTTCCAACAAAGCTCTAATAATCTCCATTTCAGAAGTAGAGAGAAAAAGGAGAAAATTTCGAGAGGAGAAGGAGGAAAAAACTTGAGAGATTTATTTTCCCCCTCTTTCTCGCTTCCCCCCCCCACCCCCTCCTAAATTTGACCATTAAACAGTACTGCAAAAACGGAATGTTCTTGGCTGAGGCTCAACAATGACAAAGTAGGGAGGGAACAACAGCATACGTTAAGGGGAAAAAAATGTGTAAGTTTAACCCTGAATATTCTCTTACAGAAAGCAGGGATGAAAAATTGCTAAAGGCATTTTTTTAGACGCCGTTTTTAAAAAATGACCTGGATTATTATCATTATTCCATGGGAGAGAAAAAAATCCTCTGATTACACAGAATGTTTACAACAAACTCCTACAAATCTGTCCCAGGCCTGACAGCTGTTAGGGGAGTTTTAAACGTGTGTTTCGGTGTACCTGGAAGCACATTAGTGACTGTCGGCTTCTCCCTGCCCGCCCTGACAAACTCTTGTTCTCCAACCATTTTCAGACCCATCTATCAGTCTAGTTACAACTGCCAACTGTACTGCTCTTTCCTGAAAGAGAGGAGTGTGTGTATGTGTTTGTAAGTGTGTGGTATGTGTGAGAGAAAGAGAGAGACAGAGAGAGAGAGAGAGAGAGAGAGCATGAGAGAGGAAAATGCTTTTTTGAACAGACTATGGCTTTCATTATGAGGGAACAGGCAACCATGACAAAAGAGCAGATGGTTGTGGCAATTAGGGAAGGGATGCACCATCTTCAACTAATAACCCTTGTGTGGCATCAGGGGGAGCCACCAGGGGGCGTCACCTGGAAGAGTTGACATGGGCATCTGGTGTGTCAGTCAACCGCTCTCCCTCATCTGCAGGAGGTTCACATTGTGGAGAGACTGAAAACCTCTTCCATCTGACCTTTCACCTGTAGGCTGCTTTCTACCCCATACCCTCACAGGACTAGCTGTGCTTTGAGAGCAGCAGCCAAGTTCGTCATTACCCACATGGCATTCAGGATCACCGTGAAATTCACACGAGAACAAAATCATCATGGCATCTACCGGCCACATGCTACCTTTGGAATACTGCGATTCAGTTTCCAGAGTGTTTGAAGAAAACTCGTGTGGACCTACAGTAGGAGACAGAACCCATCCGGTCTTCAAATAAACAACAGTAAGCTGTACAATAAGCCGTGGATGCCTGCAAGGTTGGACTACGCACTGGAAGCTTGGCACAGCTTGATTAAGGCAGATACCAGAGCCATAAAAAAAACATTCTTGGCAGCCCTGTTACTTGTTTAAACAAACACTTGTCCATGAAGTAAGAAAAAAATGCTGGAATTGAGCTCTTTGCTCTTCTTCAGCGTTTAGCAATCGCAGAAAAGGGGTGTATTCATCCAGTATGTGGTTCTTTATAGGGGGAAACACGTACTACACCACGGTAACGAACCTGGCAACTAGGAGAAAAAGCAACAGAATGGCAATGTCAATACTCTCTTCCACTGTCTGTCTCGTTGCCTAAGTGATTCACTTTCCTGAATTTATAAAAAAAAGTATTTTCTACCCAGCCCATCGTCTTTTGGCATCATACCAATTTCTTTCTTTCCATATTGACAAGCTCCTAACCCAACCAACACTTCCTCACACCCTGATCTCGCTCCCTCCTCTCTGTCTCTCCCCCTGTGTCTCTCTCACACACACACACACACACACACAACACTCACTCACAGTGGGGAGAAAAAGTCGTACAGTTTAGAAAAACTTTGAGCTCACAAACACACACTTCTCTCCCAAACAGGACACACACAAGCTGCAGATGCATGCCGTCGACATTTCAGGAGAAACCCGTCTGGCAGCCATTTTAGATGCAGAGCGGGTCTGTAGCACATGTATAGCTGTGGCTGCCAGAGGCAGGCTGCACAGCCAAGACGCATTTCAACAGCCTGGGAGGGGCCGAGGGGGTGAGCTCCCGGAGAAAATATCTCCCTAATTACGGGACCGCTCAGACAATAATATTTCAACAATACAGCTGTGCTAGTGTAAATATTTGATGTGGCCACACTTTCTGTCTTCCTCGAGCAATTTGGCCGAGCTTGTACTGTTAGGAGAGCAAGCTGTCTGACTGCCTGTGTGTGTGTGTATGTGTCTGCGAGTGTGTGTGTTTGTGATATGTTCAATGTCTTCCTCAGCTCCTGTTTTCTATCTTTCACGGCTTTGCCATGATGACCTCACTATGTGGCCTGCTTCCAACCGCGGCACAGTCAGCTCTCTCAAGTGTTGCGCGTTTACGGGCTCTGTGAACAATCTCCTCGCTTGTCCTTAGAACTTTGTCCGAATATCTATTATCTCATGGCTTTAATTGCTGTTTTTGTGATAATATGGTGATAATATCACCATATCTGGCATTTTTTTGACATCATCATTCCCCCACGAAATTGTTCTCCTTATCCATCTATCTCTCTCCCTCATCTCTCTCTCTCTCTCTCGCCCAGTCTTGTCCCCGTCTCTCTCTCTCCCTCTCTCTCTGTTTCGGTCTTTCTCCCTCTCTCAGCCTCGCTTTGTTGAATAAACAAAGTGGCCTTTATCAAAAAGAGCCGTTACCCAAACAACCAAAACAAAAGATAGGGGGAGAGTATCAGTAGAGAGAGGTGAAGGGAGGATTTGATCATGACAGGCGTTGTGTGCCTGTGGGCAGGCAGCATCCATCTGCCATCCAACAACACTTAAACGTATGCCTACTGTAGCATCTCTTAAAGGGTTGGCACTTCACCTAGCCAACAGGAGAAACATTTTGAAGAGAAACGAAGAAGATGTTGCAGTGTATCTGGCGGCCATTTTAAGGCTTCATCAGCAACCGATGGGAGCAAAAACATGCGTGGCGAAGAGGGTACACTGAAACACTGAAACAGGTCACAGCTTTTCAAAAATAAAATAGACTCAAATGAACACGAAAGCTGGTTTAATAACAATGATTAATTCTTGGTTCGATCAAACAAATAACAACTGTGTGTGTCTAGTTTTTTCCCCCCCACATACACACTAATAACGAGAGAACGTGTCTTTCTTTTCCTGGAAAGTCTGAACACTCTACAACGTCTCCCCCTTAAACTCTCATGGAGTGAAAAGAGGAGAGCTTTTACAGCGTCAGAGATCGCAGACTTCTCATTCAGGTCAACAAACACTGGAGTCACCCACAATCACTCAGAGCAGATCCCGAAAACAAGGCCAGCCAGGCTAGCGAGACCGGGCCCAGGAACGGAAGCACATAAACACCAGATTCACACTTGAATTACAAGCTCACTCAGATAGCCAATGATGCATTGATACCACAGATACCGTTCCCATCCACACGCATTTTTTCAGACAAGTACACCGTGCGCGCACATACACTCCAGTCGAGGACTAAGCAGTGCTTTGCTCGTGTGCTGCTCTGTGGTAGTGCGGTAGACAACAGAATACAGAAGCTCTTCTGTCCTTTGAACAATGTCCAGGCCAGCCTGTCCATCTCCCACTCCACCCGCTACACAACGATGACTGACAAAGCACCAGTATATGGCTTGACATTATTCGTTTTCCATGAGTCGTGTGAATTTTCAGTCAGACTTGATCATCCAGTGCTATTACTCTGGAGGCTTTATGTTATACGACTGCACGCCCTGGTCTGAAGCCAAATACATCTCATCATTCACTCTCTGAACACAAACCACGATGAAACACACTGGGTTATGAACTAGCGAGCTTCACTGTCGAACTGTTTACATTGAAATTGCAGAGAAATAATGGGTAAAAAACCCTCACCAATGTTCAAATCTATCAAAGGTTGGACAAAGCTTAGTTGTTAGTGAAAGGGGCAGAACTTGAGCTATTTCTTTCCCTGTGTGGACACCAAGCCGTTCATGAGGGCACAGGCAGAACAGCGGGGAGATGGAGAGACTGTTTCCATTTCTCGCAGGAGCTCACTCTTGGCCTGTAAAAAGGAAGAACTATTTTGGCGAGACAAGATGAAGAAGGGATGGTTGAGAGAGGGAGTTTGCCAGACTATAGACTCATTATGCATGCATGTTTCTCATTCATGGTCGTGGGCGAGGAGGACAGAAGGAGGGGGGGTGGACCAATGACATTCCGTTGTAGTGGCCCCCCTCCCCTCCCCCCCAGTCTGGGGGCTAGCCGCTAGGCTAATGAGGTGACACTCACCGTCTGGAGGCCAGCCAACACAGTCTATTAACTCCTAGCCAGTAGTTAAGAGGAGAGGAAAAAGGGGGGGGGGGCAAGGCTGGGAAGAGAGAGAGGGGCTGCCGTCCACCGGATGGGTGTTTAGTAGCTGTGAATGCAGCAATGGGGGGCTAGTCTGGAGTGGGAGGGGGTGGGATCATGGTGGACGATTATGTGCAGTCTTGCTCAATGGAGGCAACGCTGGGAAGGGAGGGAGGAGGTGGGAGGAGGCGCAAAACTTCCCCAACCCCCAGACAGGCCCTGACAGAGAGGCTGTGTGATGTGACTCTTCCCCCCACCCCTCTTGCCCCTCCAGTTGGATAATTACCAGACAAATGTAGAGGTCCCCTGCTGCTAAGGCCCCTGGGAGCCCACAGAGAGACAGTTCAAACCTGCAAGTCTTTTTTCTGCTAATATGGTGAGACAGCGAGAGAGACAGAGGGGAAGACAGACAGGGAGCTCTAAGCTCTCAGGTCTGGGAAGCTCCAGTGCTCCTTGAAGACATTCTGGTCCAACAACGAAAATGGTTCTCTAACACTCAGCATCAGTTAAGGTTTACATTCTTACCACTCTGAATCATTAAGTGATTTCAAAAAGGTCTGATTTCTTCTTAAGGTTTCTATTATGACACGATGACTGTTCATTGTGGTCATGTGGTCAAAACATCTCAGGGACATGATGAACTCATTCTATACATTAGAGAATGATAGTGAAAAACATACAGCTCGGAATTAGGTTTTGAATACATAAATAACAGTGTTAAAGACCTAGAAGGGTCTTCACCCTGTAACTCCACGTTGGTGTCCTCCATGTCAGCAACCTTGAGGACAGCCAGCAGCAGCACTCAGAAGGGCAGCAGTCCTGGTGGTCATGGGGGGGGGGGGGGAGTGGCTGAGCTGGAAGGAATCCCCACCAGTGACACAGTGCTCTACCAGACAGGCAGCAACAGGGTGACAGGGTGCTCTACCAGACCATGCTCTGCTAGACTGGCCCCTCTCCAGCTGGGCAGCAGGCCACGGAGGAACTCTGCCACTTTGTGCCACTGTTTGTACTCGTCTGTGCCAGCAAAGCAGAACACAAACACACACCTTAATTGGGATGTTGAAGGAGTTATTGGATCACACATTATGTCCCCTCAAACATGAGTTCTTGGCCCCAGGACAAATGGAGAAAGCCTTGGGAGATCTTCCTGGCTGTGCCGCCACTGATGTTTAAGGACTCAGGTTTAGGGTGGAAAATACTAGAGTACCAAGGTGAAGGCGTCATTATATTCAAGTGCTGTTACTATCAGAAGTCAAAGCAGTACATTTGCCATTACATCTCACTGCTGGTTCCTTCTCTGCAGGATTCACTTATTCATTCTATTTGGTCCTTGTTCATATTCACCCGAAAAACTGTGAACCGTTTGTGTGCGTTCCGTCTATAACAGCCCCCCAGAAAGAATTAGATATGTGTAGCAATTGAAGCAAGCCAAATATTTGAGCGCGCACCGCAGGTGGGCGGAGCTTTAGACTGCCGGATGAAAGACTCCATAGCACCGTTTAACAAACATAGCCCCTGATGGATTCCATCCACACTCCATGACATGACCTAGTCCTACACTGAGACAAGAACTCACTTGGAAATGCCTCTAATTCAGGCTACGATGTTTTCTTGCTAATGATCCAAATTGTTATTCTGTATTAGTGTGAAAAAACATGTTTGAATGCATCAGAAGAGTACGTTTTCCTCTAGATGGAGGATAGAGGATTGATAGGACGTGGGTAGTGGTTAAGAAGTGGTTGTAAAGAGACAGCAGCACAGCTATGCCAGTTTGTAGAGTGAGAGAAAACAGGAGGCCCACACTGAACGGTCAGAGGCAGCCGTTCTAATCGCATGTGGTTTGGCTGCCGAGCAACCGTTTATGTGGCCAACAGCAGGGAGAGGAACCGCAAAATTATTTTCAGATTGTCTTGTTTGTAAGCCTAAAACAATGTGACGCTCAGACTAGCATTGAATCGGGGGCTGATCTGTTTTCCGTAGAATATGGCATTTTATTAATGATATGTTAATCCCATACATTCCGGATTTAGCCTTCCGAGCGACGTCAATACATCGCTCGCTTTGCCACTTCAGAAGTGCATCCATGGAGTGAAGCCAGCTCAGGCAAAGAGGAACCAAATGCTGATAGACTGTGCAGCGTAAACCCCAATCACTCGCTTGTGCTTACTTACAGTCTGATTCAGATGACAGCACCGTCACTCGCCCCGCTCTGAGTCCCCACTGAGGTGCTACCTGGGTTCTGTACCTCTATCCAGACCTGTGACTGTTTTCTCTATTATGGATACAAGGGAGTACTGTTACGCAACACTGTCTTACATTATGTTTTGAGCGCTCCATTAGATAACAATAGAGATAACCATTATCCACGCAGTGGTCATGGTTAGGAGAGCAAACATGGTTGTACTTTGCTGAAGCTCAAACCAGAATCATAATTACAGGTTAGAGACCATGACTCTAGACTGCTTCATCCGCTTCCTACTAACTTGCGCTAGTTTATTTCAGCGTTTTAATAAACCCAATGTGCCTCCTTCTGCAAGGTATCCAACTGCATAGAAAGACTCTTCAAAATGTTACTCGTGCTCACGATTAAATTCAAGTAAAAGTACGGTCAATTAACTTGAATGGGCAGAATACTGTATATTTCGATCTTCAGACAGACGTTTTGATGTTTACTATGCTCTTTGCTGGAGGTTTACCAAGATGTAGTCAAATAGTAAACTGAATCATGCAGGTACCGCATTCACCAACCCCAGCTATGGCAAACCTCACAAGAATGCGAGAGGTCTTTGTTTGCCGGCAAATTTTGGAGTGCTGCCAAATGACTGTGGCGATAAGAAGAACAAAGCCACTTGTCATGTGGCCTTATTCTGTGGGTCTGGCGTGTTCACAGGCACCTTGACAGAAGCCAAGTCATGATCTCCATCTGCTCCTGCTGCACATTCAGCTGTGGGACGGGGTCTCTTGTGCCACTGGTTTCAGTTCCCCTGCCCTCGCGATACGGCCATTCCCACAGGCTCCCAGATGAGGATCTCAGCAAATATTCACATGGATGACGGCCCCTGCGCTCCAACATGTTGACAAGGCACGTCAGAATGACATCTTGCAGTCACTTTTTCCACAGTTCGGGTTAGTACACGAATTCCCCTTTTGCAGCTACTGCTCCCCCCCCCCCACACACACACACCCTACCGCCTCTGCCCGCGCCCCTCCCTTCTCCCCTCTTCCCAGAGCTCCTTCCTCCACTTCCTCAGCTTGTCCACTCAGCCGGACCACAGGGGGCTTTACACCAACTTCCCAGCCTGCCCCCACAAGCTTTGCTTTCCACTCAGACGAGCATGTCGTTTTCACTTCTAAGCGGCGATGGCGAACGTTGAGGGGATATGGTGGCTGGGGTGGAGGGGTAGAGGAGGGGGGTGTGAGGGTGGTAGAATTAAGCATGGGTGAGGGGTAGATGAACTGAGGGGGTGGTAGGGTTAAAAGTGTGGGGTAGAGGAGGAGGGGGGTGTGGGAGTGGTAAGTTTAAGAGGGTGAGGTAGAAAATGAGTGTGTGTGTGTGTGTGGGGGGGGGGGGGGGTGGTATGGTGAGTGCTATGCCAGAGAAGGTTCTGTCTAGGATGATCAACAGACCTGGGCAACCAGGCCATTCTGTTTGTGTTTCATAAAGTTATGTTTATCACAGGGCGTGCAGGGTGCCATTCAAGGCCGAGATGTAGAAAGCAAGAAAAATGTTGCACACGGTGTCCTGAGTGTGACTCGATTCCTTCTCTCATCGCCTTATGCCCCGCGCCCTCCCCTCCCCCCCTCCTCCTCCTCATCATTCCTCACATGAAAACACCAGAGAGCAACACACACACACCCACATTCCAAGACACCTGTGCTCATACAAGGAAGTACAGTCACTCGCACGCGCCCTCACATTAAATCAGTTCCATTGTGTGCTGGAACGTACAGTAGCAGTCTTTTCACCTTTCTCACAATGTGGAAGGTCAGAAGCCGACCAACCTTTAAAATAGCTAGTATGCTAACACCTAAAGCAGTCGTCATTTTTAACCTCAAGCGCTTTTCCCAAATCTGGGGGAATCCCCCACACACGGACACTTCCCAAGATAACCCAACACACTCTAATCCAGCCTAGCCAAACATACTCTAACCCACCCTTACACGAAATCTCTTTACTGATGTTGAGGACAGGCCTACAGCTACACCTCTTGCTGGTTGGCAGCCCAGCAAAAACACTTCCTTCCTTCACTTCGCTCATGGTGCAGCGCCTGGTCCAAGTCACTTGAACTTGGCACAAGCTCACCTGGAGCAGCCAAGGACTTCCAGACACATTAACCAAAGACACTGGCAAGAGGGACTACTCCAACAGCAAACGCTGAACTGAAATCCTCTGTAAAACAGTTCAGTGTTCTACACAGACATGGTAATCCACGAGATATACTCGTGCCATGGTGAAAGGTTTTAAATCAGTGAATGCAAAACACTGAATAAATATGTATTACGGTGTGCATTTTAGAATACTATTGGTGTTCACATTTGGATTGTTTTGGAATATACCAACTTTAACAACACCGCAATATTAAACTTTCCTCAATATTTATAGCAAAACGTCCCTTGTCATACCTTGCTCAAAGAACAGAACAGTGCACACAAAGGGACTTTTTTTTACCAGTAGAAATAATTACACAGATCATGTCGCGCATATGGAATAATTTTCACACATAATGTATTTCCTCTGCGAAACCTTTGAAAGGCTAGGTCTACAGACTGAACGGTTGGACCGCAGACTGAACGGCTGGTCTACAGGGAGTCCTCTTTAGGAGGAGGGAAAAGTATGTACGCAGGGGAAGAAGTGGGGGGTTGGGGGCGGTTCAGGCACGCTCGGTGAAAATATGCTTCATGTACCCGTTGAACTTGGGGCCTGCATAGGCTTCTCTCAAGGTTACAACAGAGGCCTCTGCAGCCAGCAGCAAATGAAAAGAGTTACTTCCAAGTGGCGTTACATCGAGGTTTCAAATCAGTTCAATTGTATCAAGAATGTTAAATGGAACGTGAACGTTTCACTTGTGTTTGCACTTACTGTGAGTGTAGCGGGATTGTGTAGCAGACATTCCTTTCTGTAATCCTGGCACTTAGAAAAATCTGCGTTTAGCTTTGATTAGCTTTAGCAACCATGCTAGCTCAAAGGGATAATGCAACTCATCCAAAACCCCTCTTTCATTTGTAATAAAAAAACATGTAATTTGGTAGTCTACTTAGGGATTATGCACATTTTTGGAATTGTTGTAATCTAAACAATGGATCGTCTTTAAAAATATACCGTGTCCAGAAAGGCCAAAATAATTCCTGCTTCTTGATCATACAGTACAACATTTGGAACAGACAAACCGGAGTTAAAGTTCTAACAACTGGTTCAGTACAGATTAACTGTGACGTTTCAAAGAAACTCTAGTTCTTAACCCTCCAGGTTAAGCTGCTGCTAACCTCGAAGGGTGCAAGTGTCAATGGCCCAGATACCAGGGCCAGCGACCGCCTTTGACACCACACTTCCTTCCTTGCTGCAAACCCATGGAGACCCGACTGTGTATCCGCTGAACGCCCCTGAGCACTCAGACACACAAAGGTAGGAAGCAGTTGTCAGTGCCTGGCCACATTGTGATGAGGTACTAAATCACCTCTTGTTTCACCCAGCGCTCACTGTACACGGTGCACCGGAGGAAACCGCAACCGCAACAACCAGAGCAACAGCCACCAGTAAACACATCTTCAGGGTTCTCTGAAAAGAGCGGAAAACACACGACTGGGCTTCAACCTAATGATTATCAAGCTCTGTGCTGTAAGTCGCTCAGACTGAGTGAGAATGAAAAGGAAACAGTCAGCCACGTAGTCCACCCAGTCCTCCAGCTGGGTTTAGGGTCAGTATTTAGGGTAAGAGTTAGAGGCTGGGGTTAGTATTTAGGGTAAGAGTTAGAGGCTGGGGTTAGTATTTAGGGTAAGAGTTATAGGCTGGGGTTAGTATTTAGGGTAAAAGTTAGAAGCTAGGGTTGGGGTCAGTATTTAGGGTAAGAGTTAGAAGCTAGGGTTAGTATTTAGCGTAATGGTTGGTAGCTAGGTTTAACATTTAGAGTAAGAGTTAGTAACTAGGGTCAGTATTTAGGGTAAGAGTTAGAAGCTAGGGTCAGTATTTAGGGTAAGGGTTAGTAGCTTGGCTAATCACACCACAGGTGCCAAAGCGACAGCATGGTCAGCCTCTCAGGAGTATAATTTCATTTGTGAGGTAACTGAATACTATAAGCATGTTAAATGCAATAAATAATTAATTAAGCAAATTCACATAGCAAAGTCAAATGATATAATGTATTTTTTTAAAGTACTCTCTTCCAATGTTAAACCAATTAGCTAATTGTTTTTAAGAGTAGAAAACAGTACAAACAAAATACACCTCCTTTGTAAAAAAATAAATAAATAGCGCAAGCTTAGAAGGAACACACTGTGGATAGCACAAGCTGGTCCTGTTATTTACTCTAGTGTCCACATGGCCACATGTCAATGGCTAATAAACACCAGGCAGAAGGAACTGGTCACTCTGCATCACTCCAAAAATTAGCAGGCCATTAGCACCTTGTAAAAGGAGCACTTTTCTGCTTTACAACAGATTAGGTCTGCTCTTCAAAAGACAAATGAACAGCAGCACCATAGCCACAGTCACATGCCATCTGCATCTTCGCCATGAAAATAGAAAAATGTAAATGTCATTAACAAATCCTCACAGTTTACTAAAAGAATACTCAACACTGTCATCATTCATGCTTTTAAAATGGTAAAACAACCATGTTAATCCATCCATCTATCTATAAATCATTCAATCAACCAACACAACTAAGATTATTCTCAAGATATAGAAACAGGCTACACCATGAAATGCAGTTCATCTACTATACTGTCATTTGGAAGTCACTCCCAAGAAGCAAATGTTCTCTAAAACATTTACATGACAGTGTCTTATTCTAATTACGAAGGGTGTAGCTTGGATGTGTGGATAAACAGTCAACTAGACATTCAAGTTAGACAGAAAATATTGCGAGCCAGGCATCCAGACTTCATATCAGGGGTCTCTAGCGAGATAAGAGAAATAGCCCATCAAACACTATAAAGGAGCATGGAAGAGCTACAGAAGATGACATGAAAGCTTATTATAAGTCACTAGAGGTCTGTGATGAGGTGGCTCATGTGTCACTTGAGGATCCCCTCTGAGGCAGGAAGCAGCAAACAAATAAAGCGGGATGAAGGAACACACGGAGGATTAGCTTTATTTGACGCGCTTTCCAGTGGTTATGATGTAGCGTAGAGATAGAAGGGTCTGCGTTTCTTTTGGACAGTCGAGGCATCGTACGCTCTGGGGAACGGCCATATGTAGAGAACTGAGAGGCAGAAACTGGCAACACGAAGAAAGCAATAGCTCGCTAGCCAGCTAAACTGGGTCCAGTTTAAAAGAGACAGCCATATCCAAGACAAGCATCCAGTATGTAACGAGCTCTAGCAGCATTGGAGGTTAAAAATATATATCTGCAGCTCGGTTGGTGGGAAGTACTCGAACGACGAACGCTTTTCCATCATTAGCCTCGTCTAACCTCATAAGCAGGATGTGACTTCACGCAGAATGTCCCACAGAAGACGGTTTGGTGTCAGGTGCCAAGCTGGAGTGTACTGTAGTGTTGTAAGACACATGGACAATTCCTGAACCACAGATGGGAAATGAGGGGCCAGTTGCATTGAATCTACTAATAAATCAACAGCCTCAGCTGCTTGCTGAGCACAAGTGTTTAGGAACATTCTATATCTACTTGTTTGTTTTTTGAAGCAGTTGAACTTAACCCCCCGTAGTGGTAGACAGACGAGGTCTTGAATGGCACCACAGCCCACTGTGATTGAGATGAGGCCATAGGAAGAAATGCCTGAGAGAGCCTTTTTAGGTCCAAATGATACTGGTCCATGACACATGGACTGCTTAGCGTGAGGGAGCTCTGAAACCCTCACTGCACGTGGCGCTGAAGAGCGTGGCAACATGCAGGCCACAAGACTAACAAGCTAGTTACCGGCGGGATCCGTTTGAGTTTATTTTGAGTCGTCTATGATTTGCAACTACTTCATTCGGGGGAAACATTCTTTACAATTGCATATTGTGGAGCGTGGTGTTTTCAGTCCAGTAACGAGATCTACTGCTTTATGCTCATTTTAAAATGTCTACCTCTGACAGGTACTCATTAAGCAACACAGACCAGCAGTATTTTCTTATGTCAAATACATTGCAGAGCTTGCTGCTCTTTCCTGTAGCAAGCTGGAGGATTTAGAGCAGGCCAGGCACAATTAGTTAAGTGTAGCCTAAATGTCCAGTTACTGGGTTTTATGTTTCTGTACTACAAGACTATCCGTTTTGTCTTGCTCCCTTGTTTTATGCGTGAAAAAAAAAGAAGAGAGCCCATGTCTAAAGCAGATACCCAGCTGAGCACACGGGGTCCTGTCTCCAAACCATTCGCAGTGACTTCATTTTGATTTCCTTGCTGTTCTGCTCTTTCCAGCACAAAGCCAGTGGAAGCCACTTTCCGCTTGTTGTAAGCAGCTTGGCTGTCCCCCTCGTCATGGTCCCGCCCAGCAGCCCTCCTGGAGGACTAAGCCCTCAGTTAGACTTCTCCGAGCCCAAGCCAAAGTTTTAATACGGTGTCCAATCAAAAGTGATTAAGCATCACAGAGCACAAACAATGCTGGCCCTTAAATCCCTGTGAACCCTCTTTCAGTTGAGCGAATGAAAGGACACTCTGTCTGCTGCAACAGATGACAGACGCGTTCACCCCCACCCTCCCTGTAACACAGGCAATCCTGTGCAATAACTATCTCTGCTTTGGGGTGGATAACTTACACAAGCATTGACAAGGGAGTGAGACATTGTCAATAAACGTTCCTTCGTGGGTAAGCAGTCCTCAAGATGACACTGAGAACCAGCCAACAGCCTGTAAAGAGTGAGGAGACCATCTTTCCGGGCCTAGTGCAAAGGAATGATCCAGAAACACACTCTCCATACAAGTCACAGAGGCTAACGCACACATATACACACCTCCACATTGCTTCATACCAGTCCTTGTAAAGAAGTAACATACTGTTCAATAGTCTAAATCACTGAGCAATACAGCTAAGTCTTGGACTGGTATACACAATTTTTTGGGGGGTGTTAAATCAAATTATGGACGACTTGCACACAAATGGCCAGCAATCACAATGCATGAAGTATGCTGTATGTAACACAATACCCTGAACTAATACATTCAATGCAGCTAGTTTCTGAAACCATATTGGACAGTTAAGGTTTAGGGCATGCTGAGGGTAAAATGCTGCTAAAAGATACGTTGATATTGTATACTTAAGCTAGTTTTGCTTCAGAAAAAAGTCTCCTGCTGGGGTAGCTTATGGAATGGAAAGATTTTTGGTTCATATGGTTTAAGAGTGATTAGTTTCGTTATATCAAACCAACAGGAGGGGCTCGTTCAGCATTTCAGTATGTACAGCTGTGACCTGCTAATTATTTTTGACAACTTTATAAATGTTTCGCTTTTTGGGAGCCTGAGAAAAACACGTCACTAAAAACGCCATGACGAGATATGATAAGTATATCCTTCGTGAAGTTGTTACAGAACATGTCTCAAAATGACAGCGGAAACCATGGAAACACACCAGAACATTTGCTACAGTAGCACCACATCTACAGGCAACCACTTCCCAGCGTTGCATCTTCGGCATGGTCCTCACAGCTGGCCTGTGAGGGTACTGCAGTGAGATGGCCACCGTGCTGATGTCTGAGTCAGTAGTTTGAGAAGCTACTGTAGCTAGCCAGAGGGTGAGAGAGACTCTGAAACACCAATTATCTGTCCAACTCTCTCTGTTTCTCTCTTGTTGGTGCTCCATGAATATGTTGTTCCTCCAGGTAACCTTTTAGGTTTGTCCACAGGTATGTCTCCAATTTACGAGGATTTTCATTAACTACATTGTATCAAAATACAAAATGGTATGAAGTACATTGTGCAATGTACAACAAACTCCGTACATTGTGTACAGATACAATTATTGTGCATCCATAAATCACAGAATATGCCTAAATAACCACCCTGATACATATTATTTACAATGCATCTGCAACGGTTACAAATATTTGCATAACAACGATACACAGCTCATTTGTAAAGGTCAAGTGGAAGAGACTGGCAGGATGCGTGTACATTGCACAGTTCTGCAAAATCATCCCGCTGGCTCACGCACTGCAAACCCAAAACACTGGAGCCGACCAGAGTCACAGCGCACTAGAGGTCAGAGGGCGGAGCTGGTAGTAAATGACAAGCTGCAGACATCATCCCCTCAAGACTGGCTCCCTGTCAACAAGACCAGCAACACTGAACACTTCCATCTGACTCGGGTTTTCCCAACGTAGTCCCAGACAGCCAACCCGATGCTGCTGGAGGGCGGCTGGCTCGCTCCTGCTTTCAATTTCTCTACTGTGGGGCTGGTAATGGCTTTGCTTTTTGTGGTCGACACATATGGTGCGTGTAGTCGTATCGCCTTGTCTCCCAGTCACAGTGTGTGGGTGTAGGGGGGTACAGACAGCCCCCAGCAGGAGTTATGGGGAAGGGACATGCTTCTCATTACCGCGGCCAAGAGCCATGATTCCTCCAACCACAGCCACCACCATTGCTCCCTCAGAGTGTGGAGTAAAATACACGGTGCCTACTTACCCATGTCCGTAGCCATGAGGCT
Organism: Plecoglossus altivelis; assembly: GCA_036571765.1. Taxonomy (NCBI): domain Eukaryota; kingdom Metazoa; phylum Chordata; class Actinopteri; order Osmeriformes; family Plecoglossidae; genus Plecoglossus; species Plecoglossus altivelis. The sequence continues at coordinate 4,493,784 of BROE01000023.1, read as the reverse complement.
CTCAGGCCTCAAAACTGGTAACTACACTTCCATCTTAATACCCTGTAGCTAACCCAGTATTAAGGTTTAGTCTTATACAAGGCATCTCAAGAAAAAAATGCAAAAAGTCAGTTGCACCTTTGAAGTCAGGGCGATTTTTTAACCAAAACAAACTCTACATCCTGTTGCTCATGGAGTCTTACTTCCTCTTTACGTTCCTTCACCTGAGTCCTGCTAAACCATAATAACATGTGATTACCTGTATTGCTGTGCATTGCTAACGCAATTGTGCAGTAATTGGCCATTAAAACCAATGTACAAAGATGTTGGAATAATTAGTTGGTACCCACTTTTTAATACCCCTAACAAACTATATTATTAGCAGATTGGTACTGATGTGAGATGCCAAATTGCTTGGTTAGAAAGCACATGTGCACCGTTTCCTTTCAGCAACTTGTCAGCACAATGTAAGCTACATTCATAATACTGTCAATGGCTCAACTAGCTTTTTAACTGTACATTGTCTATTCATCTTATGAATATTTTAGTATTACCAGCAGTTGTAAGCTTCGAGACATGAAGTATGATTAAAATGACTGAATAAAGTCAGAATATCATTCACCATTTCTGCTATGGATACCTCGCTGGATGACCTTGCAAAACTTGTTTATTCGAGCTGCGGTACTAGTTACTTTAGATCGCCCTTATTCAGTTTCCTTATCAGGGTTTGTCTGGACAAATCTTGGACACAAAGCACCCATTTTGTGCTCCTCTCTGGAGATCCTGTTACAGAGATCCAGACACGGCCAGGCAGCCATGCCTCTGGGAGAGTGGCGTTGGTGAGGCCGTGCGATTAGCTGCTTCCTTGAGTTCAACCATATGATACATGTGCACTCCTCTTACTTCTCTGAGCACGCTTTGTGCCTCACCGGAGTAAAACGATCGGCAGGGGCACATGATGTCATGCCAGGAGAATTCAGATCTATCAACCCCATGACGATGTATTGTACGACACAATGTGACAGGCCAGACACACTAACCCCGCCTGTGACAGTACATACAGTGCCTGGCACACCCTCTGAGGAACCCAGTGTATGTTTGTATTCTTATTAAAGGTGTGTGTAATTATTTAGAGAGGGAGAGTGTATGAAAGAGCCAGAGAAGGGGGAGATAAGGAATGAGAGAGAGAGAAAGACAGAGGAAGAGAGAGAGAGAAAGACAGAGGAAGAGAGAGAGAGAAAGACGGAGGAAGAGAGCGAGAGAGAGAAAGAGAGAGAGAAAAAGGGAAAGAAAGTAGATTACAATACAGTTACTCCTAAGCATTACCCGAAGCCTTTTACAGTGCATCAAGTGGCTTCATTGTTCTATTTCTCAGAGCCGGAAAAGAAGTTAAGGAGAAACCGAAGAGAGACAGAGTGGAGTAGAAACTGCTCCTTGGCTAAAACCTGCTCAACGTTCACTGACCTAATTCCGACAACCAGCTCAGGAAGAGTATTTCTCTATAACTGTTACGCAATACCACCCATGTTTATACAGGTGGTTGGTGAGAGAGAAGACACATACAATAGAAGGTCTTGTTTGGAACCACCTCATTACTGTAGGAATACAGAGCTTACAAGGAACGTAAACACACACACACACATTCACACACACATACAGACACGTCCCATTTCAAGCTAAGTGGCTCAAAGCATGAGAATACACAGTTTCAAAAGTAAAGTTTAGTTTTAGGCTTATGTACGCAACAGTATTTTGTATGGTCCAAAAAACAGTCTGACACTCGAAGGATCCTGCGCTTCCCTCCAGAGAGTGAGACTTGGGCCCCTGGTTGGCCCTTGTGTTTGGCTCCAGGGCTTTGAGACATCAGGTCTAAATCCAACAACAACATCTACTTGGCCAGAGTTCAAACCCACCGACAGCTACACTAGTCCAAAGGTGGCTATGCAAACCATTGTTTATGCAACAGCACACTGCTGCCAGGCATATGAGGAAAGGGGGAGGGGCCTGTTGGACACAGATTTGCAAAGCATTACAACAGATCCTTAGCAGAGTTTTGCATTTGAGCTATTAGTACTTTACAGTTTGTTATTCTGGTCACCGCTACTGTAGCTGACACACAGCAACAGAAAGTCAACAAAGGTTTAGAAAAAAAAGATGCTATATTGTGACACCCCTTGGCGCGGGAAGGCAACTTTTCCATTTGCAAACCCATGTTCTTTTTTTTTTTTGAAAGCCACACAACCGTTAATTGTAAACACACTAAGGTAATTGTCCTAAATGCTTAATTTTAACACAGATTAGACACTTTATCTAACCACAAGAGATCTCCCCTGCCAAAAAGAAACTTCAGTCATTGTTCAAGCAGTTACAGTATGCTCAGAAGAATATACAAAAAGAGAGAGGCGTGTTCAACATAGTTTAACTTGCGTGCAGGAAGGAACTTAATACACAAATAAACTATACGTTTGTTTTGAGTAAAGCTCTCATGAGTAAGAGTGTCGAAAAATGGTTGGTTGGCGAGGCAAGGGTCCTCTGAGGTGAATACAAGGAATTTAGGTCACTGCAGCAAAGGCGTATAACCAGCTCAAGCCGTTGCTTGGTGAAACTGGGAGGCCAGTGAGAGGGAAACCGGATTGTTCGACTTGAGCCTGATTCCAGGCCCAGACACAAACCCAGCCATAACATCTCTAATGATCTCCGCTCACATAAGGTACATTCCACCAATAAAGGGTGCTCTTAGCAACTCAGACTTAACCTCTGGCCCCACACTGGGAGTGGCCTGTCTGACCTTTTAGGTACTATGGTACATGGTTGTCTGAGCATTAGGAGTTTTTATAATACTGATCATGGCATTGTTCAGGTCTAAACTATTAGACAAATCTACCATGTATACATAATGCTCTTACTGAAGAGTGGTATGATTTCCATTTGTGAGAATCACAAATAATGTCTCCGCAAACTGGTCACACCAGAATGCCGACCTTGTCCCAAGAGAAACCCACGAGTCCCACGAGTTCGTTCTGGCTTTTACACACACACACGCACACACACGCACGCGCGCACGCACGCACGCACGCACACACACTTGTGTCCAGATTCAGACACACTGACACACACACACACACACAGTAAACAGTCTTTATTGAGACATGAGTACTTCTATAAACACAGACAAGTACTATTGAGGGTGTCGCGCCAGGCTGAACAATAAAGGGGAAAGTTCCTGGACGTTCCACACAGACGGTGTGTATGAAATCCAATTATCAGCCCCGGCATTAACATTCCACTAGTCTGGCAGGTGACGGCTTCGTCTTAGCAGCCGTGGGGCCACAAGCATGGGACAGAGTCGCCCTACCGCACCCTGACAATGCAACTTCCCTGCCCCCTCCCCCCTCCCTCCCCCCAACTCCTTCTCCCTCCCCCAGCTCCCTCTCCCCTCAGCTGCCCCCAGTATAAAGACATATAGGGGGAAGGAGTCGAGGCGTGGAAAGGGGGAGATCTCTGGTCTAACAGCAACACTAGGCTTTTCTTTTCTTCTTCAACAAGGCCGGCTGGCACTATCAGTCAATGGGCCATTCTTCCTGCTGTGTCCCGGGGTGAGAATATGTTGATGATAGATAACATGGCTAAGATTACCACTGGAAGTTTACGTTGGGAAAAGAAAATGCTAATGAGATCAATGTCTCGCCGGCCCATGAATTAAACAACTTTTTTTGTTGGTGTGAGAATTAAAAGCTCATATGGGGGCAGAAACAAAGGACTGTATGTCCCGCTATATGTCACACTTTTATGAATGTATTACTCGCGTCAAGCCTAGTTTTGAATAGATTATCATGAAACGAGGATTGGACTGCTGTGAACTGAAAATTCAAGAATTTCATGGGAAGAGAAAGGCAATTCAATGCAAAAGAACTCAAACAAATATTGCATGCAAGTATTGAATATTTTTTCTAGTCATTTTCTAATTAAATTGGCCACAATGTTAGGCCCTTAAATTGGCCCTTGGCCACAGAGTTTAAAAAATTCCATGTCCCAAAAACTATTTGGATTCAAATCAACATATTCCCAAATTCTACATGTGCCTTAACACTAGCTGGCATACAAATTGGCTCATCTATTGAATTGACATGAACTTTGATAACATGTCCCTTTAAATAAGGCCGTGGTGTACGTGACAGAGTGCATGTGATATTAGAACACACAGGTGTCCTGCGATGAACTCTGGTCAGAGCCCCTATATATAAACACCCAGTATATCAAGCATTTAGTACTCTTTCCATCATGTCATCCGCTCTAAGAACTCTGGGATACCTGTACAACCTCCGGAGATTTATGAGCGTCACGCACACAAGCTAGACGAGCTATAGTCAGTTCTGGGGGCAAGCGTGACCAGATTCTTGTGTGTTAGTCTGCGCAGTACAGTTTAGAAAAGTTCTTCCCCTGGTGCCATTCTCCTAAATAAGGTACTAATGTGAAACGAAAAGGAATGTAAAGCCACACTGAATCATGGGCAAGATATGTGCCTTAATTATACTTTAATTATGGTCAATTAGATGATTTGTAAAACAGAGTGTCATTGCAAGAGTTTGCAATAAATTTCCTTTGAGATAAAAGGTCAATCCGTCCAACACAACAAAAATATCAGAAGCTAAATACCTGTGTAGTAATGTGCAGTGTCCATAGGAAAACTAGATTTCCATTCAAATGTAATGATGCATTTGCGTATGCATTGTACAATCTTGCAGCACATGCCGTATGTAAAACCTCGACGTGAGAACACAAATAAGAAAGAACGAATCACAAGACTAATTGTTCGACTAGATAACATGGGCTTCTATTCTCCTCTCCCTCCACGCAGGCTCTCTGGCTCCCACAGCCTCCTCCGGCAGGCCAAGTCTGAAGCTCCCTGGCCGATGGCTGTGCAGGAGGAATGGGTGGCCACACCGTGGATTAGGGTCCCACAGTGGCCCATTGTTAATTGGGCGCCATGTGTGAAAGCTACAGAGAGATTAGTTTGTACAGCTGCTACCATTTGTCATAACTGCCCTTAACAAGACACACATGGCAATCGGAGTTACAGTCAGGGGTTTATACAAAAACAAGGCCAATCTGCCTTTCAGTTTGAGGAAAAGACTGGGAGCAGAAAGATGAAGATGTGTTTGAACTAAGAGTTGATTTAAAAGGATTCCCTCAAGAAAAGGCTGGATTTTGCCTTCGTCCATGTTTCATATCCAAAGTCAATGTCAGAAAGGGAAAAAGAGGAAAAGGAACAATGGAGGTTTAAAGGCCAACATGAGCCTCGTTGTACATCGTGGTATTCCTGGCAATCACAACGTCTGAAAGTGAGAGCTGGCCCTAAGTTTCACTGGCACAGCATTCAAATCAGTATGTAACCCAATGGATATAGATCAAACATCACTCAGCACCTAGCATGGCAATAACATTATTGAGGTATTAGAATCCCTTTCGAGAGATTGAAAGCTTTAAACATTATAATCGTTTTTTGTGGGGTCAGAAATTAACAACGATTGAACATCTACTTCATCCATATCCTTCTAAAATCATATTCAAAGCCAGTTGACGGAAATAACGTGGAAAATAAACAGTTCAACTTAAACGCCATACTGCTATCAGCGCTGGGCTGTTGCCCTGCTGGCGACTGTTATGATAAAACTCATTAAGCACTTGTATCCTGTTGGAGAGCCCAGCTGGGACGATTTTAAGTGGTTGGGTGTCTGGCCAATTTGATGTAGGTGATACAGCCTACAGTCAAGAGATTGTTCTACAGAGGGCATTGTTAAGAGTTGTTTTTTGGGTAGGATCAGAAACAGAACTGTGGGAGTATGTGCACCATCAAGTGACAGACATAATTCCACTCAAAGTAGCGAATCAAAAAACATGTTACTTTTTGTTCCCTCAATACCCATGTACAGTAGGCTACCTATGAAAGGTCTTACAGAGTTCCTGAAAGAATGATCTGTAACGATTAAACGGAATCACAAATGTGCGTTTGTGAATGGCCGTCTATCAAGGTATGGTGTGCAAGTCTGTTTTCTGTGAATCCCCTTTTCTCTTCAATCTCTCTCTTCCTGTAGACTCGACCTCTTAAAATGTGCTCTCCCCCCCTCTCTCACTTTCTCTCCCTCTCTCTCCCTCTCTCTCTAATCCCCTTACACAGAGAAGCTGTGTGAAAACAGGATATGATTATCACAAGGGGGAGAGTAGCTGTCCAGAAACACTTTGACATCTGTCGTTTCAGTGATTTGGGATTTGTTTTTGTGTTGCTCCAACCCACAGGATGTGCCGGTTCTTCCCCCTCCCCTGCTTTTCACCTAAGCAGTTATTTTCCTCACAATTTAATTCCACGTAATCGTTTCGCCATAGCATAAAAGAACAGCAGTAGATGTCATAACATTCATTATGCGCCAAATGAACACAATGAGACATCGAACATTTGATGGTAGTCGTTCTCTCATCCCACGACTGAACTGCACAGTCCATGCAGGTTCCCAGTTCTAATGAGGGAGCTATGAGAGGTGATTCTAACATATGTGAGGGAGGAGTCTTCCCTGACTTTGACAACTCAATGGTTCATCGCTGATTTCAAACCCCCCATTCCCAAGACCCAGACACCATATCCCCTCTTTGACCCACAGGACAGACATTATATAGAATTCCACTGGGGATTCACCATGCTAACAACAGCATGCCCACCCCAAAGTTCACTTTGTACAGAGCTGTAATGGCTGCCTTTTCTTTAGTCTTGTCTCTGGGCCCTGGTGAGCCATCACAATGAAGGGCCGTACTGTACCGCAGGACAAAAGGAGGGACAACCATCACTCTGGGTTGCTGATCGCTCCTGTCTGGACTCTAAAGACTAAGATGGGGCCAAGCCGTCGGGTGGGTGTGGGGGGTACTGGAGAAGTAACCGTCTCCCGGGCAACCTCTAGGATGGTCTGTCCCTTCGCTCCGCCGCACCCCGACCCACCTCCACACCCTCTCTCTCTTTTTTTCCCCTGCCATCATTCATGGTCTTATTGCTGGATGGAGGACGGGATGCACGTTGGTTTTCAATGCCTTGGATCTTAATGTCGCAGTCCAGTTAAAACCTGCCTGCACTCTTTATGCATTACGATTCTTCTTATTCACAAAATGGACCCCTCTCTCTCTCTCTCTCTCTCCCTCCCTTCCTCTCTCTCTCTCTCTCTCTCACTCCGTCCCACTTCCCCCTCTCTGGCTAGACTCCATAGACGCAGCCGCACACAGCTGGCTAGAGTGAGTAGGTCCAGTCTAGTAGGTTGGCTGGCTGGCTGGCTGGCTGAAAGTGTAAGTAGGGCCTGTCCAGTAGGCTGTCTGGCTGGTGGAGGACAGCTGTAGAGACAGCAGCCGTTGGATAGGGAAGTTCAATGAAGGTCGTTGAACATAAGGACAGTGAGGTACAGTGTGTGGTGTGGGACATTGGGGGAATGTACCCATTTGTCTTCATTTTGGAGGTCTGGTGGACAGGGGGCTAGCTGGGAAGAGTGTGAGGCGCTAAGCCTCCTGTCAAGTGGTCTCTAGGGGAGCACATTCAGGAGTTCTCCCAAGACCTGAGAGACCCACTTAGCTCTGGATGTCCTTCTAAAACAGTATGTGTAGACTGAACTAAAGCAAACACATTCAAACCCTGTTAAGAAATCTTTTTCAGACCCTAAAAGCAAATACTTTGCCTCACTAAAATGAAAGTAGTTAGAGTAGTAAAATATTTCACATTGACATCAACATTTGAATGATGCTGACCTAATCCAATACGTAGATTTTGTGTTTTGATCCCCAATAAATGTGCTTTTTGTTGTGTTAGTTCTTCTGGTCGGGATAAACTTGACCCTAGCTCTAACCCTTAGCCCACAATTGTATTACCTAATCTTAAATACACAAGTTCAACACCCAGACCAAATGGTAACCTGGCCAAATATAGTAGGTGAAAGGCCTCTCTAAAGTGCTGCATAGTGCAGCGCTTATGCTCTGGAATTCTACAGCGTTGTCGGCACTGGGTTACCCCGTTTCCATAGAGATGTGTGTACAGGGCACACAAAAGAGGGCAACAGAAGCAACACAGCCTGTTCCAGCCTCAGGTACTGAACTGAGGGAAACCCTGCTGATAAGGACAGGTTTACACTGACCGGCTGACCTGGTAGCAGAGCCCCAAGGCTGCCTTCAGAGAGAGGGCAGGAAGCTAAAAACAGGGAGCTTGAAAACAAGCTCAGAGAAGGAAAGTGATTTATTTTTTTTAAAGGGATGAAAGAAGAACAAGTCATTCAGGAGGGTTCAGGGTGGCCAGGGAGGAAGGGGTTGGGCCATTTCCTGGGAAGAGGAAATCAATAACGTGGGTGAGCAGTAGACCTGCTAGCGGGTTGTAAATGGATTAAAGGGTAAGAATCTGTGGGATGGGTTTGGGCTGGCACAGAGCGAGGCAGCGTGCACCGCAGGCCTGGTTGCATACTGATGAAGAAGCACACACAGCGCATCTCAGGGGAGTTTCGGTCGAGGGAGAGCAGGTGGGAGAAAGGGATGATGGGTAGCGAGTCGGATGGGCCGGCCTGGAGGAGGGGATGGGGGGGATGCAAGGAGAAGGCAGACACTGTGTTTAGGCACAGACCTCCTCTGTTGCCCGAAGGTCACCCTCTCTTGACCCTGACTACACCTCAAGTGCAATGTTCCGGAAAATGAGGGCTAACCCGCCCCACACAGCGTGGCTGCACTGGCTGCAGGGCCACTTCACCACATTATCATTATCATAAAGACACTTAGCTGACACAGGCCATCACCTTAGACCGCTGCTGGGTTTGGATGTCTGCTGGCCGGTTGGTGGGTTTTGTGTTTTCCAACTGGAATTATGTTTGTCGCATTGAATGTATTTCTCTCACCACTACACTCACTGAACCACGAGCAGTTCGCATTAGGCAGGGTGAAAAATGGCCGTCATGAGACAAGGCAGTTTGACTCCTATAAGGGTCAACAAGAGGGCTTATAGGTAGCGGCCGGCTCAAAAGAAAACATTTCCTCCATCTCTCCTAAAACCTAGTGTTTGGTTAAATCTGTTTAGCTCAATTTAACACCTTGACACATCCCTTTACAGAGGTTGTGACCCTAGGTTCAGGAGACAAGGCTGGGGATCGTAAAACAGAGCTCTTTAACATGACAGAGCATTTTAGGGATCATTCATTTACATAAACAACAAAGTGCGGTAGGTTTAGGGGAAGACATTTTCCTCGTGTTTTATGGCTGTGGTAACTTGAAGCAACTGAACAACATGAAACGCAACTTAACACATGACTCCTGAGCTTACCTCATTTTAAAAATACTTGTCTGTCATTGGTTTATGTAATGTTTAAAAAAAGTTTTTTAAAAAGCAAAAAAAGAATGACGCAGTGAATAAATCAAATACATAAATAGGTGCACTAAATAATAAAGACTGATTGAAGATGGATACAAATTAATAATAAAGTACTAAATGGGGGGGAATAAATAAATAAAAATCCACCAGCTAACAGCATAAGTGAACAGCAGAATGCCACAATACATCCAAAACAAAAGTCCTTTAGAAAAGGACCAACACTTGGGCATAATATCTGCCAGTACCTCGCTTCCCACTTCCCAGTGCTCATTCATCGGGGCATCCACCAGTACTATGGTTCGCTTTGCCCAGCCGAACAAAGTGACCAAGACCGACAAGCCTATATTATACATTATAAATAGTTGTGAATGAAAACTACAGATGATTCCATAGGTGTGCTGTCGTCAAACAATAACGAAGACGTTGCTTGTGTGCGGTAGGACACAGGACACTTGGTGACCATTAACAAAGACACCGGATTCTGATGCAATTGTGGCAGTTTGGTTGTTTCTTTGTGTTTGATTGTTTGTTTGTTTGTTTCGTTCAGTTGCCACAGAACAAAGGCAGCAGCTTCCATTCTGCCAGTCAAAAACTTTCCAACGTGTCCACTGCATTGCGGATGCCAACCAACGAATCAAAGGCATGCTGCAAGCAGACAAAGAGGGTTTGATGCCAACCTCCAAACCTCTAACAGCCATTACTGGCGATTTCCCTGCCTCTCCTGGCATGATGCAAAACAAAATGGCGCCATGCTGCAAAACTCCCACAATATGTCTGCATCGTCTAGATGGGCACTGCCTGGTAACTGGATGGAAAATAATATCCACCTTTGCACCACAACAACACGATGTCCCTCCTCGCCGTACCAGTCCTACGTTCTGTTGGATTGTCTGCCAAAGTTTCGACTGAAAAATCTCACATTTCTTTTCAAAAGTTTGAAATATAGGTCAGCTCCAAAAACACATTCCATAATGAATTTCCAAATTCAGGGAAACATTTTAAAAATTAATTTGAGTCTTTCAATCATTTTACAGGAATCTAAGATAATCCATATTTTAGAAAAGAACAAATGATGTACGTTCTGTATTTCCAGAGAATTCTTTATGACTAAATAAATATAGTGTGTATTGTGAGAAATGGTATTGTTCACATTATCAAAGTAGGTGACATTTGAGATCCGTGCTGGCTGGCACCGAACAGTATAGCATAGCAGATGCAATGTTGAGAATCAGCGGTCTCCTACAAAAGACACAAAAGAGCGTCTGATGCCAACCACGGTGCCAATGGCAACCATTATTGTCTCCAGACTATGCCTTCTGCTTTCCCTGGCACTTCTTAAACACAAAATAGGCACTGTGAGATTGATGTTAATGAGCAAGCGACAGTATAGTATTTTTCGTCTCCAAAAACAATATGTCTGGTAGATTCTATGGCATGTGGTGTTAATGAAACTTCAGGTGACCTTAAAATAAAAAAGATATTAAATAAAAAGCGCAGTGGAAAAACTAATGGCGACAAAAACTAGATAAACACGCACGAATGAAAACATTATCTAGGACCAGACGGATTCTTTCAAAAGTGGCACAGGGATAGTCTCATAACTAATGGACCGTTTTAGAACCAACATTTAGATAAAAAGGAATATGCACTATACATCTGACAATGGCGCCTGACAATTTTACATTCATGATATGGTGTGTACCGATGAATGCATTCAAATGTTATTTAGGTCAAAAATATTTAAGTGTACTTTTGTTTTTTATGTTAATTGCAGAATCTGTCAGCATATAATTTGTCAGTTAATAATGTAAATGTATGTCTGGTGTCCTTTGCAGCTACATCATCTACATAGTTTTCATTCTACTCAATTAAAATGTACATCTATTTTAAATATTGGTTGGTCAATCCTTATATCTTATAGTTAAGTAACTTTGTTATTATTATTAATCTTTTAGCCCCTATCTGAGCTAAGAGTCACTTTCTGAGAACAACCAGCATCCATGCAGACCACTCATTGCTGATTAGACCAACTCCTTGCAACTGTGTTTTTACGTAACTTATTATATATACATATATATTATTTATAGATTTATATGTTTATTGGTCATACATTTTTGGGGGCGGGGGGAATATTTGGCCTCCGCTTAGGAGTGTGGACATGAATAACAATATAACACACAGATCCCCAGTCTCCCACATGACTGCCAAAAAGGTCAGCAGATGTGTTCCTTTTGACCTTGCCAACATAAAAATCAACAGACTGAGCCAAACCTACCTTGGTCCTGGACATAGTATGCTAGAAACAAGTCCAGCTCTTTGACTGACACTGTTATGTGATGCGGCTGGACGCAAAGTGCTGGGTTGGTGCAATGTGGCGACTTGACGAGGCGCTCCCCGTCAGTACTTTCCAAAGGGATGCCTTTGAAAAGTATGACCATGACCAGGTCCAGACGCCACACCTTGTCCGCCTGCCTCAGACAATCGATCCTGCGGATCTTCCCCTTCTGGTCTGGGTTGGAGAGGACACAGCACGGGTGTTTCTTCCCCGTCACGCTGAGCACAAAGTCTTCACGATACTCCTGACGGATGTCTTTGCGGAGTTTTGCCAGCAGCCTGGACGCCCATTTCTGCTTGACTTCAGGCTTCTCGCTCAAGAGCTCGTCTTTGACCGCACGCTCTTCGTCCTTGGACATTCGCTTCTCGTGCTTCTTGAAGTACTTGCGTTTCCGGGCCTGAAGGTTGAACCATGTGTAGGCAATTGCACGGACATGAGGAAGAAGTGCCTCAATGAAGGGATGAAATTCATCCTGTAGTTAAGACAGCGAGAGAGAGAAGGAGAGGGAAAAAGAAAAGTCACATTAATTTAATGAATAGAGTGAACCTTGGAAAGCATCATTTCAAAGATCAGATCATCCTTCTGATCAGCAGAAAACAGCCCAACCAAACTGTCAAATCGAATTCATGTCAGAAGTATGTATATATATATATATATATATATATATATATACACGTATATATATACACATATATATATATAAAAATATATTTAAACACAAACGTACGACAAAATGCAACAAATAAACCCAACTACAATTTCCTCAAATAGGCGGCATTGCAAAGGTTAAAGTATATTTTTGATAGTTTTGTTGATGCCAAAGAAATCATTACCAACATCTGCTTCACCATTTTAGACAACTGTATCACAAAAACACTTTATATGTCGGGTTACAGCACAAGAGCAGCCAAAAAACACACAGATGCGAGTAGGGGACTTTTCTCATTTCCAGAGTATTAGGAATAGTACCACTGAGGTGGCAGAAGGAGTCTGTGTTGCTCCTACCAAGCGATCCACATTCCAACAGGATCTTGACCTTTTCTGCAGGAAAGCACTTTGAAGGGGACTGGAGTGTAGTCAAAAGATGTATAATGTAAGGAGACTAAAAAAGAGAATGAAAAACTGGAAACACTAGCAGAGACTAACTGCCTACTAATGTTACGCTCAATTTTTCTTTAGGAGTAGAAAATTCCGTCTGAATTCAACGACATGTGTTTGCACAGGATCAAGACTGAGTTTGCATACCTGCTGAGTCACTGTGTGAAAAGGCAAATATGAATGGTGCGATGCTAATTTAAATAAAATGTTAAAAGCCACAATAGTTGCTAATGAATATACAACCCAGAATTGTATTCTTGACAATCCCAACTACGTTTGAATTATGATATTTGGAGAATTGCAATTCTCATTAATGAATCGAAAGAATGTCATTGTGGCACAGAGCAATATAGAATTTTACTAAAACATTAAAAAATGGCTATTCTTGCATTACTACAATTACATCACTATTTCAATTTCATTATTCACAATTATTTTTAACTTGCTTTGCTTCAAATGAATTGTGTAAAACTGAGTTTGATCTATCAGCGTGTTTAAATGTGGAATCAATTTATTTATGAATCATAGGATATAATGAACTTTAACAAAAGTTTAACATTAGTGGTCTCATTATCCTCATTTTCTTTTTAGATTAGGACAAACCACAAATATCCAATACCATTATCATGCTGTATTGGTAGTGAACACTGCTATTTAACCCGGAAAAAAAACTAAAAAGCAAACACAGAGTATCAGCAAAGGCTTAACTGCTGTGGATTTTTTCGGAGTGATATTTGTATGTTATCTGAAAGGCTATGCCACAATATAAGAGTCATTCAGACCACAAGCTAATGTAAATATTGTGATGGCAAACCCATTCCTTTCCCCCTCTATATGAAATACAATTTTGATAAAGCAACTGAACAGAACATTATATAAAAAATGGCAAAAGAGACTAAACTGGATTATGCAGAATCGTTTTATACATTGTATTATTTGATTAACTAACGTGCCTACAAATTCATAATATACCATCATACATTACCAAGGTAACAATACAACAAGTCAAAAACAAGGAAAGCAAAGGATTGTTAACTTCCTCTAAGAAATTAGTTAGAAAGTGGCTGTAGTGCACTTCACTTGAGGCCATAAAATACACAATCCTCTGAAGTACACCTAAAAACTAAACCACATTTCAGTCACTCACTCACTTTTTGCCAAGTAAAATATAAACAGCAAAACTGACTCAGCCACACAGCCATCTACTCTGTCCAACCATATAATCAACCTTATCATTGTTTTCATCTCCATTCAGTGAAAGTAGCGCAAAAAGCTCTAGTCTTAAATCTCAAAATGGAAAAATTATTGAAAAAAGAATCAATAAATTGGGTTTCTTTTGAATAGTATGTAAAGTTATTCGGTTGTACTCCTTATTTTCACAAGTCCATGTTTTACATTGCAGCAAATGATCAAGACCGACAACTTTACGCAAACATACGCACAGCATCATTTAATTGGGCTACACTGAAATCTTTAGTAAGGACAATTTGTGCACAAGACTCATCTATCGTTTGCTGCAACGTGACCATATATTTTCGATAAATGATTTAGATTCGCGTAAGCAACTTGCAAACTAGGAAGACAGGACGCATGCATATCACGACTCTACTCTTCAACACTTTTATTACTAGCCAACCAAGTATAAGCCAAGTCAAGCCATGTTGAAGCCTGCAAGTCGACGGGAAAATGCAATGCAATAGATTACTTTACAGGACAACCTACTTCAGCATGATAATGAAACAATAAACTGTTAATAAAATAAAGTATATACCTGAGTGAGACAGATTGGAGAGTACATCATAAACCAACTGAACACAGATTAGGTACTTCAATTGATTCCTCTGAGTGTATATCACTTTATCGCAGCATTTTTTCAAGCTCGGTATACATCATGCAATGAATATGGATAGTCTGTTAAGGATTTCCAAAGAACATCAATATAATTGTGTTGATCCAAAGCTTGCCATCTGCTAGTTCTTGGTTGAAATGATAAGGCAGGACTTCACAAATAGGCACTTTAAATTCCTCTATTTCTGTATAATTGATGAAGCCGGTGGATGAAAGATCCTTGCGCTTTTTCCCATTTTGTTTCAGAGAGCTTATTTATAAAGACATCAGAAATTCCGAATCACTGTATCGTTTCGCAAACTTAAAATATCCGTACACCTTCACTGTCCGCGATTCAACCAAATCTGATCCAAGGGTTTTTCCTCACGTAATTACTTAGTCACACTCCTCCTCCTCCTCCAACAAACGCATTCCATATCCATCCCACCGCCTCGTCTCCCTTTTAAAGCAGCATTATAACAATTTCTTCCCCTTCTCTCTCTTGCTGTTTTCAGACATAGGCTAGGCTGAGATTTTATAAGAGGAAGACTTTGGACCAGCGCCCCATTCGAAAAGAAATGGAAAGCGAAATTCCCTCACACATTAACTTCAGGACTTATCCGAAGTCACTGCTTCAAGTAGCCTAAGCTATCTATCTCGCTGATTCTCAGAACGACCGTAAGGCTATTATTGTGTGATCAACCGTGTCAATAACATCGAATTATGATTATATAATGGAATGCGGCGTAGCATACAACTTGTCAGACTACAATTATTTCATAATCTTTTAACTTCTATGGTCAATTCCGTTTTATTGACAGTTATCAAACCTTTAAATTAACTATTTTGGTCACAATAAAAGTGAAAAAATAACAGTAACAAATCATGGTGACATTTGCTAGACCAGGGTGTTACGCTGCGCAAAGATCGAACAGGCGAGGTAACCAAGGACTTATAATTAGGTTCTCTTATAGCCTACGCTCGACACTGTCATGAAATAAGGAACACTGGTGGCATGTCAATTGCACATTTTGGACTCTCACTGGCATTACTCCACGTTTGCGGGCATTTTGATTAGGCCCATTAGGCGATAGTTAGCCTAAAGCCTATGTTAGTGTTTATGTAAACATGTATTATCATTATTGTTATTATCTTCCTCATTGTTGTTGTTGTTATTATTATTCTAGTCTACTTAAATTAGGGCAATATTCACAAATTCAAAAAAACAATACAACTGTTTCGGTAGTGTTGGTAGTCCTATGAGATCGGAAAAATTACCGAGCGTGTTGACAGGCCTGCATTACAGTACAGTTCGACCGGTTCATTCTGCACAACTAGATAAAAAATGTTGCTACTTGTCACAACTAGTGTCAAAACGTTGTAGCCTATCAGTTCTTTTTGGCTAGGCCATTATAGTTTAAACTCACTTTTTAAAGGGACTGATTTGAACTGACAGCATTGCCGCCCTGTAAAATAATTTAGAGCAAAATAATTAAAATTTTAGGCTTTGTTATGGACATTTATTTATTTGGGGGTCAGGGTAAATCAACGCAACTATTTTATGTTTGGAAACAAAATTACATGTAGAGCATATTTCTCCAACCAGTATCAGTGAATGTTATAAACATGTAGGCTAAGTTTGGCTGATCCGCCTCGACAAAATGAACTACAACTCTTCTAACATTGGCTCTTCTATTCCCACTCAACCAAGTAGTGAGTGGGTTAATACTAGGAAGAGGCACTGATAATGTAAAACACCATAGCAAGAATTTTCCGAGTTCACGTACCATCGCACTGTATTGCATGGATAAAAAGGGGGGTCCTGGAACCTGGTTGAACCTGGTTGAAACAAGCTGGTAGCTTCACATTTCTCACGTTCAACTTTGTGCTTTTCAGTGCCTTTTCTCGTAGTGCTTGCAAAAAAAAAATCAACACCGGAAGAAAATTCTTGGGCGAAAGGCGGTAAAATCAAGCACCTTAAGCTCCTCGTTAAAAAAAATCTTTCTTCCTCTTCAAATCTTACTTTTGGATTGGTTTGGGTTTGTCAAGTTGAACGTGATCCAGAAGAGGCTGAGTTTCGGATCAGGGTAGGTCTCCGCCTTCACTTTCGCTGCCTGACTGCCTGTCTGTGCACCTCGCAGCACCAAAGAGAGCTTCCCTCTTGTCCTCACATTCTCGAATCTGATTGGCCAGGACCGTGGCGGCCTCAGGATTACACTGGCCCTTCACTTCCGCTGGTCTGTCACAGTTTATGGCTTCTATTTACTTGAATTGTACCCTGTATTCTATGCTTGTTAAGCAAATCGAAGAAGATTGTTAGATATAGCATGGCTTTTAAACATGAATTCATCCAAATCATTACATTTGTAACAGAAAACACAATGCAAGGAAATCTAGTTTTCCATATATATAAAATTTTAAAAGATTTTGGAGCATCCTCAGTTACTGTCACAATTTTGACTCAAGAATCATAATTTAAAACATTAATTGTTGATATTTTATAATATAACACCTATACCATGACAAACATGTTTTATGTAATGCATTTGTCTTTATATTTTTGTCAAAACTACGAAAGTTTGACTTATAATATGGCATGAATACATCTCTAATATGCAATATTTGCATTGTTCTCAACTCTACAGTCTCAGCTTCCTGTGTTGCCCCACTAATTTTAATAGTTACTTTATATGTAGTGCCATCTTGTGGTACTGAGTAGGCCTACGCGCATACACCGAAAAACACTAAGACTGGTTAATAGTGGGGTTAGGTAATGTTTAAAGGTCACATTGAAGGCCTGTAGGCTGTTGGAGGGAGAAAGTGTGAACATATTTTGCAATAAATAATAGAATACAAACATTTTTTGTTATAGTATCATAACAAAATATGCATGTTGGATACCATTTAATGTGTAGGAGTCTAGCACAGGTCAGCTGGTCAGGTCGCAGTTTTGACGGCTTTACTTCAACAGTCCAGTAGGTGACGCCAGTGTAATTATGAATATAGATGCGTTATTTCTTATTTCAGATTTAATGCCTGTCTGTGACTGCCTGCACAGATCTATTTCTTGTTTTGTTTTTTTGTTTTTTGCTGATTTCTTTGACAATCTGAAGCACTGAATTTAACAGCAAGGAAGCCATTTAAATTGTCTGAAGCTATTGGTCTAGATTCAGATCAGAACCTTGTAATGGGGCCTTTTTTGACTGGTGTGGGGCAAAAAAAGAAGTGTGCAAGTGTAAATTGCATTTTGGGACAGTGGCAGCCACAATCTTTTAAGTGTCAGCCTGTTACATCTTGCTTAAATTACAGCATGTTTGGGTTCAATGAAGACTAATAAGGTCAGAGTCCAGAGAACTATCTGTTTATCCACCACATCTGAGTCTAGTCTGCTGTCAGGAACCCACACCTTTCCACACCTATTATCTGGTTCATAAAGCATTGTCATTCATATAGCGTTTAATTTTTCTAATTTAATGCATACTACAGATACCATGACTGAAAAGTATACATGTATCAAAAAATAAAGCCTATACATATTAAAGTAGTTGTAAATTATTAAAAACAAACTATACTATTAATATTTTTACCTGCATAGATCATATATTATCATAGCATGATATTAATACACTGAGTGGTAAAATACATGCTGATGCAAGTACACACTGATTCAAATTAGTCAAAGTGGAACACAGTCACACAGTGATGACTCAAAGCAACTTCTTAATATAAACCAGACCCAAAATAAACTTTTAGAAACAAGTATCATTTTGGACAGACTTGAACTTGATAAAACAGATGAAGTACACAGAGGTATCACATAGGCAAAGAAGAAGGTCAAACAAAACAACACTTACCATCCACCAAGTCCTGGCTGCCATATCATAACATAATTGCCACTTTATGGAGTTCTCTGTTGGATTCCCAGCCATCACACTGTCTGTCATCTTCATTTGACACAGACTGGAACGAAAGACGACACGGAATCAAGGCAACATCCGGGGTGCCACACCGCTCTTCACACCAGCTAATAGTTGGATAGTACAAAAGAAAAACAGAAACTTGAAGACTACAACATACTGTACCCTTGTTGCCTGAAATGCTCTGCTGAGATTGGAATCATGATCTGCATCCCTCATACACCCCCTGCCCTTGTCTCTGCTGGTTCACACACGCACGCGCGCACGCACACACGCACATACACGCACGCACAAAAAACCCTCAGTGTGGATTAATTTTTTAAACAGCAGATGAAACCATTGAGAACAGGAGCATCATTCTCTTGTAAAGCCCCAGAGTGAGCCAGTGGGAGTAGAAGCTAGCTTCTTTGTGAACACTGCTGGCTGGAATTTGTTATCACTTGCAACTTGGCCCCCAAATGTTCCCCATTCATTTTCCATAAAACATAAATACAGTTCAGAACAAAACAATAAGTGTGGCACCATAAAGTTTTCCAATACAATTTTCAGCTGTTACTTTGATAAGGGCATATTTTAAACTGCAGACTAAATAATGAAGGTGAAATAAACATTTCTTAACACTACTTAAATGTGATTGGACACCTTTTGTGTGTTTAATCTAAATTGGATTATACATTTAACCTTTACCTGAACTCCCCAGTTTACATCTTATATATAATTTATAATCAGAACTGCCAAGCCGGATTGATCTACAGCAGGCAGCAGATGGTCACAAATGTGCGATTGTGACCTGAATCTTTAAATCTGACCTTTGAGATTTTTACTATTTTGGTGGCAAAATAGTTTTGAAAAATCCTGGCATTTATATGTAAATGTAATGTGTATATAAATGTAATGCAAGCCTAACTAAAAACTAAATAAGAACAATTAAATAAAAAGATATGCACCGATGATATATTTGACTGTTGATGGACCACATCTGAAAGAGTTGACTAATCAGATACCTTATTAGATACAATAATATATTGTCTGTATAATCTGTATTAGATACAGATTCAATTCAAAATGTTGCATCACACCCATGTAACCACTAAAATCACAATCACAATAAGGTTCCATGGTAAGAACAACTGTTTTTTCTCTTTTAAATCAATTATTTCAGAAAATCCCACGGCGAAATAAACCTATTGTTCAAATTAGTAAAACAATGCAGGCTTTGTCCCCCCCCCCCCCCCCCTAAGCAGTTGACATTTGATGATTCTGAGGAATATTTAAATCAGCTGAAAAGACCTTTTCTGTCCTGCCTCATTCCAAGCCTCTTCACTTTGCTGCTTCAATGGCAGCTGGGCTGCCCACTTGGACCGTGGGTAGACAAACATTACTGGCTTCAAACCACTGGAATTTAGAGACCATATGGCATTCAAAAAGTCTTTCTGAATAAATAAAACCTTAAGTTCTGCATTATTAGCAACACCTATATGACTCCCTATTTCAGTCACATGAGCACTTGCCAGGAAACAGGTGCAAACACCTCCGTTTGGAATCAAGAACACAAAAGTAAACCGTATCTTCAGAATCAAGATGAATCTGAAACTTGAGATCAAGAAAGTTTCACAAGGCTCATTCAAACCATCATCATCTGTAGTTAAAATGTCATGCATCTTGGTCCCTTGATAAAAACAGCTCAATTAGACAACGAATGAATGGCCCATTCTTTACTGTAGGCTTGAAGAAAGAAAAGTCATAGGCTTACAAACCAAAGTCTGTATTGATTTTGAACCACAAAGTCAATACATTTCACAGGATTAGGCTTAAGTTTCGTAATTGGATTTCTACTTTCTTTTTTTCAAATACAACGAGATAATGAGAAATCAATAGGTCAATCGATACATATTATTTTAGACACCTGCCACGGAAATCCAATCTTTAACATCTAAATGCCATTTGTACACTAGGTTGTCTGTGGACGTCAAACTTAAACATTTTCGTACCGTATGAAATGAGTGAAAAGCCCCAAACTGTTTGCGACAGGAAATCGTATTCACAAAAACAGTTTACTACATAAAGAAAGGGGGACAACAGAAGCCAATCCATCAATTACTGTGAGTGAAGACACCTGATGGCACAAACGAACAACCTTATGGGCCATCTGAACATCAATAATGTAGATTATTAACCCCTCGTGCTCTCTTCATATTCTGCAACTCACCCTGTTCTAAGGGTCAAAAAGGCCCCACCATCAACTCTGAAATGAAGCTGGTTAATTACATTTTTACTCTGTTCCCTGTTGGGCACTGAAATATGCAGCCATGCTGCATATGAATCAGGAAGATTTAGTTTTGTCTGAGTTCAATCAAGCACATGTAATCTAAATGTTTCATTGTAGGTAGTTTCGGGTCATTCTGACCCCCAAAGAGAGCATGAGGGTTTTAAAGAAGATTACAATGTCAGCCATTCAAGTCTGATTTCAAGTCAAGTACGGGCAAACTGGTATGTCCTCTGATTATTGACTCATGTAGAGCAGCAGTCTTCAGTCCCGGTCATGGGGACCTCCTGTCTTGCATGTTTTGGATGCTTCTCTGCTCCAAAACACCTGATTTGATCTGATTTGAATGGACGGTCGTTTGACTGAGCTTGATAACCACCTATTCATTTGAATAAAGTGTGTTGGAGCAGAGAACCATCTTAACATACTGGACATTGGGCCCTGAGGACCAGGGTTTTTAAGACCGCTGCACTAAAATACAGTTTAAAGCCATAATAATCAGTATTAACAATATTAATATTAATTAAATTCAGCAAGGTAATACTGCAAAAATATTTAGTCAAACCACTAAAAACATACACCTTACATATACCAAGATGAGTAAAGATCGATAATATAATGATGCTTGGATTTAACAAGGCCCATATGGAATATGGCTATATTAACTGACTGATATGGCTATATTAATAATGACCGCTTAAAACTTCTGACTTAATCCTAGTCCAGGATTGGCAAAACGGACTAATACCGCCAATCAGACTGCTAATAAAACTGTAGACAAGGCTTGCATCCAACAAGCTTAGTTCATGTTTATGAAGCACATAATTATTTCCTTTGTTCAACCAGATGCCATGCACTATAATGACAACAGGTGGCCCTTGATTAATTTGTATAGTTGATGAAGCATGTTCAACCAGAGATTAAAAAGAAAATTAACCCTTGATTGGACATCATTCTTTAGTATGGTATACATTCCTTCTTAATGATATACAATATATAGTGTAAGAAATGCTTGTTCTTTATTATTCTCTTCACATTTGTTTGTCAGATTAGAGGCATTTGTGGGCACAACAACACGGGCCTCCGTGTTCTTATTTTAATTACACACAGTATGGAAAAACAATGACTGTCATTGCAAGGAAGCGAGTTTGTACACCAACAGCCACCTGTCGCAATAAAGACAGAGTTCAAATCTGCTCAGTCCCAAATCAAAGCCATCATGCTGACAGTCTTTATCCACACTGTCTATAGTAAGACAAGCAGGGGGTGGGGGGACAATTTACTGATGGTCTTAAAGATGGTAAATGTTGTTTGCTGTAGGGTTAAGCCATCAGCCCACTGGTCGTAGCTTGGCTGTTTTGGATTTGTTAATGTCCCACACTGGTGTAGTCATTAAAACGCAAGGACTCAAGAACAATTTAACCTTTTATTTGGGTTTTGTTGTAACATAATATATAATACAATATTGATAGGGTAGGTGGGTAGTTGGATGGATGGAATGTTGGAGTTAAATAATTTGGATAAAAACTACAACATACACATGGACTTGCAAATGGTTTTCAAAGGTTACCAAAGTAAGAATACAATAAAAAACAAGTTTCAATCCAATCAAATATACATTAAAAGCCAACACCACAAGTGTCCATTCCCTTGGAGAGAAAAAAGTAATTTGAATAATTACTATTATTATATTTTGGAACGGTTGGTATATTGCTGTGGCTCAGACATCTTGTGACTGCAATGAGGCACTTATTTCTGAAGCCTGAGGTAAGAATAATATCTGATTTCTCTGGAGTG
The DNA here is from genome assembly GCA_036571765.1 of Plecoglossus altivelis. Lineage (NCBI taxonomy): Eukaryota > Metazoa > Chordata > Actinopteri > Osmeriformes > Plecoglossidae > Plecoglossus > Plecoglossus altivelis. The sequence continues at coordinate 4,471,189 of BROE01000023.1, read as the reverse complement.
TCGTTACCTTTCCATTTGGAGAGATCAGTGCATGCATGTAAACATGAATTTACAACATTCAATACAGGATGTACTGGGGGAAAACTGCCAACAGAGTATTAAAATGTCACATGAGGACATAAATGTAAATTGTTGAAGCATCGTGGTGTACATACATCTTTGATATTTGAGTGCTCCCTTTGTCTCTAATACATTTGTATACATATATAGATATAGATATATCTATCTCTATAGAGATATAGAGAGATATAGATACATCTCAATTTCTATATCTCTATAGAGATAGAGATATATTTATATCTCTATATCTATATCTGCAGGTTTTTGGTTTGAGTAAGAGATGCACAGTAAAGAGACAGTACTTGTAAACAGGCACAGTTTTGATAATATCCACATTACACCACAATATCTCTTAATAAGGTAAAAGCACAGTAGAAGAATGTTGTAAGTGTAAAATAAGAGAGAAACAAACACCGGAATATAAAACAGTCCAGTGTAAGTCACAAGAGAAATCTGAATGAAGCCCGATACAGTCATCTGTACAAGTACTCATTTGACATCTATTATATAATCAGGTATAATCTTCATACAGGATACATTCCTTCATAAATAAACTGTAATTGTCTTTCGTTTTTTGCTTTGAAGACACAAACTTCCACAATACAAATGCACAGGATTATCAAGTATGCTGTCATGCATCCACTAAACATGAGGCATTGAAAGGGATGTTCTCTGTGACTCTACATTTAAACCCTCAAATGTAAAGATTCTTCATGCCACTGCTGAGACCAGTGTAGTTTTCTTCTTTACATGGGCACTAGTGTTGGATCTCAGCAGCTCTCACCATCCCACCAGAGCATTAAGTTTAAAAGCAGAAAGTCTACAATACATTACTTCAGTAAATGACCACAAAACGTTAGTAAATTAGAGTTGGTAAACCCATGTATAAAGAGTAGTAGCAGTGTGTTATGGTCTACATAATGCAAAATTAGCCTACAAATTCTCTGACATTTGTTTGATGGCTAGTTCACCAAGTTTGCAGAATACCCTGAAGATATTGTAGAAGGGATGTTATCAAAACATGTTTCACACTATTTTTAAGTTTTACTCTATCAACGGCAACGGTTGTGATAATTATGATGTAACAACAAACATTAACTTTCCTTCCAATAGTCAGCCAGTAATTTGAATCTTAACTTAAATGGGCTCTCAGAGAAATGCTTACAGTTTAGGAAGAACAAATGGTATGTAATTGTGTGACAATAAATTAAAGGCACTTGTGTGACAGCTAAACAGCCAAAAAAGACAATTAATTAAATCAAGACAAATAATTTCCCAAATTGACCAGCAAATAGGCCTTTTTAAATAAAAGAAGTTAAGGCCACTATTTATCAACCTGAAACTGGAGGCACCCCTTCAGCATATGCCATTTGAATGAAGATTAAAGTAAGGCCTTTCCCCAAAATACTTTATTCCATGTGTAAGGAGCAGAAGAGACTACACATGTTGTTTGAACAAGAGAAATCTCCCAGTTCCCCCTGTCAATCTGTCCCTTACTCTCAAGAGAAGAGAAATCTGCCAGTTCCCCTTGTCAATCTGTCCCTTACTCTTAAAAGACTTGAACCAGTTCTGGCAGCTAAAACCGAGTAATGCACATCTCAAACCAAGAGTCTCTCCGTTCACGTGGCATAAAAGAGGCTCTTGAAATGTATCTCTGTCTACACAAAGTGATATGCGAGTCGAAGTGGTTGTCTCTTTCTCAGAGGGACAAACCAGAGGATTTTCCAACTTGTCCCAAACACCTCTGCCAGAGACAACTGCCAGGACTTCTTTGACCTGCATCTGTGAGAGAGTTTACGTAATGCAATTATGACGTCAAACTCACGTTCCGACTATTACTAATGTGTGTAACACATTTCAATAACACTTCACTGGTACTCAACTGATATAGAAAGTACATTCAGAAACCACCAATCTAACCACACAGAAAAAGCAGTGTTCAACACAGCATTAAACTTAGATAACAAGTGCCATATATTGTGGTTTAATACCAGAAATTGTTCGAATGGAAGTTGATATGAGGGAAGGAAGGAATTTAGCAAATGATTCCCATCCAATTATCCCTGAAGAACCTCGTTCCACCATAGCTTCAACTACTTTTCCAGAACGAGTGAATAACAACGAAAGTCTAAAACCATGTTGTTTGAAAAGAGAGAGAATTTGAACATTTTAACTCACGTGTCAGTTGAGAATTGAGACATCTTCTCAATAGTGGTAGTGTCCTACACCAAATAAAACAAACACAAAGTACAGAAATAGCCTCAACATCGATAAATCAAGCCCCTCTGTAAAATCAACCAGACACATTCTGAATTAAGTAATCTGCTTTTTGGGCACCGTCACTTCACCAACAGGCTTCCAAACAAAGTCATATCAGTACACTATCACAGCCAGTACTGTTCTGCTGGTGTTTTACTCACTGAGAGGATGCCAGTAATCTGGCTGTGAAAGAGACCGCTTATTCCTCCAAACATGATCAGCCCCATGATAGCTGAACCTCGGAGCAAAGCTACCTCGTGGACAGTGGTGAACTCCTACAAGATGACCAGAACAAGAAGGATTTGTGATTCAAACCATGTATGATGCAGCACTTGTACATCCATATTATACATCTACATATTATAGGATTCCAAATGTAATAACAGCTATTCCAGCATAGCCCTTCTGAATGTTTACCTGATCCTGTTTAGTCAGAGGTTGGAAGTAGTAGTACTGACAGAAGTCCAGAAACAGAGTGAACAAACTGAGGACCTGAGTGTAAAAGCAGAGCTGCAGGAAGAGCCACTGGTTGTCCTCTCCGACACAATTATTGATCCTGTAAGCATATCATTGGCAGTATTACCTTTAGAGAAATATGTGAAGCCTAATACAATGACACGTTTCCATGCTATTAGAAAATACACACAATTTTCAAACAATTATACCACAGATACAAATGTAATAGACACACAGGTACTTTATTGCCACTGACTGCATTGAAACATAATTTCTACTTTAAGTGGATCATTTATACTGCATATTTCTGTTTACGCTCCAATAGAACCGCATCACCAAAACACACTTTGAACAGGTAGTTATGCTAGTTTTTTTTTTGGGGGGGGGCAACCACATTTTCAGGTGGCATGACAGTGAACTCAAGGCACAGTCAGCAGGGAGTTCTGTCTTTTAAACAAGGGGAGATAGACTAAGTTACTAGCTTTTTTTATTTCCCCCTTCCTTATGTTTATTACTGCCATTAAAGCCCTGTAAGTTTGGGATCTCTGTACATAAAAGTAGACTCACCAAGGACAGTGGTGGTCCATTTTGCGTACACAGTGACCGCAGCGGCTACAATGGTGGGCTCTTTTAGGTCTCATCTGGTTGCACTTGTTACAGAGCTGCCAGTTCTCTTGCTCTGAAAGTACAACATGAATTAATTTAACGTATTTAGTCTGAAATGGACGCTTTTTTTGCCTAACTAATTTCATTATAGAATCATGTAGGAGCTTGTCCTTAGATGTAGTGTAAATTTTAACAGGCAAGAGGCAGAGGTCTACCTAGCGTTTATCTATAAGATTCATTTGAGCTACAAACACTATAGCCTCAGTACCATCATTCAATGTTTGTTTTTTATTCGTGTTTTTGTTGGGCAAGCAATATGCAATTTGCTGTAGGGAAATGCAGACATTAAATCCCTGGTTATTTATGAGATCATAAATGAGTCACATGAGATTTTCATGTTGGAAAAATAACCTTTTTATGATAATAATTAAAAACATTGTAGGCACTGCATGCTCTGACAAGACAAGTGTCTTTTCATATGCAGCTTTAGATAACCAATCTACGAGGCATGTGCAAGGTCTTTTTTACCCCTTACCTGACTGAAGTATTTTGGGGTCATGTGGAAGTTGTCCTGGGTCAGCAGTGGAAGCCCTTAACAGGGCTGTCACACACAAGGCTGATGCTATGTAATAACCTAAGGGGGAGAGACATAGTAGTTATACATTTCCAAGGCCCTGTACCTTCAATGAATCACGACAGGTTGTGCACTTACAGACAACTAAGGCCCAAGGGATGTGTCCTTCATTGTAATGTGGAAGCAGCACCAACTTGGGGACAAAGACAGTATTGTAAAGCCAGACGCCAAACACCATACTGATGCATAGCCATCCCTTGGGGTCCACCACAAAGTGTAATCGAAACTTCATAGCACCTATTCACAAGAGGACATAAAGATGTTGCAGTATTTTTATATGGTCGGGCAAAGTCTTTTACATGAACGATCTTTCCTCTCAACGTATAATTCATGTAATAAACATTAGAGTTTGGACTTCATTTGGAATACCTAAATCCACATATTGGTGACAATTCTTTCAGGATCACATCGACCGCACTTTTCAGTACATTAGTCATATGTTCAGTCTGGGTTGGGCTAATCATGATTTAAAATAATTTTACCATACAGCATGAAGAAATGCAATACACTGTTTAACTTCATAGTCTAATGTACAGCGTGAATCTGGGTAACCGACATATTATGAGTGAGGCAGCGACATTTATGAATTGTAATAAAGAGGTGATACCTTACTAACTTTACAGACACGTGTAATCTACAACTAAAACGGATGTTCTCGTTAATAACATACGTTCCGGTAGTTGTGGTGGATAATTCCTGATCTTCCCTGTTAGGTTACCTAGCTAGGCTAGTTGATAACTAGTTCGGTAGCTATACACTTGAATCAACTGTCACTTACAAGAAATGATTCCAGGCGAGGCCAACTAGTGTCCTTAATTGCTAACCAGGTGGTAATTATTTTCAGTTGCATGCCATGGCTGTATTAGCCTACTATTCTTGGTATTAAACAATTGTATAGTTACCTACTAGATACAACTCCCATGAGAGTAGTTAGTTAGCTACAAAGGTTTCTTGACTGTGAACTTCCGTGTTGAGATCCCTGCCTCTCAAAACCATCCTACTCTACTTCTGATGATGTAGCAAATCTAGGTAAGTGTTGTCATTGGCTACAACAAGAAATTGCCCGATTGAATCAATATGGCGCCTTTGAAAATTGTATAGCCACAAGGTGGAAGCAGAGACCATTTACAATTTTAGGCAAACCTAGGAAGTGATTTTAAATTGTGAACGATCCTAAAGCTAACGAAATGCTTCCGTTCAAATGATTCACTATCCCGAAGGTTTAGTTTTTTTTCCTAATGCCAGAGTCAAGCCATCCTAAAAAAAAAAGAATTACAGTGTGAAAACTAACGCAGGCCAAATCTCAGTAAACGGAGGTAGATATTCTCTCTGATTGATAAGAGGGATCCACCCACTAGGGTTGGCTCGGATTAGTGAGTTGGAGTGTACCTTTACACGCAAGAAACTTATGCTGTGCCCAGTTGGTGGCAATAGTGCACGACGCGTCACTTGCACTTCACGGATTGCCAACCACCAAAGAAGACCGTAGTCACCTATTCAATGAAATTACTTCCGCTTGTTTGATAGTTGTCAAGAAACGATTTTAGCTGTTGGAACGTTTATTATATTGAAACGTCGTGTTATTTGAATCCAAAATGGCATCGGCTAACTCTTATAAATTGAGCTGTTCAATACCTGGACATGAAATGGATGTTAGGGGACTCTCGACTGCTTTTTTCCCAAATGGAGCTTTTGTGTCTGTGTCCAGGGACCGGACCGGAAGAGTCTGGGTGCCCAATTCAAGGTAGCAAGCTACAGTACTAAATGCTTTTCTTTAGTAACTGTTTATATACCTTGCCTCATTAAATGGCTATTGACTACAACTTATGGTATAACGAGTATTAGGTAAAGCGGGCAAGCTCTTGGGCTCAATAAAAAAGTGTTACCGAGCTCTCTGGTTAGCTAGTAGCACTAACTAGCAAGCTAACGTAACAAGCAGCACACTTGTCAAACTAGCTATTACTGTAGCTAGCCAGCTTACCTTCGTTTGAAGTATCTGATGTTACCTGTTTTAGCCACATAAGCGGGCTTTAATGCAATCAAACTACCTCAAGTGGTAATTACAACCTCTAAGTATAAAAATGTCAACAAAGGCAGTTTGATTGCTACATATTCTTGACTGTTTCTACACGAGCCAACAAATGTAGCTAAACACATTGAACTATTACTAGCTCTAGTCCACATAAGGCTGAATAAGATTGCTGTTGTCAATCAAATTATACAACTCGGCACAAGGTAGTCCCGTCGTAATATTCCGGGTAGTAAATGACTAAAAAGTCAAATGTCTAGGAAAATGTCATTACCATAAAGCGATTTACAAACGCTGTTATGTGGGAATAGGTGACATGACGAAGCATTTGTGTAGCTAGCTAGCATACATGTAAGCACAACTATCATCAGTAGTGAAACAATGAAAATGTCGAAGCTATGGCTACTAAAAGCTTACAATTCAAGTTAGCAGATCAAACAAGCGATACATTATCGTTTAAAATAAAAATGAATAGAATTCACTTTCATGAATTATTGTGCGTTAATGACTAATCTGCTTTATGTTTCTGTCTCCTCATCTCAACAGTCCAGACAGGGGCTTCACAGAAATGCATTGCATGACAGGCCATTCAAATTTTGTATCCTGTGTATGCATAATTGCACCCAGTGAGACATATCCCAGAGGACTCATAGCCACAGGTGGAAATGATCACAACATATGCGTTTTCTCGCTGGACCAACCACAGCCTCTCTTCACTCTCAAAGGGCACAAAAACACAGGTAAACCGTCTCAAGCAACATCTATTCAGATTGATTAAGTTCATTATTCTGTGTGCAATTCTTTTAATCATCTGTCATGTCAAAACTACCAATGATGGCTGTCGGTCGCGGTTAATGTTGGTAACATTGTCATTAGTCGACCCTGCAACCACAATGAACCTTAATCAACTGTCATGTTCATACAGTTTGCACTCTGTCCTCTGGAAAGTTTGGCACATTATTGAGTGGTTCCTGGGACACCACTGCGAAAGTCTGGCTCAATGAGAAATGCATGATGACCTTACAGGTAAGCAGGAGTGACTTGTCCTAAAATTCTGTTGAGTTGGACAGTGCTGGAGCCTTCATCCAAACAACAACAGAGTCTCCATGGCTGTTGCTCTGTTTGATAGGGTCACACGGCAGCGGTGTGGGCAGTGATCATTCTCCCTGAGCAAGGTCTGATGCTGTCTGGGTCAGCAGACAAGACCATTAAGCTGTGGAAGGCAGGGCGCTGTGAGACGACGTTTACTGGTGAGAGACCTGGATTAGCGTCCTTGTCGTTCAGCGGCACAGCAGGGGTCGTTCTTTCTCAAATCGCACCAGGCAGCTACATTCACCCCGCTGTTCACATCCTCGCGTTGCTGTGGCAACCGTAACTCTGTGGCGATCTGATTTTTTTTTGGTGTCTGCTGATAATCTTTGGTGTCTCAGGTCATGAGGACTGTGTGCGAGGGCTAGCGGTGGTCAGCGACATGGAGTTCTTCTCCTGCAGCAACGATGCCAGCATCAGGAGATGGCTGGTGACGGGCGAATGCGTGCAGGTGTACTACAGCCACACCAACTACATCTACAGCCTGGCTGTGTTCCCCAATGGCCAAGGTAATTCATACAAAACACCCAATTTAGCAGTCTTCACTCAATCCAACACTTTTGATTTGCAGAGTAAATATAAGGTCGATGATAACAACTATGATGGGTTCTAAAAGTCTAGGGGTTGTTACCTGTTTAAAGAAAACAATGTATTTATTTTTGTTGCTATTGTTTGGTTTGTAGATTACCTGTGTCTGCAAAATGTAATTTGGTCCCACCGTCCAACTGCTCTCTCCTCTCAGACTTCATCAGCACAGGCGAGGATAGGACTTTAAGGATATGGAGGCAAGGAGACTGTTCACAAACCATCCGCCTACCTGCACAGTCTGTGTGGTGCTGCTGCATCTTGCCTAATGGGGATATAGTTGTTGGTGCCAGGTAAAAAACAACAAAATGGTTGTCAATCATTATATTTTCCCCTGTAGGGACACATATTAATGTGTGACATGACAAAGTACACATGTCCTTTTTCCATATAATAAGATATGCTAATAACATCTCTTTGAACAAACGTATAGAGCAGGGGTCTCCAATCCTGGTCCTCGAGGGCTGCTGTCCTGAAGGTTTTAGATGTTTTAACTGCTCCAGCTCACCAGGTTCTAATGAATGAGCCATTACCAAGCTCTGTGGAAGCTTCATAATGACCCTTTATTAGAGTCAGGTGTGCTGGAGTAGGGAAACATCTAAAACCTTCAGGACAGCGGCCCTCAAGGACCAGGATTGGAGACCCCTGGTATAGAGTAAGAGTGTTGTCTTGTCCAGACACACCATCAGTGCAGGGGTTTGCTGTAGCAGTATGTCCTCTCTGCTTTCCTGGGCAAATAACCTCAATGGCTGTGGCTCCACAGTGACGGCATCATCCGAGTGTTTACGGAGGCAGAAGAGCGCACAGCCTCTCCCCAGGACCTGCAGGCCTTTGAAGACGAGCTCTCCAAGACCACCATCGACCCCAAGACAGGGGACCTGGGAGACATCAAGATAGACGATCTACCTGGAAGGGAACATCTTGATGAACCAGGTAATGACACATACACACATTTTCAGTATAACTGTATTTGAGAAGACAGTTTGGTTCTGTTTCCAAAAGCAAATTATTTGACTACTTGTTCAACTTGAGTCAACCTTTCGGACTCTTTGACAAGATAGCCAGCCCAGCAGTATTGCACAGCATTAACATGTTTGTGTTGTCTTAGGGAACCGTGATGGGCAGACCCGCCTGATCAAAGATGGAGAGAAGGTGGAGGCGTACCAGTGGAGTCAGAGTGAGGCCCGGTGGATGAAGATTGGAGATGTAGTCGGGGGGACAAACCAGCAGGCATCAAAAAGAGTGAACTACGAGGGAAAGGTGAGGGGAGAGTTTCTGTTATTATTTTACATGTGGGTATCCTTTTTTTGTAAAAAAATGTTTTTTAAAGGCTAACCATATATATTGTCCAGGTTATTTGTCTACAGAAGGCGAAGAACAATAAACTTGAACTCCATTAATTCCCCTTCTAGGAATATGACTTTGTCTTCACAATTGACATAAACGAAGGCGGTCCATCCATGAAGCTCCCTTACAATGTCTCCGAGGACCCCTGGCTCACGGCACACAACTTCCTGCAGAAGAACGACCTCAGCCCCATGTTCCTGGACCAGGTGGCCAACTTCATCATAGAGAACACTAAAGGAGCTGTGGTGGGCCCCGCCCAGCCCAGCAGCATGGACCCATTCACAGGTAAACAGCCTGAGATGGAACCTGGGCGTCATCACACCTAACCCAATAGTTAACATCCTAACAGCACAGTGAAGCAAAACGTTCCTATGGGCCATGTCATTCACTGTTAGTCAATGTTTGTTTACTTTCGTTCACCCATAGGTTCAGGCAGATATATTCCAGGAGCTTCTGATGGTAGAACAGGTTTTGGAGCTGATCCTTTCACAGGTAATGCGCTGGAGATTTTATTGTGGGGTTAAAATTATTTGATACCAGTCAATCATATACATGTGATTTACTATTACTAGTCACTAACTCAAATACCTCATCAACATTTGGACATGGTTCATGCATTCAAAACCACAGTTCCATCACAGCAGCATTTCAAACTGCTTTGATTAGCAAAGGTTCCGAGTTGCCTTTTGTTACTGACCGTGCTGCGATGGGTTGTGTTCCTTAAGGTTCTGGCCGCTACATCCCAGGATCAGAGATGCAGTCAGGGATGCCTGCTGCCGGAACAGACCCCTTCACAGGTACGAGCTATCAGAGGCTCAGAGAGGGGATCTCCACAGGTCAACAGGCAAACTTCGACTACAATTCATTTCTACCATTGGTTGAATTTGAATGAGATTTGTCCTGTTAATGGCTGGTGTTTTGTTTCTAAATCAGTGATGGGATGGTGAGTGCAGAGCAAACCAGTGATAGAGTGCATCAACACATTTGAACCACCTTGTTACCTTCTCTCCCACTCATCAGGAGGCGGGGCCTACACCTCCGCAGCCCGCAGACACACTACTGCAAACATGTACTTCCCCAAAACAGACGGAGTGACCTTCGAACAGGCCAATTCCATGCAGATACTGGGTAAGAACCATCACTCTTGAACTCAATTGTCGCTTCTTGCCTCATGGAGACTCCCTGGTGTCTCAACGATGCATAACGCTGTGTCCCTCTCCTACCAGCCAAGCTGAGGGAGCTGAACGGTGGAGCCCCGCAGGACCAGAAGCTCTCGGAGGAGGTGTTGGAGGGCTTGGAGAAGCTGCTGCTGTGTGTCAGTGACCTGTCCTCAACAGAGCAGCCCACCACCTTGCAGATCAGCCTGCTGTGGAAGGCCTCCCAGTGGCCAGAAGGTATTGGACCAAATATAACCACTGTGTATTACCCTACTGAGACTCTCCCCGAGGGTTGAATCTAGTGTCTAATCTGTCCTATATAGTACACGTAGCAAGTAGGGATTTCAGATGCATGTTTTAGATTTGGAGGCAGAATTCTATTGAAGATTATTGTTCGTGCTCTTGTTCCCCTGCAGACATCGTCTTCCCTGTGCTGGACATCCTGAGGCTGGCAGTGCGCCACCCCTTGGTCAACGAGCGTCTGTGCGGCGAGGCTGAAGGGGTCCAGCTGTGCAACCACCTCCTGAGCCTGATGAAGCCTCAGGGTCGCCCCGCCAACCAGATGCTGGCCCTGCGGACGCTGTGCAACTGCTTCAGCGGCAGTCGAGGACGCGCCCTGCTCATGGCCCAGCGCGAGGCCGTGCTGTCCCGCGCGGCGGACCTCTCAGCGGTCTGCAACAAGAACATCCACGTCGCCCTTGCCACGCTGGTGCTAAACTACGCGGGCTGCCTGCACGGCCAGAGTGACCTGGAGGGCAAGGCCCAGTGTTTGTCTGTGGCCAGCACGGCTCTGGAGTCGGTACACGACAAGGAGGCTGTGTTCAGGCTCCTGGTGGCCCTAGGGACAACTGTGGCCTCAGACCAGACAGCCCAGGACCTGGCCCGCTCTCTGGGCGTCACCTCGCAAATCAACAAGTTCTCCTCTGTCTCAGACCCCGCCAAGGTTGGAGAATGCTGCCAGCTGGTTTTAAAAGAACTGCAGTGATTCCGGTTACAAGATATATGTGCAACATCCTCATTATTTGTCTTATCCGTTCAACTCACGTTTGTGGTGGAAGCTTGATATTTGCCGTAATAAAAGAAATCTAAATCAAACCTTTTTAAGGAGGTGTGGTTTACTTGATACTTGATGTATATTCAAATGGAAGTTTGAGAACTTTAAAGTCAGTTAGATACCTGGCAGCAGTGAGCAACAGGCAGGTGAGTGCATGCAGGACAGCATGCAGCCCTGCTGTGGAGATCCGGATTTCCAGCTAATGACACCCTGCAGAGACCGCTCAAGTTTGTGTTATAGACCAGCGTCTCTCAATCCTAGTCCTTGGGAGCCCATGTTGTGTGTGTTTAGATGTTTTCTTGCTCCAACACGCCTGATTCACATGAAAGGTTGTTGCCAAGCTGTAGAAAACAACACACTCTTTGCGCAAGTTTGTTGGTAAGAAAACATGTATAACATGCAGGACGTGAGGACCAGGATTGGAGACCACAGCAAAATATAGTGTGGAACCCACTTGGAAAACAAGATTATACATTTATTACATAACTTATTAACATTAAGATGACCAATGTAGACGTACCAAACGAAATAGGATAAATAAAAGCATATTGGTCGCAAGCATTGTCCGTTTAAGCATTTCAAGATAGCATACTTGACAAATGTGAAGGTGACCTACAATGTGGCAAAGTACAATTTCCGGTGACAATGTACCTCCTCTCAGGAGATAGTGTTCTGTTGAGGACTTGCTTCTTATTGTCCACAGACAGCAGCTCACACCTTAGTATAACACACGTAGTGATGAGCCCTGCCTGTTTCACAGTCTCTGATCTGCCATTTGGCTCTCCTCCACACCAGGGCACACTTCTTACTGCTCTTCTTCTTCTTAGACTTGGGTGGGGTCTTCCTCCAGTTGGTGTAGCTGACGGGCTCTCCTCCCACCCACTCCCACCGCCCGCGGCTCTCCTTGTCATGCAGGCCTGTGGTGTGGGAACGACAGGCAGACCCAAACACCGTGAGCCAACGGTTAATTTGGTAGAAAAGCGTTGTCTGTTTGACCTTGACACTTTTTCAGAAGATATTACCTATCCAAAATGGTTTCCTTCCAGTGAAATCCCACAGCCAGTCCAGATCAGCCTTGGAGAAAACGCTAACCAGATTGCCTCGGTGGCTGTTGCAGAAAAAAAAACAAGAAAAAAAGGTTGACACAATGTCAAGCCAATGAAAACATGAATCTACGTCCTGCCGTCCCCACCTCTCCCTGCATGCTCTGGCAGCAGCGGACCATGAGGACTTGCGCTTGGCACTCTGGAAGTAGCAGTAGCCGCTGTGATAGGTCCAGCCTGCAGGGCAGGACTGAGCACTGACCATCTGGGATCGGAGGAGCGGAAAAGAGCCACGTCAAATACTGTCGCCCATAATGATGGATTGTAGCTAGAGGAAACTAGAGACGTCTGACCTCATCTGTGGGTGTCCATGGCTTCCAGGAGACCCCATTGCAGCGAGTGAGCTGGCGGGTGGTGTGGTTGAGGAGCAGCAGACCCAGCAGCTCAGGGCTGCAAGGCTGAGGCCAGGAGTTTCCCTGAGAGCTCTTCTAGAACCATCCAAGAGAATGCCTTAGTCTAGGTCTGGTTATGGTCTAGGCCTACATAATCAATCTGATTCTCTAGTGATTTATAATGTATCCTCACTATTGACTCACTTTCCCAGAGGAAGAAGCAGATTTTCCATGACTGATAACCTTTATCTGAGGGGCAAGTGCATGGTTAGGGCTGCTCACTGCTTGTTGAGACTGTTGCTGCCCCCTGCTGGTGACTTGCACGTTCACTTTTCGACCCTGCCTGGATGGCGACGTCTCATCCTCCACTTGAAGTGACATGATCCCATGGTACTGAAGATCAGAGAGATCGTGAGGAAAAAAGGGGACTGTTAGCAGTTTCTTGGTGGCCACTCAGCTAAGCTACTATAGGTTACATATGCCTGTAAAGTATGAACTCACAGTGTACACAGTGTCCGTTCCATTGCGATGAACTGCCGATGGTCTAATCTGAGAGTATTAAGAAACGCATTCATGTAGATAAAACCGTCATATCGCACATCCTGACAAAGCATATAGTTAACATGAAGGGAAACATACAGTTTTTCCATTGCCTGTGGCTCTGAGTCTCTTCTTGGACTGGGTGTGCTCTGGCTGGGTCATGCCATCCCCCCGGGTCAGGGTCTCCAGGACCAGGCTATCGAGTGGCAGGGTCTCCAGCTGGATGGAGCCATGCTGGGGGTAGGAGGGCCCGTCCTGAGCCTCTTGCCCTTCCAGACTGGGGCCGACGGGAACCTCCGTTTGTCCACACCGTCCTTGGGAACAGAAAAAGAGGCAGCCGTGTCAGTCTAAGTCTCAGAACATAAACTGCTTTTGCAAAGACCAGAGCATCCTTGCCTTTACCAAAATCCTTGATGGTGAATTTGGCTTTGGAGATGTGGCCCAGAACTGTGCCTTCAGGAGACTCTAGCATCACGTCAAACGTCTCCTCGGCCTCTTCCAGACCATCCTGAACCACCTCAATCTGCCAGCTCCTTCTAGACACGCCTAGAAAGAGAGAAACAGAAAGACTGTCGATCCTCCTATCTACGTTATTGAAAACACTGCATTTTTAGGCATTTACTGGATGTTTTATGATCGTGTACCAGGATCGAACTGGATTAAGCTGGAGGGGCTCAATAGGAAATCTTTTCCGGAAGTTGCTGAGATGTCACTCACCTAGATAAATGAAAAAAAGGTAGTTAATACCACCAGAAACTGCAACAGTGACTGTGTAAGACTCCATCCTTCTTTAGTCCCCCCCCTCCTGCCATACACCCACACCTATCTCTCCTAAACAACAGGTTGCTAACAAGAAGGTAGTACGAATGAATACTCTTTTAAGGTTATCTCATTCACTGGGCCTGGGATATCATACCAGCTAGGTTCTTCTCCTTAGTTACATGGTTACAGAGATATGAGCAGAGAGACCAGACACCTTGATGGTGACGTAGGAGGATTCCTCCATGTTGCCACTCCGCAGGATGTCCAGGGAAACGGATCCTTGACCCTCACAGGTGCAGAACTCTGACCCGGACAGCTCAACACGAGACCAGCGCAACTCCAGCCTGACCAGGGTACAGAAACACAAACACAGCAGGACAGTTTCCTCTTTCATCAATCATTGCTGTCAAAAAGGACATGGCTTTATTCCGATGTTTTTTTTAGTAGATTCAGTTGACTGGTTCGTGGTTGCCATGGTGTTGGCGCCCCTCACCTGTGGGAGGGTCCTGTGTTTCCCAGAGGATCTGACACTCTGAAGTCCAGACTGTCCGACAGGGCTTCCTGTGTTGGATCAATCACATAGACAATGACCCTCCTGCTCAGGTCCCTCTGAGAGAAATGCTGCTGGACAAATCCTCCTGCAGAAACAGCAGATATTCTGGGTTACTTTCATGTCAGTAGTAGGACACCACTAGGGATGGTAATAGCTCTCTTGGTAGAACATTTGACTGTCAATCAAGAAGTAGCAAGACACTTTGGTTAAAAGTGTGTCGGCCAAATAAGTACATTGTACCTCCAAGTTACCCACCTGTGCTAGTGTTCTCCAGGTAGCCAAAGTAGGGTGGTCGGAGGATGTGGAAGGTGAGGTCTTCCTCTCGAGAGTGGGCATCCTGTGCCCTCAGCTCCCGGGACGTCAGGAAGATCCCATAACGGTTGCCGGGTAGAAGCTCTGCTCTCCACAGCGCTTGCAGCTGCTTGATCTCTGGAGCAGAGCTGTCCAATGACTTAATCTGAAACATTCACACATCACCTCCCTTTTGATAACACAATAATGACTACGTTACAACCCTCTGATCAAATTGTTACCATTTTTGGAAGGTATTCACTGTCTTATTATACTATCAATCCATGTCAGCTTCCTGCGTGCTGCAGCAAATTTGAACCTGCCTGAATGGTGAAGAAGACAGGCTCTGTGTGCACTTTCCCCTCCAGCAGGAAGCCCCTGTTGGTGCTGTCACAGGCGGAGAAGGCAAAGCGGTCTATCTGCGCCTGTCCGCCATCGTGCTTATAAACCACATCCAGCCCCTCCAAGTGTTTCTGAGTGAAGTTGGACTTGGCGGAGAGCGGGGCGCCAGAGAGGAGCAGGTGTCCGTACTGCGGGGGCTGGGTCAGGAGGAAGTAAAGCTGGCTGGGTGAGGTGTCGGGGTCGGACAGTGCCAGAACGTCGGGGGTCACAGCCATGGAGGAACCCTGAGGGATGTTCAGTCCTCTGTTACGAGACAGCGAAGGCAGAACTCGATCCGCCATCTCCACGGCGATCTCCAGGGTGCCAGTGCGGGAAGCCTTTCCATTGGTGACGACAAACCTGGCAAAGGAGACCATGCAGGAGGATAGTTTATCAGCTGCGAGGGGCTTTTTGTTGTTTGTTGGTTTTATTGGAGCTACTTTAAAGCATCCATTGTTAGCATCTTGCTATTAGTAATTAAAAAATAAATATGGAACTAGTAAGCTGGTGCAGAAGGGTTGCTTTACTGGAAAGTCTCCACAGGTGAAGTGGCTCTGTTGTCATGGACGTAACCCAGGAGGTTGGCAGCGACGTCCATCTGGCTGAAGGTGTGCACAGCCAGCCCAGGCTTCCTGACGTCCTCCACATGGCCGTGAGTGGGGACTCTGGTGATGGAGTAAACTAGCTCTTCTGGCCTGTTCGAACTATCCGTTGCAGACAGGACGTCCGTCGTCAAAACGACACGGTCTCCTCGACTGACATTAACGGGTTTCACAAAGAGGGAGATGTGACCTGGGAAAGATCGTTTAGAACACTTGGACTGGGTTTAGGACTGTTTGTATTGAAGTGTGCCAAATAGGTTCTGATTCACATCTGAATGTTGATAGAAGAACATTGATAGTTGAAGATAATTATCAGATACTGCTGTCTCTATGTCATGTAAGGTGGTTCATGTACAGTGTCAAATACCTTTCTCCATGTCCTTGATGGAGATCAGGAAGTGCTGAGCAGGTGAGCGATTCTTCCCATCCAGCAGGTGAAAGACAAAGAAGTCCTGGCTGCTGGTCCCTAGGGGCCCCGTGTGCAGGTACCTCAGCTGGTTCATATCAACTGTCTCCTGGCTGCAGCTGTCCCCGGCACTCAGACTCTGCCAGTCACTGCCCGTCTGAGAGTACAAGAAGAACTTCAACAATACAAGCAGCTGAACTTGCTCGGTAAACGGGTTGATAGTTACTATCTACTATAGAGTTACGAATATTTGACAATCGAACTGTTGTGAGGTAGGTTGCGATCACCGCAAATGTACAGGGATTATCTTTGATTAAAAGAAAATCTAAGGTTAGAAATTCATTGACCTTAATCTGGAGAAGGCCCTGGCTGGGGACAGTCTCCAACATGTACATGATTTCAGGAGAGGGAGTGTCTCTGTCTTTAGCGAGGAGGACAGCGCTGGAGATCAGCCTGGCTTCCCCTGCGTCCAACTCCACACCATCATTTCTGCCATTCACACAACATCGCACATGATGATTACACCAAATATCCCATTTAGATTTATTCGTCAAGGCTCTGAAAGATCTATTGATCACCTCCGTGTCTGTCATGGAATGTCAAGTGAGCATTGTAACATCACGTTGGTATTTTCGCACCACGTCTCCGAGGAACTTGTGTCAACGACAAGGATGCTGTTACCTTATCACTCGGGGCACCTCGTCGTTGACAGGAAGCACTCTGACCATCACCCTCCTCTGGAGGCTGTGTTTGCCATCGCTCAGCTGGAGGGTGAAGCTGTCCTCCATGTTCTCAGTGTCATCGTGCTTGTACATCAGAGCCATACCTGCAGGTAAAAAGCCAGGGTCTTGTTGTACACGCAGACGACAGGTGATGTACGCAAGAACTTTGCTACCATTTCTGCTATTGTAGCTCACCTTCCTATTATAACATGTAATACATGTGTCAAGAGTCGGACCATTCCTCTGACATCATCTTTAAGCTGCCATAGTTGGCTGACAGAAACGTTCAGTTTCAGCCCCTCCTATTGAGCGTACCGTTACTCAGGTCCCTCATGGTGAAGTCCTGCACCTCCACTCCTGCAGCACTGCGGCGCTGGGCCAACCTCGCAGCGGGCGGGGCCGCGTGGCCGAGGGCGTGGCTCATGACAGCACCGTGCCTGGGAGGCTGAACCACGCTGAACTGCAGCTTGTTCTTTGGGACGTCCAGATCCGACGCATTGATCACGGTGGCATCCAGATCCTTCACCTGGCCCTCGTTCACCTTGTGTGTATCAACATGTGTGAAACACAATGGGATGTAGTGGTAGAGGTCACGTCTAACCTGCTTTTAAAGTATACCTTGGTTGTTTGCGAATGGTTGATTTTGATTAATGGAACTCACGGTGATGTTCCTGGCGATAAAATCAGGGACCTCGTCATTGGTGGGGCTGATGATGATGTAGAAGGGGACGTGGGCGGAGTCGTGCTTGCCGTCGGACACGCAGAGCATCATCTGGTCAGCGGTGGGCTCCATCCTCTGGTGTCTGGACTGCACATAGTTCACATGGCCGTTCAGAAGGTCCCTGTAGGAGAAGGAGGCTGTGGAGCCACCAGCAGGGTTAGGGTTAATGGGGCAAGTTCCATGGACTCCTACATGTGTCCCTTTAGTCAAGTCACTTGTGTGACACTAAACCCAGGAGGTTTATCTACCATGAGGGGACAGTGAGGTGTCAAAGCATTTCGATGTAAAAATCTGTTTTTGACAGCCGCTCACCAATGCTGATGCCCAAGTTGCTTTTCTCAAAGCCGGGACTGGGCAGGGTATTTTCAACGTAGCCAAACTGAGGGGGAGAGACCAGGCTGACCACCAGCTCCTCCAGACTGGTGTCTTCATCCGAGGCACTGAGATGGGCCTTGGTGATGGGGGCTGAACCGCCTTCATCCACCACAAACACATCTCCTGGGGAGGTGACATGGACATCATCCACACAGCTGATCATGCCAAAAGCGAGGGAGAGCACAAGTTTTGACTTAAACAAATATTTAGGATTTGTTGCTGAAACTGAAAAACCATTGGTGTTAATCACCGGTGACAATGGAAGGTGGCTGGTTGTCCACAGGATACACTGTGACTTTTAGGTCGTAAACAGGCAGGCTCTGCTTGAGGTCGGTCGGAACATCTCCTCTGTTGCTGCAGCAGGAAGCACGACTGTCCCCCTCCCCGTCAGATATGATGAACGTAATGGTGTCATGACGGGGAATTAGACCAATTTCATTACCTGGACACACAGATCACAGCATGCTTACAACCGGGCTATCAAAATGAACATAATACAATTATGTTGATTAATGTTGATTAATGCAAACTCGCAAACGGTAAACCCAATCTCAATGCTGGCTTTCAGGTGTTAATATCTATGGACTTTTATGAAGGTCATCATGTAATCAGAGATTAGTGATTTGAAACTATACCAGTGTGTTTATAGGTGATCACTCCAGCAACAATATCTTCCTGATTGAAGCGATCCACCACTACGTTGTTTTTGCGAATCACTCCATAGTAAGGCTGACGGCCAATCAGGTAGGTTAGACTGCTGTCGTCACTGTCGGTGTCTGTGGCATAGATGTACTCTTCTGTGATGATCACTTCCTGTCCCTCTGCACAGCCCAGATCTGGTTTCAAGCCAGGCATGAGAACTGGAACCTCGTCATTCACTGGTTCCACCTGTGGGTAACAATACCCTTTCATCCACAAATTGACTACTGACATGACTAATAAGCCTCAACGGGAGACGGATGTTTACGAATGTAAATGAACATGAAGAGTGTTAGAAGTGTGAGAAGCGATTGTAAAAGGAACCTACATCGACATGCAAAACAAAGTTGACAGCATTGGTGCCGTCAGTAGCTGTGAGCTCAATGTCATCTTCCACAGTCTCAGAACTGTCATGACGATACCTGCAAGGAACAAGAGTCGATTTTTAGTCGGCACGGTCATCACAGGTAATGCTGTTCACTCAAACGTGTGTATGGGAGTGAAAGCGAGTTTCACGGGTTAAGAAATGTCCTTGTATCTGACCTAACTTTTAGGGTTTTCAGATGCTGGAGGGTGAAGGTCTGGCCAGGGGCCATGGGAACACCGTCCAGCAGGAGTGCTCCGTGTTGGGGCTGCCTCCTCAGCTCTACCCTCAAGGCCTCCTCCATGGAGTCCCGGTCCACCAGCCAGAGGTGCTCCGACACCAGCAGGCTCTCCTCTCCTTCCTTCACAGCCAGGTGACTGAGGACTACCTGGGGGACACGGAGGACATGCAGTCAGGGTACGGCGGAAGACAGTTTCCAAGGTACGCGTCAACATCAACACACCCAGTGGGGGGGGGGTTGGGTTCGAATTATAAAGATTCATCCATCTTTCATGACATCAGGTGAAGATTCTCTGTGATTCGGTACCTCTGGAGCCAGGTTGTCAACAGGCATCACAGTGATGTTGAAACATATGCCGGTGACCATGCTTCCTTGCTGATTGGTCACAGACAGTATGAACTGGATGTGCTGAGGGTAAGGCCCGATGTCCAGGATGGGAGGCATGTACGCAACTTTCAGAAAGTTGACCGCATGCTAGACAAAAAGAACACCATCAGAGACTGAATTCTTTTAATGTAACTTTTATTGGTATGGTTTTGCAACGTGTTAGGGAGAGTAATGTATTTAAAGGAAACTCACCTGTGTGAACAACCTGAGCAATGGAGCGTTGGAATCTTTGGTGAATTTGGGGATGCTGTCCACGAGGAACAGTCTTCCTGCATCTGGATTCCTATACAAGAAAAGCAGAAAGCATTCAGACCACTGAAACGAACTGGAACAAGTCCTCCCTGTTTTCCCTCATTCATACAGAGGGAGAATGAAGCTGACCTGGAGGAGCCGGTGTAAAAGGGAGGAGTGGTGATTGTGAACGTCAGTTCGCTGTCTGGGGACTCTACGTCCACAAAGTGGAGCTGTTTTTTAGTCAGATGGACAACCTCTGTCTCCTTGACGACCAGACAGCGGGACACACCAGGAACCTCTTTAGGAGGCTGGTCAGGCACTGGGTTAATGTGCACCAGAATAACCTGCACAAGAGGAGAAACCATCACATTTAAGGGACTTAACGGTTACCAGACTTTGTAGAGGTCTGTGACTGCTGTGTGACTTTGTGAACTCACCTGGGGCTCTGAGAGGTTGGGCGGGTCATGGAAGTCAGAGAGCACCACTTCAAAAGAGTCTTGGAACACTTCGCCCCCAAGATGTCGGTAGTAGACCACCGAGTGGAACAGGTCTTTCTGCAGGAAACGCTGGACAGGGAACCCTGGAGGGAGAAGAGATTAGGATGCAGCCTGTGAACATCTAGCTGGGTTACAGACCTACACCATGACTCGGGTAAGAATGCACAATTCGGATCTACCTTTTATGGGGTCACCCCAAAGAGTGGCTCAAAATACAGAAAACAGAACCTGAATTTTCTGTTAATTACCGCTTCAGAAATACTTTGCCTTAGATCCATGAATGGATAAGAACCCAGCACACCGCCTGATGAGGGTGTCTTGTATTAGGAACATCCATAGGAACTATTTACCTGTGAGACCTGGACCAGGAAGCTTCATGATCTCCCCAGCCTGCGGCGGACGGGTGATGTTGTAGAGGATGTAGTCATCGCTGGAGTCCATGTCCGAGGCCTGGAGCACAGCGCCGCGGAGCAGGGCCGTCTGGCCCTCCGACAGCTCCAGCAGCATGTTGGTGATAAGGAAGGGCGGGCTGTCATCCTTCGGGAGGATGTGGATGGGGAACTTGTGCCTGGTCTGGTGGCGCCCGTCCGTGATGCGAAAGACGATGAAGTCCTTTGTGGTGTCACTGTCGTCGTGGTGATAGCGCACGGCGCCGGCTCGGATGTCATCGATGGTGAACATGAAGCCCTTGCCACCTTCAAGTTACATACACACACACATTATGATGGCGTCAGGTGGAATCCACTGAAATGGCATGTAAATACTCAGCAGTAGGAGAGATGTAGAGTTCTGTGGTTACCTCGCAAGGTCAGCCTTCCATGCTGTAGCCCATCCACTGTGATGATGCGCACAGCCTTCATGTTGTCATTGTCTACAATCTGGAGCTGGTCCCAGGTGATTGGACGAGATTGGCCCTCCAAAAGACTAAGACCTGAGAGGCCAATGAAAGATACTTAATAGACACTAGCTGAATGCTAACTTGTTGCTATTGTGCTGTCTTGAATTCAACTGACACCTACCCATATTCCAGGACACCCTGGGTGCATTGGTGTCTGCTGTCCTCACTGACAGGTGAACCACGATTGGTGGGCTTTTTTCAAAGAAGAAATCATAAACTTCAAATTCTACCTGTTCGGGGAGATTGGAACTGATGACTATATGAATTGACAGGCAAGATTTGACACCAGACCTCCGAGTTTGTTACCCGTCTTGGTCGTTACCTCGTAGTTCCTGCGCTGCGTGTGGGAGGAGTTGGGCGGCTGGTAGCAGATGAACATGTCATTGAGGTCCATCCAGGTGAAGGAGGAGATGGGCTTGGTATGGTCGGACAGGTGGGTGATGAAGCCCTCGGCTGGGGGCCTGGTGATGTTGAACACCAGCAGCTGCTTGGGCGTCTCTCCGTCCTCTGCGTCCACGGTGGCGGTGGAGAGGGGCGTGAGGATGAACTGGTCCACCTCCAGGATGAACATGGACATGAACGCTGGCTTGGGGGGCTGGTTAGGAATGGCTCCCGATATCAAGACGGGGATCCAGGCACGTTCTGACTGCTCTCACACACGTACACACAAACACACATGTGGACACAGACCCAGTACAGGCACATGAACAAACTAGCTAATATCAGAGTGCTTCTATTATGATTAGCTTTGATAGTCCTTGTTATGTTTTTGTATTTTTGTGTGTATGATAACCCTTGAAGATCCTTTACCTGGTATATACTACCACTCCGGGTGTCAGTGAGATCCAGTCTGATGGTGATGTAATCGATGTCAGGGGACGGGGGGTCTATGTGCTGGTACCTCAGGCCCATGACCAGGAACTCGTCACACGTAACCTTGGTGACCTTCACCAACTTAAGTCCCTTCAAGCAGTCATCCGCCTTACACTTAGCTCTGGCTTTGTTGTCTGAAGGAGAATTGAGACTGATTGAGCTTGTTGAAGAACCACCTGACAGATATTATTAGACATATGGAAACCAGCATTTTAATTCTGTCTAGCACAGTTAAATCTTGAATTGAAACTCAAAAGCCTTTAGCCCATTCTAATGAAGGTTCATTATGAGGCTTCCACAGAGCTCGATAACGACCCATTCATTAGAATCAGGTGTGCTAGAGCAGGGAAACATCTAAAACTGTGGGGGCAGTGGCCCTCGAGAACCAGGCTTGGACATCTCTAACATCTCTTCATGAGGCCAGGCCAACTGACAACTGTGCTCGATGCGTAAATAGGGTTCCAGAAATAATGGATCCGGTGACTTTCTATCAAGCCCCTACCATGTTGCTGGTGCAGGGTGATGAAGCTCTCAGGCTCGTCTCCCCTGATGGACGGCAGGTCAGGCTCTCCGGTCACCAGCTGGCCGTGCCCTGGGAGGTGGGACTCCTGGCTGGTCACGCGGATGCTGCACTCCAGGCTGGTTCGCTTCTCGTAGTTAAACGACATGATGTTCCCATCCAGAATGTTGGACAGGCCGTAGAGCTCTGGAACTTGAAGGGATTTGGGGCCCAGTTTGATTATGTTGCAGTCAGGCTCCATGATGATCACACGGAGGGAGAACACTTCCACGTGCGTCTCTGACACCGTGAACCTGATTCAAACGGATTAACAGGATGTTGATGTGTGCTGCTGCTTTCAACAGACACTAATCTTTTTACCGGAATAGAACACAAAGGAGTTCTTGGTTCAAACGAGTCCACGCATGTAGTAAACAAGCAAAATAATGCGCAAAGTACTTTAATAATGTTGCAGAAACAGCATGAGGGCAAGACCAGTACCTGTACAGTCGAAGCTTGACAGTGTCCTCCTTTAATATGGGACAGCCATTATGAACGTACTTCACTTCATCAGCCAGATAATGGCAGTCAAAGACCTGGAATTAGACAAATAACACCATTTAAGTCTTCATATCTCTACGGGATCCATGTAACTCAAAATGTGTCCCTGAATTGGAGTTTATATGAATCGTGAGTTCCCACTGCTATGAGCTCATTAGGGTGGCAGCCTATGTAACTCAAAGGCTGGCAGAAGTTAGGATACAAACAAGGGCTGCTTCCTGACAGCCATTCTTCCGGATCATCTGTCAGCACATCTTCATTACACCAGTGTTTCCCTCCTATGGCTAAAAGCTCCGACACAGAAAGGTCTAACTCTACATCTGCCATCACCTCACTGATCTCTGAGATAAAACAGGAAGGAGTTTTACCACAATACAAGAGGGGAAAGCTTCATTTAGAAACATGAATAGAGCGGGTCAATTCAAGCATTTTTCAAGGTAAATGTACAAACCAATTTAGAATTCCCTATCCTAGGATCAGGATGTGTGTGTGTTTTGTCAGTAAGATCAGGGTTTGATCTGACCTGAGGTGAGAGTGTCCCCACTCGCTGTGTGACTGGCTCGTTCAGGACCACCTCCACCTTGCACACGTCCTTCTTATTGGGGATGTGGAACTGGAGGTCCCCCTCCTGGAGGGAGGCAGACTGGCCCCTCTTCACTCTCAGCCCCAGATTGGTCTTCACAAGTGACCCCTGGGATGGTTGGACCAGCCCCACAAGCAGCCATGGGAGAAACGTCCATCCTGGCGTTGCTGTGAGAAGCACCATCACTGAATCAACAGAGGATTTCCCTGGGCTGCTTCATGTGTTGAGGTTCCAAAGGGAGGGAGAAGTTGGGAAGATCAGATGGGTCAATTGTTGTTTATCTTTGCAGGTTGTTGTTTGGAGGGGAGTGGCTGGGCTGGAATTCACTGTCTGTTTGTGCAGGAGATGAAAAAGAATCAGAATCAGAATCGGGTTTTATTCGCCATGCAAGATATACAAGCACAGAATTGACTGTGGCAGGGAAGTGTAAACATAGAACATGTATGAAACATAATGCAAAACTATCATTAAATCAGTACCGAGAAGTTCAGAATTCACTATAGGTTACTGGGATGGTGTGACAATTAAACGCATTTGTGAACTAAATATTCTATCAATATATTCCACTTGTAATCTAGTCCTGATATATAGAGTAGGTCCACAGTCTTACAGGTACAGAATGGTTATGTCTGAGGCAGTAATCTAGCCTCTTATCTCACTCTGTCCTGAGGAGATAACCCAATGTGATCTTTACTGTCTGGATTTGAGCCAGTGTCTCTTTCTAACAGGCCTGTCACATGACCTGTATGAGAAACACAACCTTTGTTGTTTTCGCTGGTGTACATTTCATCAATATCTGTCCATATCTATAGTACTACAACACTGCATTATTACAGCATTACCACACACACACACACACACACACACATACACACACACACACACACACACGTATAAATATATAAATGCAGTAATCTGCAAATGGTATCTCCCAGTATGTATATAATCTTGCATGAAGTAGAAAAACAAGGGAAAAGTTCACTGAGGATATTAAGAGTAGATTAATATCACACTAAGCCAGGGGTCAAATTTCTCTCCCTCTTGTCATGATGGCGACACATCTGGAAGTGGCTGAGCCGTCCAGGCTTGTCTTTGTTTACTCATTCCTCCTCCAGCCTCTGCTCCCTCCTCGGCAGAGCGGCCTCTGCTCCCCCCTCCGCAGAGCGGCCTCTGCTCCCGCCTCGCCAGAGCGGCCTCTACACATACACACACATCAACCTCTATTCCCCCCCAGTGTAGGCTCTTCCTCCGCCTCCCTCACTCCCTACTCACTCCTCATCTTAACCTCAAGCTCTTATCCACCCCTCACCTCACCTCTCCCTCCCTCCCTCCCTCCCTCTGACAGGGCAATTCATAGCAACACTACCCTGAAACCTTGACGCTCAAACAAGGCCAGTCTGAAAACAGATTTTAGAGACCTTACAATTAGCCGACCATATGTAAAGGCCCCTGGCTTTTGACTGATGCATAGTTTTGTCAATCACTACAGCATGCGTTAAATGACACAAGTGTATTGGGGGTTTTTTTTGCTTTAGAAATAGTTTTCACGCCATGTTTCCTGTGGTGGAAAAACCAGTGAAAAACCTCAGTGCTTGGCTACATCCACTTGTTAACTTTGTTATCTCAGGTGTGAGCCAAAGAACATCTGAGAATCCAATAGTCTGGAAGTGATGTCTTTTCACATGAATGTTAGTTACATTATTCTGAAGCAACGCTATATTGACTATAGTCAATACACTGGGTTCTGTGCTGGGGGGGTTTTGTGGGTCACACACTCTGACAAGGTTAACCCACTACAAGGTTCAGGTCTTACGTAGAGCAAGCTCAAGTTTCTGAGAATTCAATGACTGTCTGGGATAGCCAAATTATGTTATATACAACATCCTGTGTAATACAGGCCAGTTTAAGATGAAGCCAGTTTAAAAAAAACTTTAAAAAACATTTCAGCAAAAGTTTTATGTTCTCAGACTCCCCACACTGCCCCTACCACACCCACCAGCATTTACGCACATAGCCAAGTGTCTATGCAAGACCAATTCAAAGCATGACTGACAAGTGTAATCATGTGCAGCCTTTCAATTTGAAAGCACCTTGTTTTGTAGGGAACACCGGAGGTTTGGAAGCTAACACCAGCCTCTCTAGCGCTGCAGCCCCCTCCTCTCTTCTACCCTCCTCTCCTCTCGGAGACTTTGGAACTTGGCCTTTGCCTGAAGGTAGACAGTCTGTGATAATGACACACTAGTCGTTGATCCAACCTGCTTATTTCCAGGTGCTTCTTAGTGTTTGCACATGGGCCAGGGTTTTTTTCTTTACAGTCTGGGGGCTCTTTTTTAACATGCATAAATCCCAGCGTAACAAAGTTAATAGCAGTAGGGGAGTTGTATTATCAATCATCAAGTTTTACATCCAACATGGCAGCATCCACATAGGGTCTGGTGTAAATCAGGGATGTAATAAATTCAGTCGTATTGTCTTGGATTGGTTCGAAAGCAGAGAATATGATGGTTTGTCTAGGTCTGTCTTCACTCCATGGGTAAAGAAGCCAGATGGCTGGAACTAGAAGGTCCTTGTATATAACAGCACACTTCACGTCTACTACTCTGTCACCACAAAAGATTAAACAAAAGATGTAGTATGCTATGTGTTTGTTTGTATGAAGCTCTTTCTAGGTCATTTACATTATACATGTTTTGTAGTCTGGGACTACATTTAACCTGTGCTTTGGAAAGTGGTAGCTGGAAGAAAAGCTGGGATGAAAAATCTCCCAATTTAAGTCACGAGAGTTTTACCTCAGAATTGTCTCCTAACTTACTAAATGGTCACTCCTCTTGAGATCGTTTGCTAATGACTCATGTATTGGTTGGTTTCAGAAGGTTCTGGAAGAGACCATGGTCCAGCCAGACAAATGTTTTAGGATTTGGCTTAGAGGCAACTTCCTCTGTATGGGGGGTCTGTTTTGTAATGCTGGCCGAGGAGGTCTGAAACGAGAGGAGGATTAGGCCTCATTACTGGAAGAATCAAAACTAACTTCCTCCCAGCGCTCGCAGCTCCCAGCACAAGACTCCAAACTTTCCCATCCCTAACACAGTCCTAACTTGAGGCCCCAGTCCAAACCTCTGGCATCCCCAACTATAGGTTCTCTTAATACTACAGAGATCACTCAGTCTGCTTTGGGAAAGGGGCTGGGGCCTCCCTGTGGTATCACAGGGTTACTGGGGATTAAACTGAGCACACATCATAAACATTCGAAGATTTCTTATATGTGTGAGTGATGGATTCTGTTGCTATCTCAGACAGTTTAATCATCTCTTACCTCAGGAATGCTGGTGGGCTTCGCTAATCAGTTGCTAAAATCTGACTGTGGAGTTTGGGACCAATCATACAACTCACAGGCTCATTAACAAGAACAGTGTATAGTGATGCTTATTGTTTTTTTTGATGTGACAAGAAAACCAACATATTTCAGGATTACAGCCAACCAACATATTTTAGGATTACAGCCAAAATAGCAAACACTTGAGACAAAATGGCTTTCATTCAAAGCCATATAAATTGCTCCTGAGCAGGATATTCTGTAACAGCAAACTAATTCCTTCCTGATTTGGACACAAAGACAAATGGCAACCCCTCAGGCACACTCTGAAGTGTGCTACAACAATTGTAACTTTGTCTTTCCCTAAACACAATCTCAACAACTTCAAAACTATCTCCATTGTCTTGGAAGGCGAGCTGCAACAAGTCTTCACCAACCTTGACACTGATTATAAGGTTTACCTCTGTTAAAGGAGTCACTGGCGGGTTTGGGACAAGTTCAGTGAAGTGTTGAAATAATAACCTTGACTTGGAACAACTTAATAATGGGGATGAGATGATATTCTTTATAAGGTTATTGTTCATAACGTTTATCATATCCTGTTGAAAGAGATTTGTCAGGTGGAAAAATAATTTAAAAGTCTATTTTTATATTAAATTTGGTTGCTTCCCTTATTGAATATCCTGCCAAATTCTATTAAATATATTGTTTTCCAGACTGCCAGGGTCAGGTCAGACCTGTCAGATACCTAGTTGTGTCTGCACAGTTTCAACTACAGGTCAGGAATCTCTCCGTTTCTCTGTACTTCCTCCATCTACACCTCTTAGTAAAACGTCCTGACGACCATCACCGATGTGGAGGACCTCCACGGTCTCTGCTCTGCGTCAGTCCTCAAACACAGCTCAGGTCATCCAGTCTTCTGTAAGACTGATGTTATCGCTAATCTACAGTTTAGTGATACCTGACCGCTTGGAATCATATTTGGAACTGTGGTCAAAGTAAAAGCTAAGTGAAAAACAAACATTTTAAGAGGTTGCTGGTTGGTGTTAGTGTCTAAACACATTCTTAGACAAAGAAATGCCTGTTATTTCATTAAGTGTGGTGGGGAAGCAGTCAGGATGAGCTAAATAACAGACCACACTACAAGTTGGATTACTGACAATCAACCATCAAAATATTCTAATACATTAATGCCATGACATTACTTTAATGGCATGTTCAGTCATGACAAAGGACGGCTTTCAAAGCTTAAAGTGTGACCAAACATGTAGTCCGAAAGTAGTGGTCTTGATGTGCCTTTAACTAGCTTCCACAGCTGGGAATGTCCGCCTGACAATCAGCTGGCTCCTATAAGCTCACACAGTCAGCAGCATGTCTCTCATCTTGTTAATCACAGGGCCTACAGCCGACACCAAGCACCAAAAGATCGAGCTGAACAAAGTAAAGAAACAAAACAACGGAAGATACAAAAGGAAGCTCTCGTACACATCCCACGGCCGGTGTCTGGCAGCCATCCAGCGTATTGAAGCACGTCCCATAGTGAGACATGAGGACTCTTCATGCAAATGAAGCATCTTCTGACATGGACGAGGAGTTGAGAACTCATTTACTGAACACCGACACAACAAGATAACACGCAAAGTGTGTGCGTTCACGTTAACTATACACGGATGGGGTTTTCAATAACACTAAAATACTCTTCTGCTCTACACTGTAATGTCCTCGCAGTGAACTCACACTTAACATGTCGGTCATATTACTTGAAATAATCTCGTCTCTGAATTGTAAAAGCTACTAAATCTCACAATATACACTTAAGATCCTAAGTAAGACTTTCTTAAATACCGTGAAACAATGTCTTAGTCTTTGGAACTCTCCCAAACATTGCAGAGAGAAGTTGTGATGTTTGTTGTTGCTTTAAAGTGGCTGTTTTCTCACGAAAGCAATACATTCTTTTGGTAGAAGTGCGTGTGTATTTGTGTGTGAGTGTTTTTGAGTGCCTGCGCAAAAGACATGAGGAGAGAGAGACAGGGACAAAACAGAGAGAGTCTAAGAGGGAGTGTAATGACTTATCATGGTTAAAGATTAGTCCAAGAACCAACATTTGAACTACACAAATGTCAATGTGTAAACTAATCCATAGACCATGATGCTTTGTTTCACCCAAAGGTTTGTCTCTAAAAATACGAAAACCGACCACCACCAATCCCAGTGTTTACCACTGTGGTAAAGAAACACCCTGCATTAATGCTTCACAGCTAATCCTGCTAGGAGGAAAGATAAAGATAGGCAGACATGCCCTTACCTGATCTGTTAACAGTGTGTGTCTACCTCTCTTTCTCTCACCGGGAACTCTCCCAGTGTGTGCTCTTCTGCTTACGGCAGCCAGGATCTCATTGATCAAGAACCTTGGTCACTCCTCACTAGCTAGCCCCACCCCAAAGACACCGAACGAAGTGGGTGAGAGAGAGACGTGAAAGTAAGGATGGAGGGAAAATAAGTTCTGGAAAGACCTCGGTGGGGATGCCTGCACACCCTCTGCAATCTAGGATCTAGGATGGGCTGAGCTGAAGAAGAGAGGCGCGCTGGAGCGGAAAGAGCAAAAAGACAAACAGTGCCGTCTGAGATCAAAGGCTTCCAGAGCGGCTTCCCGAGCTGCTCTGTGGTTGCGACAGCACCTTTGTTTTCAAAGCTGGAACGGGGCTAAGATGCTTTGCCGTGTATTATAAACCTTTTAGGCACAATTACAGCAACAACAAAAACACAGCGTAGAAAAGTCTCCCAAAGCATTTTGTGCTGTTTTATCTTTGTACACATGTCGACACTCTTCCTTTACCCTTGAAGAGTTTTACGTTCAAATGTCAAGGCCGCTAGTGATATAATGAGAGAGCAGTGATAACATCTGGCTTGGCGAAGGACATCTTTGTGTTTCAGGGAGCTTTTGAAGTATGCTAGCCAACCTTATCCTGAGCTGGAAACCGGAACTTAGAGACCTGGGGCTATGCTCAGCTCAATGAGTGGTGAATCTTTAGACAGTTTTAGCATTACAATATATAGTTCTGTAAGTCTGTGACTGAAAGCACAAGAGGCTCTTGTCCAGTCCCGTTATGTGTGAATGCCCTCAAGTGGACTTTATTTGATACTGCATCCATAAAGTTTTCTGCGGGTTTCCTAGAGATAATCTACCAAACTCTAACTAATCCAGTTCCAATTCTGAGGCAGGCAGACATATTACAGTTCCTTTAACAGTATTTTTGTGTGAATCTCTAATATGTCAATTTTACAATATTTTGCCATTTTGAGCAGGAATCCTGCTGTTGCTACTTGCAGCTATATACATTTTTATTCTTTATATACATGTATTATATACAACATAATCTTCCTCTTTTTTGGCTGAGTGATTAAACAATTCACTAAATTTTATGCCCTGGCAATGAGTGAAGTTCAGTGCTTACCAATGTCACTACTCATTTACAGGAAAATATGTAATTGTTTTAAATGCAACACCTAATTCTAAAAAGAAAACTATCCGAGTACACAACAGTCCCTTTAAAACAGTACAATGCTTGTCAAATTGAGTGTGACATTCCTGGGGTTCTCTGTGTAATTGCTTTCACACAGTTCTGAAAGGCCTCAGCAGCCTCACGACCCAATCAGAGAGCACCCCACTTCTCTATCCCGGCCGGGATCACGACTGGTTTTCACACCAGATTCTGACTTACAGAGCATTCTTATAAGACTACTTTACCCTTCTACTTTATCCAGCTCCAGTTTGCAAAGCGTCTCTTTTTTTGAAGTCGGTATGATGGCGATGTTTATCTTGAGATTTCTTGTTCTAAATTTGGTCTTGAGTTGTGTTTTGGGGCTGTTGCTCCTGGAGGAGCAGGGGAGCGTTGGCGAGGAGGAAGAGCTCAGCAAGGCCATTCTAGAGATGCTCCACATAGAGAGGTTTTCGACACCGTACCAGGATAAACCACACCCCTACATGAGACAGGTCTACCAGCTCTTGGATGCACACGAGGTCAGAGATTTGGGCAACTCCGATGGAACCCTGGTGCAGAGCTTCCGGAGTGTTCAGGGTAGGAGGTCTTATTCTAGACCAAGTATAAATCTATAAATCTAATAAACACGTCTTTCCTGCACTAAGTTCAAAGGCTTCTTTTAGATAGAAATCATATATTTAGGGTAATTGGAGGATTGTGTTTAGCTTTTCAAGGAAAAAGCAATAACCTTTTAAAATCAAGTGAAACATGATGTCAATGTTTGCGCAATATTGGGATTAGACTAACCTTCTCAAAGGACCACAATGACCACTCTCTGTGTTCCCAGGTTCAGAGTGTGCTCCTCCAGGCTGGATTTGGTTCAATGTGTCCCACCTGAAGCCCTCCATGATGGTGGCAGAGCTGGTGCTGCTTCGCAAGACCCTCCACCCCGACCCCCTTAGCGTCACCGTGGCCCTGCACAGCCTGGTGAGCTGGGAGGAGGGCGTGACTGGGAGCGCACCTCTGGAGGAGAGACTCCTAACGCTCGACCGGCTTCCCCCGTCTGGCTACGACGTGTTCAACGTGTCAGGCGTGTTGGCTGAGAAGCTTCAGGAGGTGGTGGGGTTCCAGCTGCGCTACAAGGATGAGAGTGGGAGCCTGGTACTCCACGAGGCCCTGACGCAAAGCTTCTACTGCCTGGGTGCCGGCTCCTCAAGCCAGCCGCTGCTGGTGACGTATCGGGCTCAGCTGCTCAGGCCCCAGACCGCCACGGGTTCAGGGCTCCCTGTAGCACGAAGGCAGTATCAGCCATGTCGTACCGGGGGTGGGCAAGGCAGAAGCCCTGACCGACGCCATGCCTCTCCAGACTCCCCCTGCAGCCTTCACCAGCGTTACGTTGACTTCAAGGAAGGAGTCTTGGCAAGATGGATTCTTCAGCCGTCGGGTTTCAATGCTTCCTTTTGCAGGTGAACGGAGACTTCATAGATGTATACAAACCGCTGCCATACATCCATCTCACCTGGTATGTTACCTGACAATGATTGTCCCTTGGTTTTTAGGGGTTCCTGCAACATGTGGGCGTCAGAAAGTAGAGAGAGTTCAGTAAAAAGGTGAAGATGTTCACTTTAAACGTGTTGATGTTAGCATCTGCATTATGTATACTGTGTTGTGTAAATAACGTCTAGTTTGTTTTTCAGCTTGACCTGTGTCTCCAAGGAATTTACCTCAGTCACTGTGATGCAAAAGACCGAAACGGACGAGGTTCTCATCAAAACTCTGAGAAATACAAACGCAAAAAGCTGTGTGTGCATATAGAAGACCAAGTGGGCAAACTGTGTCAAATATGCGTACAATATTTACTTTCACGTTTATTTGTCACACAACGTAAGGTTTTGTAATTAAGCTAAATTTGCTGTTTGCCGTGAAGGTCTATTCGTCACAGGTAGCACATTTAAATAAAAAATATATTGAACTTTTGGCATACTTACGTATCATATATGTATATGAACTCTTGTATATATTATTTTGAATGCAAGTCTCCCAACCGGCTGTTTTGTGATATGTATATAGCCAAATTGTGGGATAAAAATGCATGCAAACTAAATTCGTCGTTGGCCTACAAGGGAAGTTCCCACCCCCTCCTCCAAATCTGATTGGTTCTATCAGGTGTCATTCACAACTAGCAGCCATGTCTGTCCATTTCATAGGGGACATCCAACAACCGTTATTCAATCGACTCAGCGTAGAATAGAATGTAATTGTATGAATTATATCATTCGTGCAGCAATTCCTGGACGTGTTTTGTTTGTTTTTGGATACGCTGATCGAAAGAAAGACTTTCAAAATGTTTCTTTTATATAGGAATAGAGCACTATTGCTTATAGGTTGAGGATTATCCTAAGTGCTGAAGGCTGCCCCCCGCACGAACAAAGCCACACTGACGACTTTATTTATACTTGGAAATAAATTTATGTTGACGAAAAGCAAGGATGACAGGAAACCATTACAAAGGGCATGAAGTCAGTTGCTGCATCAAATATTTCATTTTCGGATTCAACATAATATTTTGGGTATGTACATTTTTATAACCGTTATCTCATGTGAAAACATTGCATCTATCGGTTTAGCGGTTTCATATTTTGGCATACAAAAATGGTAATATGTCAGCATTCATTCTTTATGTTTGATATTTTTCTAGCTAACATTACATTAATAGAGTCGAACGTTTTTTGAAATACAAGCGTTGCTGGTAACAGCAATAGATGTGAACATAGCAGGTGTCATAATTATAATATGAACGGTTCAATTTAAAGGCCTTCAGGCATATGAGGTTATTAGCACTTCTGCAGGAACGTACTGTCAAGCTTATCGGCTTTGACTCACGTGAGCTGATAGCGTTTAATTCTCGTAGACTGATATAAAAAAAATAAGTTGTACGCACTTTCTAGAATGAGCGTAGGCCCATTGGGTTAACATATGATATCGAAAGCTAGCATAATAGAATGCTCAAAATCTGTTTTCACACAAAAACGTTAAATAAGTCAACAATCTACTCAGTGAACCATGTTGTTGACTGTAACATATACTGTAAGTTAAGCAGTTTTCCCATTTTGATCAGCCATATGCCATTTTGCTTCCTACACTATTTGGGTTTTCTCCAGCCACAGAAAAGGATCCTGTTTTCAAGTGTTTCTCCTAGGCCTCACAAGGCCTCTCGAAGTTTTCCCTGAAACAAAACAATTCATTGTCATTGTAACCAACTCCCCCACCTCAGTGCCTGCATCCCTCCACCCCTCCCTCGGCTGAGAACTTCCTCCTTTCTCATATGTTAATTTAGGAGGCCATTTGTTAAAGCCTTACACTTGTACGATTTGGTGATTAAAAAATTGTCACAAACTCCTAATTGGGAGGACCTGGGTCTTTGGATTAATAAACATGCATGATTTTGTTTGTGACAGTTGCTAGGGGTGGCCTTCCTTGGCATTGGACTATGGGCCTGGGGAGAGAAAGTAAGTACATAGACATGAACATACAATAAAGCCTCACTCCATATGTGGGAATCTTAGGTTGTGGCTACAAAAGACCAGGTCATTTTATGTTCACCACAATGTACTTTTGCACGAGGTGTAAGTGCATCGGTTTGGCTAATAATGGGATTTTAGTTGACGGTCAGTGTGTTTGTCCAGGGTGTCCTGTCCAACATCTCCTCCATCACAGACATGGGGGGGCTGGACCCTGTCTGGCTGTTTGTGGTGGTGGGAGGAGTGATGTTCATTTTGGGGTTCGCCGGCTGCATCGGTGCTTTGAGGGAGAACACCTTTCTCCTCAAATTTGTATGTATCAATCCAAATCCTGATAAAACGGTTAAAAGATGATTGATGTTTGAACTGTACTATGAAATCATTAGGTTGTTCATGTTTGTTAAGAATATTATTGATATTTTTTTAAATCTTGGTATATTGCATGTTTCATAAGTTTGTACTGACAGGTAGACAGTTGGTCTTCACGAAGGAAACCTAACCCTGTGTATTTTCTCTCATCTTATCTCTTGCCCTTCCTGTTGTAGTTCTCAGTGTTTCTGGGTATTATCTTCTTCCTGGAGTTGACCGCGGGAGTCCTAGCCTTTGTTTTTAAGGACTGGATCAAGGACCAGCTCAACTTTTTTATTAACAATAACATTAGAGCTTACCGAGATGACATTGACCTTCAGAACCTTATTGACTTCACTCAAGACTATGTAAGCCATAAATACATTATATATAAAAGACCCAGTGTCCCTCCCCATATGCAATCCTAGCCCATAACTAATACATTTAACTAATTTCAATTTAACTAAACACCCTAAACTATGAATGTTAGTTGTTAGTTAGTTTCACATCCCACAAAGCAAATATTTTCACAATAGTGAAATACACAAGTGCAGGTGTGTCGGATGAGAGTGAACGTGTGGTTCTGCCTGCAGTGGGAGTGTTGTGGTGCCTTTGGGGCTGATGATTGGAACCTGAACATTTACTTCAACTGTACTGATGGGAACCCCAGCAGAGAGAAGTGTGGCGTCCCTTTCTCCTGCTGCACCAAAGACCCTGCGGTAGGGAACACCCACATCATTATCACACACACTATCACGCACACATACATGATCACGCTCTCACAAACACACGCAGGAAAGGAGAACGATCAGTTCTTCAGTTTCGCATTCTCAGTTGAATAAGTTGCCCATTCTTCTTTGCCAGGAGGATGTCATCAACACCCAGTGTGGCTATGACATCAGAGCTAAAGGGGTGAGTCACCCCTTTCTCCTGATTCTTTTTGTCCCTCTCTGCTGAAGAGATCTCCCTGCCTTTAAGCGTTGAATGAGAAATGGTACGGTTGTAGCACTGGGAAATGTGGCAACAACCAGTTTTCCATCAGAAATCAATGCTTGAGTTGATGACGACTAGTCAGAATTCATTTTGATTGAAAATGTCTTAGCATGGTGATGATTTGGACCAGGTAGAGGTAAACCTGCTGTCTCTGTCCTGTAGGATGCAGAGCAGAAGGCCTACATCAACGTCAAAGGCTGTGTGCCGCAGTTTGAGAAATGGTTCCAGGACAACCTAACGGTGGTGGCAGGCATCTTCATAGGAATTGCTCTGTTACAGGTGAGAACCATGTCCTTCCACAGCTGACAGGTAACACACTGGGAACAATCTTCATGTGTATGTTTTGTGTGGTATCTGCTTAAATCCAATGAATTAATCCAATGAAT
Organism: Plecoglossus altivelis; assembly: GCA_036571765.1. Lineage (NCBI taxonomy): Eukaryota > Metazoa > Chordata > Actinopteri > Osmeriformes > Plecoglossidae > Plecoglossus > Plecoglossus altivelis. Next base: position 4,435,246 of record BROE01000023.1, on the reverse strand, counting down.
TTGTGCTTATAATCGTTCCTTTACAGATCTTTGGAATATGCTTGGCTCAAAACTTAGTGAGTGACATTGAAGCTGTGCGAGCCAGTTGGTGAGAACAACATTATATCTTACTATAAATGCATGTTTCTTTAATGCCAGCACACAGGTAGTTTGGCTGTATCAAGGGGATCCACTAGGAGCACGTTCCTTCATAACGAGAGAATGACCTCACTTAAGAATTTGAGATCACATCTCAACAAAACACAAAATAGGTGGATATGTTGTTGACTGGCTGCTCAGCCCAGCCTCATCATTTCCTGAAAGCGTCACAACTCGGCTCTGAGACAAACAGGAGCCAGTTTCTAAAATCCCCCCCACCCCCCCTCCTCCTCTTCCAAAGGGTGTTTCTATAGCACTGCGTTGTCACTTCACGCTTCATTCTCCTCCCCCCCCCCTCTCCTCTCGCATGGCCTCGTCAGGGTGCCCCCTTCTCTCGCCCTGCGCCGACCCCCACCTCACGCCAGCAAGAAAGCATCTGCATACTACTCATGAGGGACTCGCCTGGGTTTATGTGGCTGGTGGGTGCCAAGGATCCATTTTCTTCACCTTTTTTTTTGTCCTCGTTGATGTGATTGGTTAGGCGTGGTGTGACAAGTCTCCTGTAGTCCGTCTTGTGAAGTTCCACTGTAGTTTAGTTCACGTCTGAAATCAGCAAAAATCTAGAAATTACCTTATGTATGGATTATTATGGACCTTGGGATTCTGATAACGATCCTGAAATTGGATAATTATTCCCTAATAATGACAAAGGTTATCATATTTCTGGGAAAAATCTAAGCACTTAAAAATACCCTCTAATAATAACAACAAATAATAACAACAATAATAATAATACAGTTCCGTGATGTTTCATAATCACATGGGGTTAACCACCTCTTCATAATCACGTCATAATCACATCCTTGCATTTACATGGGGCGTCTTGGTCATGTAAACCACAACTTAATAAAATCCCTCAGTTCACTCTCTTTTTGGGCTTCACGCCTCGTACTCTTTTGAAGAATGTCTCCCTCATTATTAAACAATCTGAACGCTATTAGCTGTGATCTAACACCATTCCTTCCCTTGTATTGCCACTGGGGGATCAATTGATGGACACAACTCCTCCCACATTACAAATCTTTTCATTTCAGAAACAGTCAAAACATACTTGGCTGTATGTCCTGTTTGTGATGTATAATGTTTGTTATTCTCGTCGTTTGTCTTCCTCCTCCTGTGCAGTTTCTTCACCTGATGTTGCCACAACCTTCACTGTGGAACTCGACAGGTAATTCAAATGTAATTGTGTTTCTGAAGTTACATTTCATTTCTAATCTCATTAGGTCCATACACTAGACAAGTCCCACTATAACGCAACTCTTCTTCCTCCAGGTTTTGTAGCATGTGTGCCCTTTCCTCGGAAGCACTGGACGTGTGTACTAGCTAGCTCAGAGCTTGAAATGTTAGCTTGCTCAGAGAAGAGGCCCATTGCACCTTACTCAGCTGGGACCAGCACATTGTAATACTTTTTCAAGGGCATTCCACTTTGTAAATGCACTGCCAGCCTGTCACAATGACACATTCATGTTTGGTGTGTCTTTTGTTTTTGTTCTTCTTCATATTATTTATGGGTATAAGTTGTAGTGTAACACTGAGTAAAGCGTCAAGCTTAATGTGATTGTTTTGTTTGTAAAAAGTGGAGTTTTGTTACAGTATTTCTCTGCTGAATTGAACTCTAATTCCATCATGAGTTGCTGTCTCACACGAATGGGCATTCATGATTTCCTATAGTATTACGTTTGGGCTGAAAAGTATTGTTTTTACATTTTAGTATTTTTTTTTCCTTCAGTCTTGGGTAGGGTGTACATAGTGTTTGTGAACTCTAACAAATACTTGAGGTAACCTTTGTAGTTATTTTGTGGAAGAAATTGGAATAACAATTGCGAAAGTTTAAACCAGAAACTTACGTATACTACCATCCCAGGCTCATGTATATATCACGTTTGGAATCCTGATCAGTTGACACATAATTTCCTTGAACACTTTCCTTCTTTACCCATGAAGCCCATAGCCAGGTCTGTCTTCAAACACTGGTGCTTCTAACTACCTCCTCCTATTGCTTTGTAAAAATCAACCCATTTAAGTAATGACATATTGACACTTCATAGCAAAACTTATTAATAAAAGGGGAAAATGATTAAACATGGGTCTGACGAGTTCTCGTTTGTCTGAATTTTGTCTTTCAAAATATGTGAACATTGGAAGTGAGTCAGGTTGAGGACATCCGCTCAAATCGATACAGGTCTCATCGACAGAAACTCATTCAACATTTTTATATAACTCGTTTTATCTGATAGTTATGTTCCACCAATAATATTTAAAGTTAAAAACATCTCTTGGCCTAATCAAACAAAATCAACAACAAAAAGAGAATACTACAGTCAATATCACTTTATCGCCAGAATGTCTTTAATTATTTGTTCAGTTACAATCCTCCAAATGTACAACTCGTTAATGACATTTACAACAAACATTTAAGTTTACAGTATAATATTGTATGCAGTTACTTGTGGTTACGTCATCATTGGCTTGTGTCTTTGTAAGGGTACAAATTTGATAAATAACCATTCATACTCAACAACAACAGAAAATTGTGGACCACCAGTAAACAAAAAGTTTAAAAACATGACTGACGTCACATTATGGTTTCTACCAGGTATCTGACATGCTAGGATGCGCATGTTCGAAATACCCTTAAGTAAGGAAACTTCCACTCATGCAAAAGGTCCTGTACTGTCTTGGAGATCAACCACAGACCAGTACCACACACACAAGAATCTTCTCCTGGTTCTCCTACTCACTCATCAGCACAGGGTGATACCAGACAGCCATCTATACACTGTACTTGTGTATAGAAACAGAGATCACCATATGGAGTATTACCACCATTCAATGCAGTCTTTGTTCTTACCCAACCTCCGAATCAGAAAGTCTTTAGTCGCGCGCACGCACACTCACGCATACACACACTCACACACACACGTTAGGTTGTTTTACTGTACACCCTCACAAACACCAGGACTGAATGTGTATTCATGACCAGGTTCAGATACAAGCAAACAGCCTTCCTTCAGTGAGAGGTGGGAGAGGCTAATGCCCGCTAGTGGACCTTTAATCAGACCTTCAGGTAGTCTGGGACCAGGACCGGGCGAACCGACCAAGAGATGATTATAGGTCGAAGTGTGTATTCAACTTTCAAGGCAGGTAAAAAAAAACGAAAAAACTGCACTGGGGATGATTGTAGGACTGACCAGGGTTGCATTTCAGGGAATGCACAAGGGTAAAGTATACACCGATACACACCATCATTAACTGGACTAAAACATGCAGGTTTTCAACCCGGCTGGTAGAAGCTACACAGGACACGTCTGGACATGGTAGTGGATGCGCGGATTCTCTTGAAAACAAAACAAACCTAAATACATTTAGAACTTCTTTTTTACGTTTTTCTATTCTTTTTCGTTTTCTTGGATGCATTTGTCACTTTTCAGTGAGTTATTGGTGGATGGGTATCACAGCTATGGTCGTAAAAGAGTGCTGTCTCTTTGTTTCTCTATTGCGGAAGGTTGTCTACTCCACCGTGTACCTCTCATGGGAGCTGTTTGGAGCAGAGGATGCATGCGCATGTGTTGTGGTGATCATAAGGGGGGTTGTAGGCTGAAGACTAGGACAGGGACACCTTGGCACATGACAGTGGGGGGGACACGTACAGCAGGTGGGAGTCGTTTTCGTAGAGCAAGGGGGGGGGGGGGGGTTGGTCGTGACGCAGGCTTGTGTTGGGAGTGTGGAAGGGATGGTGTGGGCGCGTGTGCAGTTTAGCTCTGTGCCGTTAGCCTCTGCTCTGTGAGGGACGCCTGGTGGGACACGGTCTTGTTCTCGTGCGACCGCAGCTTGGAGACCACCTCGATGAACGCAAGCGCCTGCACCTCTTTATGCAGCGGCTCTGAGGTGACAAACACAGATGGGAAACGGTCACCGGAAATTTCAGGCGAGGCCACATTGGACGCAAACCTTTTTACTTCAAAAAATAATAATCTAGATTTACACTTGTAAATGCAGCAGCACACTATGTGTGTGTGTTGGTAAAGATCTTACTTCCTGTGGGCCCTGTGTAGCAGGAACCAATTGCCAAGCCCTTCTCTTGAGACAAAGCCTGGGAACTAGGTCCAACTTCATGAACCATAAAGCACAGCTTCATAACCCGCTTCACTGAGCCAGTACGTCTTTCTGAAACAGTAAAAGGCCTCACCTGAACCCATGACAGCGCAGATCAGGATCATGGAGTTGTATTTGATCTCGGGAGCACTCCTCTCATCTGACAGCAGCTTGTGAAGGACTTGAACCAGGCTGGAACCCACAAAGTCTTTTTCAGCTCCAACTGTCAAATCAAAACGCACTCAGCATTAGTCACATCTTGGCATGCTTCCCGTTAAAATGGGTTAAGGAAGATTTAAGTTCAACACAAGTCAAATTTGCGATTTGGGAACATTTTACTAGAAGATACAAATCAATTGCTTGAATTTTGACAAGCTACAAACACACATGTTGAGATTTATAAAAATGTCAATGTCGTGGTCAGTAAGGTTAGCTTTTTACATCTACATTACAATCACAATGGTCAACTTGTATTGTGTATCTGTATTGTGCATGCAGATCAACCCTCATGACTCTTACCCAAGTCCAGGGCTGCTATGAGGCCCAGCGCCACCAGCGCTTCATTCTGCATGATCATGTGCTCGCTGGTCGCCATGGTTATTAAGTGCTTGACTCCACCTCCTTGGATGACTGTTCTGACAACATCCTGAAACCCCGTTAAACACTGTGATTGGTCATCTGTGTAATCAGTCAATCTGAAACACTGGTGGGAGGTTTTACTGAGTCATTCTCCTGCGGACAGGAAGACGTGTTGCTGTACCCTCTCTCTGAAGATGCTTTGATGCTGGGTCAACAGACGTTTAAGTTTTAAGCATGATGTAACATAAGGAGAAGCAGTACTGCCTGGTTGCACTGCGTAGCAGTCCACCAGTGGGCAGACTCTAGCTGGCCAATTGGCCTCTTCCTGTTTTCAGTACCTGTGTCCCTGATTATTCACACACAGCAGGAGAGCAAGTCACAGTAGAGCAGCACACCAAGCTGCAAGCTGTCGGAAAAATACAAATCTCTCTCGTTGGTAAGACACCTTAATATCTCTAGAAAGACAATTCTAACATTCATCGACATGTCTGGGCACGAAAAGGAGGATGTCGTCATTCTGAACATGGCCCAACTCTCCACGGAAACCCCCAGCAGTTCATTTGTCTTCACCGGATCAAACAAATACGGCAAATCCGTTAAGGAGCAATGAATCGGTCCGGGGGTGACATCACCATGGTAGCAAACCACTGACCTTTGATTTGCTGTGACGGATGAGAGCAGAGAGCAGTCGGTTGGACTCGCCCATCACGCCGGCGTGGTCCTTGGCTTCACACCACTCCACCAGCCTCTCCACCAGCAGCAGATTGGTCCCCAGCTGGTCAGCAGCGTCCGCTGGAGAGACATGACAAAAACCACAGCAGCTGCTGTCACAGCATCAGGACCAGGAGCGATGGTTTATCTGGCCCCTGTTGTGCAGATCTAGGTCAACCACAGTACAATACTGCAGGTATACCTTAGTACGAAAGTGTAGTTGGTGACTGCAATAGAACTGTCCAATGGCTAATACGATGTCAGTAACTGTCAGGAGTTAAATGCTCTTTGGTATTCGATCTTTATATTGACTGATTGGTCGGGTATTCATGAGTGTCCAGCGTGCGCTGGCACCTTCAGTTAGAGACTTTTCTAATCCTCTGTCACCTGCACTCACATCACCCTGTCCGACTGGGATCCACAAATAAGTTAGACAGAGGAAGTCATTGATTTCTATTAAAGCCAACCTGAGACAGGGCTAACAGCTTCTGCCTTGCCAAGTTTCCTTTCATGCAGGACACTTAGAGCTGGAGAGAAGGCAGACAGGCTGCAATACACTTCCCTTGATTTTTGGCCACAGAATTTGATGAATCCACTACACCATTTCCTTCCTGTTCCTTCCCGTCTCTGCGTTGTATGGAACAGAACCATGCTAGCAGCCACCCAGCTAAAGGGCTGAGTCATCTCCCCCCAGTCCTCTCTCTCTCCAGGGGCCCGGAGCTCCCTATGCCTCGACGCTCCCCCCCCAAGAGGAACAGATCGTTCTCCAAACCACAGGAATACAAGCAAGACTAAATGCTGCCTCGCTAATACTCAAATTTTCCCATGAATCACCAATCTGTACCTTGTGTGTCGATGAGCATACGTAACGTCCCCAGCAGCTTGAACTGAACAGGTGGTCTCTCCGAGGGAAGGAACTTCAAAACTACGTCTGACACTCCGGCCGACAACATTTTGGCTTTGTTCACCACTAATGAGAAGGAAACTCACGTCAGAAACACAGCGCTGAAGTCACTTTTACAGTTATATGTTATACTTTCATGAGATATTACACTAATGTAAGCTGAGGTAAACGAGATAGACACATGGATGCCAGAAGTCACCTGGGATGGCCAGGTTCCGGAGGGCGCTGAGGGCAGCATGCTGCACTGTGACGTTCCCCTCGTCCACGTGTCTGTCCAGCAGGTCCAGAAGCTTCTGCACGATGCCTGTGTCCACCATGTGGATGCAGTTTCCATCTGAGGAAGGACAGACAGACAGACCGACATCAGTCCTTCCTTCCTTAGAAGCACCTTCTACATCGGTTTTATGTTCGAATTTGGAAGGTTTTCCATGTGGCAAGTTCATACAGTGGTTCGCAGGTTCTGTGATTGATCACCACCCGAAAATGATTTGATCTTTAACTTTTGTTTCAAACTTGGTTGGGCAGCGCAGCAGTGTGGAGGAGGACAGTGAGCAGGCTGAGACAGTATGGAGGGACAGGGCGTTCAGCACAGTCAGAACTATGTTCTTTACAGGGGAAGACCTTGACAGGTAGAGACTACCTGGGCTGTTGCCAGGGTAGAGAGAGAGGCAGAGAGCGATGTAGAGAGAGAGGCACCTTAGGAATATTGGGAGATCGACTGTGCGTCTCCCTTTGGAGCTACCAACTCCCACTGGTCCGTTACAGCAAGAGAGGGAAAATGGGTTGCGTTCAAGACCACGATGTTTGTGCTATGGAACCTTGTAAGGAAGATTTAACCTTTTTAAATGCACTTTTCACCCATATCTGCCCGATCGCTGTGTGTGGCTCACCGTTGCGGGCAAAGTTGGCAATGGCCAGCGCCCCTGCCAGCTGTAGCTGGTGATTATGGGATGGTACCCAGGACAGCACCCTCTGGAACACGCTTCCCTTGCCTCCCTCAAACAGCTTCTGCATGGACTCATCTGCCAAAGACACAGGAAAAGAGCTTCAGTCGGAAAAAAAGTGCAACACACAGACAAGCCAGAAGATGCTGATGCACTAGAGCATCAGTCTGGGACTGGAGACGCTAAGAACGAATGAAGATATCCAGGCTTGCTCAAAACATGTCTACCAGACACAACATCTGCACAAAGACATCAGAATTCAGCTGTGGTGTGGTGGTGTGTCCGCGTGTACCTCCCAGCAGCAGTAGGACCATCAGGTCAGAGGCTGTCTTGAGCTGCGTCACTTCCTCCTCCCTCTCCCCGTCCACAGTGTGAGCCACGACATCCAGCAGACACTCCACCAGCCCAGCGTCCACCAGCTGGAGCTTGATCACATCTGAGGGAGGAGAGAGGAAGGGAGAGAGGGAGGGTGAGCATGTGTGGGGGTGAGCGAGTGCGTTGTGTAGGTGTGAGAGAGTGTGGAGGCGAGCGTTTGGAGTGTGGAGAGACAGGCAGACGAGCAGAAGTAAAGCAACGAGGCCCAAAAGGAGGGAGGAGGAGGTGGAGGATGGAGGAGGACATAGACGTATGACACTGGGATGCTGAACTCATCTGACAAAATCAAAGATCTCACACCACATCTCCTCAAACTAACGACCACCTATGCAGCTCATAACATCTATTGAACACGGCTCAGCCAGAACCAACTGAAGCTAAATTCCAAATAGGGTGTATGTTTAGATAGAATGTTGCTGAATAAATACTGCCTTTTTGCCAGTTCAACATCTCAAGTTGTACTTGCTTAGGGATGACACGAGGGGTTTTAAATGTTTCAATAGGGGAGAGAGACTGTTCTCTGGAGTGGAATTAAGTAGGACGTTGTCTTGGAGACTGGCAGTTGAGGGGGGGGGGTGTCTCTAATGATGATAACAACAGTCGGAGTGTACAGTCACACAAGCAAGACACTCTCTCTCTCTGTCTCTCTCTCTTTCTCATGATCTGTTCATTGTCATCAGACAAACAGCTGACATGTTTCAGTGGAGCATCCGAGGGCAGCAGATACAAACACAACTGAGCTTCTTACACATCGACTATGTACAACAATGTCAAAATGAGATACATACATTAATGCCCTGGGAGCAAATTGCATTTATAACAAACAAAACTGCACAATGCATTCAAGATAAACTAGGTATGTTGTGTGTTTTTTTGAGGGGGCGTTATTGACCAACTTCAAAATGAACAGCACCAACTATCATCCTCTCCACCCTTCTGTCCCTTTCTCGTATACCCTCCCCCTCTTTACCGTTCTCCGCCAGAGGAGCCAGGACTTCGAAGATCATCTCCTTCTTCTCATGCTCAGACTGCTTCTGGAACAGGCGCACCAGCTCCTCCGCTATGTTCGTAGAGGCAAACTGCTCCTTGCTCGACTCTGCAGGGAGACAGAGGCAGCGCAGACATGACTGGAATCCGCTCGACCTGAGGATTCACTGTGGAATATGAGTCACCGGACCCCAGCTGGTCTACTGTTGTATACAGTGCGTCCCCCTGTGAGAACAGCACCATGAATCATCCTTCGCGGCTCCTCACAATCCCCCCCACTCACCCACCTCCCGACATCACCACCATCACTGATGGGAATACTTGATTAGTCACTGTTGAGCCAGAGCACAAACGTTTCCCCACTGAAGCGCATCAGCTCTGAAGCGCAGCGTGTCAGGGGCCGTAGCCGGCCGGACCCACCGAGCTCCGCCAGGTTCCCAAAGGCGATGAGGCACATCTCGGTCAGGGCCACGTTGTCAGAGTGGAGCCCCAGCAGCTTCACCAGGGTGGGGATGACCCCCATGCTGATCAGCTGGGCCTGCAGGGAGTCTGCAGAGGGAGCAAGACAGGAAGAGCAAGAACATGACTTCAGCTGCCTCCTACAGGCCTGGAGGCCGGGGCAAGTTAGAACGGGGTTCCTGAGGGAAACAGGTGCGCAGGCTTTTGACTACTTCTTTGATTTGATCTTTGTAAGCTGGCTCACCTCTGTCACACAAACTCTACCTCACTCACAGTCACATTAACACAGGTGGACTTTGCTAAGGTCATTATAAAAGGTTTTAACAGACAAGCCAATAACTCTGGGTCCACAGGAAGAAAAGCAGGATTGTCCAATCAGGGACATTGATCTGCACCATATCTATGGTGGTGAGTCAGCCTGGTACTATAGACAGTAGACCACAGTGCAGATGCATGTCCCTGACAGCAGGAGGGATACACGGAAAAGCAACTATAAGAGCCTACGGAGGAGAGAGGAGAAAGCATTTGGTTTAGTGTCAAGATGCTAATTGATGACAAGCTAGAGGTGGGAAAAATAATTAGGCTGGAGGGGACGGAGACGGAGAGACACAGACAGAGGCAGAAACATTAAGACAGCAGAAATAGACTGTCAAAAAAGACAAATTGCCAAGCCGGTAATGAGGATTTTATATGGTTACTATAAAAAGGAGGGCAAGTGATCGAAAGAGAAGAGGAGTGACAATTTTGCAAGTGACTAAATTATCATTTGAAAAGATGATAATGTTGTTAGCAAAGAAATGTGGCTGGGAAAAATGTTCAATCAACATAATAAAACAATCAGATAATTAGCATTAGAATAATTGCACGGGTGGCTTACTTGGGTGCCACACAAGCAAACTATAATTCACAGTAGACCTACAGTATACATATCAACTTGATGTTAATGGATTTTGTACATGTATGCCAATTACTGCAGCTACAATCCAAACCGAGCGAACATCCAACAACTAATTTCCTTGCAACATACTAGGCACTTTGCACGCAATTCTCTGCGAAAGGCTTTTTTCCATTAATTAGTGGTCGCAAACAAACTCATTTAGGCAACACAATGTAAAAGCCAACACTCTGGCCTGTGACTTAAAGGTCTGACTTCCATTATTCTAACACAGTCACATTGGCTACACACACGTAACTGTGGCCCACGAGTTAGAACAGTCGGCAGGTGACTCAGCAGAGCACTTTGCAGGTCCCACATTAACACTAAGAACGGCCTGTGTTCCAATGACATTGTATTTTGACCTGGAGACATTTTGTCTCCATCTCACATTGCAAAAGCTTTCTTTTCCATTTTAATCGTGTCTCCCTTATAATGTGTCTCGCCTACATGTAAGTCAACGACCTTGCGTTGGTCGGACTGTAAGAGCAGTAATAGATCGAAAGGTAATTACTAACGCACGTCTCGCTGACGGAGGAGAAAGAAGTAACATTACTTTGGCCGTACTTCAATTATTCATGCAGGCAGTCATAGCACCTTAGGGTGAGATGGTCTACGGGCAGGGGAGGGGAGAAGGGGGTGGCAAGGGAGGAAAAAATACTGCCAATGCATTCCAACACTATCAACCTGCCTGGTGCCCATTAAACAGCCCAATGTCCGAGTGCCCAGAACAGTCACCGTAGTATCGACCCCTGGGAGGTGTGTGGAGGTATCAGGAAAAATGAGGAGAGGAGAGAGGACAAGCGCTGATGATTAGAGGTCCAGCTCTGCTGCACTGCCACCAACAACCAAGCTGCTGGAAGAAACAGGCAGGAACATCCACGTCCTGACTCCAAACACAGCTACACTGCTTTCTACCACACAACTAGACTGCACCAGTCTTATTTGGCTTGGTGTGTACAATCAGTGTATCACAATATAGTCGTCAGTTAATATAAAATACTGTGCTTATAAATATAGATTTATTATATGGAACATTCCCCAAGAATTGATTAGAAATTGGGGCCTACATAAATCAATTCTTAGCTCACAATGCTGTTTAGGTTGAGATAATTTCTCCTTCTAGAGGGATGGTCATTACCATTATCATTGCTATAGTTCATCAGCATGCCACAAAAGACAGTCAAGAGTTTCCCATTGGCCGGCTCAGTATTTTGGGAGAGGGACTTAATGTGCTCAGCTACTATCTGTGCCCCTCCTGCCTGGTCAACTGCACTCCTGCCCTCATCTGCAAAACAAAGAGGTCAGGGGACAAAAAGAATCAACCACTTCAAACAACCACCTGAAAGAAAAGCAGTACAAATAACAAGACAAATAGTAAGTGAAATCAAAATTAATTACATGCAATTAACAAATGCTCTATCAAAATGAGGAATGTTAAATGAAAAGTCAAATTTAAAATATAATAATTGAAACTTAATACAAAGTGAATGATGTCTGGCCAATAAACCTAATCTATGTGTACCAAAAAGTGAGTACTGTGGTGTGATGGTACTGTGAGTACCATCCTGAATACCTAAACACCAACTGTAAGTGAAAGTAAATGTAGAGGTACCAGAGATATATCTATGTAATCCACGCAAAACCCTTGTCATGTCATCTGTAACGTTTAGAAGAGGGATTTTTTCCGGTCAAAATGCAGCCTAAGAGTTACTTTAACACTACTCGCTCTGGCCAGCTGTACATGGTCAACATCTCTGTAAAAATGCGTAGATTGCGATGTCTGGCAGGTATCTGGCGGGGGAAGAATCGGATGAGTCATCTCACTGGACTTGCCTGGTGCTGCTAGTCTGTGGATGCCAGCCATGATCCCATAGCTAGTGTGGGACGCCAGCCCACTTCCTCAGCAGTGGGCCAAGAAATGGGAGGGTGGGGAAGAAATAAAAAAGGCCAAAGATAAAGGGAAAGAGTGTGAGAGGGAAAGAGGTGAGGCGTGTGGGAGGGGTGAGGTGAGGAGTGTGGGAGGGAGAGGTGAGAAGTGTGGGAGAGAAAGAGGTGAGGAATGTGGGAGAGGAAGAGGTGAGGAGTGTGGGAGGGAGAGGTGAGGTGTGTGGGAGAGAAAGAGGTGAGGAGTGTGGGAGAGAAAGAGGTGAGGAGTGTGGGAGAGAAAGAGGTGAGGAGTGTGGGAGAGAAAGAGGTGAGGAGTGTGGAAGCAGGAAAGAGAGGGTGGCATCTTATCTGGGTCATAGGACCTGTTATTTTACTTGGGATGTCCGTGTGTCCAAATGACACAAGATTCCAGCAAGCAGAAGGTATCATACACCCCCATCCTTTAAAGTTTTGAAAATTTTTTACTTCCCCCCTTTTAGAATTTTCATTCAGAAAGTAACCCTAAACAATCCTTCTTCAAGACAGAACGATACTGCAAGTCGTTGATGGTCTTTGAAGCAGCAGCTCCCAGCAGGCCAGGAACACCTAACAACTATAATTAAAAATAGATTTACACCACATACCGGATTTGTTTGTGTGTATCTGACTGCTATAAAAAGCTTTGCCTACATACAATTTTAATTGTTTATGTGCATGTATTTGTTATCGCTGTTTAAATGACCTATTCTGGCCTCTGCCCGACCGTTGAACAGAAACAGCCCCAGTCTTGATGCATGACTGAGGGGTTGTGAGGGTTAAGAGAGAGACAGTAGAAGCCAAACACAACTGTTCCAACATGATCGGATTTCCCACGTAGGCTTAGTTGGTATTGCTCAAGCACAGACACTGGTTGAGTGAAGTATATGTCCTGGTGTTGGATCCTATCCCCGGATGCAAGGTGGTTACTTACGGCTGTCGTAGCAAATGTTGCCCAGGGCACGGCCGGTTTGGAGAAGCACTTCCTGGTCTGAGGAGCTCAGCAGCTGCACTAGAGGGGGGATGAGGCCGGCCTCCACACATGGGCTACGCATAAACTCTAGAAAGAACACACAAAAAACAACACTTTGATAGCAAAGTACCCAACCTGCTTCTGTCCCTTTCAGAGTCTGTCCTCAAACCAGTTATGTAAAACACATTTTCTAGTAATGGTTGCAAGTAGACATGTTCTGGACTGGCCAAGACACAGAAAGGCTATTACTACTCCAAATCCTAAAAACCTACTTATTTTCCCTGGACAGTTAACAAGGAATCTGAGTGGATTTTAGAATTCAGACATGAGTGAATTTGTTGCTTGAGCTGCATGCATGGAACTATCATAACAAGCATGTTTATTCCACTTAAATTTAAGGGTATTGCAAATTACAGTGCAATGTTCAAGAAGAGTTCTTTTTAGCACAGTAGGCACTGGGCCTCCTGTGGACCGGGCACAGACATTTCCGAAGGGGCGGTGACAGATAAATGCCAACGAATCAGTGCCAAGGCTGGCACAGCAGCGGGTAGTGATCATTAGCTGTTGCCTTGGAAGCTGCTAAAAGCCCATTCATTATCTAAACCTTTTCTTCTTATAACTTTCATTCACTTCCTTTATCCCTGCTATTAAAAAGAACACCCTTGTGTCTAGGGAAAAAACCACTGGAGAAAGCCTGCAGTTCCTGGACTTTTATTGACAGTGTCCACTAAAAGTCGATGTTGTTCTAGTACCACTAGTTACTGGAAACAGAACAACTAGCCGGTTAGCTTGCTAGCTATTACTTTCCATTGCACTAACATTTCCTCCAAAACACTAACACTCCTGTGGTGCTCTGTTGGAGTGCCATCTGTTACTAATAAAACTGGAAAAGACAGCATTCAAACATGGGCAGTGGAGGTGGCAAACAAGACACATTACTTATCCTTTTGCTTTTCTACATACAAAAGATGACCCGAGGAAATATTTGGACGTCGACCAAAGAACGGCATCTCTCATCTATAAACATACTGTACAAGCTGGATGCTTGGTTTGGATGCTGAATATAGAATAAACATAATAATATGTAGTTGTCTAATATTGGAGAATTATTCTAGATGAACACAACCCCAAAAAATAAAACCACAGACTAAAAAGCAGAAAGACAAGTCGAGGAACGTTCGAAAAGACCTGACGAGCTATTCTTGAGGATGTGGCAAGATAGCAAACCTCACCGTTTTTGGCCAACTCAGCAATGATGTTGGCTACTTTGGGGGTGCAGGAGGACTGGGGGGCGAGCAGCGTGGGCAGCTTGGGGAGGAGCCCCATCTCCTGGACCTTCTCACTGGCCTCCACATCTGGAACAGACAGGAGATGAGAGGCTAAACATGGCAGAATACCTCTCCACGGTGCGAAATGGATGCACCAATCACTAATATTGATTGTAGCGGGTCATTCAGACGAACATATATTTATATACATTCAAATATTTCCATATTTTATGTTGAAAAAAAGACTAAATTCTTATATTATAACCTTAACTCTTTTAAAATGGTTACATTTAGCATTTTGACGTGAAGTACACACATTGTTTGTTTGCCAACAGATCTATAGTGTTCTAACAATGATTTGGACAACTGAAGCCTCTCTTTGTAGCTGGAGGGACACAAATCTATAAGTGACTCGTTGACACACAGCGGAAAAAGATGGGTCTTGGGAGAGAAAGAAATAACTTACTGTTGTGAGCGAGTGCTTTGAGCAGACAGTCTAGGCAGCTCTCCACACTGTCTGAGGAACCATCCGCACTGGTTAGCTTTAGCTTCTTCAACGCTTCGCTCAGATTGTCTGCTGGGGTAAAATGAGCAAAATGATGAGTGTACGTCCAAACTCACCCAGAACGGCTATAGCCATTGTAGCCACATCAACTGTAAATGATCTTCCGTTACACAAATGTGGTTCTATCAGATGTATTTGGCCATGAGAACTATAGACATTTAGGCTAAGTATCTAGGCCAATCTGTAAGATTACTAAGGTTTACTTCAGTAGCGATTCGTCTCCTTTATTCACACGAGCAACAGACATCTTCATGTCCTGGATAGCACGAGATAAATGCTACTATTACAGTCGACAAAAAGGAGCCCTCTTACTATAATATTGGGGATCAGGGCTTCTATGGCTCAATACAGCTGCCTTTCAATGCGTTTAGTGAAGGCTGCTTTTACTGGTTACTGTTTTTGTCCTTTGCACACTAGTACGTTGTGTTGGGCCCTAACAATGGATCATTTTGGTGTGTAGAGAAATTATACTGTGGGATGAGTCTAATAATTATTCAAAGATTTCCACAGTCCACTGTCTGTATTCTAAACTGCTTCAACCCAAAGAGAGCTGTACTGAGCGTGATCATCTAATAGAAAAGAGGGGGCGAAAAAACACATCAGCCCTTCCAGATGTTTTCTGTAAACGTTCAAAAAGGATTAGACATCTATTCACTCTTTTCTAAGGTGATATACGCCACAAGTGTAAAAAGATCACTATGGCAGAGATATGAGGCGTTCAACATAATATAACGGCAAGAAGCATTTTCTGATATCTTGACAGATGAGGATCCCTTTCCAATTTATTAAGTGGGTGAGGTCCAATATTTGTAAATAACAATCGATCCGCATTCAGTCTGTGCTTAAGGATGGAAACTACTAACTATCAAAATGTGGAGCGCATGATTGTGTTGGGAATCAAATGCAATATGAACGGCAATCTTATTTGCTGCGTGCATGGTGTTATTGCGTAACAGCTGGATGCATGGTTATTGTAGAGAAGTATTGGATCCTCGATATTAACGCTATTTTATGGATGATTCTTACATTTGCGGTTCTTGCCTGGTTGTCATTGCAATGTGCTTCAATTCCCAATACATTGCCCACAAAAACAACGGTACCGTAGAAATGTACTGTAATAGCAGTGGCGTTCTCAATGAGCACAGATCGACAGTTTTCGGCCCAGCATTACTCAGGTTACATAATCGTGGGATGCTGAGTCTGACAAGTGACCATGCGAACCGCTAGCTGCTGCTGCCTCCTCTCACACCCCACCGGCCAAGCGCTACTGTAGACACCGAAATTATTGCGAGAGATTAAAATTATTCATCCTGGTTCGAATAAAATGTAGCCATCAAATCCCCATAAGTAAAATCGCTTCTTATACAAATGTATTACGTTTTAACAGGCATGCGTTTCTTACTTTAGATTGCTACTATACTGTACATATGTAATATAGTATAGCTACCTAGCCAATGTTAAGGCTAGCTAGTACTAATTGATCAATTGATACTCACCCATTTGGTATCACTGTGCGGTCGTCCGATCAAATCTGAATAACGTAATCTTGGTATTGTGAGAGCAGAGAATGTTGACTATTAATCTAGCTCTTTGCTATCCAGCTATCATGCGGATCAACCAGGCAGAGATTGTCCCCAGGCCCAACTAACCCACGCCGTTTGGTCCACGACAGTCAGCTGTAGCTACCAGCTAGCAAGCCACAGCAGCAGTCTCGCCCAGCCCAGATGTCGCTATGGAGATTTAGCTATTTACTTGTTGATAACTCTAGCCAACAACGTAACTATCACAACTACTTCGAAGAGTCCAAATAGATATTCACATCGAAATCAACAACAGCTGTTTTAAGTACATCCAGATATACAGTTTTGAATGCACTTCCTTCTTAACCAGCAACAGCGGTATTCCTTTGCCTGCTTATTGCCATCTGTCTGAATGCACGCGGAATCGTTGTGAGCCTATCGGTTGTTCTTGATTGGTTCCTGTTTTTCATGGCAGGTCTTTTAGTCATCGATTATTGGCCAATTGCTTGTTGGCTCATGTCATCCCTTTAAAAGTTCGATTGCCTGTAATCGCTGATAAAAAATTTAAATAAACGAAAAGTGTGTACTATCATCTGTAATGACTGCTGACAGAAGCATGTGAAATTAAATAATAAAATAAGACAACTGGCAAATAGCACAAGGCGTTTTACTATGGACCTGGCCACACAATATGCACTTTAGTAGGTGCCTTCCCTTTATTTAATGTGGATTATCATGTTATTATGTGGAGTCTGTGCTTAAATTCTATTTCTAGTTCAAAATAAGAACCGTAACTTTGTGTGGCTGTATGTAGGTATGTATGTTTGTCATGTGTGTATCCATTGACTACCCGATGGTATTACTTCATTTGAGATAGATGTGTTTCAAAAACTCACTAAAAAATTGTCTACGTCACGTGAGTGGTTGACATGACGTCAATAAAATGCGACAATCTTACACATGTTATGCCAGTTAGATGACTGTTAATTCAACATGTTTGCGAACAAGTGTAAATAATTACGGGTTTGTACTGCTTTAACGACTTGTATTCCGTTCGATTGAATTTGTTTAATCGTAATATTGTAAGAACCGCACAAATTTAGCTGTGCTCTGTTGTGCTGGCTAGGCAATGAGATAACGCTCGACAAGCAAAAAGGTCTAGTAAGTCTGCTAGTCAGTGCATAGCCTGTATCAGAGGGACGTTGCTAGCTAGCTGGCTACAACATTAGATATTTTGGAAGGTGTCACAATGTCCCACGAGGGAAAGGAAGAGATTATAGAACCTCCGCGTAGAGATCCCAATGACAGTCAAACAGACAATGTTTCAAAAAGGCAAAGGAAAAAACTCTTGAAGCATCAACAATGGGAGGAGCAGAGGGAACTTCGAAAGTAAGAAACCAAAGCTGATGTTATTATCCTATCTCTGCCAAGTATGTATCTTACATTATAGCTACATTTAATACATGAAGAACTTTCTTTTTGAAAACTGCAAGAAAATAAATCATGATTCCTTTGCCTTCATCCTGATTTACACAAAGTATACAACATTTTCTATGCATTCTTTTATTCTGTTTTGACTTCCCATGCATTGGTTTGGAAAAGCATTCCTATTTGTATTTGAACGGTTTGAATTGTGTTCTATTTCTCAGGCAGAGGCGCAAGGAAAAGAGGCAGAAGAAGCGACAGGAGCGATCATGTCAAGAGGAAGAGGCAGCTGAATGGGTGAGCCGCAAGCGTCTACGCAGGGAGGTGCAGCCCAGTCCTCTGAGACTAGTGGTGGACTGCAGCTTTGACAGCCTCATGATGTTCAAGGTAAAACATGACTTGAGAGATGGGACTTTCTTTATGCACTAATCATAGAAACGTTATATTGAATCACTCCCTCCCAATGTGAAGGACGTGAGGAAGCTACACAAGCAAATCCAGAGATGCTACGCAGAGAATCGACGAGCTTTACACCCTGTACAGTTTTATTTAACCAGCCTCGGTGGACAGTTGAAGCAAAACATGGATGAAACTGACAAAGGATGGGTGAATTGGAAGGCAAGTGTGTGTATGTCTCTCCATACAAGTTCCCTCACATTCAAACTCCCTCATCAACTTTGTCCCCATGTGCACATGTAAGTCATACTAATATTTGTGTGCGTCTTACTCGGACAGGATATAACTATTAAGACGGAGCACTACCATGAAGTCATACCCAAAGAGGAGCTGGTGTACCTCACCTCTGACTCCCCAAATGTGCTGACTGAACTGGACGACACCAAGGCCTATGTCATCGGAGGTCTGGTCGACCACAACCACCACAAGGTCAGAGTTACTTAATCGGCACCATATGCATAACATCCATTCCAAGTATTTAAATCGACAATCAATGAATAGAATCACTTCACTGGCAATACAAACCTGACTGTTTTGTTTTGGATGACTGGGTGAAAGGGGATTTCCTTTGAGAGAGCCAAGCATCTGGGGATTCAGCATGCACAGCTCCCTCTAGAAAGCTTTGTCAAGATGAACAGCCGGAAAGTGCTCGCAGTCAATCACGGTAAGGATGTCCCCCTATGGATGTTTCTACCAACAGAATGGGAAGGCACATTACTCCAGTTGGCCTCAGGAAGGTTACCTGTGCACAACCAATGCAGGGACCCATACCTTCCTCACCTTTAGGTTGAGGAGTCACTTTTACACAGTAATGTCCAGTGTGTTTGTGTCTCCAGTATTTGAGATCATTCTGGCATATATGGAGAAGGGTGATTGGCAGGAGGCCTTCTTCACAGTCCTGCCACAGAGGAAAGGGGCGGTCCCTGTTGACCAGAATGGCCAAACAGTGGAGGACAAGGAGGACGATGATTCAGACAGAGACTCAGACAGAACAGAAACTGTCAAAGACAACACATCAAGCATGCTGGACCAACAAGATGGAGCAAATGAACAAATAGAAGTATAGTCAATTGAGGCTCCTAAGAGTGGTATTTTGCTTCAGTGATCAAAAAATTAAGATTTAAAATACTTTGTTTCTGCTTACTGATGTAATTGAGATTTGCGTTGAATTTAGCAAGTTTTTAAATTGGATTTGGTGCCTGTTTTTCAAGGCCCATATGTGTTAAGGCCTTTTTGGAGGTGCTTGGAGTTACAATAGATTTTCAGCTCTTTGGCTTGTTGTATCAAGCTTTATCTAGAAAGATGGTTACAAATGTATATATTTTTGAATTCATGTTCAGTTCATTAATGGTAGTGATTTGGTGCCAATATTCATAAAGCTGTAGTTGTTCAAAAACATCCAACAGCATGATATAAAGTGTAATTGTTACAATTACATGTTCTGTGATACTTGATACATGAAATATATTATGAATTGAACTATTTGGGAAAGGAAGGCGTAATGTCAAATTAAAGTATCAAAGTTACCAGGGTGGAAACAGGACAGGAAACTGTCGACAAGGTAAAGATTGGTGCACAAAAACAGTGTAAGTGGTAGAGAAACGCCATACCTGGTTGTAAGGTAGGTCAGTAGGAGTGAGTGGACCATGCGAGTTGGAGTTGTCTGGGTAACAGGACACAATGACGCAGAGAAATAATCTGAGGAAAAGAAGGTAGCATGATTTCACATTTACATGATGACTGTGCATTGGTAAAAACACAGGTCAGGTCAGTAGATTGGACCATGAGAAGGTGATTCGAATCATTATTAGTGATGTTTTTGGGGATATAGATGAGGATCTGCAGTATGATCCAGCTGGATATTTAACTTATCTAGAACTCTTACAAAAACTAATGATGATAATGACAACGGCAAATTTTGTGATTCTCGAGATAAACTAAACACCGAACACCTTTGTGTACTCCTGCAGGAACATGGTTAGCGTGTCAGTTGTACATACTGTTGTAAATGTGTTGTAATTTATTTTCTACAAAACTGTCCTCAATAAAAGAGAACAATCACATACTTGAAAGACTATATTTAAGGTATAAAAGAAGCAATAAGACATCCTGTGAAAAGGTGTTAAGTGTATCTCAATAAATGGAGTGAGAATATTCACTACACATTAACATCGTTATATGCAAGGATAATTATTGTATATGTGTATTTATTTATTTTTTGTATTATTGCCTGTACATAACAAACTATTTAAACAACATTTACACCAACATTCCAAGTAGGCGTTCTATGATAGACCATCAGAGTTGGACCCTAACAAACCAGGCAAGTAACAGATTAAATTGCTAAAACTCTCCAGTCTTTTATACTACATCCATTGCCATAATCGTTTATGATTTAGCTTGGACAGAATGTTTCTGTACAGTTAGAGAATGTTTGCAGGGCCCGTAAAGTTTTGGAGGTTGTAATGTCTCTGTCTCCCTTGCCAGTGGAATGGTCCCCTGTCTTCGTCATCTCGTTCTTCTACATCTGAAAAATATGTTTCGCACAGTAGCTGCAGTGACTAATGGTGGCAGATCTGCAACGACCAAAGCGGCGTTTTGTGAATGATTAGACCCAGCCTCGACAGTTGACTGAATAGGTTATCACTAGACTTAGAGTCAAATATAGATTTACAATTTTTCCTTTGATTCTCAATTTCTACATCTTCAAACAGTCCTCTGCTCATTACTTGTGTACAGCCTGAGTGGCTGAATTCCGGCGCATGCTTTACGACAATACCGAACGTTAGCGATTGGTTATGGCAGATCCAGAGTGGCTCTGGGCAGATCCAACAGTTTTAAACTTCAACAGGGTACCCGCCTTAACGGAAGTAACGTTTGTCAATGGATAAATCCCAGACTCTCTGTACAAATTAAATGTAAGAGAGTCTGGCAGGGACCGGCCTAGTTACGTAGCACCGAGCGACGGAAATTTTCGAACCAACTATAGTGTGATGTGATGGTGAAGCACCAATATGTCTGTGAACGAATGTTGTCGTTTTTGTCATAAGAATTTGAAATTACGTGGTGTTTTTACAAACTCTACAAAAATATTTGAAAAATCAGGAAATGACAAAACCGTTTTTGAGCGACTAATTGATCTAGGATTGACTTTGACAAGAAGTCCCGAAAAATCTATACGAACTTGTCGACAGTGTACCAGCCTACTTACAAGAATCGAACGGGATTTGCCCGTTTTCCAGAAATGGAAAGAACAAGAAAAACAACTCGATTCAAGTGAACAAGCGCCGGAATCAACAGCAGCAGTTCAGTGTAATTGTGACCCTGGTGCTACTGCTTCAAAGATGCCGAGGAGGGTTCTTCATAAATTTTGGCCCAATCCGCCAGATCCTGGTCAGACCAGAATATCCATGTCTGCACGGCGAAGTATTACAGAGGTGAGCCCATTGTTAGATTGTGTTAAGCCGTCAAACTCCGGCTTCTTATATTTCGACATTGAGAATAACACATGGGCTCGATTGCCACCTATCTCAATAGCATCCATTCCGTCAGCTTCACTACCAGGCAATCGAAAGTTAATTTTGTAGCCTATTAAAATATGGCCTGAGCAAAGACTACAGTACAGTAGCCCTCCTTGTTGTGACCTCTTATCCTTTGGTAGAGTTTTTTTCTCCCCAGTGGTACTTCTTTGCCATGACTTTCATGGATTGGTAGGGCAGTGACATGGGAAAAAGCGAAGATGATGATATAGTTCAGAATCGGTTTAATTCGCCATGCAAGATATACAAGTACAGAATTTACTGTGGCAGGGAAGTGCAAACATAACATATATGAAACATAATGCAGGTAGGTGAAATATAATTAAAATCTATTATAAAATACAAATAAGATAAAAAGTGGACACCAGCTGTACAGATGGGATTAATATAACTATAGTAAGTGGGGTATATATAGTGCAAGGGAAGGGGGGGTATATACACAGTGGTGCAACAGTGAGAGGGGGGATATACACAGTAGTGTAAAATTCATGCCCCGTGTGAGGCTCGAACTCACGACCTTCAGATTATGAGACTGACGCGCTGCCTACTGCGCCAACGAGGCATGTTGCTTGACGTTAAAGCATCCTTTTTTCGCCTACTAGAACCATAGGCTAGATATAATCTTGCAATTGCAGCTGGGTATCTTAATAAGTCTAATTTAGCACACTTTAAAGTCAGTGTATTTGATCACAATGGGAATTTATAGTCCCTCCCAATCCTTCACATTGACAAATGTCACAGTGAAACGCATATTGATGAAACCTTGATGAAACCTTTCCTTCACCTTTCAGGTCATCACCCATTACCCATCAAGCAGTTCGGTCTGCAATATCTGCCATCCAGATGATGCTGGGATTGTGGTCAACATCAGTAAGAGGAAATGGAAAAGAGCAGCTATGTTGATAATGAGACACAAGGACCTTGCAGTAGAAATTAAAGTCAAAATTCTTGAGCTAGTTCAGCATGAATGCAAAATCCTCTGCAACCCTAACCAGGGTTTCATTCTGTGGAGGTCATCACCTGAGGATCTGAAGTCTTTTTCATTTTCAAGTTTGGAATCAGATCTCAAACGTCTTTCGCCATTCCTGTTGTCCGTCTTTTCAACTGCCACCAACCATTCTCTTCCTTCCACTTGTGCTGCAGCTGCTATTGCTGTGAGGGGAAGAGATCGTCGCCTGTCTGCCTTTGCTTATTACCTAAATAACATACTACTGCGTGGTGGGGCCAGGAAGGCCGTTTTTAAAAAGCTCAGCAAAATGGCCATTACAACCACTAAACTTAATGCATTAGGGAAGCTGAAGGTGTCTGCACACCCTGGTGGGGAGGGTCTTCAAGTGCCCCAGGTGCAGAATGAGGTGCTTCCGTCTTCAGGAACAGATGGGCTCACTGATTCTGCTGGACAAGATGAGGAGGGCAATGACCTCAGGGGTGTGATTGGCACCCACGGACAGAGTGATTCTCAAGTACAACATGACCTTGTAGACTCATCTGGGTCCCAGGCTGGGTAAGCCAGCTAGCAAGTAAGCAATGTATTGAAAGTTATTAGACTGATCATACGTCGAAGGATCGGTGGGGAGTGGTTATTTCCCTGGCAGCGACTTTAGACATTTAGGAAGGTGTCACAATGTACCATGAGAGGAAAAATAATCCATGTATCATGATGAAATGTATTACAGGCCGATGTGCGAGGAAAATAGACAAAAGAGGCAACAGGAGCGATCATGTCAAGAGGAAGAGGGAGCTGAATGGGTGAGCCGCAAGCGTCTACGCAGGGAGGTGCAGCCCAGTCCTCTGAGACTAGTGGTGGACTGCAGCTTTGACAGCCTCATGATGTTCAAGGTAAAACATGACTTGAGAGATGGGACTTTCTTTATGCACTAATCATAGAAACGTTATATTGAATCACTCCCTCCCAATGTGAAGGACGTGAGGAAGCTACACAAGCAAATCCAGAGATGCTACGCAGAGAATCGACAGACAGAGAGATGAGGTATGAGAGAGAGATGAGATATGAGAGAGAGATGAGGTATGAGAGAGACATGAGATACGAGAGAGAGAGGAGGTGAGGTTGGGGGAGAGAGAGGGAGTGGTGAGAGAGAGAGATGAGGTACGAGAAAGAGAGATTAGGTATGAGAGAGAGATGAGGTACGAGAGAGAGATGAGGTACGAGACAGAGATGAGGTACGAGACAGAGATGAGGTACGAGACAGAGAAATGACGTACGAGAGAAAGAGAGATGAGGTACAAGACAGAGATGAGGTACGAGACAGAGAAATGACGTACGAGAGAAAGAGAGATGAGGTACAAGACAGAGATGAGGTACGAGACAGAGATGAAGTATGAGAGAGAGATGAGGTATGAGAGAGACATGAGATATGAGAGAGAGAGATGAGATATGAGAGAGAGATGAGGTACGAGAGAGAGAGATGAGGTACGAGAGAGAGAGATGAGGTACGAGAAAGAGAGATTAGGTATGAGAGAGAGATGAGATACGAGAGAGAGATGAGGTATGAGAGAGAGTTGAGGTACGAGAGAGAGAGATGAGGTACGAGAAAGAGAGATGAGGTATGAAAGAGAGAGAGATGAGATACGAGAGAGAGAGATGAGATACGAGAGAGAGATGAGATACGAGAGAGAGATGAGGTATGAGAGAGACATGAGGTATGAGAGAGACATGAGATATGAGAGAGAGAGATGAGATATGAGAGAGAGTTTGAGGTAGCCGAGAGAAGAGATGAGTACGAGAGAGAGAATGAAGGTACGAGAAAAGAGAGATGAAGGTATGAAAGAAGGAGAGATGAGCATAGAGAGAGAGAGATGGAGATACGAAGACGAGCACGAGGTATGAGAAGACGACATGAAGGGTCATGAGAGAGACATGAGCATAACTGAGAGAGAAGAGATGAGAATATGAGAAGAGAGATGACCCGGCTACGAGAGAGAGAGATTGAAGGTTACGAGAGAGATAGAGAGGAGACAGAGAGAGAGTTGTGGAGAGAGAGAGAGATGAGATACGAGAGAGAGATGAGATACGAGAGAGAGATGAGATACGAGAGAGAGATGAGATACGAGAGGCAGCTGACAATATCAGCAAGGTTGTAACTGCATTAAAAGCCAGCCTGCCTGCTCCTGGGAGCCCCAGTGGAGCAGCTGGGAGCTGGAGGCTTCTGCAGCTAATGGGAGCTGGCATGCCCACTTCTCTGTTCTGCCTGCCCATTCCCAGGTCATGTGACGTGGTTGGCCTGGCCTGGCCTGGTCTCGGGCTGGCCTGGGAAGAGAAGAATTGGAAGAATGGCATGGGCTAGTTATTTCTAAAATCTTTTAAAGTGTTCTCTGGTTTGACATTAGTTGAGCTGGGTCTTAATTTGAGAGGTAGTGTAGGAATGTGTTTGCTTGGACAAATGTCCTCATATACTTTTAACCAGCAACTATGTTTTTTACTCTCCGTCCCTTGTTCTCTCCCCTCATTCTCTCCTTCGCTCTTCACCCCACAGATGTGGTTGTGGCTTGTTTGTGTGTGTTTATGGATATCCATGTGAGTGACTGAGGGGCAAGAAGAGTTGGCTGTGTGTCTGTGAGAGTGAGTTGGGTGTGTCCCTGTGTGTTTTTAAACTGAATGGGAGTCCTGTGATGAAGTGTGGTGCCCCGGGCGCGCTCGTTAGCAGATTTCAGCGACACAGTGGCGCTGAATAGGGGGACTTGTGTGGCCACACAATGGCTACCCCTGGAGGAGGGCTCTGAGGTCTGGCTCCACACTGACGCCTCGGTGGGTTGTCTGGCTCCTCGCTCACCCTGCAGGCTGCAGAGAGAGGGCCTGTGTTGTCCTCTTAGGTCACATGGGTCCTTCTGGGGCTGAAGCCAATGGCGGTCGCACTGTTAATCAGATCAGTCTCTAATGCCCTGCCGCCCTCCTTTACTGCCCTGTTCACACAGTTTAGACACCCTCCTCTCTTTCTCTACTCTCCTCTCCTATCCTCTCACTCTCCTCGCTCCCTACTGATTTTTGCTCCATACATATATTTTTTCTCTCTATATCTTGCATTCTTTAGTACACACACGCTCTCAGTTTCTCTCCAGGCCTTAGTCTCTTTCTCCCTCTTTGTCTTCTCTCTCATGTCTCTCAGTCCAGCACCAAGGCCTATGTCATCGGAGGTCTGGTCGACCACAACCACCACAAGGTCAGAGTTACTTAATCGGCACCATATGCATAACACCCATTCCAAGTATTTAAATCGACAATCAATTAATATAATCACTTCACTGGCAATACAAACCTGACTGTTTTGTTTTGGATGACTGGGTGAAAGGGGATCTCCTTTGAAATTGCCAAGCATCTGGGGATTCAGCATGCACAGCTCCCACTAGAAAGCTTTGTCAAGATGAACAGCCTTAAATTGCTTGCAGTCAATCACGGTAAGGATGTCCCCCTATGGATGTTTCTACCAACAGAATGGGAAGGCACATTACTCCAGTTGACCTCAGGAAGGCTACCTGAGCACAACCAATGCAGGGACCCATACCTTCCTCACCTTCAGTTTAAGGAGTCACTTTTTTCACAATAATGTCAAATGTATTTGTCTCCCAGTATTTGAGATCATTCTGGCATATATGGAGAAGGGTGATTGGCAGGAGGCCTTCTTCACAGTCCTGCCACAGAGGAAAGGGGCGGTCCCTGTTGACCAGAATGGCCAAACAGTGGAGGACAAGGAGGACGATGATTCAGACAGAGACTCAGACAGAACAGAGACTGTCAAAGACAACACATCAAGCATGCTGGACCAACAAGATGGAGCAAATGAACAAATGGAAGCATAGTTAATTGAGGCTTCTAATAGAAGAAACTTGCTTCAATGTTCTAAGAATTAATAAAAATTTAAAATACTTTGTGTCTGCTTACTGATGGAATTATTATTCAGATTTTGCGTTGTATTTTGCAAGTTTTTTTAATTGGATTTTAAGATCGTTTTCCATGGCTCCTACGTGTTTTTTAAGATCTTCTTGCAGTGGTTGGAGACTGGTTAAAATATATTTTCAGCATTTGGCTTGTTGTACCAATCCTCATCTGGAAAGATGTTTTTATATATATAATAATTATATAATTGTATACAAAATTAATGTTCAGTTCATTCATTATAGTAATTTGGTGCCAAAGCCATATAGCTGTAGTTGTTCAAAACATCACAAACGGCATGTTATGTTTGTTAATTGTAACGATTACATATTCTGTGATACTGAATACATGGGATATATTATGAACAGAACTATCTTGGAAAGGAGGGCGTTGATGTCAAATGAAACTACTAACGTTATCGGGGTGGAAACAGAACAGGAAACTGTCGGCAAGGTAAGGGTTGGTGCACAAATTCCGAACAGTGGCAGTGGCAGAGAAACACCATACCTGGTTGTAAGGTATGTCAGTAGGAGTAACTGGACCATGTGGGTTTGAGTTGTCTGGCTAACGGGACACATAAAGATACTGCGAAGTAATCTAAGGGAACGTATGGTGTGTGATGTCACATTTAAATTATTACTGCACATTGGTGAAAACATGTCAGGGCACTTAAAGGAATAGTCTACAGGGGCTTAACATGTTAGTGAAGCAGAGATGGAGTACTGGGTGGTTGATATCAATGAATACGGATTTTATAATTGGACAATGTTGTAAAGGGAGATGCTAAAATGCATTTCAGAGAGAGTGCATACGTTTTTCGTTTAGTTTGTTTGTCCAGTTTAGTTTTGTTTGGGGTTTTTTGGGGGGGGGGGGGGGGGGGGGGAGGGGGGGGGGGGGGGGGGGGGGGGGGGGGGGGGGGGGGGGGGGGGGGGGGGGGGGGGGGCGGGGGGGGGGGAAAGTCATACCCTGAATCCCTGTCCACACTCGCGGAAGGCTGCGGTAATGCACCAATAAACTGCCAAGCGCCGTAAAACCAGAACGAAACGTGTTACGTAGCACCGAGCGACGCAAATTTTTAACAGACTACAGTGTGATGTTATGATGAAGCGCCAATATGTCTGTGAACGAATGTTGTCGTTTTTGCCATAAGAATTTAAAATTACGGGGTGTTTTTACTCACTCTACAAAAATATTTGAAAAAACAGGAAACCATGACAAAACCGTTTTTGAACGACTAATTGATCTAGGATTGACTTTGTCAAGAAGTCCCGAAAAATCTATACGAACTTGTCGAAAGTGTACCAGCCTACTTGCAAGAATCGAACGGGATTTGCCCGTTTTCCAAAAATGGGAAGAACAAGAAAAACAATCCGATCCAAGTGTACAAGCGCCGGAATCAACAGCAGCAGTTCAGAGTAATTGTGACCCTGGTGCTACTGCTTCAAAGATGCCGAGGAGGGTTCTTCATAAATTTTGGCCCAATCCGCCAGATCCTGGTCAGACCAGAATATCCATGTCTGCACGGCGAAGTATTACAGAGGTGAGCCCATTGTTAGATTGTGTTAAGCAGTCAAACTCCGGCTTCTTATATTTCGACATCGAGAATAACACATGGGCTCGATTGCCACCTATCTCAATAGCATCCATTCCGTCAGCTTCACTACCAGGCAATCGAAAGTTAATTTTGTAGCCTATTAAAATATGGCCTGAGCAAAGACTACAGTACAGTAGCCCTCCTTGTTGTGACCTCTTATCCTTTGGTAGAGTTTTTTTTCTCCCCAGTGGTACTTCTTTGCCATGACTTTCATGGATTGGTAGGGTAGTGACATTGGGAAAAGTGAGGATGATGATGATACAGTTGAACTCAAAGCATCCTTATTTCATGCACTGGAAGAATAGGCTAGATCTAATCTTGCAATAGCAGCTTGGTATCTTAATAAATCTAATTCAGAACACGTAACAAAAGTCAGTATATTTGATCACAATGAGAATGTATAGTCCCTCCCAATCCTTCACATTGACAAATGTCACAGTGAAACGCATACAGGTGAATCCTGTCTTTTACCTTTCAGGTCATCACCCATTACCCATCAAGCACCACGGCCTGCAATGTCTGCCATCCAGATGATGCTGGGATTGTGGTCAACATCAGCAAGAGGAAATGGAAAACAGCTGCTATGTTGATAATGAGACACAAGGACCTTGCAGAAGAAATTAAAGTCAAAATTCTTGAGCTAGTTCAGCATGAATGCAAAATCCTCTGCAACCCTAACCAGGGTTTCATTCTGTGGAGGTCATCACCTGAAGATCTGAAGTCTTTTTCATTTTCCAGTTTGGAATCAGATCTCAAACGTCTTTCGCCATTCCTGTTGTCCGTCTTTTCAACTGCCACCAACCATTCTCTTCCTTCCACTTGTGCTGCAGCTGCTATTGCTGTGAGGGGAAGAGACCCTCACCTGTCTGCCTTTGCTTATTACCTAAATAACATACTACTGCGTGGTGGGGCAAGGAAGGCGGTTTTTAAAAAGCTCAGCAAAATGGCCATTACAACCACTCACTGTCATGCATTAGGGAAGCTGAAGGAGTCTACACACCCTGGTGGGGAGGGTCTTCAAATGTCGCAGGTGCAGAATGAGGTGCTTCCGTCTTCAGGAACAGATGGGCTCACTGATTCTGCTGGACAAGATGAGGAGGGCAATGACCTCAGGGGTATGATTGGCACCCACGGACAGAGTGATTCTCAAGTACAACATGACCTTGTAGACTCATCTGGGTCCCAGGCTGGGTAAGCCAGCTAGCAAGTAAGCAATGTGTTGAAAGTCATTAGACTGATCCTACATCGAAGGATCAGTGGGGAGTGGTTATTTGCCCAGCAACGACTTTAGACATTTAGGATTTTAAGTGGAAAAATAATGAATGTATCATGTTGAAATGTATTACAGGCAGATGTGCGAGGAAAATAGACAAAAGAGGCAACCGGAGCGATCATGTCAAGAGGAAGAGGGAACTGAATGGGTGAGCCGCAAGCGTCTACGCAGGGAGGTGCAGCCCAGTCCTCTGAGACTAGTGGTGGACTGCAGCTTTGACAGCCTTATGATGTTCAAGGTAAAACATGACTTGAGAAATTTGACTTTTTTCTGCACATATTATAGAAACGTTATATTGAATCACTCCCTCCCAATGTGAAGGACGTGAGGAAGCTACACAAGCAAATCCAGAGATGCTACGCAGAGAATCGACGAGCTTTACACCCTGTACAGTTTTATTTAACCAGCCTCGGTGGACAGTTGAAGCAAAACATGGATGAAACTGACAAAGGATGGGTGAATTGGAAGGCAAGTGTGTGTATGTCCCTCCATACAAGTTCCCTCACGTTCAAAGTCCCTCATCAATTTAGTCCTCATGTGCACATGTAAGTCATACTAATATTTGTGTGCGTCTTACTCGGACAGGATATAACTATTAAGACGGAGCACTACCATGAAGTCATACCCAAAGAGGAGCTGGTGTACCTCACCTCTGACTCCCCAAATGTGCTGACTGAACTGGACGACACCAAGGCCTATGTCATCGGAGGTCTTGTCGACCACAACCACCACAAGGTCAGACTTACTTAATCGGCACCATATGCATAACATCCATTCCAAGTATTTAAATCGACAATCAATGAATAGAATCACTTCACTGGCAATACAAACCTGACTGTTTTGTTTTGGATGACTGGGTGAAAGGGGATCTCCTTTGAGAGAGCCAAGCATCTGGGGATTCAGCATGCACAGCTCCCACTAGAAAGCTTTGTCAAGATAAACAGCTGGAAAGTGCTCGCAGTCAATCACGGTAAGGAAGGCAAATAACATTTACCAAATATTTTAATATGACTAATTCTTCAGACATGGTTCTCTTAGTCAAGCCTTCTGTAACATACATCCATTTGGGATTCCCAGCATTTATTGACAAACCTTTATTGTAAGTAAGCATCATTTAACCAGGGCTGGGCTTAAATCTGCTGTCTACAGTCTTCAGGTTGAGGAGTCACTTTTACACAATAATGTCCAGTGTATTTGTCTCCCAGTATTTGAGATCATTCTGGCATATATGGAGAAGGGTGATTGGCAGGAGGCCTTCTTCACAGTCCTGCCACAGAGGAAAGGGTCGGTCCCTGTTGACCAGAATGGCCAAACAGTGGAGGACAAGGAGGACGATGATTCAGACAGAGACTCGGACGGAACAGAGACTGTCAAAGACAACACATCAAGCATGCTGGACCAACAAGATGGAGCAAATGAGCAAATGGAAGCACACTCAATTCTGTCTTCTAAAAAGTAGCCTTTGGTATGAACCACAGTACTCTTTGAGAGGGAATTTTGGTTTAAAATACTTTTGTGAAAATGCTCACTGAAGTTATTGATAGCCTACATGTTGTGTGATTCTTTTTGCAAAACTGTAATTGAGATATTTTGATTTTTTTGTGTGTGTGTATTTGACATGTATTTATGTTTTTAAAATGTTTTTGTAGATGGGTCACAGAAGATTTTCAACATTTGGATTTATGTGCCAATCATCGTCGAGACCAATGGTCTTCAAATCTGGTCCTCAGGGCCCACTGTCCTGTATATAAAGTTCTGCAGGAACCTGATAACAACTGTTTACTTAAACATATTTGCTAACGTGACCTAACTTTGTAAAAAAAAAAAAATAATTTAAGACACGCAGACACCATTTGTCACAAATCCTTTCATGAATCAGAAACTGTCATACAGCCTTGAGGGTGGTGTCATTTGTTAACTTTGAAGTAGTGGTAATGACTTGGGGCCAGTCATTCAGAAACATAAACAGCATGTTATCATGCTTGTTCTTGCTTTGCTTTGCTTTGTACTTAATATTTAGTAAAATAGCAGTTAAATAAACCACATGGCCGCAAAGCAAGCCAACCGTTTTGCCTACAGATTATTCTGGGGCCCTGCATTTTTTACATACCTGATTTCAATTAAAGTATACAGCGGGAGAATTTAACCAGTCATTGTTATTTAAATTTACATAACAATAGTTGTCCCCGTTGTCTTTTCTATGTATCTTAACTAAATAATTTAAAAGGCTTGACATGAATAGTATTTTTTCATTGTGATCGGACAGGACTCTTATATTTACCTGGCTAGGGCTAGCCTAATCGGGTTTCTAAACAACCCAATAAAGAACGATGAATTTAGGCAGATTTAACGTAAAGTGAGCGCCACCTTATCGTCCATTTAAACTCTTCAACATTTCAGACCCAATTATTGTCCGAAAAGATGCAGCGGCAGAGAAATGCATGACCTCACCAATATGTACACACGTTATTATTTTGCTTCACACCTAATTACAGCCTCTCTTTTAGATTTGAGTATTCGAACACGCTCTCAAACCTTGTGTGTTGCATCTGCCTTGCGCAGAGCCAAACTTGACATTTCTCTATTGAAAGTGCACGGATGATAATGGTGCCCTCTGGCTAACCTGCTGCAAGGAGGAAATAAATCTAGTCATATCCCCATTGGATTAACCCGGAATGTTCTGATATAGGTGTATATTAAAGTAAACTACAATGCTGTGACGTTTTACATTTTCTGATCAATTGTTTGATCAAACCGGGAATCGAACCCGAGAATACAGCTCGGCAAAACCATTCACTGTGCAATTTATACTTACAGTAGTTGCAGCATTTACTGTATTGTCCAGTAAGAGACACCAAGCAACTACTACTTATAGGCCAGCCATTGTCGGTATATTGTACTAAATAACTTTGGGAAGTCAGCACCGTTGCTTTAGCTAGCTACTGCACTATACACAGAGTACATTGATGATTCATACCGTACCATAGCTTGCTCAATGCTGAGTTTTCAAAAAGCAGAGATGAGGAACATAAAATGTTAATTCATGATTTAGCCTGCAATCTTAATAACTATACGGATTTTAAGAGATCTTCAGTGCAGACGTGCAACTTTAACTGTTCTAGAAATCTAATATGAGACGCTTCTCTCAATCGCATAAGAAAAAGGAAAACAGCGCCTTCCGACTCTCCTTCGTGACGAAAAATTGAACTATTGGACATGGTGAAGATTAGCCATAGAGACTGAATGGGGGAAAAAATTAAGTTAATGGGGGAAAAAGAAAGTTAAGACTAACGTCATTCATAGCAGACTGACGGCTGTAGAATGTTCATTTGTGGGCCGTTTTGTGTGTGAGTGTGGAGACATTTAAAGCCATTTGCTTTTGAAGACAGCATATCGGACACTTTTTATTTTGGCTTTGTCATGTAATAATAAAGGCGTGTATTAAGGGCACAACGCTTTGGCGGTTTTATATTGAGATAAAAAGGGGAAAATGTTTTTGCGTTGGCCGGGAATCGAACCCGGGTCAACTGCTTGGAAGGCAGCTATGCTCACCACTATACCACCAACGCATGCAACTTTACCTCCTGAGTGGATTTATAAACTTTGCACTACAATAGGCGCCATCTTGTGGTTTATTAAAGATGTTGTAGGCCTTCATACAAAACATCCTAAAAACCCATTTCACATTCATTGTTAATGGTAGCGCTAAACTAGAGACGCTAGAGACGCTGTCTGCTAGTCTTAACGTCCGTAACTTTTCCCATTCATTCTCTATGACTGGTCTCAACCTTCTTGAATAGTAACATTTGTGGCCACTATGGAGATTCGCGGGGCGGTGTTACTGCTTTTTTTCTAATTCACTTTATTAATGCTTTTCAGACAATCGTCTCAGATCAGATTTTTTGCTTCAGTACACGTCTCTGCAAAAAATGTAAGATACCCTCATACTTTAATATATCTTAAGCTAGCTAAATAAATCACGAATTACTATTATTATGTTATAAAAATAAAATAAAAGTGAAAACAACATTGTGGAAGACACCGAAGCTCACCAATACCAAAGCACACCTACAAAACTGCGACGGAATTACGGACAATGCTGTTGGGCTGAGCGTCAATGCCACCATCTAGTGGTTAACTGTGAGCATTACACGTGTCGTTCTTAAGTTTAACCACTAAGTGGCAGTATTAACGCGTTAGACGCTGCCCTTATGAAAAAGGTATACCTAATCAGGCTTGTGTTCGTACAAGAAAAACTAAAAGCGTTCAACTTGCTTGGATGTTAGCGATGTTGACACCACTAATAATATAACATTGCACTGGCGTATTGCTTAATGTGTGCTGGCAATATAAAATATCACAACTGAGGTTTTTTTTTTTTTTTTTAACATTTACTACCTTGCTAAAATGCACAATTTAACTGGGCATGCGTCGCCTAGAGAACTCCAAACAGAAAAACTCTAAACCGGAAATCTCTGGTGCCATGGTAACATGAAGCTTATGCTCAGACAGGAAGGTAGCAGATCATTCCGATCAAAGCGAAATCGCTTGCAAGTTAGTTAATGCACAATGTCTCAAAAAGCAATGAAAGTTGTAGTCGAGCTGCATATCAGGGCGGTAAGGCAATTTCAGAACATATTATGATCATTTAGTAACTGTTTTCTAATGGCAGATGGTGCGCGAGATCCACTGTACTGCAACTGTCAATCATTTGCTTGATAGGAAACAGTACTGTAGCACTCATTCAAGCAAAGCCCAAACTGAATTCACAATCTGAATTATCGAAAGTTGTTTGTTTTAATAGGAAACTGTCTTTAGGTATCTTGTCCTGGAGTGCACCTGACTGCCAAGGACGACATCTATATCAGTTTGTGCTTCATGAGTCAATTCCGAAAATCAGGGTGTCTTCCCCCCGTTTTTCCTCTACTTTTTCGGGAGAAGATGACGTTTGAGAAGGTTGGTCTATAAACCTTTACTTTTCATGATATTTATTATTGGAAGTTAAGTTGTCATTGTCAAATGAGTTGTTTCCATTAGATATTCAAGTATGCAGTTGACTCAGGAGAGGCGGTAGCGATGCTGGAAGGTACGCTGTACATTAACTGCATTTCTGTCAACCTGTAAAACTAAAACGCACTGCAGTTTGTGTCCTCTTACAGAGTTATCAACGTTTGTAGAATATTTCTATAGAATTATGACAGCATAATATTGCTTTTCCTCAAGTAGTTCAGGCAATAGAACGTGTAGCCTACAATTGTGGCTTTAGCCATTTTGCAGGTGGTACCGTCACTTTTGATATCAATTCTGTATAATTATTTTCCAGATGAAACAGTCAAAGTTGAATTGGTACAGCTTATTCCGCCAGGTGAAGTTTTCAATTTTTGTCCTCTTTTGTGCGAGTTAATAATAACAGTATTGTTATAGTAGCTGCATAATCTCTGTACGTGCATGTGTTTTCGCCTCAGTGGGGGAGTCTCTTGCATGCTTTGAGGAGGATGCTCGGCAGTTTCTGTTCCCTGAGCCCAAACTGGTCCCCTCCTTCTCTGGAGTAGACAGAGAAGTTCTTATGACTCGTTCCTTCACCTTCCCAGTAAGTCCGCACCTCTGGTCTTGTCATCTTCCAGTAGACCAAACCACTGGTATTTCATATTAGAAAATTGCAAATACCTATTTTGGCATAACTCATACTAACCCTATCCACTGGTATTCCGTTAAGACTTTTTCTACTAATTCTGCAGGGAATTTCTCCAAGGTTAGAGTTTTCCACCAGAACGACCATAAGCGAGTGTTC
Source organism: Plecoglossus altivelis (assembly GCA_036571765.1). Classification (NCBI taxonomy): domain Eukaryota; kingdom Metazoa; phylum Chordata; class Actinopteri; order Osmeriformes; family Plecoglossidae; genus Plecoglossus; species Plecoglossus altivelis. Next base: position 4,399,920 of record BROE01000023.1, on the reverse strand, counting down.
GGCCGATGCTGAAACCAACTTTCACCGGAACGTTCCTATGGTCATTTTCCACATCTTATCTGTCTCTTTAACATCCACAGTATTTTCTTTCTTATCATAGCGTATATTTCGGAAATAGCAGTGCCATTTATATCTTCATTGATCTAACAGAGGTCGGTGCCAAAGAAGCGTTCTACAAAGAGGTCGTGCAAGCAGAAGTACACGTCAGCAAAAAGAGCAGTTTCCCCCCTGCTGGAAAGGAGAACAGGTAGAAGGGGCAGAGAGCGCCTATCTACTCCATGGGCACCAGAGATACGGAGGTCCCGTTCCCTCCCCCTGTCTGCGGCCGGCCGTCTCAGTCGTCACGGAAACACCCAGCGGATGGCCCAGCTCACCCTAGACTCCCCGACAGACAGCTGGGATGATGCCTCCTCAGAGACACCTGATCCCGTGAGTACATCAGCGTCCATGCTAATGGTCTGGGATAGATTTGTTGTTGAAACATGATGAACGTGTTGCCACCAGGTGACAGAGAAGAGTTTAATGACCAGAGTGAGGAAAAATCCCCCGTAGGAACTGTGGCATGCCGCTCCTGTCATGTGGCAATGATTTCCTCAGATTTAAAGCTTTTACTGTGATGAGGATCCTTGTGTTAGTGCAGCCTTGATAATGAGTACTGTCAACAATAAAACTAGTTTGTATATTGTTTTCCATTCTGGAATAATTGGTTGTTTTTTCAAGTTTGATCCATCTTTAACTCCAGTTACTTTTCAGTTAGAAGTGCTGGTAAATGTAGGGACTACAAGACGCTAGTGTAGATACTGGTTCATAACCTGTATATACTGTATATAGGTGCCTTGGAACATGTTTGAATGCGAGTCGTTTTACTGGTGAAGTACAGTCGCTTTTCCATTCTTCCCCAGATGAGGGAGTCTTGGCCTAAAGCCGGGCGCTCCGCCTCCCCCGGTCTCACCCCTCTCCCAGTCAGGCTGCACAACCCCTCTCCAGATCGGTCCAACTCCAGACTGGGAGAAGACGGCACAGGAGATCAAATCTCCTCCGACACAGAGGATTCCCTGGAGGCACCCCCAGGTCATGAAAACCAGGCCTCCTTCTCCAGAGGATCGAGCCCCTCCGCCCTGTGGCGCTCCTACAGGGAACTCTCCAGCCAAAACGGGTCTGTCTTTTTCTCGGTCTGCTTGATCGAGCGGTAGCTTGGTGCTGCCATGCTCAATGATTTACTGCACGCACACAAAACAAGATTGATGGTGAACATTGCCTTGAATCGGAGTGTTTTTGCTCATGTTTAACTCAGCTCAAAATGAATTTGATTGCGCAGGTCATATTCCAGCTCTCAGGGAACCTGGGAGGAAATCCAACAGCGTGTGAGAGGCCTCCTCACCACCCCAAGAGCAGTACACAGACTAGCGTTTGTAAGTAATGCACTCACACCTACATGCAGTATATCTCTTTCCATAAAATCTCTTGACCCCCTCCTCTTCCTTTTCATCTACCTAACCGCTATACCATGTCCTGAGAGCCACAGTTGTTTTTCAGGGGGCCACACACTCAGAGGTGAAGGAGGTGCTGGCACGGAGGTCCATCTCTGCAGGTCCTTCTCAGAGAACACCGTAAAAAGGAAACTGACTGTTGCCTGTTGGTACCAAAGTGTCACTCTAAAAACAAGGAACCCCCCCTAATATTAATTTCATTTTTAAACATTCCATTTTATTTTAGGGTGACTTTAGTAGCTTCTATTAAGTGCACTATCAGGTCTGCAACCTGAATCTTTGAACTACATTTCTCTTCAAACATATTGTTATATTCTGCAGGAAAGCCTCCTGGGCCTCTTTGCCAGAAATGAAGCCAGAAAGGCCACTTCATTTCAATTAATTCATTACTATACTTTTACTAATGTCATAATTATCTGTGTGGTTGTGTCCTGATTTCAATACATACAATGGCACGTAGTGGATTCATGATTGCACCTAAATCCGTATTGGGTGCGAATCGCAACTCTTAAACTTTGGCCCTCTATGTCCCAATTACTCGTTTAGCCTACAAATTGACGGGTAATTCCGCAAAATACTGTAACTTATAGGCTACGTTATGGATACAAAATAGTGGCAGCGGCGGCCAGAACAAAATCAGTAGGCAAAAGTTTTTAACATTTAAAAACAGTTCCAGAGAATTCAGTTCCCCTTCCTTGTGCGTTGGGGAAATCTTGAAGCCTGACGCGTAGAGATGACACATAACATAGTAGGGGGAACCCTATTTCGTCAGGCCTCCAGGGAAATCTGTTTCCTCTGTGTTCTCAGTGTAAAAGACTGGTATTTATTAAACGCGTTGTACATAATAATCACAGTATCATACCTCACCAGCATCGCTGTATTGTTTTTATAAATGGCCATACAGTAATATTCAAAGGGGAATCACTTTTCCGCAGCCTGCAGGTAAATCCGTTCCCCCTGTGTTATCAGTGTAAATACTGAGTGTATACTGAAGTCACGATTCGCTACTGTTTTAAAATAACATAGCCTACCTTTGATGCTCTTCATCTTGAAATGCCTCTTAAAAGCATGGTTTTGTGCACAAAATTAAGTTCTAGTGTAGGTCTTCCTTTGACGATTAATTCCAACTGCAACGTTTCATTAAAAGTTAACTTTGAAAACGGCGCAGAGAACAAACAACGTGGAACTATGTTCTCACTAGCGAGAAACGTTACTTGCGGCTTCCATTGTGAAGTGAACGAACAAGTTAACGTTATCTAGTTTATTGGATTGTGATCGTGTTCCCCACATAGGACTGAACCTGACAAAGTTTGCAATAACAAAGCCCACCCATTTAGAGGGAAAATATGATTGGTTAATTTGAGTGTTAATGGAAATTGGTCTCTAATTGAATTACCGGTACTACTAATCTGCCCCCCCGTAAAGTCAAAGCCACCATTCAAAGAGTTGCATAGCATTTTCCTCCCATCAACAGAAGGGAATAATTTTTCCTTTAATTCTTAGCATTCCAACGCAAATTGGCAGGATTTGAGGGATTATTTAAGAAACATTGTCTTTATATTACGAAATTATTGATTGATAAAATACCATTATAGCAAATTACTTTTAAAATATATTTAAAATATATTAGACCCTCTCTGAGTGCCTCAAGGGCCCCCACTGTCCCTCACTACATGAAGCGTGCTGGATTGTGTTTAAATAAACTTTTAAAATGGAAAATCATGTATTCTATGTGGAATGTTTTTAGTCTGCAATTATGAAAGGGTTCAGTGCACCAGTTAACTTTCTCTGGACTCCAACCAACAGGCTGACTTTGTAATGTCCTTAGGTCCAGGTCCGTCGTTTGTCATTTGGAGACCATAGCAATGTAATTATGGTTTGCTGTTGCAGTTCTGTGTGAGATAAATTAATCCATCAGAGGATTGTTAGGTGAGGAACATTGTGATCTATGGTGCCACAGCACACAGAAAGAACTGTACAGGGTGTCTTGGTTGGGGTCTAAGACTAGGTCCTGGTGATTGTGGAGCTGAGTTTCAGATAGATAGTTAATGTATACTAGTGTATGTAGTCACCCATTTGTCTTACATTTAGTAAGATGATGTCACTGAAAGGGAATAGGATTTTGTCAAGATCGTAGTTTCAACTCTGTTGAGGGTAGTTCAAAAATGTCGTTTTCCCAGGTATACAGTATTAGTCTTTATTAGCTTGTGGTTACATACATCTACACACATACATGTTGATTCATATACTGCAGTTTATTAAGTGGATAAAATGACCATTGGTTGATGTTGATTTCATTATGTGCTTTTTAAATGTACATAATGATGTGTTTACAAGCTAATTATTCTCATCGGATCAATATTATTTTATACATCAGAGATCATTTCCTTTCTTTTATTAAGTATCGTCCTAGTATCTTTTAGATCAAGACAATCCATAATGACAATATCATGTCTCCTATAAGACTGTTGTGGCAGTTTTGAATTTGGACGAGCCTTCATATAGTATTGTAAATAACCTCTATATCATGCTTCGAAAGATGTTACGTTATCTCCACACCAAAAACAAAATAAAACCCTATTCTTTAAACCAGCTTCTGTAATGTTATTATACTGTAACAAATCCATTTCATGGAGTTTCAATCGCTTTAGGAGTTGTATCTGTTTACACTTGATGTGTTTTTGTTGGATGTCAATCTGAGCAACATTGACTGAATGTCACAGAATGTCCTGATTGGCTGCCTTTGCTGTTCTTTAACCAATCAAATACTAACCTCCTCAACCATCAAACAGAGCATCTAAGTTACCAAAGTATCACATCCATACTGCAGTGAGCAGCCCTTTACAATCTGGAATATTTTAGAAATTCGTTAAGAAAATATTTGCTTTATATTTCACAGTGTTTAATTACTTATAGTTTTAACCCCTAATTGTGCCTATTTTTTTGCCCAGGTTTTTTTCTAAAGAATACTGGTTTCTTGAGAAATTACATTCATTGCAAGTGCTCAAACATTGTTCTTTGTCTTATTGCTTCATGTGATGCCTCATAAGAAATGTTTGATGTTTGGCACGTAGTGTATTTATAAAAAAGGACACATTAAGCTCAAAAACATTGACGTGACAGCTGCACACGACTGTCGCCTCTGCAAGAGTACTGTCGATCATAGCAAACGTAAAGCAGAATTCTGTTCACAAACTACTTTGAAAACAATTTTCAATAATCGCAAGGTACTGTATATTGAACTTTAACTATACATATTAGTTTTTTCATCCATGCTGATTTTAGCAAGACATAAACGTCAGCCCAATAGTATTATTCAGTTTTCAAACACAAGACAGAATTCTTGACACACGCACACATACATACATACATATACATATGACCACAGGTTCAATTCAAAAGTGACTGTTTGTTCTTAGCCCCGTGTCAGTAAAGAAAGGAAGCACTTTAGGAATAGAGGAGGAGTTCAGGGGCTGCTGAGGCTTATGAACGTACTGACTGGTCATCTCAAAAAAGCCTGGGATGAGCTTTGTAAGGGTTGGATGTTACTCTGGGGTAATGGCACTAGTTGATTAATATGGTTCCTAACTCGCTCCCGTAATAGCAGCATGGCACATCTATCCTTTCCTTGACTGTGGTTCATCAACGTTAAGGGCCCTTAAAACTGGGAAGTCTCAGTGAAGGAAATGGCATCGGTCTTGTCCACAGTAAAGCCGCCATTGACGTAAGACTTCTTTTCACATTCCTCATCATCCAGAGTGGTCTCCAGGGCGAAGGGATTGGCCACATCCACGTCAGACGTCAGGTCCATCCTCTCCAGTTCTCTCTTGGAGAGCTTCTGGACTATCCCTGCACCGTAGGCGTCTCCCAGCACATTCACCATGGTGCGGAAGCGATCTCTGAAACCCCCCAAAAAGTTAAATCGAATAAACTGTGTATTTATGTAAATTCACTTACCTGCTGGAACTGTAATATCCTTTAAACAGTGTCTGACATACTCATACAACATGCATACTACCATGTCAACATACTATGTCCAGATTTAATCTCTCACAAAAATTGATTCCATTGTCCAGGTAAAGAACTCACAGCAGCCAGTCAACAGCAACGATTAGCGTGACATCACTAGCCGGCAGTCCTACAGCAGTTAATACGATAACCATGGTAACCAGGCCTGCGTTTGGCACCCCAGCAGCTCCAATGCTGGCGACGGTTGCTGTTATACTAACAAAATAAAAAACAACATGTGTTTATATTTTTTACATTTCCTGCCAACTAGACCACAATAACCCCCCCCCCCCCAAACTATGAATGATATTAACATGGTTACCTGATGGTGACTATCTGACCCACATCCAGAGCGTAGTCGTTCAGCTGGGCGATGAATATGGCAGCCACAGCCTCGTAGAGGGCTGTACCGTCCATGTTGATGGTCGCCCCCACAGGCAACACAAAGCGCGTGATCCTCTTGTCCACAAAGTTGTTTTCTTCGGCGCAGCGGAAGGTGACGGGCAGGGTGGCCGAGCTAAAGGGATGGCGTTCAGATCGATGAGCATGGCCTCAGGACGTCTGTGAGACCTACATGGATCTGAAGTCTCCCAGTCAAGATGGCCACACTGAATGTGGATGTGGGCTTTTGCTGGACTCTTACCTGGAGGAGATCATGAGGGCAGTGACCAGCGCCTGGGCCATCCCCAGGGTGAAGGTGAACGGGTTCTTCCTCACGATGGCAACGAAGATCAGAGGCAGGCAGATGGTGGAATGAATGGCTAGACTGGAGATGCAGGCTGGGGTTAGGACAGGGTCATGGCACGCTATCTTAAACACAGGGATTCCTCTGCAGTATTTATCCATCACTCGTCATTAGTTCTCATCATTCTAACAAGTCATGTGTGATGAGATTCCAGAATTACAGTGGTTTTTGCACAACAAGTATAAACGGCTTGGAAGAGCTATGCTAAAATTGTATGCATCGCCTATGGTGGTTACACACATGAGTCCCGACTGTCAGCTAGAATTTACAGGCGTTCACGAAAAGGTCTCATTACCGAATCTGCGGTTTGAGCATTTTTAAATGTCCTCAGCCCTTATCTGCTTTGTGACAGAGCTCGGCTCACTACAGTTTCTTAGCTGGAAAGCCAGGGCCTACTGTCATCTAAATATCCTGTTGTCTGTGACAGCACAGATAGAGAGGGCAGAATTAAGACAGCTTACCCACTCAGCACTGTCACCATGTACAGGCCCATCTTCCTGAAGATCTCCCAGTCTTCCACTTCAATGATCTTGGCAGCGATTAGAAAGAGGATTCCCACTGGCATATAGCTGCGCGAATCATGTTGACAACACTGTTAATGTTTTATCAAAATAGTGCAACTGTATCTGTTTTGAACGCACACAGCAGCACCATTTGATAATAATGCTGGTGATATGGAAGGAGTTTCTCGTGAAGATTAACAGCCAACTTTACAGTCAAACATTTGCAGATCCTCTCATGAGCTGTGAAGACCCAGATATGCACGCAGTACGTACCACATGATGATCTGGACGAGTTTCATGGTGGCTTCATTCAAAGCATCGAAAAACTCCAGAAGGATGCGACCCCTGTCACCCATCTTTCCGATGACGAGGCCGAAAGCAACGCAGAAAACGATCAGTCCCAGGACGTTGATGCCATCGGAATACATCCCAACTATCTTGTACTCCTTGGTTATGTTCTGTAGGACAGAGACAAGGGACCCATCACTGGCAGGAACATCTTTGGCAGGAACTGGCCTGACAACCAGACCAGGAACCGACCCAAGGATACACAGAAACCAAACAAACACGCAAAAGTACATGCATTTGATATTCGATTCAAATCCATTCAAGTTCATTAAATCCTGCCCTGTTAAGAAACAAACGTGTCACACTGCAAGTGTGATGCAGCAATACTCTACCTGTATTGCCTCTACTGTAGTCATGATGGTGGTTGATAGAGGAGGGAATGTAGCATTGACCGTCACTTTAGGTGGCTCCAGCTCTTTGCGCTTTGTCTTGTACTGGAATCAATACAGAATGCGATCATGCTTCTTCATCACAAGATCATTATCTTAGATGTCAGAACAAGGAGGACCCCTACCTGCTGAAAGCAAGCCTGCACCAAATTTTCAGGGAACATGTTTCTGTTGACGCAATAAGACAAATGCTAAGATGGACAAATATTCATCATAGAAAGGGAAGAACCTTTTTTAGAAATTGTATATAACCGTTAATCATATACATGATTAATCCTCAATAGACCTTAAGAAATACTCCCAGAAACAGAATAATCTTCGAAAACAGACAAAATATCACTATTCTTTCATTTTCACTAAAAGACACATCAGTGCTGGGTGTATAATCAAACATGTCACCTTATTAGGTCCAGGAGTGTGTCAACAGTTGTGACATTTGGTGTGGTCCCTGCCCTGTCGATGTGATCTGCCGTCTGGGACACTCCAGGCTTGATGGTCATCACCAAAACAATGCCTGGAAAAGATGTAGGCTGTTGCTCACGCTGCTGTGATTTATGGGCCAGCAGAACAGAGGAATGGTGAGACAGTGAACTCACCCAGAATCACTGCAATTATGGTTGTAGAGAAGTAATACACGACAGCACGTAATCCTATTCTCCCCGAAACTTCTGAATCCAAGGCCGCAACCCCTGTGGGCAAAACCACCGCCGTTCAAATGTGATGCAAGACACGGATCCACGTACAGAACAGAGCATATCCCACATCACGGGACTATACGGGGTAATACTGGGATGTGCAGAATGTGCACGTCTCCCTAGAAAGATGCGTCCAGCGACCTGTTATCATGCTGGAGATGATGAGGGGAAGGATGACGAGCTTGAGCATCCGCATGAGGATCTCTCCTGGAAAACCGAAGTACTGTTTGTGGAGGTGGGAGAGAGATCCATACTCTCTCACCACAACACCAAGACCTATACCTGAGAGAACAAGAAAGATGGAGGTCAATACAAACCTCTGTACATTCCAACCAGAAAGGTTAAGTTTGTCATACATAAACTGTATAGCTGTACGTTTGTTACATGGTGTAAAATATATTTGATATTGGAATGAACTAGAATTCCAATATCAGTTGGCCTTTTCGGGGCACTAAAATGGTTGTCATAAAGAAGGCCGTTTTTCTTTGATGAAAGCAAGTGGCAACGCTATTTCCGACTGTGGAGCCTAACATCCTGTTAGAATCCGAGAATGCATCCATCATCGTTTACTAGGCTCGTTGGACACTGCTGTTCATTTTCCATTCATAAATGCCACATAGATGCATCTCTGTTGGCATTTTGCTGATACACCCCCAACCTCCTAATGTGTTATCAACCCCGACAGCACACCTTTTACAACCTTGTGAAAGGTTGAGCAAGGACATGACTCAGCAAACTCTAATTGAACAGGTTTCATCACTGCTTGCTATAGTAGTTCTAATCCACTGATTTATTGATGTTGGGTTTTGAAATTCTTACGACCGGAAATTAGGAACTTGCTTCACGGGGCAAAATATGTGTTGGTGCTGAGGATTAATGTCTACAAACTAAATATTCAGCCCAAAGCTGTAGTTACATTTGAACACCCACACTAATGTGGAACTATAACTGTGGAATGTAATTTGTGAGCAGAGGAAGGCTATTGCAAATCTTTATTAAGATACACCTTACTCTTCATTTTTGAAACTGAACCAACCTAAGGTTAAATAAGGTTAAGGTTTTTAAAAGGTAAGTAGATATTTGATACAAATGCAGTTCCTGTGAAACCACTGTCATTCAAGCTTGAGCAGGAAAACAAAGTTGGTGGCGCTGTTTCTCATTTAGTTTTATATTTTGGGGGGCATTTTTTTTAACATGCAGCAAAGAGCCAAGGCTGGATTCAAACCTAAGCCACTACATTAAGTACCTTGTTTCAATTTAATTACATTTTCAGTGTCAGCACTGAACCCACCTATGTAGGCATTCCCCATGGAAGTACAAAACTGGCACGAAAATACATATCCTCCACGATCATTACTGAATAGCATTGTCAACAACAAAGGCAAGATTACTTTATTACTGTAATTTGACATCACATCCAACTCATGACTCTCACAGCATTGCATAGCATCCAGTGGCTTGACTCCCGGCTAGCAACAGCACACCCATTTCTCTCCTGTGCAAGGCACCTAATCAAACAGAAGATCCTTGAGGATGATAATCTCAGCAAATTGTACGATGAGGGTTTCTGTCATGGCAACAGCTACTCTGATACACCTATGTGGCTGGCTGTGGCTCAGGCTGACATGTCTCTAGGCAGGATGTCACACATGCAGCCCACACCAGTGTGTCACCCCAGTCCAGTCACGTCTGACTGGTGAGAAAGGCTTTTTACAGCAGCACCAGCGTTGCTCCTGGGGGGGGGGGAGCAGGGGGGGCTAGCCCAGGAAGCATCAGCCCAGCCATCACGCAGTAAGCATCTAGCTCGCTCTTTGCACAGACACACACACACACACACTGGCAGGTGTACATCAGAACGCATAGTGAAATTTGCAATTCACAGGAAATGGTTTGTCTTTCAAGAATGGATGTATGGCAAATTGGCTACTGCCCCCAACAAGCCTGTAGCTCTGGTCTGCTTTGCACAGGAGCAACAGAGGGCTAGTTGATGACTGCAAGGCTGTGCTGCCGCAGATAGGAGGAATTCTATGTGGCAAAACAAGCAAAAATAAAAACAAAAGGGCTAGAAAAATACACCGCTGAGCAGATCATTGACTAAATGTAGCCTGTGTGGGATAAGAACCAAGGACACAGAGCTCGATGTTATCAAGCAGAGCGGAGACAGACAATAGGGGGGGCTTTACTTACCTAGCACCACCGACACAACCGTGGCAATTAAGAGCCAGTTCCTCTTCAGCAAGCCTTTAAAATTCACGCCCCGACGCTCCTTCCTCCCCATCATGTCCATGGTTTGACAGATTCTAAACCCAGAATAAAGAGCACACAATAGAGGGCTGGGGAGACACAAAAGAGCACCGCTCCGTCTCCAGCTGAGGAGGCTGTGGATGCTACGCAGCCAGACCAGGGGCTGTCAGATGTCTCGGGCAGGAGAGAGCTCTGCCTTGTGTGACTGTGAGCTGTGTGTGTGTGAGAGAGAGAGGGGGGCGAGAGAGAGAGAGAGAGAGAGAGAGAGAGAGAGAGAAAGAAAGAGGGGGCTATTATTGCACTGCCTTTTGACAGGATCACCTCAAAGCCTACCAAGGGTCTCAGTCTGATTTCATTTCTTTTAGAGCATCAACTACATTTTACGGTAAAGAACTACCAACATTTTAATTGTAGTCAGCATAAGGCAAACGTCTAAAATCACTGATATGAATTAGTCTCAAAAACAGTAATGTTATCATACATACCAGTACAACATATGCTCATGTTAATCAGAATTTCCTATGGACTTCTTGTTTTTCAATGATTAATTATAACTACTATTAATCAATTAATGAATACACTATTGTAACCGTTTACGCTGAATTCCCTTGTTTACCTGGGGTAACTTTCATAGTGAGATGCCGTCCCTTTTCCTGGAACCCTGTCTGAGAATCTTGTTGACAGTGGGATCTTAGGAATGTCAGCCTGGTTTCCCAAGCTGTGAGGACTGAGGTGGAGTCAGGGCGATGGCTGGCATGCGGCCCTAGGCTGGAGATCTGCCCAGCAGCTGCATCTATAGTGAAGGTTTTCTGCTTCTAGCTCCCTCATGACTATGGGCAAAAAGGTGGTGAGGCAGGTCGCATATTTTATAGATGTTCAAACAGCAACCAAAAAAGTATTTTCTATTAAGGTTTTCAATGGAGGCTTTGATATGGGCTCCCCCGCTAATCCACGCGAGCTGGCTTGTGAACATCAGATAGCAGTGCACAAACATTTAAAAAAATGTTAAAAAGACAAAACTACGTGTATACGTAACCAAAAGCTTTAATATGCATGCTACGTTCTCAGTCAACACACAAGGCCTACACAAATGGCGAGTGCATCAAGAGCTCTTCTTGTATTCTCCAACATTTGCAAGGATCCATCCTGCAGGTCCGAGGATAGCGAGAGACATGACGCCCAACACAAACACCGATTCCTGCAACAAAAAAAACAATTAATGATCCACCTTCAGTCATATGTGGAAGCTTGTTGAAGGAAACATTTATAGTACATGTTACACTACTGGAGAGGAGCATTCAGGAAGTTCTTACACAAAACAGGCTTGCTTGCTAGCGAGTGGGCTAGCTCTATCTGTAAGCCGAAAAGTATTGCAAAGAATCTACTCACAACAGCGCCAATATGATCTTTCGGCGGTTTACCGCTCAGTCTTGCTCGTTGGCTCATTGCCAGGGTCCTCAGGGAACCGGCTGGTTGAACTTTTTGAAGCATCCGTAGAAGACCAGGCATAGTGAATGAAGAAATGAATGAATATTGCAAACTTCTGTGCGGTTGCAAGAGTTCAAGAAGTCAAGCAAGCCAGACAGAACCTTTTCCAACAGCCTGCTTGAACGCGTGAAGGTTTTCAGGTTTGGCTGCCACTTACGTCACCATCTTATCAGTCACATCATTGGATGATCATCAATAAAGAAAATGAAACGTTCGAGTAAATGGTCATTTTAACTTGTTTTATTAATGATAAATCAATGCTAGCTCTCTTCAGTGGTTTTTGGGCATTGCCGTTCTGCCTAAAAGGTATAGGTAAGATTTCAGACAGTGAAATACAGTGGTTGAACCGTAGAATTGTACACAGCAACTTGGATCATTAGAGGTGGAAGGTAAGTTACACTTGAATTACTACACACAAGTTCGTAAGGCATAGTCACTCTTAAAGAGGTATTAGGCAGAAGGTGGAGGGATACCTTTCTATAACAGCATTTACTGAAAGACCACTTCAGGGACAGAAGATACAGTGTTTGTGATTTGTTATACATATGGGATCATGCTAACACAACTATGATGCCATAACCTTTTGCATTACATTACACACAGATACATTCAACATAGACAGCAAAACAGACTTCTAACTGAAATACAGATTTAAAGGAGACAACTCTTTCAACAAAATAGATTATTTGGTGCAGACCTGGAGAGGTGTGGCTCCCTTGGCAGACCAACGCTGTATGTTCACAGTGTTGAGAATGTGCATAATTGGAATACTTCTTTAATAAGCCACTTTGACATTTCTCCTCATTACATTTCCATTGGAAAGCATGGTTTTGGTTTTATGTGGTATTAATGAGATTTTCCTCAAGCCATTTGCTGAATAAGTGCTTCAAATAAATTGTGATGGTGAATTGATGTGACAATGTTTGTCAACTATGCATTGCTGGTTAATGGCATGGGAAGGTTTATTGAGTGATAGCACCATACAATGTTAATGTTTAACACAGTCATGGTTCTTGCTATGCTTCCTGCACAAATACAGCCACACGTTACACCGAAAAATAAACTAGGGTTACAGGGCATTCGTTGATATTACAGCGAACAGTTTATCGAGCTCTATAGATTGTTGCCGAAGGACCAGAGGATGGGGCTGGTTTAGCGAGGGTCATCAGGGGCTCCAATCTTCTCCAGGTTGGGCTCCATACCCCAGATCTCTCTGGCATACTGGGAGATGGTACGATCGCTGGAGAACTTACCAGAGCCAGCGATGTTGTGGATCACCTTCTTGGTCCACTTTTTAGGGTTCTGTCAGGGTAGACAGAGAGAGAGCGAGAGCGAGAGAGAGAGAGAGAATGATTCAGAGGTGCAAACAAGCCCGACAAAATCAGTATGTCAAGGAGAGACAAGAACTTAGAAACTGACCTTGTAGAGTGCGCTGACTTTATCTTGGGCATTGATGTACTCTTCGTAGTCAGCAAACACCTTAAACCTGCAATGCAGAAACCAATATGTCAAAGGAAAGGGTGTGTGGATGTGTGTACAAATATACAGTACGTGCGGGCCAGAATTGACATTGTTTCTTCACTTGTGTCAGCAGATGTCACCTACCTGTCATGGTGCATCAGCATGTTCACAATGTCCTTGAAAAGGTCTGGTTGGTTTGGACTAAAGAAACCTCCAGAAATTTGGTCAACGGCCTGCTTCAACTCGGGGATGCGGTTGTAATATGCATTGGCATCATATCTGATGAGATCAAATTAATTGATCACGATAAAAACAATCATTATTAAAATACCCTAATTCTTTAAATGATATATACATAAAATCTTTACCTACAACGCATTTCCAATACAAACAAATGACTTTAACTTCTTACCCTGTCTTGTCCATTGCCTCTACATCCTCCACCCTCATCCCGAATATAAAGAGGTTCTCCTCGCCAGCCTCCTCTGCCATCTCCACGTTGGCACCATCCATGGTGCCAATGGTGAGGGCGCCATTCAACATAAACTTCATGTTGCCAGTGCCAGAGGCCTCTGTGCCCGCTGTAGAGATCTGCTCGGATAGGTCAGCAGCAGGAATGACTGAGGCGAGACGGAGAGTGAGACAGATAAAAGGGTTGAGAAGAGAAGGAGGAGATGAAGAGACAAAGAAGTTAGAGATAATACAACACTTAATTTAGATACCAAAGCTTGACACTTAACCCTTTGATTACCTTTCTCAGCCAGAGTGACCTTGTAGTTCTCCAGGAAGATGACTTTAAGACGATCTCCCACAACTGGGTCGTAGTTGACGATGTCTCCGATTGATGTGATCAGCTTGATGATCATCTTAGCTGTGTGGTAACCTGGGGCAGCCTAGTAGAAACTCAGTCACTTATTAAGGTGTCTGGATGAAGATGAAATCCATGCCAAATGCAAACAGGTACAGTACAAAACTCAAAAGGCGGATTTTTCATTACAGACAAATAATGTTGATTAGAAACACGACATACCTTTCCTCCAATCATTATAGTCCTGGGAGTCCAGGACTTGTTTGGCTCCTTCTTGATACCTGATAGAAAATACGCTTTTTTCGACGTTTTCTGCAGTAATTTTGTCTCGAACTGATGGAGGTCATGTAGGCAGACTCACGGTTGTAGAGAGTGATGATGTGCAGGCAGTTGAGAAGCTGCCTCTTGTATTCATGGATCCTCTTGACGTGAACATCGAACATGGAGTCAGGGTTGATCTTCACCTTGTACTGCTCCTCCAGGTAGACGGCAAATTTCAGCTTGTTTTCCTGTCAGGGGAGGTACAAGCTATGAAACACACCGACTTCGTCTAACAACAGTGATGAACGTGTTTAAAACCTGAACATAGTTTTCCTCCTACCTGTTTGACCTTGGCAACATCGCGGATGAATGCGTCATCATCCACAAAGTTGAGCAGCTTCTTCAGTTGGTCCAGATCACGCATGTAATCATCCCCAATCCTCTGAATACAAAGAAAACACTCCTGTTTAGAAGCATCGCTCACTATTCATCCAAAACAGCTAATCATGGAGCCTTAATCCACTTTGACTGTAATTTCATTAAAACAACGCACCTCTGCTATGACCTCAGCAAGGCCAGGATTGCACATGACCAGCCAGCGTCTGGGTGTGATACCATTGGTCTTGTTCTGAAACTTGTGTGGATCCACTTCATAGAAGTCCTTGAAGCTGGGGACAGCCAATGAACAGGTAACAATCAAAGGGGAGACCAATCAAGAAAACAGACCTTAAAATGTAACATTGTGACTGCTTGTGAAGCCCCCTTTACTTTTATGGCTTCTATACCCAATAGTCTGATGCAACAGTATACTTGACTTTCATTACATAGAGGACTTGATGATGTCCGAGTGGATGCGGGCTACTCCGTTGACGGCGTGGGATCCCACAATGCACAGGTGCGCCATGTTGATCTTCTTCATGTCACCCTCCTCGATCAGGGACATGCGGCGAAGACGGTCATCATCCCCAGGATACAGCTTGGCAATGCGCTGGAGGAGACAAATATTTTTAAAATATTGACACCAGCCTTTTGTTTTGTGATGGTATTAGAGATAATGCAAAGTCCCATTAAGATAGGAAATGTGCTGTGTCAGGCTCTGATATGTAACGTAAAAGTAAGCAAGATTAAACAGGTAGAAGGGTTTTTTTTCCCTGTTGTACCTCCATGTGACGTCTGTTGATCTCGTATATGATCTCCAGGTGGCGAGGAAGAAGGTTCTGGAACAGGTCAATGGGCCAGCGCTCCAGAGCTTCAGGCAAGACCGTGTGGTTGGTGTAGGCACAGGTACGTACACAGATGTCCCAAGCCTGACGGAAGAGGAATGGCATAAGCGGTCCTTTCCCCCACACACAGTGTACAGTACGTACACACAAGAGGATTATGTACCTTTTCCCATGTCAGTTTCTCTACATCCACCAGAATCCTCATCAGCTCAGGGATGGCCATGGCAGGATGCGTATCATTCAGCTGGATGGCCACCTGTAGATGGGGAGGACATTGGAGGTCACAACAATCCCCACTGTCGTCCAAGACATGAAGTGGTTGTGACGTAAGAGCCAAAGGTGACCCACCTTGTCAGGGAGGGTGGTGAGGTCCACGCGCACCACCTCCGTGGAGCCAAACTTTGAGGATTTGAAGCGACGGATGATGTCCTGTAGAGTGGCTGCCACCACAAAGTACTCCTGCTTCAGGCGCAGTTCCTTGCCCTCAAAGAACTGGATCCAAACAGACAGGTGAGAACCCAGTCAATCGGGATTCAACTTGGCATACATTATTGTCTTAGAGATGTTTGGGTCATGGTGATAGAAACAATAAATGTCCATTGACACAGTAGCAGTCTATCTGGGAGTAGAAATAATAATCAACTATTTCCCTCACGTTGTCATTAGGGTAGAGGACACGGGAGATGTTCTCAGCCAAGTTCCTGTCCAACACAGCTTGAATGTAGCCACCCACATTGACTGTGGAACCAGAAAAAAGGATTAATCAAAATGGCTGCAAAATTAAACGACTGATAATTCTAGCTTAGATGTTGCAGCATAGGTGTTTACACACACAAAAACAAACTTGTATGCAATACATGTGCGATGCAATGCTAAAAAAAAATCAAGCACTCACAGTCTTTGAGGTTGAAGTCACAGGGAGCCTTCGCAGACCACAGTCTCATGGTGTTGACAATGTTGTTCCTGTACCCAGGTACAGGTGTGTCATAGGGCAGGGCCAAGACCACCTGTTAATAAGAGGAAAGTTCCCTTGAGTTCAGGTCAGTTTCATCAGGTGTCTGTTTAACGGAGTGTGTTCTCACCTGCGTGTCCACCCACTTCACTCCGTCAGGGTGGTGCTCCACCTTGCCGTAGAAGTGGACGGGACGCATGTACTCAGGACGCGCCTTCTCCCAGGGGTTTCCATAGCGCAGCCAATCATCCGCTTCCTCAACCTGTGAAGAGGGTAAAGGGATTCAGCCTGCGTAAAGTTATTAAGGAAATATTAACCATGAATATACCACAGTTCCATCAGGGCGTGTGGGATTATCTTCACATAGTGTACGCAGCCCATCGTATTGCTCATAAACATGTACTTGTCCTACCTGCCAGCCATTGACAACTTTCTGGTTGAAGATGCCAAACTCATAGCGGATGCCATAGCCATAAGCTGCCAGCCCAAGCGATGCCATGGAGTCTAGGAAGCACGCTGAGGCACAAGAGTGTGTGTGTGTTGGAGGTGTGAGAGAAGGGGGGGTGGGGAGACACTCACCATCACTCGCAATTGTTGCTATTTTAAGATAGGAAGAAGGAGCTAGTTATACACATGGCTCTCAGGAACTCACCAGCGAGCCGACCCAGACCACCGTTACCCAGACCAGCATCTTCCTCTATATCCTGAAGCTCTTCCATATCCAGGCCCAGCTGAGGAGGACAGGGAAGACCTAAGTGGTGCCGTTTTAGGGATATGATGGTGTACTGCAGACATCTGGCTCACATCTTACATTGACATGGTGACAGAGCGACATAGATCTGGGAATCCTCTGGTAGCTGCTGTCTGGGGTGTTTGTCCTGAGTTCCTCACCTGATACGTGGCCTCGTCGCAGGCGTTCTCCAGAGCCAGGTTCACCATGGTGTTCTGGAGGGTCCGTCCCATGTAGAACTCCAGGGAGAGATAGTACACCCGCTGCAATGACACCAGATTACTGTAGCTACTACAACTATGCACTTCATTCTTTCATCTACAGCCAGTTGAAGAGTATTGTGCCCATGTGGTTTACCCTGGAAACAGTATTAACCTCTGTGCTGAAAGACAACAATGTCCTGCCAAGTAGACTGCAATTCTTTGCCAGCATGAATGGACAGTGTTGAGTTTCACGCCACTATTTGCATGAATGCAACCTGTGTCTGGCAATCACTAGCACAAAACAAGGGTCACTGTTATACAGTGCATTTAGTTCACCTTTAAGCTTTCATAACTTAATATTCTCATCTGCCGTGGAAATTGTATCTGAACCACCAGATTTCATTTCTGTGGTTCTATTGTGGGTGCTATAGCACACAGTATCACGGGACACAAATAGTACATTGTTGGTAGGTTGTAAACAACAGTTCCAAATCAATATTAGAACATCTCATTTTCACAAGCTCGCAATGGAACTTCCCCCTTCTATATTGTAGGGAACGTCTGACAACGTTTTGTTTACTGTCCTGGTTAACATGCAGGGAAGGACATTTGGGCCTAAGACTGATCTTTCAGAGACACGGATGGGTTACGGATAGTGTGTGTGTGTGTGGGGGGGGGGTCAGTCTGAACATTGGAAAATAATAATGCAATCTATTGAAACAGTTGGAGATGAAGTGACAAAGGCATTTCATGGTGTATAAATAGGCAGTCTAGTGCCAAAGGTTAGACAGTCTATGGAGATGCCAGGCAAGGGTTATTAATACACCACACACTCAAACAACAGTGGTAGGCTGGAACTCAAGGCTGGAAATGATGATTTTGGAGGGAAAACGCGGATCACTTTATGTTTAAAACTCAGATTGTAATGACTTGTGAATTTCGTAAACAGACGGGGAACAAGAATCTGGCGAGGAATGTTCAACCGTCGTTGTCATGCAGAAAACGGAAAACCTATGTTCTCAGGGTTCGCTGCCCGTTTATCCAAAGCATTACGGGGGAAACACTGAATGATTTGCTTGTGGCAATTTTTTTTACATGATCTTTCCGCTCACAATTGTTATTTTATTGTATTTTATAATAGTTATGATATCATTATTGTAATAAAAACATACGTTAGCAATAATGCCCCGTTTTTGTGCTTACTGCATAGTGCGATGATGCACGCGTGAGAGTACACCATGTACTACTAAACCTCCTATCTAGAAACAGGGCTCAGAAAAGATGTGGTCAACCAGAGGATGACAAATGTTTCCTGTTTCGCAGGCAATTAATTCCTTTACGTCGATGACTTCAATAGATCAACTTGATGCAGTATTAATACAAACAACAGAGCATTAATTAAAACATTTCGGACAGTGGATGAACTACACTGGGACATCATATTACATAATGCAGATTTAACTACTTGACTCAGTTGAGTGGCCTTCAACAAGTCTAAATAGGAACATATCACATTTTCGGATCTGGCAACCATTTATGGTCTTTCAATAACAAACAATTTACTCGACAATAGCCTATGTACACAGTTTCTGAAACATAAAATGTTATACTCCATAATGATGTAGAAACAGCATAATTATGTAATGTACCGCATAGATTATAAGCTTTGGCTTTGACATTTAACGCTTAATCGGAATTTGACATTGACATTTAATTGCATTCTTAAGAAAGTTTATGCCACGATTAATTTCTCGATTAGAGAAGGGACTGTCTTTCGGCCTAACTTAATGTAAAAGCGCCCTGATTCTTTAGAGTAGCATCTGCAAATAAACTGCGAAACTACAGCAGGAAACCCAACCCGGCCCTTGTTCCGCACTGAGTTTGACAGTGGCGTACGTGCCGAGAGCGTGCGAGATGGACATACTGCGACAGCCCTGCTGCTTACTTTTGGGTCTTTCTCATAGTAATGCTGCTGCGTCCGGATCCATCGTCCGACGAGATGGTCGCGGACGGTGTTGGCCAAAGCAAAGTAGTAGTCTCTTTTAGTCGCCACATTTCGGTCCTTTACTAATGTGAAGTGGAGGTGACGATTAAAATTAGTCTTGAGGTCCGCAACATTTTCGACACCAGCAAGCCCTCGCACCGATATCTGCTTCCTTTTCTCTTGGTCGGTCAGTGGCTTGGGCATTTTGGAGGATTATTTCAACACAACAAACAACACAAAATACGATGAATATCCGTTGCAAGAAAGGATGAACTGTCTGACTGTCGACTCGCTCGCGTCACGCACTGTCCTTTCTCTCCTCAGTACCGACCCGGTTTGGTGTGACAGTACAGTCCATATTTATCTGCCGCTCATTATTTATTTCCAGATTGGGCGGGCTTAACTGAAGTTCTAGCCCAATTGAGTTTATAGGCTAAAGGAACATCACAATCTGCAGAACTGTTCCGTATTAAAGGACCAGGAAAATGTTGAACAAGGAAGAGTCCTAACGAATAGGCTAACAATATTCGCTTTTTCTCTCTTTTGCACGTATTACGACTCTTTCAATAAAACAATAAAAAGCCAGAGAAACGGACAGGCGCAGTATTGTCGCACCTGCACTCGCGAGAACATTTAATTTTGATAAATAAACAACCATTGTGGTTTAGGCTTCATTGCCATTTTTCTTTGCAGTGGGCGCTTACATTAGACCTCCATGAGTCTGCCACAGCTCATAAGTCGCTTCTTAATGTCAGCATTTTCATTGGGTTCAGCTGTCCACATAACATCAAGCTGAATCGCATAATATAGCTGCCTTTGCAGAGTGCCTAACCCACTGTTGCTTATGCGTTAAAATGCTTATAGGACATCGTTACATAACCGCGCCTTGATCTGACGCAGACCAGTTCGCAACGGTTCGATACCGTAGTTTCCGCTGTTCCAATGCTATACTAATGAATCCTTTGTGCGGATAAATACCTTGGCAAGCTTGCTTACAGACTATTGAATTCTGATCCATTTCTGGCACACTAAATAGAATGATAGTGTGGGTATTTGAATGCAACATGTCAATCTTCTGTCATCTGTCACTTTACAGCCTAGATGTCAATGACTGTCCCTTTCCGGATATCATGCACCTTGCACGTCCCTTTAGAAATGTGACCATGGGTAAATATGTACAGCTTCGTTGTATAACTGCGCAAGTCATTGATATTTAGACAGGAGTTCTGTTCTTGAGAACAACTTGGAATTGTCTTAACATGGTTGCATCACATCTTCTCAGAAGAAAACACAGACAACCAAATCATTAAAGATGATCAATTTAATAACATTCGAGCAACAATTCAAATTCTATTCATTCAGGCTAGTCCCAACACAACATAAGGCTGACAAACCAATTCCAAAAATAGAGTAAAAATACAATTGTATATTGTTACATTGTTTCTTTTTTTCCATTAACTCAAGCAACTAAAGGGACCAAATAGTGAAGTGATGGTGCTGAAGAAATCACAACACTGCACACAGTCATAGAAGAGAGAGGAGGGAGGGAGGATGTACAGGTAATATGGAGGTGCAGGCAGCCCAGGCCATGTCCAATATCAGCAGCAGGTTACACACCAGGCCCTGCCGCTTCATGGAAATCTGGGTAAAAGGATTAGCATATGTTGCTGAGGACAGCCGAGTTAGACGCAATGCAGCTGCAAAGAAACGACAGCGTAACAAAACAACAGATCGGGAGAGCTGGAAACGTCACTTCATTTGGTTCCGTTACAAAAATATCCATCTGAGTGAACCCAAAGCAGAAGCAGTGTACAGTGGAGTTTCACAACAGCTATCAGCATGCCTGCCCACTGGCCCTCAGGTAACTAGGAATGGGGGGGGGGGACATTTTCAATTGATCTGTCGCAATCCTAAAGATTGACCTTGAAAATCAAGTAAATGTAAAGAAATGTATAGTTGAGCCAAAAAACTGAGCGTGTCTTTTTGTGTCATTTGCAGAATGAGAAGTAAAAGTAGAGAATAAACCATAAAGGTGCCCTGCCAAATATCAGAATCCCAAACTCTTAACACAGGGCCTTAAGGACACACAATCCAACGTTAAAAACAGAAAACAAAAAAAGTTAGGTGAGCAAAGTTAAGTTAACAAATTTACAATTCAACCACATCATCTCGCTTTCTGCAGCACATAACCGACACTGTAAGAGAGTAAAGCCCAGGTTGTCATTTTTCTGCTTGGAAGGGAGCTCTGTCTGGGGAGCACTACAGTAGGTACAACAGGGTGATCAGTGTGTGCTTCAGAAGCTCTGGGCTGAACCACATATGCTGGGGAAACTGCTCAGTGGCTGGCTGGGGACCAGGGGGTGGGGACTGCTTAATTTTGGGGGGGTGGAGGGGGCGGTGCCGGGGGCATGCCAAAGGGGGGCATACCTGGGACACCCATCCCCATCATGGTTACAAAGTTGGAAGGGTCCATGGGCGGAGGGGGTGGAGGCGGGGCGTACATCATGCCGGCGGAGCCAGGAGGTGGGGGTGGAGGAGGAGGCGGGGCGCCGGGGGGGAGAGGGGGCTGAACGCCTGGCGGAGGAGGCACCATAGCCGGGGTGCCCATGGGTGGAGGGGGCTGGGCTGCAGAGGCGGAGGGCTGCTGGGGTTGCTGCCAGGGCGGCAGGTTCCCAGAGCCAGGACTGGAGGTGGTGGTGGTATCTGTGGACAGACAGCACGGTTAGGCGCACGCAAGAAACCCCTAACTTTAAACCTGTGAAGCTACATCAGAATACGGCCCTGTCCATTTCCTACATCCTTCTGTCTATCAGTCTCCATCAAAATAGATCAGACCTCCAAAGTTGCATTTTTTTAAAACTACATTTTGGGAGCTCCTCTAAAACTCTAGGTGCCACTTGTGTTGATTTGCCTCTTTAGACTGAGAACACTGTCTGAGTGTCTGAGCTCCACGGACGAGCAAACAGGAAAGAGTTCACTGTGTTCTTACTCTGTTGCCATGGCAAAGGTGCACTAGTGGCCATGCTGCTGGTTGGAGGCGGTGGGGGGGCCTGCTGTTGCCAAGGCGGCAGGGGGCCTGAGGGTGGGGGGGGTGGCTGGTTGTTGGGAGGAGGAGGAGGGGGCGGCATCATGCCCATTGGAGGAGGCAGTAGACCTATTAGAAACCCAGAGAAGATGGTTCGGTTAGTCTACCTTGCATGCTCACACACACAGCATGTCAGGAACACAACCGTGGCAAAGATTAAGCAGAGACTGAGACATGCTGATGTTGGGAGTGGACTCGTACCCATGTGATGTCCGTGTGGCCCTCCCTGTCCCATGGGGGGAGGAGGGGGCTGCATCCAGGGAGGGGGCATTCCGTTGGGGTTGTGGGACATGGGGGGGCCTCCCATGTTGGGCATGGGGGGCGGGTAGTTGTGGTGCCCTCCATGGCCACCGTGGCCGCCGTGCATGTTGTGGAAGTTCCTGTCCCCTGACGGACCAGAGTTCATCCAGGGAGGTCGGCTCTGTTGAAAGATCACAAATAAGACTGTGTGTGTGTGTGTGTGTGTGTGTGTGCGTGTGTGTGTGTGTGTGATGTTTAAGTGGAAATTATAACAGAGGTCAAACAAATCAGGTCAAATCCAAAAGGTTCGACTGAGATGTTGTATTAAGACAAGCTAGGATTGTTAATGCAACAGGAGCCAGACCCATCCAGAAACTCCTCCTCCTGTGTATGTGTGTGTATACATGTTGATGTTAGAACTGACCGAAGGCTGGTTGTTGCTGTTGTTGCTGGGCCCCGAGCCCCGGGGGCCATGGTTGTTGGAGTGTCCCCCACCAGAAGAGGGCACAGGGGCCTCGCCAAGCTCGGCCATGAGGGACAGGTACTCCTTGTCCATACGGGCCTTGTCCTGGGCTGACTGAGGCGGCTCACCCGTCCTCTGGGCGGAGAAGGAGCTGGGGGAGAAGCATGGAGGTTAACTTTAAGCAAACTTCAGTTTGGGTACAAGGAGGGAGACACCGTTTCTCTTGTTAGAAAGCAGGTCTGAGGAAGACTAACACAACACTAGCAGCCAGAGCCTTGAAACATGCTAAGTCACCTGGTGAACTTGCAGTCAGAGGAGATGTGGCCTGCTCCACCACACTTGGTACAGAGGGTGGTGTTGGTGATGCTGCGGGGCTCCGAGCTCTGCCACGGACGCAGAATCCTGAGAGAGGAGGGGGACAAACAGAGCAAACAGTGAAACATGGAACCTTGACTGCAGTGGATCAGTGAGAGCTTCCCCTGGCTGACCTTATATCCTGCTCTCTCAGGGTTGTGGTAGGGTTAGGGTAGGGTGGTGGTAGGGTGGTGGTAGGGTAGGGTAGGGTTGTGGTAGGGTTGGGGTAGGGTGGTGGTAGGGTTGGGGTAGGGTTGGGGTAGGGTTAGAAGGTGGCTGACCTGTTGTCGTCCTCCCTCAGGGTGCCGTTGAGTCTGGCCAGCTCCCTCAGCTGCATCTTCCGCAGGTCGTTCTGATCCTCGGGGGTCTCGATGCCCTGCTTCAAGATGTTACGGATCTACACAACAAAGCACACAGTCAGCCTCCTTTCACTTCAAGGTATAACCCCCCTTCAGACAGGCATAGTCTGTACTGACTACGACAGAGTACAGTCCTGGAGGAGACGGCGTAGTGAGGGGGGTTGCTCTGTAAGACAGTTGTGTGTGGGAGAGAGGTAGCTGCAGGTTGGGGGCGCCCTGACCTGCTCCACAGCCTTCTTGACGTTGTCCATGGTGTTGGCGGTGACCAGGGCGTGTAGCGGCTCGTCTTCCCCAGGCAGCATCTGGCCGTCCTTGCGGCCCACTTTGCCCTCCTTCACAGAGCCCTTGCCACGGATCATGATCTTGGCACAGCACTCCTTCTCGATGTTCTTCAGGGTGTTACCACTGGAAAGGAACAACAGACTCGGTCAGAAAAGACTCAGAGGCAACATTCATTCACCTCCACTCTTGCCCGAGGCAAGTCCCAGATCACAGCTAAACCAGACAGCAGCATCATGCTAACGTGTCTACTCACCGTGGCCCGATCAGGAGGCCAACAAAGTTGATCTCTGGGTACTCATCCTGTGGGATCATCACCTTGTCGTTGACCCTGGTGGCCGGAGGTCTGGAGGAGGAGAGAGCGATCAGAGTAAGACATTGATCATTGTCCAGAGTCTCCGGTTTCCATAGCAACACTAGAAATTGAACTCAATTCAAATGCACATATTCCAAAGGGAAGGGAGGGGGGGGGGGGGGAGATCCAAGCAAACAGGATATCCAAAGTTTGAAGGCTTCCCATACTTGTAGTCTGCTGGGGGTTTGAACTCAGGGTTGAGTCCCACCATCTCTGTGATGAGCGAGTGGCGCTCCTCCTCCAGCTTCTTGCGTGTGCGGTACTCCCGGGTGTTCAGCCGCTTGCCCTCGCTGTTGTAAATGGGCTCCGGGGAGGGAGACCTGCGGAGTGGGGGGGGGGACAAGGGGGACAGGGAGGGGGACAAGACAAGCAGACCTGCTCAGTCTCCAGGTGACGATGCAGGGAACCACAACACTGTCAAACATCCCCAGATTCCCTACATCTCGCTAAGTCTTAGAACCAAACACACTACTGAGGAACACATGATCGTGTCCCAAAGCCACTTCTCATTGGCGGGTAGGAGAGGCAAGAAAAAACATGGGTTACGGTAAGCAAGTGGTCGCTAGTGTGGGAGGGGGGGTGTAAAGGTCTAGTCTCACTGTGGAGTATGTGACATGCTCAAAGCTTCATCTAGATAGTCATTCCATCTGCTAGCCACTAGCTAGCTGACCAGGGGCATTAAGGACTACATAAAATTACACTGGGGCCAAATTAAGTTAAGGTGTCACCCCTGTATGGGCTGAGGGGGATCAAATATACTGTACTGGGGCAGATACTATGGTTCAACTGTCCAATATATACCGTAGCTAAACCTACATACAGGACAAAGGCCTATGAGAACAGATGGCGTGGGGGGAGGGGAGTGGGGACGCACTCCTAAAAAGAACGGCTTGCTTTGGGAGTCGGTGCCATGTTTGGAGTTGACGTGGAGAGGGATCCAAACTTGCCCCTGGGATGCCGAAAACCTGCTTTGCTGCGATAAGGAGGCTCTGTGTTTGAAAAAGGTTAAGGTGACGAGGGGTAATTTGGGTTAGAGAAAAGGAATCATGATTAGATGTTAACCTTTTCCTGTGCTCCCCACAGAGAGAGACATTAGTGGCTGGCTTCAAGGACAATTCAGAGGAGAGGAAGAGTAGAAAAAAAATGAAGGAAAGCTTCCTGTTTGTTTTTTCTTTTTTTGTAGGTTTTTTTTTTTACTTTTTTTTTTTTACTGCTTGAACCTTCCAGCGGTGACAACCTGAAACCCCACCTGGGTTGACGTTACAGTGGGGCGGTGGCTTTATTAAAAGACCTGGAATGAGCCTTATGTTGTCGCTGTGGAAATGTCTGATTAAAGATTATGAGAACCTATATCATGTACAAAACGACAGGGACTGTGGCCAACAAAGAGAGATCTCACATTCTCAGCGAGAACAATGTCGTTTCCTGCAGGAATAGATGCTTATTCTGACTACGACATGGGAGCCAGTGAGGTCATGCTGGAAAGGCCATGAGTTCTCCTCCAGGGTCCAACAGTCTGCCTGGAATACTGTGAAACCCCCTTTGGTTGAACTCATAATGGGAAAACCATTAATGACCATGGAAAAACATCCAAGGGTTAATAGTTCATTGGACATGTTTTGAGACGGATCCTATGAGCGGTTGGATCATTTGAAAGGAACAGATGTGGCAGGAAAAAGGCAACACATCGGAACCTAGTCATCAAGTTATGGCAAAGAGTATGGAGTTTCTATAGCTTCCATAGACTATATGATTAAATATAAACATCTACTGCGACAATATGCAAGTTAGAACTAACCAATGAGATGTGTAGTCTTATTATGAAAATGATTAGGTCCTCTCTCTATTAACTATGACAAAGAGTGACGTATCTGAAAACTTTGAAAAACCTTTAGGCCTGAATGGAAGGGTGTCATTCAAGATGCATGATCAACAGTTTCAAGTCCTCACCACACACCCCACATTTACACCCAGCATCACACAAAAAAGGTTGGGTTCAATGCTTATTTGAATTCCATCAATGAATGTTGGAGACTGGAACCCTTGGTAATTATTTGAACATCACATTCAATCTACATTGACAGAAATCAAAATAATTTGACTCAAGCCTTTGACACATTTTACTTAACTAACTTTGACAAATTATAGTCCATAAATTGGTATGTTCAATTAGGCATTGTCTTATGACAAACTAGATGTAAATAATGCAAAGAGTAATTTAATCTGTCACTGGACAATGCATCTATAAAAAGTGCTTGATTAAAAATGAGTCAGATTCAAACAGAAGCCAAAGAAGTGAAATCTCAGATCGCCTCCACATAAGTGAAGAAATCTTCATAATAACTTAATCAACTCTTACCACAGCCGCTTTCAAATTATCCCTTCTTTAACACTAGCTCATTTCAAACTAAACAAGTTGTAATTTACTAACATACAAATCTACCAAAGATTTTAACCTAGTACCTGTAAACTCATGTCTAAGTGGAGCATCTTCTGAGATACTCTTGATCAACCAAACACCAACATATGGCTTCATAAGAAACGTCAAGAAGGTAGAAAAATGTTACTGTTCGTGGGTTTAAAACGTTTCCCGACCTGTCCTCAGGGTTAACAGGGATTCCCAGGTCTCCTGTACGCAGTTTACGAGTCAGGTCTTCGATCTGCAGTTGGACTGGAAGAATTCAGGTTAGGAAAGAAAAAACAAGAGGGATGGAGAGAAATGTGGTTACCACAATTAAGCATCAACGGGGAGACAGTGCATTAATTAGAGCACTGTCTCTTATCTTTGCGAGGCAAAGGAAAACATGATTATGATGACCGATGAATCATAAACATTAAAACACAGGAGGGATCAAATTTACTTTTTAGCAAGTAATTCTAAACACATGGAAAAACCCTTCCTCATTTCTGGGGGGGGGGGGAATATATGTAGCAGAATATCTATAATTCATTGACATTATATAGAAATGTGATCAAAAATAGCATTCTGTGAGGTTTGTTTAAAGGGTAAATAGGGGCCAATTTTGAACCCCAGTCATGGTGGAAGGGTTCAATTACATGTAGCAACATTTAATTGGATCAAAAGACCAAGTCTCCGTAAAATGCCAGCCAAAATTTCAAACCTCACAATCTTTGTAAAATACTATTTACCACTACAGAATTAGTCATCGAATAGGGCTTTGGCATTTAAGGGAGATGCCTGGTTCTTGGTCCACCAATAAGCTCATTAAAATAGGAGTTTCTTCAGTGTTATTCTCTGCACTTCAGTACGTCTAAAGATGGGGGGTGCTGTTACTTTGAGCAATCATTGAATTTCATTGGAAAAATCAAGTACATAACATGCACAGAATGAATCACTCATAGCTAACAGAACACATCCCTGGAGTCCTCCAATTCAAAGCCCCCTACCCCCCAATTGATTCAGTAAACGAGTCAAATATAAATCTGGTTCCACTGGAAGCTACAACACAGATGAAGACAGTCCCTGTGAATTGAATTTCACAGCTATTTCCTCTTGAATAGCCCTCTCATGGTTAACAGGACGGTCTTGTCAATGAGCAAACAAAAAGGTAAACGTGACAAAAACAAGGTAGGCAGAGATGAATGCTCACATACCAAGGAAGACCGATCTTAACAGTGACTGAACACATATCAATAACAAATGATGTTATTGACGAGGTCATAAGACGAGCACTCACCTGCTTCATGTTCACATTAAGAGGGTCTACATGGGCAGTTTAGTGGTGCAATACTGCTGCTAGCTGGCATTGGCCACACTGGTCACTCTTTATAAAGGTATTTATCAGGAACCTGGGTCCACTGGTGTAAAACTAACTTTATCTTGGATCTTATCAGATTAAATGACCTCCTAATCCCAGAGGTCAAAGTATTGTTAAAAGTCTGACCAAAGTGTTAATGTATTTGGCCATTTAAGCAGCATTGCTCACACATAAAAAACATGTTCACAAGTTGTATTTAGTGCATGTCACAAGGACAACATGCTAGGGAACAGAGAATGAAATTGAGGGACAGGCAAGACAATACCTGTTTCAGTCCAAGACACTACACAGCAAGCAGTAGATGTCTCACAACACTAGCTATTTGTAATTGATTTTTGTGAATGGATATCAAATAGTATGCAAAACCTGCTGCCACAAAAAACATTTGCTACAGGAGAACCACGACTCCTGGGAGAGAAATTGCCTTCATTCATACTCCACGTCAACAAGTTAGTGAACTCATTGGGTAACAATACTTCATTTCATCAGTTAGAGTGTTGAGCTATCGCACATGTCTGTAGAAATTGGGCTTGTTGAGGGAAAACAAAATATGGAGGACAGTGCTTCTCTTTAAGCTTTCAAGCCAGTGCCATGATAGCGTGTCATTTCGATGACCTCTAACTGGTGAAATTATGCATTGAACATACAGTCGAACACTACTTCATTATACAAAAATTAGAACCATTGAACCACACAATTTAGAACATATGAGCTAAAGTCTGAGGGGTCACATCCTCTATAACAATGTACCAACTGTCAAATCTATCAAGAAATGTATGGCTATTCAAATTACCTATATAGGCTCTCTCTTGATCCCTAGTCAGTCCAGGAGGGATGACTGTAGGCATGCCAGGAATGACAGTCTTCTGGTCCGGGGTCTCACTACTCCAACGACTCCTCTTCCTGGCCTTTTTCTGACCGAAGTCTAAAGATGGGGGGGAAATAACATAATGCGTAGATACTTACAAGTGTATCAGTGTTCTTATTGTTTGAATGCAGCATTTTCCTAGGTGATGATGGTTAAACC
Source organism: Plecoglossus altivelis (assembly GCA_036571765.1). NCBI lineage: Eukaryota > Metazoa > Chordata > Actinopteri > Osmeriformes > Plecoglossidae > Plecoglossus > Plecoglossus altivelis. The sequence continues at coordinate 4,370,447 of BROE01000023.1, read as the reverse complement.
TGCGAATACGTTCGCTTTGTTATATACAGGCTGTGGTGGTCATGGGATATGGGAGTCTCAAATAAGATGGATTTGGCAACAACCATTTACGTTACAACTTTAACCATCATCTGGCCTAAAAACTGACTATAACGTAAGCGCTCTTTGTTTGATCCAACTTAACATGAAGTAGCTATTAAGCGCAGCAGTATTCCTAAACGTTGAGCCACTGCACAGGCCTCGATGTCCCACGTTGTTATTTTTTAATATAGCTTGCTTTAGCAAGCTAGCTAACTAGCTAAAGCCGTTCGTCGGGCCAGCCATGGCATGATGGGCCGGGGCTAGGCTAACTACTAGCTAGGCAATAGACAACTAGCTTGCTGGCTATCTTACCTGACTGTGCCTGCATTACAGATCCTGGAGGTGGTTGGGGAGCCAGAGTCGGAAAACCGGCCCCTGCGGTAAACTGGTTTGCTTGCGGGAACGAGACGTTTGGCATTGGGGGCTGAAAATTCTGCAGAGATGGAAAGGATACAGGCGGACCCGGTGGAGGCATTAAACCCGCACCGGGCCCGGAATCGAAGCCTCTTTTAGCGCCAATACTCGGGTGCAGCTTCCCCAAAGGGGTTGCATTTGCTCCCGTAGCCATTTCAAAATGTACTCAAAATTTGATAACGTCGAATTGTGTCGGGTCCAAACTACGGGTTATTAACATTTACAGACAATTAGCTAAACAAAACCTTCGCAACTCTCGCTGTAGTGTGGCTTACTATCGCTCTAGAAGATGGCGCCTGGTTGACTGAAGGGTGAACACTAGAAAGGAGGTTCAACTGGTATGTGCAGGGTTGCTATTGGACCCTTCACTACATCTCCACCTTTCATTGGACAGAAAATAAGGTCACGACGGTATTGGATACTTCCTTTGTCAATCACTTTCCTGTAATCCTGGTGATCAGATCCATAGTCTTTACATGGCTCTACAGGAGATGGGCTCACAGGGATGTTTGATGTACTTTTCATTCCCAGGCTCTCCTCCAAGAACCTCCACTTGTTTAAATAAACCATCCGTTCCTCTTAAAATATGCATAGTTGGCTTGTAAAAGTACTTCTCCTTTTTCTATAGAAATCACTGGAATTGAATACAACAGAACTCTGAAAAGGGGATCTATTTTTTATTTTATTTAAAACAAATGTACAGAAACATTTTTAGTCAGCTGAAAGGGACAGAAAAACTGTTCAGCACAAAAGCACTCAAACCTACGTCTATATAATGTGAACCTGTTGGAGTAATTTGTTATATTTTATCACTTTCAAAAGCAAAAAATATAGCTTTGATAGTGTCAACTTACATGAACAGTACCATCTTTGGAGTGTACAATGCATGGAGTTAGATGTACTGTCTTTTTCATAGGACCAATTCAATATCTAGTTTTCTTGATATTCTGGAAAATAACTATGGGTGGTTGAGAGACCTTGGTTTCTAACCACATCACTCATTGTGTGATTCACACAAAGGTTTATCTTCAGCCTTGGTAGGTTTATGTGCAATTCATTTTTATCTTGTCAATATTTATTTATATTTGAAGTCACACATTGTGATAGTGTTATATGGTCTCTTAAAAAGGCAAACATGATGAGCCAGGAATTAACTTTGCAACACTGCCTGAATCTGATACCTTAAATTGTTGTTTTAGGCCCACATTGAGACTAAACAGTGTTATAGCCTACGCACATTCAGTGGGGAAATACATAAAAAATGCAATTTAAGTGTAATCTGAAACATGATACAGGTGCCGGGTAGTGAAGTAACATACAACGGCATTAATGCTAAATAGTCCATCGATCGCGCCAAAGCCGAAACGCATCGCAAGGACTAAAAGATGGCCGACGGTACCGAGTCTGTCGCGCATGATGAAGTATCACCTGCAAAGAGAGCATACCAAAGGAACAATGTCATCCATTACCAGTGTCTCATTTGACAGCTACTGCTGGGCATGCTTTACTTTATCAATGAGACTAGAGATTAGCTTTTTCCCATTTTTCACGCCCTCTACTTAATCTAAATGGTATGTAGGCAACCAAGTTATTAAACACTTGGGCCCAGTTTCCCAGACACAGATTAAGCCTCAGCATTAAAAAAACTATTTTTACTAATTTCTTCTCTGACTTCAGGGGTTTAAGTTTAATCCATGACTGGGAAACTGGACCTTGGTGTTCAAATTGCAATGCGAGTCCCACGAGACTCATATGTTTATCAGAGCACAGCTCTAACCTTGGACGGCCAATCAGCTCTCACCTGGCAGGGTGGAAGTAAAGTTAGTAAGCAAAGCGCGCACGCTCGCCGTAGGGATCCCGCGGGATGTCGTAAGCCGAGCTCCTAGGAAGGGAGGACACCGGGGAAAGGCGTGAACGCTCAAACCCATAGCCCTCAGCCTCGGCAGGGATTCTCCGAATGGGGCTCCGGTCACGTGCGTAGTATGAGGACGCAGGGGCAGGTGGAGGAGGAAGGGGACGGCGCTCGTATGGGTCGAGGCTAGAGGGCGGCAGGCGCTCCCTCATTATGGCCGAGGAGGAGGGAAGCTGGGTGCTTAAAGGGACAGAACGACGCTCCTCAAAATAACTGCCCCCGTAAGGACGAGCCCGGTACTTCTCATAGAAGTCCACAACACCATATGGATCCCGGTCCTCGTAGGACGGTCGTCGCACCGGGTATGCAGGTACCGCGCCGTAGTTTGAGCTGCTGCCCCCGAACGCAGCCTCGCCGCTGTACATCCGGGCCATGCTATGTTCTGCCGCGGCAGCAGCACTCATGCTGTAACTTGGTGGGACCCCGTAACTCATAGCGCTCTCGTAGCCCACGCCCCGGGCATACCCAGGCATACCACCACCGCTGCCATAACCCCTGGCAAAACCGTGCACGGGAGCGTAGCTGCCCGCAAAACCTTGGTGACCCCGGCCGCGCCCCCCCCCCCACCGAACCTGGAGGCACCGTATCCGTCCGAGTTTGACTCTGAACCGTTTCTGTAGTTCCCGTTTTGGTCTAACGGGCATTCTTTGGACCAGTGACCTTCCTGCCCGCACCGATAACAACCCGTCCTTTCTCCCATTCCCGGCGCAGTACGCAGGCGGCTAGTCGAAAGCTTCACGCTCATCAGTTTGCCTTAAAAGAGAGAGACGCAAAACAATTTGCCACGATATAACAGGCGCATCAACTATGTATCTGTAGAATCCTTTCTTACAGTGATTTCAAGTCAATTTCAAGTCAAAGTACAGTTTAGCCTGGTTGGTACAGTACATTTGACAACCATGATAATATGAGGTTTCCAGTATGGGTTTACAGGTAATGTAGACTGGGAGCACTGGGATGTGTCCTCTTTCTTTCAGTCAGTGATTGGTTGCCTGTTGGTCACTCCCTCTCCACTTTACTTACCTGCCTTCTTGACTTACCTATGGCTTCGGTTAGTCATTGTGAACAGAATGTCTTATTTCAATTAGCAGTGTGACCTACTGTACACTGGGCAGCTGGCCAAATCACGCTCTGCCTAAGAGTTCACCTTGGAAGGCCGTGTTATCCAGATTACTGATGGCCTCCATAGCATCCTCCACACGCTCCATGTGCACAAAGGCGTAGTCCTTCACTATGTCGCACTCCACCACAGGGCCGTACTCCTCAAACTTGGCCCGTAGTTCTTGGTTGGTGCAGCCAATGTTGCCTACATGTAGCTTGGTGGAGGCTTTGGGCTTGCCACGGCTAAGCTCAACGTTCATAGCTTGCCCGTTCAGTTCATAGTGGTGGAGGTTACGGATGGCTTCATCTGCCTCTGTCTTGTCTTCCATGTGGACAAAGCCAAAGTTCTTGACGATGTCACACTCTGAGATCTTGCCATATTGGGAGAAAAGGGAGCGTAGCTCTTCTGTTGTGGTGTCTGGTGACAGGTTGCCAATGAATATTTTGACCATGGTGCCGCCACTATGCTGCAGTAAAACAGGATGAAATTAAGCACGAGGGTTAATGACAGTAAATCAACACTATAATTGGGCATATTTCTTCATGTAATTTCATACCATAGCCTACTCGTTGATTTGATCCTTGTACTGCATTTATTGTATGCTGTTGCAGTTTCAATAATATGCAAATGATAGGTAGCACACAAAAAACAACAAGTTTATCAACCTTTGCAGCTTGTTGCCAAGAACAGAATAAACAGTCTACGTAAAGTGGACTACACGATCTGCCAAGTTTTGCTATAACATGTCATTGCACAGCAACATGCACTTATTGGATTTCCTGTAGATATGATAGACATTCAGCGATTAAATCCAGTAACTGGCACTATTGCTTTCGACAGTTTGGATTGCACGACCATGCTAGCTAGATTTTCACAAAGTAGAGGCTAAAGTATTCGATTTATTTCAACTGCGCCGTGACAATATTTGCAGAATTCTTATCATACGGCGTCTAATACAAATACGGCAATACAATGCAATTGTACCTTTCACCGTAATCCAAATACGGTTTCCGTAATCCGAAATCGCAAACCAGCATGAAATGGCGCTGCGCATGCCAAAGCGAACACGCCAATGGTGAAGTGCTAAGTATGCTAACGTGCTAGCAGCAGTTGGTCGGACAAATGGCTAGCCACCTTGCTGCATGACATAACGACAGCACAAGGATGGTGTTTATGCAGCGAACACGTCTTCGTTGATCACAAGACGTTTGACGTTTTGAGGATGGTTAAAAAAAAATAAAGCAAACCACAGGTCACCAAAATAACTTTTGGTTTATTAAAAATAAAAATGCATTAGACATACACGCTTTGACTGTGTTGGAAGTACAAACTATAACATATCCCAATTGGGCTCACAAAGGCACCCAAAAATTGATAACACAAGCAACCTGTCATCTCAATGGTGATGTAAAAGACCTGAGTTACACCGCTTCAGTTCTGTCACACTGCTCGATGCCATGATGCCATCAACATTGCCCATATACAGATTACCTAAATTATGCGGAAACGTCCATTACTAAAAAAAATAGTAGACGCGGTCCAAAGCACTTTTGATGGACTAATTGACAAGAAGCGGGGGAGATATATGGATCATTTCAGGCCCTGCTGACACTTGAATGCAGAGAGCTACACTTCAGAAACGCTTTTTGCTGCACGATGGAACCTCAAACAAACTAAATGCTCTTTCGCTTGATTGCATTTTAAAAACTCTTGTCAAGATGGTTCAATCGACCAAATGTTTTAGGTAATATTGTAGATCACCTTTTAAAATGCTATTATAGATCTAAAAGCTGGAATGTTTGTTCTGGGATTACATCAGAAGCAGGATAAAACAGAGTGAGGCCAGATGGACACACCAAACGTGCTCAAAACAAAATGTCACGGACCATTTTACTTAGTGCCACTGCTAGACTTTTATATAAAATGTGTTTTAAAGGGCCAAATCAACATAGACAAATAACAATTACTGGGCTGTCACTAACTGTACAACTGAAATAAAAGCAAGAGGATATTGCTAGTATCAAATCTCCAAACCTCCCTTTTCAGACAAATGCACTACAACAATCTGCTTCAGATGTCTGGGAGATGCAGCATGTAAGGGAGAAAACATACACAGGTTTTAAATCAAATCAAGAGTGACACCCATAATAAAAACTAATGGAAAGCTTGTAGAGCAAGCTAGTTGAAACATCACACTGTATTATCACCACACTAATGAGGTTCAAAATAGCAACGCTCATACAAAAGGAAAACAAAGGAAAATGGAGAAGTCATGTGTTTGAGAAGGTGGATTGATTAGTTTGCTGACAATTTATCTGCAGCCCACTGGCACACACAGGTGCCAGGAAGATGATGAACGCCATTATCCACCCAAAGTTGTCTCGTGAAGTCACGTTTCAGAGTTGGAACCACGAATGGTTTGTTTATTTGTGGCACGTCACGCAGCTGGGAGGAACCACGCAGCTCGGAGGATGGAGGAAAACGAAAAGTCCAACGACTCGCATAAACACCTGGGAAAAGAGCAGAGCATTCCCTGTTGAGTCGGCGAGGTGGATCTCCCAGTCTGAGTCACAGCTTTACAAGCTGTGAGGGAGCAGACTAAAGTTCTGCACTGAGGAAGAACGTGAGAAACCGTCAACAAGCAGCCCATTCTTCACTGTACGTCACATACCCGGTATACAGTTACAGTCTCGTACCGATGAGACACTTAAGAACACACCGATTAGCATGGCTAACAGCTCCGTTTGGCTCACCTTGGCAGTGCGGCTTTAGTAAGTATAGCGTGAACGCTCGGCATAGGGGTCCCGGGCGCGAGCGATGGCGTAGGAGGAGCTTCTGCTGGCCGACATCGGAGAAAGCCGCGAACGCTCGTAGGTGAAGCTTGCCGAGGTGACCGGGACTCGTCTGATCGGGCTGCGGTCCCGCGCGTAGTACGAAGCGGCGGCGGCGGCAGCCGCTGCGGCGGCGGCAGCCGTTGCCGGGGGAGGCAGCGGCCGGCGCTCATACAGATCGAGGCCGGAGGAGAGCCTTGACAGGGAGGAAGAGGGGGGAGGGGGAGGGGGGATATAGGAGAGGCGACGCTCCTCGAAATAGCTGGATCCGTATGGCCGTGCTCGGTACTTCTCATAGTAGTCTACGCTGCTGTATCGGTCACGCTCGTACACTGCCCTCTCTGGGTAGGAGCCAGCTGATCTGCTGCTGTACCGCTCCCTTAAATCACCGTACTCACGGCCCGATCCGTAACTAGGCCTACGGCTCAGAGGGGGAGGGGGTGGTATCCCTCCCATGTAGCCTGCCCCTCTGCTATAAGCCAACATGTAATCAGATGGCGGAGCCCTGGGCATCCCGTATCCGCCCCCCCTGCCGTAACCCGGGGGACCCCGCGGCGGGAAGCCCCTACCGCGACCGCGGCCCCTCATTGGGCCGCCTCCGAGGCCATCGCCGTAGCTACCGTTCTGCCCACTCGGGCAGTCTTTGGACCAGTGCCCCTGTTTCCCGCAGACAAAGCAGCCGGTTTGATCTCCCATTCCCGGGGCGGTGCGAAGCCGACTGGTGGACAGCTGTACGCTCATCAGCTTGCCTTGTGAGGAGAGAGAAGACACGCATGAGACGGGGTTGGGTTCTAACACGAAAGCCACTGACTCTTACACGACTACAGAGAAAAAGCTCTTTGTCCTTATTGTGAGACTTTGGGGTTTCCTGAGCACCATCAACTGGGTCAGCGAAGCAAACCCACGTTACGTCATTTATTTAGATACGCACCACGAGACGAACTCTCAACGCCGTTTACATTAGCAACCATTATTTTCTCCAAGACAAGAAGCATGGTGTCCAGTAATGTATACACATTGCCTTTTTTTAAGGGAGGACATAGAGCTAGAGGCAATTACTCGTCACGGGATTTCTATGCATCTCAAAGCCGATTCCAAAACATGTCTACGGTTAGAGCAGCTTATGTATTCTCCCCCGCCCGAACGTTCACCTTGGAAGGCTGTGTTGTCCAGTTTGCTGATGGCCTCCATAGCATCATCCACACACTCCATGTGCACAAAGGCGTAGTCCTTCACTATGTCACACTCCACCACAGGGCCGTACTCCTCAAACTTGGCCTTTAAGTCCACGCTGCTGCAGTCTTCCGGGATGTTACTGACATGCAGTTTGGTGGTGGACTTGGGTCTCCGTTTGCTCATCTCCACATTCATGGCTTCACCGTTCAGCTCATAGTGGTGGAGGTTACGGATGGCCTCCTCGGCCTCAGTCTGACTGCTCATGTGGACGAAACCGTAGTTCTTGAGGATGTCACATTCTGAGATCTTGCCATACTGGGTGAAGAGGTTCCGGAGCTCTTCCTCTGTGGTGCTTGAGGCTAGATTGCCTACAAATATTTTCACCATCTTGAAAATACTCCTGGAGGCAAAGAACATATGCAAAAAGTTATTTATCAATGACAAAAAGGCTGAGAATTGATGTCAGAATCACATACGCCAATCAATATGACAGTATATCATTGATAAAACTAGAGGGGTGTAAAAGTTTCATAAATTCTCTCTAGCTGACAAATGTACAGTTTGATCGCAAATTCAGTCTACTAAAGAAAATGGATCTGGTCGGCCGATCTTGGCTCAACTAAATTGTGGATACTGCATTCGCTACTGACTCAATTTGACGGACTTGCAACGGTAATGGTCACGTCATTAGCATGCCAAAGCACGCATTAGCAAGTTAAAGTTGGTCAAGTAATTATAGATAGCTAGTATCCTTATTTCATTTCGTGAGCCTCTGCAATTAAACATGCTTACAGAATACGCAGCGTGCTATGGGTACATGCAACTTCAATGCAACCTCAATTTAGCAACGGCGCGCTGTACTCTATGCTAGGTAGCGCTGCTCTGCACTTCATGCCAGAATCATGGTTGGGATTGATAGTACTAGCTCGCAAAAGGGTAGCCGACTAGCTAGCTCCTAGCGAACTTTCCTTTGGCCGAGAAGTCAGCTCAAATGTTAAAGGTCACTTGCTTCTTAGTCTCTTTAAGACTGACCCCAAAGGAGGAATATAGCAGGCTATGTTTCTAAGATAACAGCACGGTTTAGCTAGCTAGCTCCTAACTACGTTATCTAGCTGTTATTTGAGTTAGCTCTAGCCATCTAGCTAACGTTAGCCAACTTCGCAGGAGATGTCCACTACAGTAGTCGATGCGTTAAATATGTTAAAGTAGTTACATCACACACTATGGCAAATGTATTGACGCAAGATACGCAGCCAGGGCACTAACTCTTTCAACAAAATGTAGCAATAATTCAGGACAATTCCTCCATAAATCTTACCTAGTAAGTAAATTCTGCCGCCAATGAATGACTAGTGAAATGGCGCCGCTTGCGGGTGACGGGTCATCACTGTTTGGTGTGACGCATTCCAAAATGTAGAAAATGAACTACGGACAGCGCCCTCTTCTGCCCAAACTGAAAGCTATGTGTCGCTACACAGAATTCCAGCTCAATTTTCTCTTAAGTACGCCATTTATCTTAAGAGGTTTTCAGTGGGTAGACCTTACACGCCGATGTTAAAGACGTTTTGCACATTCTATAAATGTTTATTATAACAGTTGGACATTTGGTCTGGTCAGGATAACGTTTTAACGTATCATCTGCGAACATAATGGTTTGCTCTCAATCAAGACTGCCCCAAATGTAAATGTTTATTTTTGACCTTTTTCTGTTCAATCACATAGCAAGTGACATGACAATGTACATACAACTCTCCGATATACATTTCCATATCATATGCTTACCCTGAATAACAACTCCAACACTTATATTGTCTATTTCTTTCAAGTATCTTTCAGTGGTGGTTAGTGTTACATGATAGCCCATCCCTCCCATGTTAAATCACTCGACCAAACGGAAAGAAAAGCAAACCAGTATTATAAACTAAAGGAATAATTAAATGAATTCCTCTTTCATTTTCAGAAAGAACTCAACATTAGCATATATTAGCACTCCCACAATATGGCACATTAAGCATGTGACAATACACCTTAAAAACAGCAGAGCTAGAGCCACCAATGGCACCCCCACATTACTGGGGTGAGAAGCATCTACTTGTTAGTTCACAGACAGTGTCCACTTCTTGTTATATGTTTTATAACAAGTCTGTTGTTATACGGAAACAGTCAAAGGTTTAAACCAGGTATTATCACTAAGTTGATCTCAACTGCATACCAGCAGGGGAGACAATGCAGTATAAGTTAAAGTAGCATGTGTGCTTACAGAGTTATAAGTCTTCATAGGGCGTCTGACCAAGTCTTTCACGACACAGCATAGTACATATTCCTCTGTGCTATCTTCCACGAGTCTGTTTCCTGTTTGCAGGTAGAGGGGTTAGTGAGTTCAGGTTGTGGTGAAGCCATGACCTTCCTGGAAGTTTCTTCTGTCCTTGGTTTCTTTCCCTCGTCTTGTTCACTTTGCAGGGACGGCAGGGAAAACCCCCTCAAGCAATGGACCTTCTCACGTAGGTCAAGCAGAACAAGCTGCTTCCACCTGTCGGTCATCCCCTCGCTTCTCTTCTCCTCCATCTTCTTGTCTGTCTCTTACTCCTCTTTTTCATCCTCTTGGTTTCAGTAGCTGCTTTCGTGGCCAGTCAGGATATACAGGTTGCTCGAGGCTAAGGGGTCATCTGTTGGGGTGCTCTGCAGAACAATATCTCTGTGTAGAAGAAGATAAAGGGCAAAGAAACACAGGGTTTCCAGCGTTCAGCTACTGAATGGTCTTCTAAGTCTATGTGAGGGCTGGTAATCAGAGATGGAACAGCAGAAGTGAAGCAGAGACGGCAACACACGGGACCATACCTGTTCGTCCCCAAGACCCTGAACACGCGCGTTTCATCTGTGATCTCCTGCGTGACCTACACACAAACACCATCATCACCATCATTCGCGCTGCCAAAGCAAATAAACAACGCAACAACAAGACCCGTACAGAACACACAATTTGAAAATGATGCAGAAGTTTAAAACCAACACCAAATATAGCAATCACCTCATTTGAATGAAGACTACGCCCTTTGAGACCGTGTTTCCAGAAGGCGAGAACACTATCCTGTAAACACACTATCCGCAGAGGACATGTCACCCTAAGCTCTATATAAACAGCAGATACTTTACTGACACGTATACATAAACACAATGTGAGCAATATCATGTAAAGAATTACCAAGTGTTTCAATTGGGAAGTCAAAGACCATTTCAGAAGCCAGCTCCTTCGATGGAAGCCCCTGTAGGTTGACGATCTTCACAGTTTCTGGGAAGGAAACGTCCAGTTACTACTAGATGAGTAGCGACATGCTGGGAGGATGTGAAGTTATCGAATCTGAACACTCACTTTCTAACGCAATGAGGACTGTATCTCTGTCTAGCTGTGTCACTTGCACTGCGCCAACAGGCCCATGATCTGTCCACAAAACAGACACACGCACATTGAGAAAGAGGGAAATAGTAACCCACATTTATAGAAAGAAAAAGAAATCCGTCTACATAAAGTGACATCATGTCTTTTCCTGACATCTAGATTCACCCTACCTGGAGGAGAGTTAGGTGTGCCGTTCAACTCTACAATTTCAAACTTCAGCTTCTGGTTTGTTTCGGACTCCCCCTTGCCGCTGGCACAGTCTCTCACCCCTACGCACAGCTGTGGAAACTCATCCGTCACTATGACCAGGAGTTCAAAGATAGGCAAGGATTCTGGGAGGCTAATTGCTATATGCTGAAAGAAGGAGATGGAAAAAAGCCAGCGTTCAACGACCCAATCATGCATTGTGGTTGTATGAACATTATTACAATATGAAGGGTATGAGCCCGTAAAGAGGAGCGCTGGATTCTCGTCCAGATGGATCGTATTGATGCAAACCTTGAGCTGCATGAACTTCTGTAGGGGTTCATACCACAGCAGCAGGACCAGTCCTGAGGGCACAGCTCCACACAGAAACGTGCTGTCTGTGTATGGGTTCCGTGCTGGATAGAGACAAAGGGAGATGGAAACAAATTCAATCACTTTCGCTACCATCTGGCTGGTTGGGACCAAACCACGGATTGAACAAAGAGTTACTCACCCACACTGCACCGTCGACAGCCTTTAGTGTCTGGTATCTTCCCCGATACAGCATACTTTCTGCAGGGGCAAGCGAGCCGTTTTATTGAGTCAGTGATGCAAGACTACAAGCACCTACTCAAGCACTGTAAGCAGGGGTGTTGTACCTGGGACTGATCCGGTCAGTGAGCCGGTTGGTGCCCAGGGACAGGTGACTCTGTTTCTTCTGCAGGTGGCCTCTTTGCTCAAACAAAGCTGGTAGACTGTGAGAGTAAAGCTGGGATGACTTTCCTGAAAAGACACAGAGATGGTTAAAAGACAGGGGTTGAATGAGAAAAGGAGAGGTCTTTACCCTGAAGTGATCCAAATAAAGAAGCCAGAATTCTAGAAGCGAGAAATAAACTCCAGCAGTTTTGTCAAGCTGTGTCCATGCCTGCACTGAATTAACATTTGGCCGCGATTATTGATGAAAAACAGAATCACTCTATACCTGATACAGACATCAAGACGTTATTCATCACGTAAAGCCAGGTGCATCGTTGAGGGAGCAACTGCGGGTCAGAAAAGCCAACAAATGTTATCCTTTTCTAACATTGTTAACTACCACATAGTAAAGTGCACCGTGAGCAATTGCACAGTAGACAGTAATTGTGCATAAAGTCACCTTCTCCAGAGTATCTTCATGAAGCTCATTGAGGTTGAGAGTATAAACTCCCTCCTCGGCCCCCAGAATGAGATACTGATCTAAAACAGACAGACGCTCAGCCAATCAATGCATCGCTCATGTCTGTAGTTGCTTGCCAGCAACTCTCTACTCGTCTGAGTTCCTACCTCTTGTCTTCGGCAGTATCCAGGCGACCGCACAGTGGATTTTAAGGGGACATCCGTTAAAGACTTTGGAGAAGCAGGCTCCCATCTGCAGCACGGGAAAAAAAAGTCATAAATCTTTGGCGTCGTCCTGTGTGTCTGCTTGAAATGGACGTTCCACCATCGGCACTCAAGCGTTCGCAGCAGTCTGTGTGTGTGTGTGTGTGTGTGTGTTTGTGTGCACATGTTTGTTTGGGTGTGTCAGCATTTGAAAATGTTTATGCGGTTAGTAATCGGAGCAAAGGTCAAGGGTCAAGTCCCTATGGCTGCATGCGGTTAGACCTCTCCACTTACATGGACTTGAGGGGTAGGAGGGAGTCCATGACAATCAGCTCTCTATAATTTAAAAGGTTACACACACACACACACACACAACAAAAAAGGGATAAACGGGGTAATTCAAATGCAGGGTCTCCCATTCTTATTGGTTGTTGAGAGTGAGATCTCCTCTCCCATTTTGTTACGAAACTACGGTTTAAAAGGGATACAACTGAGTAATGGGAACAGGTTATTAGGTTAACAATCCACCCACACACATTGGTCAATACTGAACTATTGATAGGTTGTGAGTCAGGCAAGTTGCATACAGGGCACATGTCCCACATGAAGTCCTAAGACCTAGTCCCCTTGCTAGCAGGATTCTGCCGCAGTTACACAGGTGAAATGGCTGTGGAGTCAAAGCTGTCCACAAAGGGGCATGTAAGGGAGCTGCTACCAAGCGTCTTACACCTGCTCCGTACACCTGCACAGACGTCCACCAGTATAAGAGAATTAGCGGCATCGTGTTGGACCTGAAGGGTCAACTCACAGACTCCTCCCTCTTCTTCCTCAGGGTGCTCCACTCAGGTGAGAGGGGAGTGTCCTTCTTGGGAGAGGTCACGCCTTCAGACTTCTTCTCAGCCAGTGAGCCCTCCCCCTCAGGGACACAGGGGTCGCTGCACCACTGCCTGATGTCCTGAGTGGCTGAACACCGGGCCAGGCCTGGCAGAGAGCAGGGCAGGAGGAGGGGATAGAATAAATAACACTACTGTTGAGGAAGTAAGACAGGATTCTATGGGCTGAAATCCTAGCATGCATTTGAAACAATACTAACACTAAGTCAACCAAAACTAAAGGACCTCAAAAGTTTTCTGTATCACTAGTTTCACTGTCTGTGCTGGCTAGTATATGCCTATTGTGTTCAGATTGTGGGATTGCTATGGTGGATTGAGAGCTGTGGAGAGGCTGTGTAGCACCTGAGGAGGAGTTGGGGGTGAGGGTGGAGTCTGCTCCCAGGGTGGCGCTAGGTCGAAGGGTCAGGTCCTTGTCCTCCGTGTTGGGAGAGAAAGAACCAAAAAGTGGCAGGGAGGCAGTGGTGGGGCTGAACAGGGCGCTCTTTCTTCCTCCTTTACCGCCCTGCAGAACCCCACATCATCCCAAAGTTATGCCAGGTTTTTAAATGGCATTTAAGAGGTGTCACAATGGAACGTGTGTTCCCACTTACATCAGTAGATGGCGCTCTTCTGATGGTTAAACTCCTGTAAACGAGTTTGATGTTAGAAACGCTCAATTCAAAAGTCTGACAGTTATTTATGGATTTTTAGATTGTTAGATAGGGGATACAGCTGAATAAAGTCAACAGAGAAAACAACTTGGTGTATCCACACGGTGTCTTGCCAATGAAATGGATTCAGCATGTCAAAAATGAAATAAAATGGTAAAAGGAGTAGTGTGTATTGGATAAATGCTGTGCCAGAACATAAGGGTCACATTATGGATCCGTGGGGACAATACAAAGCGTCTGGAGTAAGCAACGTGAAAATACACACACAACCAGGGGGTAACCGTCCAAGGGTCCTGCTACAGTACATCAAGCCGACTTTATCAGACAATGGCTCCATTCCAGTAATCAAACTTCCATTGTGTCCTTGACAAGGGGAAGTGTTGGCGGGGAGGGGGGGGGGGTTTGAGGGGGCTTGGAATGGAGTCTTTCACCCTACCTCAGCTGCAGAGCTTGCTCCACACATTCCAACAGGCTCCTGCAACAGGAAGACCTGATGTTAATCTGACTACGGGGGCGCTACGAGCCCATCTGGACTGTGCACACGACACGTGACAACACTGGAGGACGAACACAGGGCCAGCGCCTGTACTCCTTCAGTGATGGATTACAGCTCCTCTGGATAAACACACGGCTCTAAATATGCATGGTTGATGCCATGTTTTAAATCTGGCCATCTTCAACCAGACACGCTGTCAAACTCAAAACATCTGCAGTCGCCCTAATCTACACTTGTGTCGGTGGGAAAGAGGTGATGTGTTATAGAGAGATATGAAAATGCAGAGATTAGGATTTACGGTCATCACATGCAGCAGAAACAGAGTAACGGGACCATGCAGCACTTACGGAGATTCGTCTTCGTCTCCTGAGAGGCTCCAGTCATCATCGTAGGAACTCTGCTGCAACATTATCCATGCAGTTGTAGGTTATTATCATACTGCGTTCATAACCAGTCCTCGACCATACCAACGGATCATCACTACTCATTCACAAACCTCCATCTTCTTATAAACAGGAAATAACTGTCACTTACCATCTCTGGGTAGGGCTCTGTGACCTTCCTTAATGGAGGACCAAACTTCACTTGGTCAACTAAAAGAAACACCAATTTCTATTTTTATGACCGTTAAAGGAAGTAGTAGAGTAGAGTAAAAGTCGAGGAATAGGCTGCAACCATCCCCATGAAGTTTTGATCGTTACATAATAAATCGACACACGCTGGCCTGCAGGCCCACATTACACGGACTACACCCATCGCAACATCAATAATGAGCAAAACCTGCAGCCTCAGAGGTCTGCTGACACACACATTCCAGTTCTGCTGACATCACCCCCCCCCCATCTCCATAGAGATAAGTTACAGCACCCCTTCCAGTCCCCCCTGGATGAGTTTAAATGGCGGCTAGATCCTGTCCATAAATCACGCCTGTCACTTGTTTCCATGTGTCACTGTCGCGTGTTTCAATACATGCTGTGTGTCCATGCTGTAGAGTGACCCCATTGTCACCCAGAGCAACACCCAGTGAATGCTGTAATCGCTTTTTGATATGACTCCTGACAATAGATCCTCAGTTGCTCCCCCCTCCTCCCCCCTCCTCCTCTCCCCCCCAGGCCCTCTAGACTCGCTCCACGCGTGTGGGCTGCTGGCACGTAAGAGGCCGGCAGAGAGAACATGCCCTGTGCGTGTGCAGGACAGTGCCACCTCTATGTGTGCCGGGAGCTGCTCAGTGACTTCATCCGCTCCTTGCTGTCAATGGGCTTGTTGTGGTGAGGACCCCTGGAGAGTGTGCTCGCCTTTGGGGTCCTTGTCCTCTATCCTCCCCTGCCCCACTTCCATACATCCAGCTGCTGTGCATGATGTTTAGCTGGGCTATGACCTCAACCCTCCAACACAATGTGGGTGTGTGCTGTATACTTACACTGCTCCTCAGAGAGGGTCCTCTCCACTGGCAAGTGTTTCCCAGCTGACTGGATCTTATCCGGGGCGGCGTCCCCTATCTAAGGATGGATAGATAATGAATGATAGAATCACAAAACTGACAGTCGCCTACCGCTCCAAAGTGAGCCTTGGTAATGACCGTCTGGACAATTGGTCCCTCAGAAACGGACCATCCAGGAAGTCCGTCAGCCATTTCTTCGTTCATTCATTCATTCATCTATCCATCCACTCATCCATCCATCTAGCCCCCTAGTCAGCCGGCCACCCTGTTAGCCCTGAAGCCACAGAGGAGTCTCACCTCCAGCTCGTTGTCCACCATGCTGGGAGAGGAGTGCAGGTCGGGGTTATTGGCCATGTCCAGCAGCTCTATTGCCAGGTTACGAGTCAACAGCTGGGTCACAAACGGATGCTATGGAGGAACGGAGAGTGGGGGTGGGGGGGGGGGGGGGGGGGGGGGTGGAACAAGCTCATGACCTCTGCAACCCAACATCTGCAGTGCGTCTACGTCAACCTGTCTTGATTTCCCGCTACAGTTAGTAGCAGAAGTTCCTAGGTCGAGGTTTTAAAGAGTACAGGTGGTGTCGGAGCTGTGCTGCATCGCTTCAAAGGGAGACCTGGTTCTACCTGTAGTAAAGTCTCTGCTGAAGGCCTCTTGCGAGGGTTCTTAATAAGAGCCATCTTCACGAAGCTCTGGAATCCCGCAGACCTGTAAAGTAAGATGACAGCGGATGATAACGGTGATCTAATTATTGGAAAGTTTGAAATCAGATAAACGGACGATTGTGGGGTTGTCTTCATGTTCGTCTGACCACTTTGTCTTGTCCTTGAGTCTGGGAGGCTGAAAGCTGCTTTTGGACATCAGCATCAGGGCTCTGGGAAAGCAGAAACCCCATGTCAAACAGCGCTATGCCTTCAATATAATTCATTACCAATCTTTGTAAAACTATAATAATACCCCAACACGAGTCTTTATAGCTTCCACAGCATCTGTCTTTTTCGCCCTTGTGTTCAAAAGCATGAGCTGACAGATTTCGAGACAGTCTTTGTCAGCGAGTGTGTGCCTGCCTCGTCTCTCACCTCATGGGGTGAAGGTCAAACATGGGCGGCTGGAGCTCGGCCAGCTCGATGGCCGTGATGCCCACTGCCCAGATGTCACACAGATGGTTGTAACCTCCCTTCTTCTCTACGGCTGCCACCTCTGGGGCCATCCTGAGACACAGAGAATAAGGCCAGTCTGACTACCGGGCAGGAAGACTGAGCAGACACACCCGGCTGGAAGACTAAGCAGACACACCAGACAGGAAGACTGAGCAGACACACCCGGCTGGAAGACTGAGCAGACAGACAGACAGACAGACAGACAGACAGACAGACAGAGACACAGACAGACAGACAGACAGACAGACAGACAGGAGAAGGGGTGGAAAAGATGGCGGCACAGAATTTCTCAGGAAAACAAGCCTTCCTCAAGGTCTTGTCCTAAAAAGGAGAGGGGGACGCGAGAAAAGGCCAAAAATCCGTCCAGAAAAGAGAGTTGTGCTCTGAATTAGTGTGGTGAGAGAAGAACAAAAAGTGGGTGTTTTCTATGAGAGTCAGTTCCTTTTGGAGGCCAGGATTTGAGTCCGGTTCTCTCACCAGTAGGGAGTTCCTATAAATGACTTCCTCTTGGCCACTGAAGCACTGATCTCTGCTGCCACCCCGAAATCCGCTGCAGGGAGACACAAAAATAAATACAGGATGGTCGAAGCAGACATGTAACGCATCTGGGAGCGTGTGGAATAAAGGCCTAGACAGTATAGATTCTCACTGACCCAGTTTGACGTCTCCACGTTCAGTGAGAAGTATGTTAGCTCCCTGTGGCGAATACACAGGTACACATACACGTAAACATGCAGGGCAATAACATTCAACATGTTTACCAAGCACTGTAGTCATCGTAATTATAGAGCAGCAGTGCCTGTGACAAGACAGGACATTAATATAGCCTACCTTTATGTCTCTATGCATTTTACTCGTCTCATGGAGGTGATACAAGCCCTGTGGAGGGAAAACAAACCTTTAGCCTAGTCCTCATCTCTCTGTCAACATTTGCCCACATCTTTTTAGGAATATCACAGCCAGTTCACTCAGAGCAACAGAAGTTGCTGACGTCATGCGGATAAGTGACAATGCAAGCTGTCTCAGTTTGTCAGATTTGAACTCTTCCGCCAAGTCAAATACTGCCTTGTTGTTCAGAAATGCAATTCACATTCGCGGCATCTGTAGAATCCAAGCTTTTGTCAATGTGTTCTTAGTTTAGTATGCATTCTGGCTTTGCGTTTGAAGCGCTGTGCTGTGATTGAGACTCGTATGGGAAAATTAGCCTCCTGGATGAGCTGGTATCTCAGCCGGCAGCTCTCACATGCAGAGAGACCACAGAAGTGCTGTCTCACCTGGAGGGTTTCTCTGCAGACGTAGGCTATCTGTTTCTCCTTCAGAGGACCGGTCACTGAGGAGAGACAAAAGCACTGTGATCAAGGAGACACACGAGAGACAAAAAGAGACCTCACAACCTTCAACCCTGTCACCCACCCACACAATAACACCACATTAACACCAGGTATTCACTGTCAGGTAATGTGTTTTGTACGCTACCGTGGTAGATGTCCTGGAGGGATCCACCTCCACAGTACTCCATACATATCCACAACTTGGTGTTTCTGAAAACGATATCCAAAGCTATTTTTTCAGCGTGTTTGATCGACAGTATGATTTACTTCCACAACGTTTAATCTGGCGAGACAAGGACTTCTCAACCCTTTCAGTAAACAGACGACTCCGAACATGCATTTCTTATCCACAGAGCTTTTCTAGGGTATCAAATCGATTTGGAATTCTCAATTATAATAAAGTAATAGTTGAATCATAGATATTATTGTCTTAAATGACCACCTCATGAAGAGAGAAAGAGGAAGAACAAGGTATTTGACAGGCTGCAGGAGTGTGAGAGAAAAGAAGTGATTTTGACACATCCAAGAGATCCAGATCTGGTGAAGACAAGGAGTCCCCTGTGGAACCTTACTAAGTGGAACTAGAAGCACCTGTGATAGCTGCCAAAATAGGCCACAATGTTCTTGTGCTTGCACTCCTTCATCATGGTGATCTCTTGCTGGATCGATGTGATGTCATCGCCTGAACACAGTTAAATTGTCCAATTAGAGACGAGCAAGAGATTTGCGGTCATGTGCACAGTACAATACAAGGTCATTCAGCTGGCAACAGCTACATCCTAGCAAAACATTTACAGGAAAAAACAAATAATGGCAACAGTTTGATAGATAAAAAGGAAAGAATCCCAGATGCATAGAAAGGTCAGGAATGGGGTATTTTTAGTTCAGAAATGTCAAGTCATGGCAGGAGGCAGAACTTTTTAAACATACCTGGGTCTAACTTCACTATTTTGATGGCAGTCATTTCACTGGTCCTGATATTACGAGCCTGGAAGGGAAAATTGTCGTCAGCTGCGATGTGGGAACTTTGTTCAGAAGTGGTCCCGCAGGGCTCAGCATGGTGTCTGCCAGCGGCAGTGAGAGTGAACTCTCAGAGAGATGTCAGAGCACCTCCATTGTACACACTGGAACACCAACGACAATCAATATTTCGAATCGAATGCCATGCTGACCCGCTGAATAGTCTAACCAGGAGTGCCCCAAATGTTGATATCATCACAGTATTTTTTCTGGTTCCCTTCTGGATGACAATTGAACGTTCTGCATGGATTTGAGAGGCAACGGACAGCCCTCCTCCGGCTTGGAGGAGCAGATCTGTTTCAGTACAGGACACTTAGTCAGCCATCTTGATGACAAAGGAGCTGACTTCAGGGCCTGCTGAGTCACCTGTATCTCACAACAGAAGGCGAGGAAACGGCTGGGGAGGAGTTACCTCAACTCAGACGTCCACAGTATTTGGTCGGTTTGTGTCGTGAGTAGAAACCAGAACGTCTGACTCAGGCTTGACCAGAGAAACCCTCCCTGCTTGGTTTCCAACGAACAATGAAATAACCAAAAATCTGCCCAAAGTCTGAGCCCACAAAATTACCCAAGAACAGTGAAGGAAATTTCCCCTTGTACCAGTGACAAAAATCTGTCATTTTGCTCCTTATTTTATCTTTCAAAGATTTCCTACTGCCTTTCTTCCAGAAACATCCAGCATGGAAGGGTGTCCTTTGGAGAACCAAATCCCTATTTTCGATCCACAACAACCAAAGCAGCGACCAATGGGATGTCAGAATCCCAAGAGAAAACCTGAAACGTTTACACCAACTTCCTGTTGTTTTCCTGTTATACCACAGGGCTTCCTGTGACTAAAGTGACAGTTATGTCACTGAAAAGTTTTACAGCCTGAAATAACAATGTTTGGAGTTACGGACAATGGGAGCTGAAAAAGGACTCTAAGTCATTTTTTTAATCCAAGTTCTCTCTCTCCTAGAAAAGAGATTTAATCAAACAAATCAAAATAATCAAACGAAGTGGAATTTGAACGTACAAGTCTTTTCCCTGTGTGATCATTGTAGAGTTATGCAGAAACAGGCCTTGATTCTCACTTATTAACTAGCAACATTCCCTGCAGGACACCTATTCATTGTTGCTGTGTTGGAACTTCCAATGAACATCACCACTGACCCCACAGCTCGACAGATACAGTATGAACATGCTGAATCGTCGTCAGTCCTGCTTGCACGTAAGTGTGGCTGCCTTTGTGTGTTCGTGAGTCAAAGAACATGGCAAGATACCGCATTAGTCAACGCATTCTGCACGTCATATTGTCTGACAATAATACCAACCCCTTTTAGGGACTTTGAAATAAAACCCTGTCTGTTTGACTAATGGACCCTTGTTCTGTATTTAAATAACCACTCCAGGTAATTAGTGGAAGGGGGGGGGGCAGAGGGGCTCTTTCTGTAGAAACCCACTGAATCACACGCTGAGTGGTTTGACCCGTGGTAGTTTGCAGACAGCTAGCTCCGCTGAGGTTGGAGGAGAACACTGGAGAATAGTGAAGGAGAGAGGCAGTGGGACGGTATAATGGATCATTGTCTGACAGATCGTAC
The DNA here is from genome assembly GCA_036571765.1 of Plecoglossus altivelis. NCBI lineage: Eukaryota > Metazoa > Chordata > Actinopteri > Osmeriformes > Plecoglossidae > Plecoglossus > Plecoglossus altivelis. The sequence goes on along the minus strand of BROE01000023.1, from coordinate 4,349,442 downwards.
AGCTTCCCTATTCAGTGCACATCCAGGCAGCCATATGGAACGTATGCTGTGGGGTTTTTTAAATAAGAAAAACAGCACACCAGTTCCTTGTTTACTTGTCTGCGTAATAAAAAAAAAAGTGTTTTGGTATGTGGGCCGTTTTGAGATAACGGAATGTTCAGGCAGGTTGGGGTGGAGGGGGTTGTGGGGAGGGGGGTGGGGGGTCATAAACATCGGGTTCCAGGACGCCACGGTTCATGCAGGTTGGTTGCAGGTTGGCGTTCGGATGTTTGCATATCGTAACTCCCCCTCGCCCCCCTCCATCACAAAATAAACAGAGACAGATTGCAGCCCTACAACTTAGTCTCTTCCTTTGCAGGATAAACTGTATTATATATATATTAAATACAGTACGACATGAGAGTATTGCTGCTAGGGAAATAAGCGCGGATCATTTAATGCCCTAGTAAATGTTTATTTGACGCCACCGATAAACATTCAAGTACTGTCCAAATGAATAATAAGTCTGCTTGATAATTAGTCTGAAGGCTGTGGGACAACATGTTGATCTCTTGCAACCAAATATTTCAATTTCAGGTAGCGGTCATACGGGGGACGAGCAGAAGAAGCGCGCGCAATACGACAAAACATATTATTTATCCTTCCATCTCCCGTGACATTTGTGTAAGTAGTATATAACTCAAATTTGGGTATAGATGACATCCCTTAACCCATAAACAGAAATCAACTTCAAAAACACGCACAAAAAATAATGTCATGCGTATAGCAAAGCTGGTATTAGTTAACGTGAGTCATCCCCAAACCAAAAGACAGACGAAAATTAAAACAATTAGCAGTTAGCACAAATTATACGTCAATTTGATAAGGTAATAATTCGGCTAATCTTCACACTCACCTTGAACACATCTCCGTACGTGCCACACCCAATGCGATGAATTAATTCATAATCATCTAACGGGTCCAAAAAAGATACTCCAATCGTGTCCATGTTGAAGGACTTGTGTCTCTCACGCTTCTTATTTACGCATGATAGATACAGTACTACAGGCTACAACAAACCAGCCACTGAACGTGACTGTGGCGCGCAAGCGACTCGTTCACCTAGAGTCTGTAATCTGACTAAACAAATGAAACTAATTCAAGCTGACAAGATATCGGAATAACGATCCTTTAGCCAGACACGATTCCCCTCTTTTTTTCCAAACCTTCATTGTAGGCTACTCCTCTTTGCAAAAGCCAGATCAAGAGTGCGGTAGCATGTAACCATTCCAGAGGAATATTTGCGCATGAGCAAGAAACAGAGATCGCAGGCTATGGCAGCCCAGCCACCTGTATCTATACACCTGTGCTACACGATCACAGCTATAATGTTAATACTTTAGTCGCTTACGTGTAGTACAAGAAAGAAAATAACATTTTAACTTGTTTATTTTCAGCAGATAAAAAGCACAAGTCATGAAGCAATACTACAATACAGGGGCACTACAGAAACCCCATTTTACAGTGCATGGTCTTCCTGGTCACTTCTCTAGTCAGTAGAAATACTTCATAGTCGCCTATAGCCCCGGATATTCTCAAAACTAAAGGCCACCTAAATGATGAAAACAGAAGGCGATGTAAGGCAACAAATAGCAGGTGAGCCACTGCAAAGCCGACTCTTAATCTCTCCTTCCAAAAGCTTCAGTCAATGAAACGAATGAAAATTAAGAAAGAAAACACTTAAATAATTTACGGGTTGCACTGTGCCTAGTGGTGCAATGTGATTTGGATGCCGGTTTTGTAATGAATTCACCCATACTTTGGCTTATGAAACTTTTGTATATGGGAGCTAAAATTGTGTGTATTGCCCTTTAGATGAACACAAAGTGTAAGCATTAAACAGTGTTTCACTGCTTGTGATAAACCATACACTAGTGCTAAATCAAAGTTGTTACACATACAATCATTATTTAATCAAACTATGAAATAAAACCGTCAGTCACCTGACTTTAGGCTCATTACATGATAATACACTAATGGAAGTCCAAAGGAATTATTTGATTCTTATCAACGCTGTGAGCTTTGTTGACCCATATGATATGATTGCAAGTAGAAAACCTCTGGATGAACGATGACAAAAAGATATTTCAGGATCCGAGCAAAGCGTTTTTCACCTGCCTCGTCTCTCACAGTACAGCCAAACTCCCCCCAGTCTCTGTCCCCCCCCCCCCCCCTCCCAAGTCTAAAGTGATTTGCGCTGGCGCTTCATGAAGGACATGGTATAGTCTCCTGACGGCGTGCTCTTCTGCCTCTTCATCTGTACCTGGGACTGAGCTGTCAGCTGCAGCTTGATGGCGCTGGAGTTCACTTTGGCCGCAGACAGCAGCTCCTTCATCCCCTTCATCTTCTCACTCTGGAAGGCCACCACAGGGCCTCCGCCTTGGGGCGCCTGGGGAGGCGAGGGAGGTGTCGGGCTGGGAGACTTGGCCTTAGTTTCTGTCTCCCCGCTTCGGAGACCCTGAGAGGAGCGGCGGCGCCCTCCGCCCTCGCCTCCCACCTTCTTGGGCTGGCTGGGGGGCTGGCTGGGTGGGCTGGAGGTCTGGGGGGGTGGGAGGCTCTGTTCCTCCAGTTTGGACTCCCGCCGTGGGCCTCGTCTCCGGCCTTCTCGTGGGTCATCGCTGGACTGGTCGTCATCGTCCTGGGGCTCCGGCTCTTTGGTGACGATGGTCACCTTCTGACGTACCTGTAGAGGGGTGGACAAGGAGCTTGACGCAAAATACCACAACAGATCAACTGATCGATACAAGATTTCAGAAGTAGTGTCTGTTTGTGCGTGAGAGAAAGATAGTGTATGTGTGTGCCTCAGACAGCACCTTTAAATGCAGCAGCATGTTTGTACCTGAGCTTCGAAGCGGCTGAGGGACTGGACTAGGTAGGTGGCCCAGCCCACGTGCAGGACAGGAGTGGGGCTTCCTTCCTCCCACTTGCAGATGCCATCGTAGAAACGCAGCAGGTGAGCAAAGCATTCTGGGTCTTGGAGAGCAGAGAGGGCGGCAGCCTGCTTGGGCTGGTCCTGAGCAAAGATCAGGAGAGATTCAGACAGATACAGAACTGAATATGAATAATGTGAAGCAATGTAAGTTAATGAGCAGAATAAATTAAGAAGAGGAGGACAGTTTCGAAAGGTAGAGGAGATGAAGAGGAAAGAGCAGCAGCCAGAAGGTCGCCTTTCTACAACAGCACCAGTCACCTTCTCCGAGTCCTCGCCCCCCTCCCCTCCATTTTCAGCAGCAGCGGCCGTTTCCTTCAGCAAGGTGGGGATGACGTCATTGGCGATGTCGAAAAACTCCTTGTAGATCTCCTCATCCTCCCTGAAGTAGTTGTAGCTAGGGAGAGGGAACCACGGATGAAGATTAGAAACAGACCCAGAAAGAATGAACGGGAAGGTATTGAATTCTAGTTTCAATGTTATTGGCTATAGCAGCCATTTGTGAAGGACCTTCACAGCCTGAGCAACATTCTCCAGCATGAGTCTGAGGTTGGTGACAGGCTTGACTGCTATACTACATTCCCTTATTAGTATGCAAACTGACAGGATCACGAAAGGTACCCAGTCAACACAACCCATACGTTGGTGTTTCGCCCTTCATATCCCTTTTAGAAGAGAGAATGGGAGGGCGCTGATCATGAAGAACAATGGAGGACCAGGAAAAGGCAGAGGGGAAAAGGAAGCAGAGCAGAGGTAAAGGGATGCGCCCCAGCTCAGAGCGTCCCTCCCCCCCTCCCAGCTCAGGGCGTTCCCCCCCCCAGCTCACATCCCCCAGGACGATGACAGAAGGATGGCCTTCTCAACGTCGCTCCGCTCTGGCCTGTATTTTTAGCCCTCAGGGCAGACTGCCAGAAAGCCACATGAACAGTGTGTTTAAGTGGGAGGAAAGTGCAGGTTTAAGGTCCCTCGAGGAGAAGAGCCAAAGCTGGGAGACGGAGGGAAGTTTCCTGCCTGGACTGGAGACACTGATACTAGGCTACAAAGCTTGTTTGTGCTCGCACGCACACACGTTACAGAGCTTTACTTGTCACAGACACAGATCCTCCAAGAGCCAGCAAACAATAATTTCACATATATTTGTACCTGATTTGAGGTATAACATACAATTACCACGGACTGACAATGTGGAACATTACGCATAATCACATTACATGGTCGCAGCTGAAACTGCAATTTAAGCGGTGAGTCTGACCTCTACTGTTCCTCTGATGAAACTACAACTGAGCAGAATTGACATGTTATCTATAAAAACCTGTGGTCAACTACCATTCCATCTGTCCCTGGATATAACCACAAGCACGTGGTTACCTAGACAGGATATATTTCTATAATATGTGTTTACGGGAAGCAAAAAATGAAAGTATTTGTAGCGCACAGAAGACCTCCCCCGCCCAGGTTAATACAGAGACTGCTGACTCACTCCTGCATGACAGAGGCAGCCTCGGCCCAGGAGCCCAGTGCCTCCCGAACCTCCCGGTGTCTGTAGTGGTAGCCTGCCAGGTACATGAACGGGTAAATGTGCTCGTTGTTGTAGTATTTCTTTGCCGAGTTCACAGCCTTGAAAGCAAAGGAACACAAACAGCGTCACATTACATCTTGCTTATAGATCGAAGGGTCTGATGTCAGACTAGACCTGTGGACCCTGCGACATCACACTCACTTGGAGGTGGATGGAGAGAGGGTTCTGTTTGCCAGGTATGGGCTCCTGGTCTTCCAGGTCTGCCAGGGTTCCCATGGCCATGGGATATCTGAATGCATAGGAGGGAACTGCTCAGTTGAAAGGACAGTAGAGGATGCAGATATCTCATGCAGCAAACATGGACTGCGATTCTGTGTTTTTCTACATTTTAGGAAACAGCTTCAGTGTCAGTTATCTCACCTCTCCAGGTCTCCTCGATCGTACAGCAGCCAAAGAAGCCTCTTTATGAGCAGGCGTTTCAGAGAAACGGATGAAAGGGAGAGAAGATTGGACGGGAAACGACAGAAGATCAGACTGAGATCATCACAAAAGACAGACTTTGATGAGTCTAACACACAGACAGATGCCTTTGATGCCAACAGGTGCACGACTGCTTCCCCTTTGAAATGCATGTAGTTCAGTTCACACTATATAATTGTGTGTGTGTGTGATCTTACCTGTTGAAGTTGCAACAGCTCCGAGCTGTCCGTGTGCAAGTCCAGAGATGGGTTGATGGCACACACCATAAAGGCTACTTCCATGTTCCTGTTGCATTTCATGTAGGAGCCCTTCAGGTACAACCAGCTCTGAGGGAGAAATAGGGAAAGTCGTTTGACAATCAATTTGGAAGTATATCAACACAATTACAAGAAACGGAACTTATGGAATCAAGGAAGCACATCCAGATTCTTTCGCATCCAAATGCTTCCCCTAATAGGATTAGCAGTATACCAACTACCAAACATTTAATCAGACATCAGTCGCATTGTGATCCCTATCAATCCGGTTGCTCTGGTTGCCAACACTGCCCTCCCTCCAGACTGGGTAGCGTCTCACCCTTTCACTGACTCCTCCGCTGACCGTCTGTCCTCGCCGGTCTTCGTTGCCCTTCCCGTGCCAGGTCACTTCTGCCGTCTCCTCACCGTTCTTCCCAAAGATCACCCAGGCGTGGTCCTCAGACAGCGCCAGGTGGACATCTTTCAGTCCCAGCACCTGGCAAGCTGCCACCACTGCGAACGCCACACCTGAGCTGTCCAGCTTTGTGCCTGATTAGAACAGCATTTACTTTGCGTTAGTTCAAGCTAAATCCCACATTGAAAACAGGAAACCTCAGTGTCAAGTATCTCTTCCAGTTTACTCGTACCAGTGATGAGGCTGAAGAGGGACTGGATGTGGGCACGGTCCTTGAAGTAGGAGCGACTGAGACTGTTCCAGATCACGTCGGACACCTTCTTTACCAGTTCTCTACTGGAGCCGCCAGGAGGCCTCCGGTACTGGGACAGGTCCACAGCACCCCGGATTTGGGCTGTGAAGCGTTCGTGCAAGGCTGAAATCATGCCCAGCTCCACCGTGGGAAAGCAGGAGTTCGGACAGTCTGGCTCCAATGGTTCGAAGCGGACCCCAGGAACATTTATTGGTATGACTCTGTTCACAGCCAGGAAGTGTTCAACAAAGCCCAGTACCAGGGACAGTAGAGCTAAGTCTGGTTCAGACTTCTTAAGCTCAGCATCGAACAACTGAACCACCCCTTCGACCCCACGCAGTGGGAAGTGTTTCTTTTGAGCCGAGTGCAGCCCCATGTTATCCGTTCAGAGGACACAGCTCATTCAACTGGCTGGAGAGATGTCATATAGACTGGATAAAGGCAAAAAAAAGAGGCATTAGAGATGGCTATATTGTATTGAAGTTCATTATTTAACCATCCAGACTTGGATCCTGCTACCTAACCTAGCTCCAAAGAGAACGAGCAATATAACATGGTGGAGCCTGTGGCGGGGTGGGAGTGGCACTTGACTGTCCGTTTGCGACCGCTGGCTTTAAGTCTACAAAACGAGTTCATTGATGGGGAAAATGAATAGGTCTACGTTCCGAGTCCGGGATAGAAATCGGCAGACATAGTTTTTACGACTATTCTGTAATTAGCTAGCTACCTAGCACTAGCTTGCTTGAACAGTCTATTCGTGGCACCAACGTGTCAAGATGACATATTCAACTCACAAAATAAGAAATAATCAAATATCTAGTTCGCTTTAAAAATGATAAACATGTAAATCCACAGATTCAGACACATCTAGTTAGCTAGCAAGCTATACAGCAAATAAAGCTTTATAATAGGCTAGTAGGCTAGATAGCTAGAAGCTAATTGCCCGCTAAGGTAGGCTAAGTTGGCTAGCTAACTATTACACCATCATATGAATGACTGATATACCATAAAGTACACATTAAAAGCATTCTACGTAGTTTACAGAGTACATTCACATTTCCTTATAAATTGAATACGCACCACTCACTTACAGTTGAACCCACATGTTTTTGTTTGTGCCTTTCTTTTGCCGCGCAGTTCTATGATGACTGTTAGAGGAGGTCACATGCAACACAACTCGAGCAACGCATGCGTTTTCACAGATCTACAACCCATACGCCTGACTTCTAACTAGGATGGTTCACTATCTCTCTGTGCTCAAGTTAACAAACCCATGCAAATGTTGTACACTTTACAACAAGCCTCGTTGTGTCTGCCGTCTTTTGAAGAGATGCATTTGTGGAAATGTAGTTGAGAGTAACTATTTTAGGAACAAGAGAATGAGCAATATGAGTCGCCAGCAGGTGGCAACGTTACAATATTATTCAGGCACGTTGTTACAAAATGGAACTGTAGTAAACATTACATAATGATAAGAGGCGTGCACACTGCATGGACCATGCAACGTAAAGCATTATAAACACTTTCGTTTAATGTCGTTATTGCATGTATAGACCTATATGTGCCTTGACGTTTTCATCGCTTGATTATTATTAATTCGGCGATTCATGTGTAAAATGTCGTGCTATTACACGTATATATTGTCTGATCTTACACAAACCCAAGGACATTTGAATCACTCCCATTTCACATTTTACACTTAAGTATGGTTAAAGCATTGTTCTTAGCCTAGGCCTATAGCTGAATCAAATCGTCACAGTGAAGGCCCACTGGTTTACATAAACTGGCATTAGATCATCAGAAAATGAAAGCTGTCCTTGAGAGTAAAAATATATCACAGAAGATCAAATCTAAAATAAGCTCTATCTTAAACACAGATCTGTCCTTACAATAATGTAGTCTTTGGTGGATTGAAATATTTGAAAACAACGGTAATGGATTGCATGTAAGCCTACATGTAAGATAATAGACAGATATCCCTTTAAGGGCTAACGTCAACCTCTCACCCTGATATAGCAATATTTTCTACTGGTCTGTCCCCTTGCGCACATCTACAGCGATTCAGTTCTTGGACGTGTGCTTGAAGGTGTAGCTCGGTGCCACAACGTCCCACTCTTGGGGAATATAAGGATAGTCGGACGAATAACCAATTTAGAGGAAAGCAGCCGATAAGCAACAAACATTTAAGCTTTGTGCACCTACACAATTTATTGAAAAATGGATCCAATGACTCAGTCCGCCCAGATATCGTCGTCGCAGGGGTTTGCGGATGGCCAGAACTCTGCTACCAAAGACTCTAAACTATCTGGTAAGAAAAGCTGTCTGCGAATGAAGTCGATCAGCCTGTCTCTGTGAATATTTATTACTTAAGATAGATGTCCAGAATAGCATGGAAATGGCACCGCCTGTGTGTCAAACATCAAGAGAAAGGGTAAAGGCTGTGTTTTGTATTTGTCTTTGTGTTTCGTTTTTAAAGATCTTCCAGAAACTTCCTTTTGTGTCAGTTGATTATTGCCTTTTCAGGACTGCTGTTGTCATGCAGAAGTTAGTCCAGACATGAACAACGAGCCATGCCAAGTCTTCGACAGAAGTGCTAGTTGACTTGCCATTCGTTGGTGATAAATTGACGCCATGCTAATTAGTCGAGAATTGAATACACAGACAAACACAAGTGCTCGCACGTGAACACCTTGAATTTAATAGAATGACATATGTTATTGAAAAATAATAATTAAAACCCCCCCACATAGATAGGATCTTTAATCCAACACACAATTGTCTCTAGAGAGTATAGGCTATACCCATGGTGAGAAGGTAGTCTAAATTAGGCTACGGCCTAGAAAAATCCCACCCCCGTACCTTAACCTCAAAATAATGGTGTTCTGTGAATGTTTTAAATTTCCTTTCATAGTGCTACATCTGTTTAAAACTGAAGTGGGAAGGGGATATGTTGACAACAATTATTCCCTCATAGGATCTCGTTCAGTTCAGAAAGCTACATGTTGCGGCGACGGTGATCTGCACTGCAGATGCATTGTTACTCGGCAACGGGCAAAGGGAGGATCTCTTAAAGGCGCGTTGCTTTTATGTGTCGGTGTATTGGTTTACGAATTGGTAAACAAAGCCGTGGAAATGGATGACGGATCACATCCCACCACGGGCATTTCAATTCGGTCTTTATTGATACAATATTGTCTTTCCACTTTTTCAGTTTAAGTTTTCTCCTAAAACTTGAATTTATGAGTAGATAAATACAATAAATTCTCAAAGTAGCCTACATTGGTCCGTTTTATTCGAGGATAGGCCTACACTGTTGTCACTGCAATCAATGGCCTACTCCCACGTCAAGAATTTAATTGATTTGGTGTCATGTCAATTTCCCAAATGTTAAACCTATTATGGTAGCCTCCATAAATGTAATCTTAACCTTATTCTTTCTCTTCTAAAATGGTATTCTCTGACTTTCTCACCAACCTTCCAGTAGTCCTTTAATGATTCACTGCGTCACTGCCAGTGTCAGTAGTTTAATTTTCAGATCATAACCTAGGACATCAGTTCGAACGTGGCTACAAGAAGTTCAATACCTTCCCTTGTCATGGTGAGACCAGGTGAAGGCAGAACTCATGTGTTAAGTCATTGTAATGTGTTCTTTAGTTTGTGCCACACCATCTGCCATACCAGTCATTGCAGATGGTCTGGCGAGGCTCCCCTATGTTCTTCTGCCTTAGAAGAACCCAGCATGCTTCCATGGCATGCTGAAGAGCCACACTCCTCACCAAAGAAGTGCCATTTCAAAATATATCCAAGACATCTTAACAGCTTCCTGAAACATGGTATATGATTATTGTGAATGCTTTGTCCATCAGTTACTTTATAACAATACCCCCCTTAAAAAATGTATAATATGCAGTGCTGTTAACAAATATACGCTATGCATATAGTTTAAGGTGTCAAACCTGTAAGTGTTTGATTTACTATTGTAAAATGAGTATTTCCTTTCCTCACTTCTGCCAAATTGTCTATTCATAATTTTCCTATTAGGCCTAACCACAGATGGTAAAGCCCAAAGTAGATAGATGGCTACCGCTGGCACATTCTTAATCAGCATGGGTAATTGAATTTATATTGACACATGTTCTCAAAGGTAAATGTTCTGCTGCATTGGTTCTTAGGTTTCGCAGTCTATAGACATTTGATCTGAATGCCCAGCTATTTTCAGTTTATGGTCAGTGTCTAGAAGTCTAGGCCTATGCAAAATTTGACAAGGACAATCGTTGGGTTAAGGTTACATTTGCTACATGTCAAATGCAAGACAAATGATCCTATCTGGTGTCATTGTTTTTCTGTGAACATGAAAGTGATATTCTCGCAGTCATAGATTTACATCAGTAACGTCCTCCGCAGATCTAGTTGCAACTGTCAGAGGCAAAGGAATGATGTAGAAAATATAGAGCCGTGAGCCTGTAGATCTGAGCCCTACCTCAGCTGTTAGCCTGCAGATCTGAGCCCTACCTCAGCTGTCAGCCTGCAGATCTGTGCCCTACCTCGGCCGTTAGCCTGCAGATCTGAGCCCTACCTCAGCCCAGAGTCTGGAGAGAACATGGGGTTCTTTTGGCTAGCTTGCTGTGCCTCTCGTTTCTCTACCTCTCTCTGTGCCTCTCGGTTCTTTCCCTCTCGCTGTGCCTCTTGTTTCTCTCCCTCTCTCTGAGCCTCCCGTTTCTCTCTGGCAGGCTCCGGAGCTGACTATAAACTGTAAGGTCGCTCATTTGGGCTGAGGCCGCAAACCAACTCGGGGCTTCAGGTGTCATGTCTCGTCGCTCTGAAGGATGGGACAGAAATGGCTGGCGTGACTGGAATTCCATGTGTCAACCCCCCTCCCAAGTTACCTCCATCCTCCCCCACCCCCAGCCCTCCTCCAATGACCCTCAGCCCCACAGAAATGCCAAGCAGGGCCAGAAGTGCAGGAGGCATCACAGTGGCAACAAGTGTCTTCACTTCCACTCAATCCACATGATAGATTTGACACGGAAGTCCTGCGGTGTTGAAAACATAAATTGGGATGATGGCACTTTTAACCCTTGTCACACAGAGACCATCTTCCTCACGAGAGGCATTTCCACCACCATGTGCTCTTGCACAAAGGTGGATGTATCAAGCTAGATAAGACAGTCCCTGTCCCATCTGTAGCATATACATTCTTACTAGTTAGCATAGCAGAGATCAAGTGCAATTTCAAGGATGTTTCCGCGGATGAGCAGGAATGACTATGCTGTGGTGTGGCCACGAGTGTGACTCATGAGCTTGTACGTTACGGGCAAGCTTGGAAATGTCAACAAAAGGGTGAGTGCATTGGTGCTTCGGTTGTGGGAAAATCTGAAGGCGTGTCGTAGTGAGAGTGCGCTTCTGGGCGAGTCTGAGAATTGGAATGCTGCAAAGCGAGGAGGGCGTACTCGGGCGGTGCCAACAGCCAGCCAGCCTAACCTGCCTGCCTGTCTGCCTCCCTGGCTGTGATTCATTCACAGCGACAACGTTTCTTGATCAACCTGCTTCATAGGTGGACAATCCCTCACATTGCTTATAAAGATCCTAGGATGTCTGCTTGTGGTAAATGTTTAACCGCGTGCCAGAAGGCCAGGCAAATGTGTGTACCTCTCCCCTACTTCAATATTCATGTAGACTGTTAGACGATCGTGCTTGACAAAGGCTGATATTGTGTTCAGGAAGATCACGTGAGGATCAGAAGTGAGGCAGAAAATGTGTTCACTTGTTAAGGTTACATAATTTCCATCTAGTGAGTGCAATGTTGGTATCCGGATGACATCCTTTAGTCATTGCGAGAAACATTAAAGTCTTAAGTATAAAATGGATGCGTGGTCATGTTATTGGAAACTATGCTATTCTCTGTGGTAACTGTATATACAGTGGCGTTTGTCTGTAGTTTGAATGTAGTCTTGTTATTTGTCTATTCCTTTTTGTCTGTCTCCTACTTTGCTTGCATAGGAAACAATAAGTGCATGGACTGATGTCTAAGTTACTTGGAGTAAAATGATATTATCTCAGACTTGCATGGACATAATGGATTTGTCTTTACAGGAGTGCTTGGACAGTAGCTTCTGATAGTTTTGTTAAGTGTAGTGTTTATAGAGTGGATAAGATTGGATGTCAGAACTTCTTCAGGTGATGCATACAGCCTTGCTGGTTAATGCATAGAAGGGGAGGGGGGGGGAAGGGGGCGGGAGAGCGGGTTGCTATGGGGAAAGGAGTTACCTGCTGCTATTGCAGGATGTTCATTCTTCTGTCCTTTTTATTTTTTCAGATTCCTTTCTTTCCTCTTCGCCTGTATCTCTCATTCAGTCTCCTCAAGGCAAGTGGAAGGTTCTCTTACGCTGCTCACCTGCTCTGTCCTCTGCTCTCCTCATTCCTCCCCCTTTTGCTTCTTTACCTCTTTCCTTCCTTCTTGCTCGCCTGCCGCAGTAATGCTCTCTCCATCCCTCTTTCTAGTGCCCTACTCTATAGAGACTGTACCAACTTCCAATGGGGCCACAACAAAATTAAGCAACCTTTTGCCCGCAACTTCACCCAGTCCCTTCTCCTCAGACACACCAACCCGATGCAATTCCCGAACGACCATCTCCCTCCGCCCCTCCCCCCCTGCAAACCCATCTGGTTTCAAATGCTTACCCCTTGCAGCACTAATTGTAACTCAGCAGGCCTGTATAGCTCCTCCCTCTTGCAACAGTGTCTGACCCTCCAATTCTTAAATCGCCAACTGGCAAATAAGACTTTGCTTACCAAGTGATTCACAGATGAAAGGCCGAACAAAGCCTGACTGCATCAAGGGAAGAGCTTGGCATCATCTTTTTACTTGTTTCCATTAATTCTCTGACGTCTCAGAATCTTTTGTGGGAGAACTTTCACACAATTATTGTGAATTATAATTTAATTATATCATTCATTGAGTGTATGATAACTTAAATGATAAAGCTAGCTTTATTACTCTTTCCAGAAAAGATTTTCTGGTATCAGACACATAAAGAGCTGTTTACTGGCAGAACCTCAGTCACTGAGAATAGCATAAAACTCCCTAAAAAAGAACCACATTAACATGCATGGTCCGAATGAGCCTGATTATTCATCAGACTCTCTCCCTCTTCTCTAACCCTGTCTTCCCTGCTCTTGAGAATCTTGACAAGACCTACAAATTAAAGTCACAAAACCCCAAGTCCCTACAGATGACAGCAATCTGATCCATTTCAGTCTTTGCTGCCTGCTAGCGAGCACTATTTAGGTCAGCAGCACTCGCTGTAGGTCTAAGATAATCCCAAGATTGCCACTTTATTTTAAGAAAGCCGAAGAGAAGTTCAAGTTCACTTTGTGTGTGCGAGAGTAGAAACCTAAAAATGGATCAGGTTGGTGTCCCAGGGGGCACTGTCCTTCGATAGATGCCCCCGCTAGCAAGTCACCTCCCCTCAACCCCTGCATCTCTGGAAGCCCCCCAACCTGGTTACATCCAGACCCCCAGGAGGAGCGGCACTGGGGAGGGATCATCTACCACTGCTCCAGGGGTCCGAACCATGGACTCCGCTAGCTGCTCGCCTTGCCTCGTGCTCCACACCCTTCTGCTAATGGCTTTTTAGGCTTAATGCATGCAAGTCACCCCTGGAGCAGAAATATAGGTTTATTTTCATTATTGTTTATTTTCAACCATTGTATATATTTTTTTACAGCACCATTCCTGATGGTAGCGTTAATGATAAAAACATTGTGTGCAGACCTAGGTCTACGTTTTTAGCCGGACATCGAAACGTTGATTGTACCTGTGAGAGGTACTAGTGACACACTCTCTTTGAGATAGTGAGCCAATCACAGAGGCCTTGGTCCCAATCCCTTCTCTACTAATTGACTTAACTATTCCTGGTGGTAGTTGAAGTGACTCCTTTGACTCCTAAGGCTTTTGTCATCTTTAAAGATTGTTCCTCTGGATTCAATACTCGAAACACTAGAAGCACTGTCTCCTGCTGATGTGCAGTACGGGAAACGTATGCATTTCATTTCAGAGGATTTTGTTGGCAATGCACATTAAATGTCTTAGAAGTCTGTATCTTATCAAGAACTATCGATTAAGAATAATTACATTAACTGCTTCCTTCAGTGCTTCCTTCCTCTAAAGATATCAATCTCTTGTATCTTGTCAGTTGAAACAACATTTTGGCATAGGCTCTGGGGTAGTCTTTTTGGATAGGGGATTAATAAATTAGAGTGTCCCTCTTTGAAGCCCACGTATGTTAGCACTCACACTCAACTACATTTACTGTGGAGAGTAGATTACATAAGAGTCAGATGTGGCAGTATTTTGCAGTGATGCACTTTTAAAGAAGAGAATTAACTAGGTTGTTTGACTTGCGACTTGCAGTGCGACACACTGGAGGGTTTATAGCTTGTTCGGGTCCATTTCTTAAGGGTTCCAATCAGTAAGTGTATGCTTCAGTGCTCTATGGTACGTGTCCACAGTGGCTTTGTTGGGTTGGAATTTGTTTACTAGCGTAGAGCCAAGATATTGCATTGCTTTTGGCCGGATTGAAAGTCCATTCGTGTGGCCTACTTTGAACAATGCATAATAGCTGGATAGGAGGGGAGACAGAGGGGTTCAGACCAAGACAAAGGGCTCTAGTCAGCGGCTGATCGCTGGCAAACAACTGTCCTGTGGGTTCGCCAGAGTAGCTGGAGGACCAGGATGATCACAGGGAGAGCACTGGGGCTCCCCTTCACATCAACAAAGTAATGTAAAGGTTTGTGCAGGCCGTTAGATGTCAGAAATGTAGCCTTATGTGGTGGAAGAGGCCTATTGTGCAGAATAAGTAGTTGACCTTCAGATATATTTTGGACAGAGAAGCAACAGCTGCACGTTTGACCCTGCTGGTGCACTTTAGCTCAAACCAGGGGTTAAACCCTGGTGTCAAGTTGCTGGGGGCATTGACTTGCAGAGATGAGCCATGATATCTGCCAGTTCTCCATAGTATTCTCTTAACACCGGGTTTGGGAAGTTACCGGGGGACATTGTGGCTGCAAGGGATCCCGTGATTACTGGATCAGTTGTTTGGAACATCTTGTGGACTAAAGCCACTCTGATGCACAGGGCACAGGGCCATGGTGCTAGGATATGCTGGCTAATAGTTACCGGACATTTATTCCAATGTCACGTCAGCAGCAGCATGAAGAAATGGAGTTGGGTTTGCTTGCTTTGTGATGTGATTGACAGCACAGTGGGATTTATGAGTTAGAGAATATAGAGCAGGGGGCATGGTCAGGATAGCCCTTTCTGTTCTCTTAGTTTTACCAGCTGAGCCTTAAGAAACTCTATGGCTCAGTTACATCCTCTTGTTAAGTTGGTTAGTTAATTAACGGAAATTGTCAGGGCTTCCTTTTCAAACTGGCATCTGAGGATGAGGCGTCCTGTACAGTCACGTTCAAATTCTGAAAATAAATTAAATTGTTATTTGAAGGTAGTGCAGTGTTTTTATTTCAGGAATGACTCATTCCAGTGCATTAGATGATACTGTGGTTAACTGATTTGTTAACAAATTACCTAATTAATAACATGAACTTTGATGCTTTTGAGATTGTAATCAAATCATAGAATATTTTGATTATAACTTAATTACATGTAATTGAGTTCTAACCATGCATCTTATTGGACCACTTTATTTTATATCCACCCTGCAATCAGTGTTGAGTGAAGTGAGACCTCCTAAAGAATTCCTTGATGTCACTCTTGATAGTTATCAAGGATAGAAAGCATGAACCCTTTCATGTTTTGGGTTGGAAATCATTCTGTAGATATGCTAATATGAAAGTCTTCTTAGGTTAGGTTAGCCACTGAATGTTATACTGCATTCTATTTTTAGTTCTCTGACGATGTATTATTTAAACCATATATGATGACTGACATGTCACCTAGTGCACTGGTCTACTGTGATTTACATGGTTTCATACAATTTTGTTTGTTGCTGCTGCTTCATTTAGACCATTAAAGCCATTGTCTTTGTTGCCTCATTGAGCAGTCTTCTCAATGGCAACAACTCCTGGTTAGTTAAGAGCAGCATGCAGACGTCGACTCCACTATCCATCAAAGCAATATGACGTCCCACGCAGTGCATGAGTGCTTGGGCTGCGACTCTCTGGCCTCTGCAGAATAATACCGGACGTGCATGGGAGTTGAGTGTTTGTGATTTTTTTATTCCCTCGCCTCCTTTCCCCCTCTCTTACCTCCTGCATGGCTAATGCAGACAAAAGGGTCGTCCTGGGTTCCGACAAGCCCTCGGAAGGCGTGGCCACTTCCCTCCGTTTTCCCTCTCAACCAGGCTCATTCTCTCCTGGTAACTATGGAAGCGAGGGATCGGGGCCGCCTGACGGACAACCGGACTCGCCGATCAAAACATCCCCAGTATCTGAGAGAATCAAGGCCCTGGAAGCCCTCGCTGCGAAGAAGAGCGAGCCCGAGAACCGAAGCGATGGCGCATTGCTTCATTTCAAAGAACGGCATTACGAGAAGTCACCAACTGAGCCACCTGCAGAGGCCACTCCAGCCTTCCAGAAGAAAGTGGGATCCACTGATCAAGAGTCTCCAGAATCCCCCTTTGAGGTCCTGGGAGATGCCCGACATGGCAGCGAGTTTGAAGATACAGCTGAATGGATGAGGGCCCATTTACCCCCCGTTCCTGACTTTGACGATTCTTTAGACTCAAGCAAAGGTTCTCTTGTCTCAGGGAAGACCAGTAAGTCACATGAGGTAAAGGGGGCCAATGTAGTCATACCAGATGTACCAGAAGCGTTTGCTGGTGTCCCTGATGCCTTCATGGACTCTCCTGTTGAAGCACCCAAACTGAAAGATCAAGATTCAGCCAAGCAGCCCAGTGTTGAAGAGGAGGCTGAATTTGACATGAGCTTTTTACCAACTGCGTACATGTGGGACAAACAGAAGAAACCAGACGCCCAAACTTCTCTAACTGAACCAGATTCTGAGTCCACCCCTTCACCTGCTCCACCGGTCGGTTTTGACTCCCCATCTCCACCTTCCTCCCCCCCTGCTGCCTCTGACTCAAAGCAGAAGGTCTCTGAGACTAAGAAGCCTCAGTGTGGTGCTGAGATGGAGCCTCTGGAAGTGGACAGTTCAGGAGAGTCTGATGACACTGTCATCGAGGATGCAGTTTCCGTTCCTGCCCCTTCCATCCCTGCCCCTTCCATCCCTGCCTCATCTTCATCAAACCAGCCGATCCCTGCGCCTTTAGTCCCATCTTCTTCATCCCTCTCAGCTGAGGAGACCCAACCCGTAAAGCAGGAGAAACAGCCCATGCAAGTTCCCACTATTAATGTTATTGAGACAGAGGAGCCAAATTACAGTGATGAAGAGATGGAAATGGAGATGGAGATGGAGATTGAGGAGGAAGAGGAGGAAAGTTATGAAGTTGTTAAAGACCCAGTTAAAGAACCGGCCAAAGAGGCACCCGTACCCGCTGAACCTCAACCTAAGGTGACCAAAACAGAACCATCCAGAATCCCACCCATAGAGTCCGAATTTATGGGAGGTTACTCTCCTCCATCCTCTCCCGTTGACTCGGATCCTGAATACTCACCTCAACACAAGGTCCTCAAACCAGCTTCTGATCAGGCTGATGGTCAGTCAGCTGTTGAGGACTTACAACATCCGGCTGTCTCAAAGGAACCAAGTTCTGATGCCTCACAAACACAATCTGACAAAACACAGACCTCCAAGGAGGCTGATGAAATTTCTTCCGCTTTCACTGCCAAACCGTCCAGCAAAACTGAAGACGTTGACTTTCCAGACAATGATGATGAATGGTCAGATGATGCACCAGAAGTCATAGGTCAGTCTGACTCGGCCAAAGTAGTTGATCGGGATCTTCCACAAAGCCCCCCTTCAAAGATGGATGAGAAACCAAGCAGTGATATGAAACAAGAATCCATGGAAACGGTTGCACCTTTGAGATCCAGCTTCATGCAGGATGACATGACAGCTAGATATGATAGACAATCATTTGACGATTACGATGCACCACCAGGCTTTGATGACTATGATGACAAGTTGAAAGATTTTGACTATGAGACTGTTACTAAGCCTTCAGACCCAACATCTCAGATTCATATTGAAACTCTGCTCCCATTAAACAGTGGTACAACAGAGATTACAGATGTGGAAGAAATTACCTCCATGGCTAAACAAGAGTCTTTCGTCCACCCAGTGGGGGCTCAGCCATCTCATACGGAGTTTCCCAAAGATCCCTACTCTTCTTTCCAGAGTGAACCGCAGAGCACAGTCAAGGAACCAGTAACGGATCTGAAGAAAAAGGATAACGTTTATCCTGAAGACATGGTCAACAGTGAAACCAGTCTTCCACATAAAGTGGATGCAAAGACCCAAAAGGACACCAAAGCAGGTCACCATTCACCCGACACAACAAGCGACCCAGAAAGCATAGAGCCTGAATGCTCTGTCTCTGCTGCCACAGACAGCTTCGTGGAGTTTATGAGGGAGTGCCTGAAGTCACAACAGGATGAGGAACAAGTAGACCTCAGTCAGGGTCTCATAACCAAGCATGAACTACCCAAGACTGGTGCTTCCCCAAATCCTCCTACTATGGTGATGGATTTGGAGCAGGAACGTCTCACTATTAGTGCTCTCAAAGAGCTGGGGAGCAGTCAGGAGGAAGAGGAAGATCTCCTTCCCCACGTAAAGGCCTCGTCAGCCTCCAACCTGGAAACATCCCAGTCTTCCTTCACCTCAAATCCCATCCCTTCGTCTCCTCAAACCAAGCCTGCTTCTGACAGCAGCTCATATTCGAAAGAGGTAGAGGCCATCGACGAGTGGGTGGCCGAGGCCTACCATCTTGCCGAGCATGTCTTGACAGCAATACTAACCCACTTGTCAGGTAACACGTCTTCCGTCGGGGCTCTATGCCTGCCAACCTTTCACACAAGCACTGCACAAAGACCCCACCCTCCTCTCACTTAATCCTTTTCTCACACAGCTGTAGTTCAGTTCGAGGTGAAAACCAAACCTAACATCTTGCACGTGTTGAAGAATCTTTAACTCTTATGATGGCATTATTACACTTTTTGCTGTGCGATTTGTCATTCATAAATGGTATGGTTATTAGTTAGCCTGACTAATATTGTTTTACACATTTTACTAAAGACTTTATGCAGATTTTATTCTCCAGCCATTGTTGGAACACACAGAGGTTGCGTGACCACGCAAGCTGTATATAGTCTAAAGAGAGTCCTTGTCTGTGTAATGTTAAAATCCTGTCCTGTCCCATGTCCTTAAAAGCTTGGCAGTGGAGTGATGGGGGTGGGTCATGGTCAGGGTTTATAAACATGGCGTCAGGGTGTCTGCTTGCCATGGCCCTGGAAGTCGGGCTGAACGGTCGATCCCCAGTGTTGGGTTTCTGCTTTGATGCAACTTTCCACAGCACACTGCAGTTACAGGAGTCGTTCGTTCCAGAAAGATGACGGTCATCAAAGGAGATTTTGTTAACCTTTCATGATGGCCAATCATCAACATCTAATGCTTGTGGGATTACACATCACAAGAGCATGACGTGGCACAATTATGCAAAACGGATCTGGTATCTGCGATCTACTGGGCCCCTCTCGTATTTTTGCGTTGCCAGTATATGGGCTCCGAGACCCGAGCTTCACCTAATTAGCTAGATGTCACGAAGACTTGTCCCCACTGCCCCTCATTAAGTCCAAACTCATCCCTCCCTCCCTCAAGAAAATGATCTGCCTGGAATGAATAATAATAAAAATGATGATAGTCACCTTATCTAGCAAAAGATTCAGCTTTACCGTTTGTGTCTCGGTTGCTGAGGTTACAACATATGTTACAGTGAATGTAACACGTTTAGCCATTCGTACAACATGCTAGCTCGCAGTTTATACTTTTTATGGGGGAGCTAAAATGTCAAATTGGTTGAACTATCCCTAGCGAGGATGATTCTCACTATGCACACACAGTGGAAGCCCTCTCACCAGCACGTTTCCCACCCTGCCATGCTAACATGAAACCCAAGCTGTGCACACACTGGCTGGTATGCAGACAGACGGAGGTCTGTTGGCCTTCATAGGCGCTCGTGCATGTGCCATAACCTACCCTGGGCAGGGTATGGAGCTGTAGGTCGTAGCTCAGGCAACTAGAAACTAGGTGAAAGTGTTCTAGAGAAATCACGGCGGGACTGACAATGAAGCAATTCAAAAAGAACCCCATTCTGCTGAAAGAGGCTCTGTGAAAAGCAGACCTACAGACCGGTGCTCACAGAAACGCTGAATGCGTCATGTATGTGTTCAGCAATTTCCTTGTGTAAATGCAGGGGTTTTTTTTGGTTTGTTTTTTCCCCAAGACGTCTCTTGATATGCCCTGTTTTGAGTTTAAACCTCAATCTTACATTATTGTCTTCCGATATGAACCACAGTGCTGATTTAGTCATGATCTCCACTGCTGCTTCCAAACTTCAGATTATTGGGCGGGTTATGCCCTTGCTAGGTGAGTTTATATTAGAGGGTGTAGACTAAGTGTACGACATGACTGATCTCCATTGTTAACTTGCTGTAGTACTTGTTTCTGCTCAAAAGAGTCAAGACAAACATCGTCAGGATCACACCTAATGGTGATCCAATGGCCCTCTTATTGGATCAGTGGCCGACAGAGAGGGCTTTCAATGCGTCTGGCTAGTTAGAATCCCTACACTTGACTGCCGAGCCTTTAAAGATTAGTTAAAATCAGGCGGTCCCATTTGTTGTGGAAGACTTATGTTAATCTTGTGTGTGTGTGTGTGTCTGTGTGTCTTGACTTGAGAAGGAAGGCTGGGGTTTGTAGCGGATCAAGTGAATACTAAAATGGGTCTTATCCAGCCATGTATATGTTTACAAATCACTATGGCAATTGACTCTGCTAATGAAGCTTTATGAGGATTAATCTTTTCCTGAGGTAAAATAAATAAATAAACAAACAGAAAAGCTATGCTGAAATAAGGTCACACACAAATAGATTAAGGTTCACACATGCAGGCAAATACACACACACACACATGCAGACATACGTATGTATAGACTTTGTTAGAGCGGTGCTTGTACCTTTAAGAGCTGCTCGCTGCACAGCGAGGTAGAAAAGCAGGCCACTGCGGCTCCTCCACCACTGGGACTCGCCACAGCTAGATCTAGGGCCTGTAATGCAGCTCGGGAGGGAAGGGAGGGAGGGTGCAATAATGGAGAACCTCCTCCCTGTGGGTACCAGCAAAGCATTCTGGGAGGGACACCGACCCCTGCAGCGTTGGGTGTGAAAACCCCGTTCATGCTGTCATAGTCGCCTCAGCATGCAGCATCAGGAACAATAGAGCAGTCTCTCCAACCACAGTGGCTAGTGCCGCTGAGCTGGCTGTCAGGAGGACTTCTTTGTAAACATGTTTTTCAACCGTTTTTAACCCTATTTTAGCAGTAGGCTTTCTTGGCTGCCTGGGTTGATTTCAGTGACATTAGACATTTAAGTGTGTGTGTGTGTGTGTGTGTGTGTGTGTGTGTGTGTGTGTGTGTGTGTGTGTGTGTGTGTGTGTGTGTGTGTGTGTGTGTGTGTGTGTGTGTGTGTGTGTGTGTGTGTGTGTGTGTGTGTGTGTGTGTGTGTGTGTGTGTGTGTGTGTGTGTGGGACAATGCTACACTTGCTGTAACAAAAGAGCAGAACCTAAATTGGGTGTTCTTATCGACAGACTTGACATTATTAAAAGACTATCTGCTGACTGTACAGTATAAATATTTCTACGACTAATCAATGTTTCCCTAATGGTTTCCTCTTTAAGCTCCGATGACAGTCATGTCAAATAAAAAGCCTATTCCTCATGGCTTTAACAGGATGGATAAGAACGATAGGTGTTATTCTATTCATCGATATCACATGGTTTCACAAAGATGAATACTTCTACAGTATACACGCAGTAGGACGACATACAGTACATTCCTACTACTGGTCTGTAAGGCTGGGCCACAGAGCAGCTGTCTCCAAGCTGGTAGCATATGGTAAAGGGAGTCCTCGCTGGCCTATTTTGACAGACGTCGCCTGCGGTCCGTGTCACGCTGGATCTCCTCTGTGTTTCTGTCCAGAAGATGCGGCGTGAGAGCGAGGTCTCCTCTGGCCCATGCTCTGTGCATCCAAGTCACGTACTAGTTGGGTCATGGTGGGAGAGCCAACACTGCCATGCTCCTCCCACCTCTACAGCTACACTTGGCCTGACTCTTCCAATGTTCTTCGTACCCAGGCCTGTGCGTGTGCGTGTGTCTGTGGGTGTTGTAGTTTTGTATGTTCGTGTTTTTGTGTGGTATCACAAGGGTAGAATGCTTTGGGCTTAAGAGACAGAGGGGAAGGTGGGTGTTTGTTTGTCTCTAAGCCCATTTCTTGGTCAGCTGCCCAGGCTGCCACTTTAGGCTCCGAAACGTTGAAAAGCCCCGTAAAGGAAAACGTATTTCTAAAGCCAGGAAAGAAACGGTTCCTACTTGTGGTTGGGGAGCTGTGCTCTTGCAATCCACTGCTCGCCACAGTCCGCAACACCACACCATACAGCAGATATAGTATCTTAAATGCATTGAATGACTCTTACATGCAGTACAGGAGGATAGGACATATAAGAGCACTGCATTACGTAATCATACTAGATAGAGTATCAGTTCTGCATGTGTGGGTCCATACAAACACCGACATGCACATCACGGGCAAAATGTTAAAGCTATTCTGAGCCGTACGAAGCCAGAGGGGAACACTGCATAATGCATCAGT
This sequence comes from Plecoglossus altivelis, assembly GCA_036571765.1. Lineage (NCBI taxonomy): Eukaryota > Metazoa > Chordata > Actinopteri > Osmeriformes > Plecoglossidae > Plecoglossus > Plecoglossus altivelis. Next base: position 4,326,691 of record BROE01000023.1, on the reverse strand, counting down.
TATTATTTACAGTTCACGGTTAGATTTTCTGGTTAATCTGAATGTTTTCAGTCATTTCAATGATTAAGGTGATTTCTTCCTACCTTTTCTCTCTCCCAAATTCTTTACTTCACTTTGCGCACACACACACACACACACACACACACACACAATCTGTCTCTCCTCATCTCTCCACCACACACACCTCTCCTGCCATCCATCCCTCGCCTGTCTCCTCCTCCTCCTCCCCTCCCCCTCACAGTGAAGGATCTGGTGCACTGGCGAGACCCCAAGAAGTCGGGCGTGGTGTTTGGCCTGTCCATGCTGCTGCTGCTGTCCCTGGCTGCGTTCAGCGTCATCAGCGTGGTGTCCTACCTCCTGCTGGCCCTGCTCTGCGTCACCATCACCTTCCGCATCTACAAGTCCGTCGTCCAGGCCGTCCAGAAGTCCGGTGATGGACACCCCTTCAAGTAAGAAGCAAATACTTGCTTTTTCGCCCACCTTCACCTCCCTGACCCCCCATACTGCAGCGGCTCCCCACTCAGATTGGGTGTTTTATGTAGTACTGGTCATCAATTTATGATTCTTTAAATCCCATGTCGTTCCCATTGAGCAATGATGGCAAGTGTTAAAGACGAGGGCAAGAGGAAGGGACATGTGTCACAGCACACATAATGGTGTGCTCCATTTGAGTCTCTATATTTTAAGATTATGGATGACCATGTCCATCTTCATAATATTGTATGACATATTATATAATCGTGTTTAAGACCAGACATTCTGCATCGGTAATTTCTCTTTTAGCCTAAAGCTAGAAGTGCGGGAACCCTCCAAAAAATGTGAAGAGCTGGCTCTGTCATGTTAGGGCCTGACATGACCCCCCCCATGCCTCAGTGAATCTCTTTTATTAGTTATATTAATAGAACAACCTTTATGGTTGGCCCAGGGCTGGAGGGCCTTGTTCCAGCACACAGACCAGGCTCGTCACATACACTTAGGGCCCCTTTAACTGGTATGTGCCTGAAAACACACGGAAGAAGAAAACAAGTGACATTTTGAATGTGTTCGGATGAGGGAGCATCTCGTTTTTCCCGATTTTAAAACAGACTTTCAGCTTTAGTGATTGGCGCTCAGACAGCTTCGATTGGAATCAAATGAAATGTGATTGTTCGATGTGGTGCGTTAGCGGCTGTCAGGCGGTCGGCTCGATATGTGTTCACCCTGGGTAGCTCGGTCTCTCTCCTCAGGTCCCTGATGGAGAAGGACTTAAGCATTCCCCCAGAGACCTTCCGCAAGAACGTTGACGTGAGCCTGAGCTACATCAACCGAGGCCTGAAGCAGATGAGCCGCCTCTTCCTGGTGGAGGACCTTGTGGACTCCCTGAAGGTACACACACACACCAAAAATATCCTCTTTCATCAGGCTGTGCCGAAAGTCCGTTTCAATGTGTTTATGTACATACGTGTATTGAGTATGTTGAGGACAGTTGCAAGGAAGGCCCAACATAAGCAAGACCAGACACCTGTTCATACATTTCCTGTGCCTACCCTCTCCTCCACCCCCCCACCCCCCTCCCCTTGCGTTCTTTTTATACATCTCTCACACAGACACTGCACCATAATAAGCCTTTTCGTCACCTCCGGGTCATATAGTATTTAAAGCAGCCTTCTAATGCACCGTGGATTGGCCGGGATCTATTGGAATGTTCATCATGTGATTCTTTCAGAATCACGGGATGACATGCTTGTCTGCATCACTGCGGACACAAGTTCTGCAGGCCTTGGGATTAGCACAAGCAGCCGTCATAGCTAGCTGACCCAGAATCCTGCCAGCTCTCTACTGAGAGAGGATGGGGAGGGGAGGAAGGATGCAACGGGAGAAGAGAGGAAATTGAGGAGATGGGGGGGAGGGAGGGAGGGTGGGGGGGGGCTACCAGTTAATGATGGCCTGAACTAACCAGACACACTAGCCAGTAAGACCAAGAGGACTGTGGATCCCAGGAGCAGCCAAGTGACACTAACACTCTCTATATATCTGTAGCGGAGCTCTTCTGACCTCATATAAATCACATCCTCCTGAACATCCTCCTCCCCCCACTAAGCCCTTATACTGACTCAAGTCATATAGAACATTTAACAAACCTCAGCGTCACGTGTTTGAACTTATGCTGATCGCAGCGCTGCTAACGACTTGTCTAAGAACGTTTGGGTGGAAGCTTGTTTTACAGTGAAAGGGATCCTTGTTCTGCTGAAGGATGTGTACATACCAATGCTGCCCCACGCCCCTCCTCCCTCCAGGACCCCTGAACCCCCCCCCCCACCCCGCCCGTGCTCTAACTAAACCCTGACCCACTCTTGTCTGTCTCCCCAGCTGGCTGTTGTGATGTGGCTGTTCACCTACGTGGGCGCTGTCTTCAATGGAATCACCATCCTTATCCTGGGTAAGATTCTGGCAAACCCTTTTCACACATCCCCAATGATAGAAATGTACGGTGCGTATCAGACGTTGGAACCCTCTGCTGTGCCGCGGAGGGTGTCTGGTCCTTTATCTGGATTCTACTTCTATATTTGCGCCGTGTAAACACTTCACGCCCAGCACAGAAGCACACAGGAGAGGCAGCTTGCGCCCTGAAAGGGGCGTGGCTCGCTGGATGGATCCGTATTTGCATCCTTCGTCTTCAATGTTTTGATACAAGCGCGAGAGACACTAGGCAGGGATGGTGTGGGGGGCCAATGATGTCAGAAGCCCCACACCATAATTGATTCATGTGTTCTCCCCCACTCAAGGCGTAAACAACGTAATGCCTCATATTTAACATCTGCTTCATTGTGTACATCCTGTTTCTTTGAATTCCCTGTGACAACTTTGCTAAATTCTATAAAAAGCGAATTCAGTCAACCAATCCCAGTCAAAGGCCTCTGGGTATCGTTGGTTTGTCATGCATGTAAAGGCTAGCTGTAGCTGTGTCATTTAAGGGGCCGGCAAGATGGAAGATCTGAATTGAGCTTAGGATCTGGGGTGGGGGTGGGGAGTCACTAACAGCCACGGCCATCGCATGACTAATGCGTGTAGAAGATTCCTAACTGAGTCCTCAATGTTGTCTGAACGTTATTCTGACGTTTTCCCACCCTTTCTCTTTCAGCCGACATCCTCCTCTTCAGCGTGCCCCCTGTCTATGAGAAGAACAAGGTGGGTCTCTCCTCTGACTCGGCGCGGACATGGATGAGTCCTTCCTCTGGCACTGCCTCTGTCCGGCTCTGACTCAGCCTGAAATGTTACATTGTGTGAATCTAAGTTCCATAATGAGGCCATTGCAGTGTTTAGTAGCAGGTCACTGTTTCTATTGGTGTTGGGACTACATGAAGATGTTTTTAGTCCTATCTGTGACTTGCAGAACGGTATGTAAAGATGTCCTGCAGTATCTGCGGTTTCGGCCCGGCAACTGACTATTCACGTAACGGTCCCTGACCACCGATGTCTTTCTGTCCCATGACCTCAAGTCTTGGAGTAACAATATCACATTGTTCTATTTCAGTCATAACAGATCTGCTATTGACCCAGACAAGCTCACTCCTCCCTCTGCCCCTCTCTCTCTCTCTCTCTGCCCCTCTCTCTCCCTTCCACTCCCTTTCTCTTTCCTTTAGACTCAGATTGATCAGTACATTGATCTCGCACGCACTCAAGTCAACACCACAATCGCGAAGTAAGTGATCACAAACCTTGGACTCGGTGCACTTTCAAAATGTTGTACACGCTGCTTGTCGTGCACATATCAACACGTATCATCTAAAAAGTTCACAGTCAGATTTTTCGTCAGACATATTTACTCACCGCTAAATCATCGACGTCTGTTCTTTCAGGTTGCAAGAGAAACTACCCGGAGCTGGGAAGCGTAGCAAAGCTGAATAATCCACCCGGCCAATCATCTTTATCATCACCGTCATCATCATCATCATCAACACCTCCTAATATGAAACCCCTTCCCTCTTCCTCTCCTCCTGATCCTCCTCACCCTATTCACACCAAACTCTCCTCCCCTCTTCTGTTGATCATCCTCCCTCCTGCACAGAATCAGGCAGTAGGTCCCAGCTACTCAATACTCAGTGTAAACTGCTCGGCTTAACTAAAAGCATTATTAAGAATAACTGCATCTGCATCTACAGGAAACACCTCGCTAGCAGAGGAAATGATGTAACGAAGTGACCAGATGCCTGTTGCGCGGCCACAGTAAAGATTGAGTCAGGGTCAATGTGAACTAGACTGAATCTATGACCTGGTTTGTAGTGTCCAGTAGAAGGAAGGTGGACTATAGACTGTTAGGATGGGCGTTTGTCTCGCAAAAGCAAAAGTCTGTACTTTTACCTATACCTTTCGCTTAAAGCAAGTACAAAAATACATATTGAAAAGTTGACAAAAAAAGAAAAAAAAAAGAAATAAAAAGACGTCATGTTTTTGGTGTTATCGTGGCAAGCATTTTCCTGCTCACGCTTTATGGCGTTTGTACGGAGAGATAAAAAGAGGTTTGTGTTGACGGATACTTCTGGAGTTTATGGTCCTTGTAATGACCAGCCTCTTAAGTTGTGTTTCAGTTCACCTTAAAAGGCACTTATGTATGTAACGTTTCTGCAATGCACTGAACATTTAGTTTTTGAAATTTAATTTTAAACAGGATTAGAACACTGAGCCAGCTGTGATAATTTGGTCTAGTTCACCGTGTTAGATTTTTATTCAAAAATGTTTAATGTGTATATATAAATACCATAAGACTACAGCAGAATCACTCTGCTGTAGGGAACAAGTTAGCTTGCTTTTTATATATATAAATGGAACCCCTCATCCTGACATTAGTCATTACTTGTTTGTTACATCTGTTGATACCAACTCAATGTTGAAGTCTCACAACTCTGTAAATTACAATGATTATTATTATTATTATTATTACTATTATTGCTATTCTTGGTATTATTATTATTATTATCACTTAATAGAATTGCCGCTTTGATTCCCCATCTGCTTCGTAAAAGCTTTATAAAGCGTCATAATGTAACACGATGTCTTGAGGAAGACCTCTTGGGGAATAGCTGGATTTTGAGGTCAAACACTGTTCCCATTCTGAAGGTAGCTGGAAGTGGAGCAGAGAACGCGGTAAAAGGGGTCCGTTGGTTCTGGAAAGGCGTTTGTTTGTTTGCATCTTCTTTGGGTGCCATGATGCGCATATCATTGCATAAGCTGGAAACAAGATTCTTACCCCTTAAATAGGTTGTAACATATTCCTAACCCATTTTAATGTTTATGAGATGATTTGCTATTTGTGATTTCTTCAATGGTGTCTTGAGTTCCGATATGAAAACCGTGGGCGTCTATTCTAGGGCTACTGTATTTGCAACATGTCTTTGAAACAGATCTATAGAATCATCTTAAAGTGAGAAATGCATACTGTCTCACCTATTGTTGGAATCACCCATGTTGCTATGCCCAAAGCCAGCAAGCAGTCATCGAAGGATCATAACACAATACCTATCAGCTTGATGATGCATAGATTGTCTCTCAATGCAGTACTGACTACTACAACTACTACTATTCAAATGTCTACAAACTGCTGAATGTTTTACCCACAATATGACATGATAGTACATTCCTCCCCATGGATGCTAACCACAGTGTGACATTGAGGCAAGGTTGTATTTCACTGGTCAGAGTAGTACATCACAAATGTATAGCGACAATGCTTGGTTTCCTTGTACATGTGTCTGTGTTAAACCTTGTGACTGGACATGGAATCCATCCTGTATAAAGTCAATTTAAGCCCCTACACTCAACACTGTGTACTTGTTTTCACACACACACACACACACAGACACACTCACTCACTCAGTTGAAGGTATACAAAGTCTGTAAACCACAGTGCCCCTTGTGACCCCAGGCTTCTGGAACATTCAATCTCCATGACCTCATGGCCCTCTGGAGGATTGTTCCTGCAGTCAGGCTTTCATGGGTGCGAACCACCTTTCAGTTGAACCTTCACAACAAAAGAAAATGCACCTACCTGTGTTCGAAACTGCTAAGAAAACATCTTTCTTTAGATAGTTCTTAGACTTCTCCAGTGTAATATACTATATAGATCTACATGCACATTTCAAAACTAGTTTCTCTTCGAAGCATGTCGCTTTTTTTTTCCTTCTTGTTTCATCTTTATATCTTAGGGGGTTCGTCAGGAGTCGTTTTCTCTTTTGGCATTTTTTGTTTTGCTTCTGACTCTATTGGTAACTAGATGTGTAAACTAACACCTGAGCTATGTTTGTTAGCCTTGGATTTAGTTCTTCTTTTGAGTTTGGGGGGGAAAAAATGTTACGGGGGGGAGGGGGGAAAGAGAAAAATGACAAAAACACCAATGTGGTCCCTGTACTGATGTCAACGTGGAGTTAATAAAAACGTGTCAAAGGATTCTGCTGTGTGGGCTCTTTGCTTTGGCGACCGTCGCACTTTTTCAGCAGAAAGCATATTACCTTCAACCACAGAACCCATCAGATTACATTTTGATTGAACGGTGTCTTAGAATAAGAAGATTGAGTCCAGTGTTTGCCGTCAATCAGGAAATTGTGTCGGTGAGGGGATTACCAATTGGAGGACAGACCTCTTGTTTTAGAAAAACAACTGTGTTCAGGGCAAACTCAGCTCTGTGTGAATCGCATAGGTTTGTCAATATAGTGGTGTTGTTATGCCATACTGGATAACCAGTCAGTAGACTTTAAATTTCAATATTTATTACAAGGATCTTGAAAGAGAGAATGCATATTTCAACAGAGGAGAGGGTATTTGAAAACAGAAAAAGGAAAAACAGAAGCAGAACTAAATGAACTAAGTGAACAACGACCGTTTTTTTTTCTCTGTAAGATAAGAGCCAGTAACCTCACCAAAACCAACTTTCTCCAAACTGTCATTTTGAACCCCCCCCCCCCCCCCCCTCGGCATAAATACATTCATACACAAACGAAAATGGTCGCCACAAACAATGTCTAGTCTTATTTAGTCATTTTGACATAATTTAAGTCATATTTTCTTTTTGTTAAATAATTAAGTGCTATGTCAGAGCAAACAAAGGGGGGGGGTCACTGACAATCACAGGCCAATGTGACCCAATCCAAATAAAAGGTACTTGGTACTAATCTAAACCCTGCTAACTAAAATAACTACTGGGCTAATGTGACATCACAGACACAGGGGTGGAGGGAGGAATGGCAGTTTGGTATGCAGCGTACGTGAGCCCATCTGATCCTCAAACTAGGCAAATGCTGCCATCTGGTTCTTTAAAAAAGACAAATGAGGCCATAGCTTGTGAAGTCCTTCTGCAGTAGTAGTGTTTTTGACTCCAGTTGAACTGACTCTTGCTCCAACTGTGTCTTTGACATCTTAACAACAGCGGAGAACTGCAGTTGTTTCTTTTTGAACCTGCTGTGGACAGATACAATATTTATGGGAACGAACAAGCAAAATGTGGCAAGGTCATCCTGACTGCAAACATACAAGCCCAGATGGAAAGCTGTCAATCCCTGAGTTCTGCATTTCCAGGTGAGTGACATTTTGAGATCACCTTCGATCTCAAGCAAGGTGGCCGTGACATAGCTGAAGGAATTTGGTTTTCTTGGTTTTCCTTGTCATCTGAATCGGGGGGGGGTTTCCATTTGTTGCATAAACTTTGTACAGTGAGCTAATAGAATGGGAACATTGAATAAATAGTTACAAACGCTGTTTGCACATGAAAATGGTGAACTTGGCTCACTCAAAAGCCAGATGAACAATCATGCATGGGATTTCAATTCCATGCCAAATGACTTTGTAGCATTATAAAAAAGAACAATAAACTTTACATTCTTGTAAAAACCAGGATGCATAAAAGTGCTTGTATAAAATGATACACAATTCAAATGTACTACATTATTTACATTTACTTTTGTGCAGCATTTTGCAAAAAGATGAAGGAAGTGGATAGGGTTAGAGGTCTAAATGGAAATAATGACAGTGATAGAGAAAGGAAAAAAACGATGTATTGTTCAAAAGAGTGGATTTTGAGGGATGTCTAATTTCCTCATTGTAAACAAGGATTCTCCCCCTGGTAGTATTAAACAGGACACAAATGGCTGTTTTAAGTGTGCTCATTGTCTTAAGCATTACACCTCAAACTCTCTCATTCCATTATCTACACACCACAAAGCTTGGTTAAGTACATTTTTGGGACAGAAAAGTGCTGTAATGTTCTTTTAACACACCTGTTCATAAAAGAGCTCCAACCTAGCCTCTTGTTTTCAAATTTCCTGAGAAATAGAGACTTGGGCTGCATTCATTCTGATTATCCGACCCTTTTCCTGAGGTGGGCACTTGATCGCTTAACCGTACCCCCCGACCCCCGCCCCCCCGCCCTCCCGACTACAAACACTAAGGACTGGTTTATGAACACCGCTCGGGGATGTCTCAACCACACGTTACGCCATTTTCATTCAGTCCAGCTCGAATCCGGTCGATTCCTCCAGTCGCAGACGCCAGAGGTTCGGTCCTAAGTGCTAAAGAGTCCAGCCTCCTGTCCCAGGGCAGTGTGGCCGTGGTCCTGCGAGGAGAAGCAGTCGTCCGAGTGGACAAAGTGCAGGGCCTGGTTGTAGCTGAGCAGAGCCTGCTGCTTCTCCTCAGGGCTGTACTCCAGAGAGTGGGGGTGCACCTGCTGGATGTGTCTCTTGATGGTGCTCACCTTCAGGGTGGCCAGGGTGGCACCGCACACCATGCAGATGAGGCCGTGCCGCCTGCAGTCGTAGTCCATCAGGTACTCGACGCGCCAGCGCACCTGATAGTTCCTACGCTGGTCCTTGCCCGGGTAGTGCCCGTGGCGTCCGAATGAGGCCGCGGTGGCGCACTTGGCGCCGGTCACCCCTTCTTCCTTCTTCACGGTGGCCATTTTGGTTGGAGTTCTGTTGTTGTTGTTGTCGCCGGTTGAGGCCGGCTGGCCCGTTTCTCGATCACCGGACAGGGACAGGGAGTTGCTGGGGGCGATTTCTGTTAAAGAGGAGAGGTGGGGGGGGAATAAAAGGACACGGTTAAACCACTAAAGAGTCGCATACTTTCCGCACCGTGGTACTATACCATGTACCATCTGTCTTCACATCTCCACAGAATATACTGTTCTCTGCAGTATTAGCCTACCTTCTTTCATGGGCATGGCTTGGTCCTCTGCAGCCGGGTCTTTGGTCCAGGCCTCAGCCATGGCCTCCCTCTCCTGGCGGCTCAGGGTGGTGGTCTCTGGGTGGCAGTCCTGGATGTGTCTGCGGAAGCTGCTTACCTTTGCCACCGGCAGCGCCTGGGAACACACCATGCAGAAGGTTCCCCGTCCCTGAGGTCCGTACGCTACCAAGTAGTCCAGACGCAGCCGCCAGGGGTAGCCCCCGCGCAGGCGACGTTTCCTGGGCTGGCGGAGAAGGTGGGTGCCTTGCTCTGGAGCTGGAACTCCACCACCTCCACCACTCCCTCCATCACCCCCGGCACCAAGGTCTAGAGCTGGACCCCCGTCGCCCTCCTCTGGGTCAGGGTAGATGTCTGAGCCAATCTGGATGGTCTCCAAGTCTGGGGGGAAGAAGTCGCCTCCAGTTTCACACTCCTCTTTGGTGTTCTCTGATTTGATGAAGTCTCTTAGAGGGTCTGACTCTGGTTCAGGGAGGAACGTAGAGGAATGTGAGGGAGGACAATTAAGTTTCGCTATATTCACTCAGTTAATATTAAGTTCAACTATCTAATCAATGTGTGTGGCTCAGTTATCTTGAGAACTAAGACGTTGAAATCCACTAGCCGTATTACTTAGCACTGAAGGACAAGCAGTTAGACATTGTTTGAATGAGTAGGTTGCCACACATCAACATAAATATACAGTACATGTTCACCGCCATGTTGAGTGATAAAGATCCTGGGGGCCTCCAACCAGCCAGAGATCATATACAGTGCAACTGGATTGAATAATGGAAATGTAAAAAGTCTTACTCATTTTTACAATATCACCAGTGTTGTGGATGCACAAGTGCACGTACACACACACACTCTGCTTAGGCAGAGCCTCCCCCATCGCACACCATCTCACCCCATCATGTCCACAAATACACAATAACCATCCTCCCCCTTACCGTGGGTCAGAGCCCATGTCTGCAGGATGCAGTGCTTCTCCTCAGAGCTGAACACCAGGGAGTTGGGATGGGTGTCCAGCACGTGGCTCTTGATGTGGTCCAGGTGGAGGGAGGGCAGCGGGCGGCCGCACACCATGCACACCAGCCGGCCCGCCTCCGCCTGGTACTCCATCAGGAACTCCTGGCGGAACCAGGCATGGAGCGAGTCGTTCAGGTAGCGCTCCAGGGTCTGGGCTGAGGGCCCGGAGGAGCCCTGGGGGTCCACAGAGACGGGTGGGGGTGGAGGAGAAGGAGTAGGGGAGCGCGGCTGGATTTTGGGGGTCACCCCTTCAGGCTTTCCTGTGAGGGGGTAAGTAAAGAGAGGATTGAAATGTTATGGATTCCACGATGTTACAGATTGAAGGACATTGTTATGTTATAACATGTTAAAAAACATAATTTGTGGTTTATGGCAGTGAGAGGACAAAGCTCTGGAAGTGGTGCAAGACTAGCTCCTACTGCCACCAAGTGTGCAAGATCCTAACACTCTAAACTAGGCCAGGGAATCTTCTCCCTGCAGCCACCTGGGCCTGCCTGAGTCCACTCTCGTTACCCACCAGTGGAGTTTTGAGCACAGTCCAGTGTCTCCTGCAGGGGCCCAATAGCGTCCGAGGGCCCTCCAGAGGAGCACAGCGTCCTCTGGCCCCCCTCCAGACTCAGGTGGCTCTCCCAGCCTGACCGGATGACCTCCTTGTCAGCCGCGCTCCACAGCAGTGAGTCCGGGTGCTTCTGTCGGATGTGCCTCTTGATGGTGCTCAGCTTGAGGGTGGCCAGCGAGCTTCCGCACACCATGCAGATCATCCCGTGACGTCGCGGGTCAAAGTCCATCAGGTACTCGCTGCGCCAGTACTCGTGGTAGTAGCGGCGATGATCGCGGCCCGGGATGCGGCTCAGGCCCGGCCGCGAGGCCTGCTTGACCCTGGGCCTGCGCTGGGAGGGGCCTGGGACAGGTGATAGGAGGAAGGGGGAGTCTGAGCTCTCGCTGACGCTCCAGTAGGTGGTGCCGGGGGAGCAGATGGCAGTGACCATCCCTCCCTCGCCGTCATCCTCCACGTGGCCATTGGTCAGTCTATCCTCATCTAAAGAGAGGAGAGAGATGTTGAGTTACACAGCATCTTGTCTAACTGAAATAGATCACAAATATTTAGCAAAGATTTGACTTCAAATACTGCCTTTGAGATTAACCTTTCATCCTGAGGCACTGAATCGTCAAGGTTAATTACATGGCAATAAATTAAATTTACTCATCGAGAAATGAATGGCTTTATAAACACGATGACCATGTCAGCAATAGGACATTAATCTCCGGGTATTTTATTTCCGCAAAGCACCCACCCCCTGTCATGAAAAAGGGGGCGGCGACAATTTACTCGTTGGGCCACCGCTGTTTTCCGCTGGGTGGCGACTGTGCATCACAGCAAGCTGCCAGCATGGTATTTTGCCTTTGTTTATAGAGGAGCCACTGAGACAAGGGGCCATGCTGCTATATAGCATTGTCCGTCACACGGATTAACTATGACAAAAGACTGGCGGATGATCGTCGGGTCGAGTCGCAGGTTTTGCAAACAAAACATGACACATCTTTACCTCCTGAACAGTGTCCCAAGTCACTCAGGTCTTGCGTCGCTTCCTCCTCTCCGCTTATTATTAATGAGACCAGTGAATCTGTCTGTTCAGCACACTGGAGGTCCACAGGCTCGCTCTCTCCCGTCTCCTTCTCTTCCATTACTCTGCAACGTTTTCGTATTTAACAGTGCCTTCAATTCGCCTTTAAACAGCAGTGAGGCAGGGTATTTTAAAAGTATCATTCGGCACGCGTTTCGCAAGCAACTAGAGCATGAACGTACCCATCGCATTGGGTGCCCGTGTTGTCTTTATAATGTGCCCCTTCGTCCCCCCCACGCGCACTGCTCTGAAGCCAAGTTAACTTTTCATATCGGCACCTTATTCTGTCGTTCTTCTGTCTTGCTTCGAATTTGCGGGTTTGAGTCCCTCTTGTTTGTGGTAAGCCGTTGCGGCCTCCAGTATGTATTTTAAGGCTCTGCTTGTCTTCAGGGTGGGGAGCCGTGCTAGGGGCCCCTGGGGCTCCTTAAGGGGCTCCTGGGTAAATTTAAAGAGACAGTATCGGCATTCACGCAGCGACACACGCACCCGGGGGCCAGATGCAGTAGGCTACAACTAGATCCTGTCAAAGCTAGTGGTCAAAATAGGACAGGAGGATTTTTAAAAACGAGGAACTGTTTGTGTAATTTATGCATAGCGATTAAAACTACTCGTTAAAACTCTCTCGTCTTCATGGCTTGAGGGTTGGAGTACTCGTGACATTACATTACTGACAAATTATTGTATGCCCTCAGAATTTCTGTTGCATTTTTGTTTAAAAAAATGCACATAGCTTGGTATGCTTGGTTTAATCAATGTATTTTCTCCAAACCTTGTATTTGGACATATCAAGAACTCATGATCAGTTTTAAGGTTTATATTATTTTACCAACAAGGAAATGGTAGATTTGTCCTTATTGTTGTTCTAGGCCAAACATAAAATAAGCTATAGGCTAACACATCCCTGCTGTCTTCAACGCTGTTTTATCGAGCTAGTATGATTTTCATGTTCTGTCATTAAAATGTTTTTTTTTTATCATCCTAATTATTAATCATTGATTTCATATGATATATGAAGAAATGTATGTTTTGGTAAAATCAACAACAAATATATTACTCGGAAAAGGTATACTGCTTTAAGAGGATTGTATCTGTCCACGCGACGCAGTTTACACACTAGCATCAAGGTCCCACATCCTGGTACTTTTCACCGTTGTCAAGGCAGCTAAAGGGAGAAAGGCTGGCTCGCGGAAAGTAGCTGCAGTGTCCTGACAGAATATCTGTCCAAACGTTAAACAAACTGTCCCGGAAAGTTAGGTGTAACTACCAGGTAACGCATATGCATGTTTTTTTTACACACGTTTTCATCCGCCTTGCTTTAAAGGCGCTTGGTTAGTCATATGTCGATTCATTTAAACAAGGAACAAACGCACAGACAGCCGCCAGTCCGTGTGGACAGAAAAATAGGAAGGTCTGTCCATTGTGCGCTGGAAGAGACAGTGCTTACCGACCCATAAACGCCTTGACTATGTCATTTTTAGCGTAAATTGTTGGGAAATCGTCGTTATTATCTTGCTTGCCTGCTCCCAGTGCGACTCGTGCATTATTATATGGTAGAAAATAAAGAATAAAAAATGGCTCGCGACAGATATAATTGGTGATAGACAGAGGGACAGGGTTTAAAGGGACAGTGCAGTCATTGCTTCCTGGTTGTTGTGCACGCGGCGTAATAGTCTTAAGAACGAATTAATGTTTTCTTTAGACCATAGTTTGATTTCCCCAAACTGCATGTATGTTTATTTCCGATAAAGTAACTCCACCCCTAGGTTATTTTAATGCAATACAGTTAAATGTGCGTGTAATGTCCTGCTATGCATTTTGTTATTACTCATGTGAAAATGATCGTTGCATACTGCACATCTTTATACTTTACTAATAATATCTCACAATAAATGCCTGTATTGTAAAGCAACGTATAGTATTTATAGCAATCCCAATTAAATACCCATCCAGCAGACTAATCCTGTTTTTCAAACTTTATTAAGTCAAACGATGTTTTGATGTTAAAACTCACAAAGTGTATCATATTTTCTTTTACCCCTAGGCCTGTACTCTACCTGGGTAAAATCAAAGATGTGGGAGGCGTTTATCCTGGAGAGTAACTGACCCCCCAACATCATAGACGATGCTGCTGAGATGCCTGAGGTTGTTAATGATATCAAGTCCAGGACTACGTTGGACTAAGCACAGAGGGATGCATGAAGAGCTGCCTGTGAATCCATGGTGAAAACCAAGACAGAAAGACCAAGAAGCTAACATGCCATCCAGTAACGAGAGGGGAGGAGCCGGGAGCCCGCGGTCTCAGCGCTATCGGCCAGCCGCAGAGTTTGATGATGCCACCCTGGCCCAGAAGAGAGAGTACTGGAGGACCAAGAAGCGAGAGCAGAGGGCCAAGCTGTCGGAGAGGAGAGGGAAACCAAAGGTGTCTAACAGAGAGGTCAGCAATGCGTTGAATTCCAATGTGTCTCGCACCATAGCAGTCGCTGGACCCCCCTTGTTGAACATTGATGGCTCCTACCAGACAGAGGTAGCCAATGCGTCTGGGATTCCATTCCGGGGAAAAGGGGAGGCAGAGCATACGGACATGGCATGTCAGAACCAAAAGGAGAGGTGGTTTCAAAGGATAAAACTAAACAAAGTGTTGCCTCAGTTCCCAGCATCAAATCCAGTGTTGCCTCAGTTCCCAGCATCAAATCCGGGCCCGAACAACCAACCACCAGGAGCAGCTGTCAACAGACCAGTCATGTCAGCCAAATCTAATGGAGCTCTCCTCAACCATGCCTCCTCAATGCCTCAGGTCAGAGTCACCACCCTTCCCTCTGTCTCTGCACCCCACCAGCTGCAGGTTGGAACCAGAACCCTCAACGGCAGCTCTCCTGGGGGGTCAACCCAGCCGAACCTGGCAACCCGGGGTGGTGCATCAGGGCCAAATGTGTTGAACAAGACTCCAGCTACAGTGCGCATTCAGCCCAGACTGTTAAAGGCCAACGTTACAACAGGAACAAACATGGAAACTTCCCATTTTACCGCCGTCCTCATTAACAAACCAGTGGAACAGGGGGTGAACACAACACAGCTGGCTGGCAAAAAGACCATCTTGGATGCTGCCTACAGGGACAAAGGCACGCGTCAGAAGTCGGAGACGGAGGAGGAGAGAGCCGCTAAGCGGAGAGAGCAGTGGCGTCTCAAGAAGAGAGAGCAGAGGGCCAAGCAGGCAGCCAATGTAGCCACGGCCAGAGAGAAGACACACAACATGGCGCCGCAAAAAGCAAGACAGTTCGTGAAAGTGGTTCTGGAACGTCCCTCGTCGGTTTTGACCAGAGAAGGTCAATGGCAGTGTGTTGGTAGAGCCAGGACTCCCCTCACCACAGCTGGACGCTTGCTGAAGAACGCCAAAGCAGTGGCTGCTTCCAACGCTGTCCCCCGACATGCTAGCGTCACCATTAAAAAAGAGGCTGGCGATTTACCCTCCAGCTTGGCTAAGATCGCAACGTCAAGCAACAATGTGAACCAACAGTCAGTTCAGGTTAAAGTAGAAAACTCTTCGGAAGTGCAGACAGCTGTTCACACGGCCACCACCGTGCCGGCAGGCCACCATAGAGCAGGTGGAGATCCCAGCAGGAGACTCGGAGGGCACGTGATGATCTCCCACGTCAACCGAGGGATGGTCCGTTCCCGGACGCCGAGACAGAGGTTCATGGAAATCCAAAGGACTTTTCTTAGTCAGAGGAACATAAGGGTGAGGTCCCCCTCCCTCTCCACAGCCTTCATACCCTGCCGGCCTCCCCGGGAGGACCCGTTTGAGACCCCTGAGCAGAAAGCGGCCAGGAGAAGGGAGTATTGGCGTGTCAAAAAGCGCGAGCAGAGAGCTAAGCTGACGGTGGAGGTGAAAGCCAAGATGAAAGAGAAAGATGCGCTCATGAGGAGGGTGAAACGCTACCAGAGCATCCTGCAGGACATGAGGAAGGCTCGAGCTGCGGGCTGCTACTCTCTGTCGCAGCCAATAGGAAGCAGCCATACTAGCGCCTCCGAGACGATTGGAGGGTTTATTAAAGAGGATGGCACAGTGACGATTCCACACATCACTCCTAAAACATCAGAGAAACCCAAGGAAGGGGAAAGTCTGAATGCTGCAAGAAATGTGGCGTTGGGGAGTCAGACGCAGGCCCACCCACCACCCCCTCCCCTCCGGCCTGCTCAGGTGAAGGTCTCCTGCCCTCCTCTCGGCCTGTCAGTCACCAAACCTCCCAGGCTTCTCTCCATCAGACCGAGGATGGACCTCCAAACCCCCCTGAAGAACCCCACCAGCTCGCACACCTTTGTCGTCCAACCGACCACTCAGATCACTCTCAGCCACCCACAAAACGTCCTGAACGCTTTCCCCACCGTGTCTCTGATGGGGGCAAAGCCAGCTAGCTGTGTCATGCAGATGGCGGTCACAAGCTCCAGACCCATAGCAGCACCTCCCAATCTGGGGCCAGAGCTGAGTGAGGAAGAGAGGATGGCAAAGAAGCGAGAGTACTGGAGGGTGAAGAAACGAGAGCAGCGGGCCGCCCGTGCCGCTATGCTAAAGCAGGGGCAGGGCCAAGGCAGGGCTAGCATAACGTTACAGAGGAGACGCAATCAAAGGCCCAAACCTGTGAGACGGATCGCAGTGACCAACACCAAATCAAACATCCAGCGTCCTGCCAATGCCAGCTCATCTACCCCGACCACAAAGAAAACAGCGATAAAGCAAGAAAACATCTCGGCAAGCGATCCAGTTCTAAAATCTGAGCAAACGGATTCTGTGGATGTCAAACCTCCGCCTTCATCCCTTCTGCCAACTCAGGAGGCTCAGCCAGAGTCTGACCCAGCCTTAAGTGCCGACAGCCAAGCTACAACTCTCCTAGCTGTGGCATCCATGAAGAAGCTTCTGGAAGAATCCCTCAGCAATGTGACCGAGTTGAAAAGTCAACAGACCGATGACCTTACCAAGCCGCATCCTTGTAAAACTGAACCGCAGACTTACATCACGGAAGACGGCTCTGAGGTGGAGATGAAGCCGCGTATACCTCTGCTGTCCCTGGGAGATGAGGAGGAAGAGGACCAGGAGAAGGGATCCACAGCTGGCGATCTTGCCCTCGATGACAAATGTTGGCAGGCGAACCCTGTAACCCCTCCGTCCTGCCAGGCAAACACCAGTCCACCAAACTCTGATGTGAAGCTTTCCCCCTCGTCCGGAGATCCTCCTCCTCTCAGCCCCTCCTGCTTAGAGACTCCCTCCCTCCAAATCCCCCCCCACGCTCTCCCTTCACGTGAGGCACCCCCTTACGCAACAACATGCACCCCAACAACCTCCTCCAGCGACCCACAGCCTCCCTTCCCTCGAAGGGCCCAGAGATTACGGGACAAGAAAGCTGGGCAGCACCACTGCTGCTCCCCCGGGCCCTCGGAACCCCCCAAGCTGCACCACCCTCCTCTACAACAACAACAACAACACACAAGTAAACAAGAGCACGGCAGTAAACAGTCACCTTTACCTGCACCCGAGCAGGGCTCAAGCCTCCAGAATAAGAGAGAGTACTGGAGGCTGATGAAGCGGCAGCAGAGGGCCAGGTCCAAGGCCAGCCCGAGAGAGGGCTTCAAGCAGGGGGACTACAGCAGAAGATTGGCCCTAAAGGCTGCACAGGTAGGCCTCCATAGATAGCTAAATGACTAGGTTTCCATAAGTGTATTTATGTCTTGTGATATGCCTCTGTTTGATTGGAGTTAGCATACAGAGCAACACATTGTTTAACAGCAGAGTGGTGTGCTGTGGCTGGTGTTTTGTAACACTGTGACCTTAATTAAACAGTACCATGAACCTGTTCCTGGAATTTAACGTTAGAGTAACATAGAGGGTAGGAAAACCCGTTTGAGAAACACAGGCACGCAGTATAGGTTGTTCCATAAGGATGCCTCTATCAATAAACCTGTGAAAATTACGCTTTTCATTTTGACTTTCTGAAAGTGATGTCTGTATTGTTTTCTTTCAGACTCCTAATACCCTCATTATCAAGAATTCAAAGCCAGTACAGAAAGTCCTTCAAGCTCCACTAACTCTCAGAGCCAATACCTCCCCCATCTTGCAGCCCATATCAGCCCCTGTTTCTGGAGCTCATGCCAGCCTCACCGCTGTCACCAACATCCCGACTCTCCTGGTAGTCAGCCCCACAGTGGCCAACGCTGGACAGCCACCTGATACACTGATGGTCAAACCTCCCATTGTGTCTAGTCCACCTCAACAGGTTCATGTCAAAATAGGCACCTTACAGGCATCTCCTAGTTTGAGCCCTGTGTCACTTCCTGTCGGCTCCGGTGTCGCCGTCTCCCCGTTGCGTGAGAGAAAAGAGGGCATGTTAATTTTAGTGGAGAACAAACAGGAAGTAGCTCCGGGTTCCAACCCTGATTCGCCGCACATTCGAAAATGGAGCCTGCAAGTGCAGGACGTCGCCAACCCCGATATCCCGACCCTCACCCCTCCCGCCAACCCTCTCACCAGCATCAAGCTGCTGCCCATTGAGCCACGGCCCTCTTTCAAACTCGCTGTCACATCCACACCCGGTCTAGTCAAGTCCCCCAGTGCTCTAAATCCCCCAAGTGGGAAAACGCACTCCTCCGCCACATCGTGGCTCCCCATCACCACCATGGGACCCCCCAAGCCGCTGCCAGGGGAGTCGGAGGAGGAGACGCTGAGGAGGAAGAGAGAGTACTGGAGGGTGAAGAAGAAGGAGCAGAGAGCCAGGAAGGCCATGAGGGACAGGGATCTATCCCAGAAGAGGGCCTCCTCTAACTGGAAACCCCTTCTCCCAGCTCAGGACCAGCTGGAGACGCAGGTTAGACCTCTGCTTCATGCTTCTCAGGCTGTCTGGCTGCATTTTTGCTGACGCCGGCCTCATCTCAGTATTAAATTGCTGTTGTTACAACTGCAGTTATTGTGAAATTGTGCTGTGGTTGGAGGAATTTGATGAAAGTGTTTCTATTTTCCTCCTTAAACCCAAGGAACAATATTCCAGCCAGTGGATCAATACTTCGGAAGATAGCGACTTCATTCTGAGGTGGGAACTCGTGTTTTTCTGTTATTTTACTTTATTTTTTTGTTATTTTTGTTTCATTGCCTTGTTATTGTTACTGATTTGCATCTTTTTTGTTACAGTACCTCCACTGAAACAGACATGGACTACTTTACTAACTTGGACCACACAGCACCCATAGAAGGTATCGATCCATCAGTAAAGTACACAGGCTCTACATTTAGTATATGTAGCAATAGCCTAGTAATGGTAGCTGTGGTACTAAAGATCTTTTCACCGGTAATGAATCGGTAGTGAATAATACATGCAACCAAACGGTTCACTTCAGATGAAGCAGACGTCCTCTTTCCCGACGCTGAAGACAACATGGACGACTGTGAGATCTCCGAGGGCGTGTGGAGGCACCGCTACCTCATGGATCACGATCCCCTCAACCAGCTGCTGGTGTGCATGGTGTGCGGAGACCTGCAGTACTCCCACAGCGTGGAGGGGGTCAGGGCCCACATCGAGGAGGCCCACCCCGAGACGCTGAGCCTGGGGATTCCGGAGCGCAAGCGCATCCTGGAGGGCTGGGACGAGCAGGTGTCCCGCAGGGAGCGCTTCTTCACCAGCCAGTTGCAGCAGCACGGAGCCCCGCTAGAAGGTGACATGGGTGGAGGAAGCACAGGCTTGAAGACTGTGGTCGTTATATTAATACTTTAGTTACTTAAGTTTGAATAAATCAACAGTATTGTTAACTATTCTGTCAGTGTACTATACTATTTAGTACTATTGTTACTGTAATATTATTGGTATTATGTTTCTCTGGTTTGTCTTGTTGAGTGCAAATGTCTTTGTCGTTTGTTTTGTATATGCCATGTTCTTGTAAAGATCCAGGTCCTTGGTATGATATGGTAAACGTATCCTGTTGCCTCATTGCATTGATGTGATGTGATTTCAGAAGACAGTCCAAATCTCTCTGCAGAGATGGAAGTGATGGCTGACCCAGACACCAACACCAAAGCCACCAAGAGGCTATGAGAGCAAAGGTGAGGCGAAGGCTTCTGTCATTTGAGGGCAACCATTTATCTAGTTGCTTGGATTTTCTCTTCTAACTTTATACTTACATAATTAAACCATTTATGCTGACAGAATCACCCCCCTTTGGAAGCCAGAATGCTCTAGACAGAATAGGATGCATAATAGTAATATGTTACTTACACGTCTAATCAGCTAATTATCTGCTTTGACAGCACAAATGACTAAAGGACAGTCTGACAGCAGTCACCAACCAAGGAGATGAGAAAGAAGAACAGAAAACATGAATGCTTTTGTTTTGTTATTTTCTTGTTCACCTCCAAGGGGTCAGCTTCAAACTGTTGGGAACGCAAAACCACAAAAGACAAGTTTTACCTCATTATCTTGAACACATAAACACATGCTCGCACACACACGGTAATCACACAAACGATATATTCTTGTGTACACCTCCTGTACTCCTTCAGGATCACACCTAAGGGCAAATAGCTGACCTGGAAATCTGCCTTCTGTGGTTAGCAGTTGCATCTTGTTATTGCTGGGTTTTGTCTTAGAAATGGACTGGTATACTACAACAGATCTTCGTTTGTTTCTTCCTTACTAAGTCATTAATACGGTTTCATTTTATTGAACATGTGTATTTAACATTTCTGACTAGATATATTTGACTTTGTACACTTTGTGGCTATGGAGAAGGACTACCGGACGGCTGCAAGGAAATTCTGGCAAACCGTTCGCCGACTCGGGGGGGAGAAGCAGTTCTTCACCAACACCGTGTACGGTGCGGGCGGGGAGCTGCTGACCTCAACTGGGGACGTTGTTGGACGGTAGAAGGAATACTTTGAGGATCTCCTCAATCCTGCCGTCACGTCTTCCGAGGAGGAAGCAGAGGCTGAGGACCCGGAGGTGGACTCGTCAATCACCCAGGCGGAGGTCACCGAGGTGGTCGGTGGGCTACTCGGTGGCAAAGCCCCGGGGGTAGATGAGATCCGCCCCGAGTATCTTAAGTCTCTGGATGTTGTGGGGCTGTCGTGGCTGACACGTCTCTTCAACATTGCGTGGCGCCTTGGGACGGTGCCGCTGGACTGGCAGACCGGGGTGGTGGTACCCCTTCATAAGAAGGGTTACCGGAGGGTGTGTTCCAACTACAATGGGATCACACTCCTCAGCCTCCCTGGTAAGGTCTATGCCAGGGTACTGGAGAGGAGAATCCGTCCGATTGTCGAACCTCGGATTCAGGAAGAGCAGTGTGGGTTTCGTCCTGGCCGCGGAACACTGGACCAGCTCTACACACTTCATCGGGTGCTTGAGGGTTCATGGGAGTTTGCCAACCGGTGTTTAGTGTGGTTTTGTTTTTGGACCTGGAGAAGGCGTTCGATCGTGTCCCTCGTGGTGTCCTATGGGGGGTTTGCCGGGAGTACGGGGTCCGGGGCCCTTTGCTCAGGGCTGTCCGGTCCCTGTATGACCGGGGCAGGAGCTGTGTTCGCATCGCCGGTAGTAAGTAGGACCTGTTCTCGGTGCATGATGGACTCCGCCAGGGCTGCCCTTTGTCATCGGTTCTGTTCATTGTTTTTCTGGACAGAATTTCTAGGCACAGCCAGGGGCCGGAGGTTGTCTGGTTCGGGGGGCACATGATTTAATCTCTGCTATTCGCAGATGAAGTTGTCCTGATGGCTCCATCAAACCGGGACCTACAAGCGTGCACTAGTGCGGTTTGCAGCCGAGTGTGTAGCTGCCGGGATGGGAATCACCACCTCGAAATCTGAGGCCATGGTTCTCGATCGGAAGAAGGTGGCTTGCTCCTCCGGGTGGGTGGGGAGCAAGCCACCTTCTTCAAGTGGAGGAGTTCAAGTATCTCAGGGTCTTGTTCACGAGTGAGGGAAGGACGGAACGTGAGATTGACAGGCGGATCGGTGCGGCGGCCGCAGTGATGCGCTCTCTGTACCGGTCCGTCGTGGTGAAGAAGGAGCTGAGCCGGAAGGCAAAGCTCTCAATTTACCGGTCTATCTACGTTCCTACTCTCACCTATGGTCATGAACTTTGGGTAATGACCGAAAGGACGAGATCGCGGATACAAGCGGTCGAAATGAGTTTTCTCCGCAGGGTGGCTGGGCGCTCCCTTAGAGATAAGGTGAGGAGCTCGGTCACACGGGAGGAGCTCGGAGTAGAGCCGCTGCTCCTCCACGTCGAGAGGAGCCAGCTGAGGTGGCTCGGGCATCTGTTTCGGATGCCTCCTGGACGCCTCCCTCGGGAGGTGTTCCGGGCATGTCCTACCGGGAGGCGGCCCCGGGAAGACCCAGGACACGCTGGAGGGACTATGTCTCTCGGCTGGCCTGGGAACGCCTCGGGATCCCCCCGGAGGAGCTGGAGGTGGTGTGTGTGGAGAAGGAAGTCTGGGCCTCCCTGCTCAGACTGCTGCCCCCGCGACCCGGCCCCGGATAAAGCGGAAGAAAATGGATGGATGGATGGACTTTGTACAAAGTTTTTACTGCAAGAATTGCTTGACAGGTCCAAGACCTTCATTTCAGCCTCTACCAATGGGGATCTTGCATGAGGGTATTTTATGTGAATAATAACTTTCTTTTTTGGCCAATAATGTGCCACACTGTACCCACAACACTGAATCTTCAACATACTTTGAAACCTTTTTGTATACTCTTAACTTTATACTGTAATGATTATTAAGGTGTAGGGTTACAGGAACCCTCATTGACACATTCTATTATTTTTGTAATTGTGATTTTATTGGAATGATTAGAAAACTGTACTGTATGTCTGCACTGTAAATATTACACCAAATATTAAGTTATGTTAAAAATGCCAATACCCTTTCAACTCATTATTTGATGGTTGAGACAATAAGCCTATTAAGCTATGATATTGTTCTTCTTACAGTTTTAATATTTCCCAGTTTTTTGTGCAAACAATCTCTTCAAATGTCTGTCTAAACAATCAGTCTGTGGAACTGTTTTACGGTTTTTGTAACGATTCAGTTTTTTCCTCTACCTTATTAAACAGTCCGATGTTACAGATCTGAATATTTTCTGTCAAAATGCCAGATCCAAAGGCTTGCTAGGATAGGAGTGAGCCTGTACAGGCAGAACCATAGAAGATCACAACACATTCTTAGTTTGTTTTTGAACCCGATGAAAAAAAAGATCCTGTCCGATTCAGCACAAAACACAACTTTGCCTGTAGGAGCTGAGAAATGCATTTGAAACAGATTGTATGTTATTTAAACCATATCATGTATAGCCATTGTTAACTGTAAATGATCTGACAAATGTGTTTTTCAGAATGTACTTCTTGAATCAATTCATTGGTCATCTGTTAAAATGGAATGTTCCTTTTGCCTTTTTTCGGTACTATTAAAACCTTTTTGTACCTGACAAGATGTTTCAATATTTGTAGACAGAGGAAATAAGGAGGATGATTGAGGGAAAGGTTTGGGAATATTTCCCCTGTGGAAATACATGAAGCTGCAGGTCAGATAAGGGAGTTTTCGTCTGTGGGTCCAAAGTTCTGAAGTATGAATTGATATCCATAGAATTGGCCTTTAGTACAAAGGACCTCTCCCTTGTAGAGCAAACATTTGGAAATGTCCTTAACGCTGCAAGTAACAAGTGTACCAATCGTACTGTATCATGCATTGCATTTGAATGATGCATCATAGTATAACTCTTGATGTCATACACTGATTCTCGTGTTGAGAGAAATTTATTGTTGACTTTACACAGTGCAAATTCTAAAATCCTCCCATAACTTAGAGCGATGTGTGAACGTGAAGAGCAGCAGGATAAATAGATGTCTACAGTATTTGCTCGAGTTTACACTTCTGTTTTTCTACAGGAAAGACAACGATTATAGCAACAGAACGTATAGCCCCCATTCTTATTTTCTATTTGCGGATCAGCATGATGATGGTACCAACGGTAAGTTTGCTAGTGGTGTGTTCTTCACGTGTCTAACATTGTATTTGCTGATACAAGTTCTCAAACTGGTCTTCATCATAGTCCTGATGCTCCCTGCTTCAGTCCTTGTCTGCGTCCAGGTTCTCCCTCCTCTTCCTCCTCCTCCTCCACCACCACAGTGTCCGACCCTGGTTTCTCTTCCCCAGGTTGAGCATCCATCTCGGGGTCAGCCTGGTAGGAGTGCCCTGGATCAGGGTCAACCACCCCCTGGAGCTCCCTGGGACCCGCGTCCAGGCGGAAGAGGGTGGGGATGCGGCCCAGGATGGGGTTAGTCTCCTGGAGGCCTGAGATCCACTGGTTGAGGGTGGCCTGGTCTCCCTGGCCCAACATGCACATGGCATACACCTGACCCTCCTCCACTGTGGGGAGAAGCAAGTACGACACTGATCCTCACAGTAAAGCACAACATTGACACCACGTTTTCTGAATGTACAGTATACACGGTATGTCTGTGTGTTAGTGTACATATTCACATAAATATACACTTTATAAACACACCTTTGTCCACATGGAAGCTGGTGTCGTCCCCCATGTCTCTGTCCAGGTCCAGGTCCAACTGAAGCGGGTAATAGAAACTCCTCTCTGGGTCGTACGGCTCTTCAACCTGTCAGGTGGAGAACACGGACACTGCTAGCAATGCTAACAAACTATAGCAGTAGCAAGATGTCTCATTTAGTGGACAATAAACCTATATGCATGGATTGTAATTCTGAGGAAACAGGGAAAAATTCAACCAATATATGTGTTCCTCATCCCATCTACTGACAGCTACACAGTGTTCCAGTGTTCACCCACCTGTTCCTCTGGGGGCAGGGGGTCAGCACTCAGCACATAGTAGTGGACACATGTGTTCCGGAGCCACAGGGGGAAGGGTCCCTCCACAAACACAGGCTTGCTGGGGTTGTGGTTCGCCAGCATCTCCCTCTGGTCTGGGCTCTGGATACCTGCCATGGGGAAGAGAAGCCGAGCGGAAAGGTAAACGGTTAGATCACACATCTCACCAGATGAGTGTCCTTCGAGGGAACGGAAATCAACAAAAAAGCCTCTGGGAGGTGGAGGTGATTGTGTCGCCTACCTACGACGTGGGGCAGTGTGATCTCCTCTCCCGTCTCGAAGATGTCTGTAGACGGCATCTACGTGGGAGACGGAAGAGGTCAGGCGGCCCAGCAAAACAACAACAACAAGCCTCAGGACCAGTGAATCGGTATGAGTGAAGAAAGACGCTGTTCTACAGCACTGGACGTCGTTACCTGGTAGACGGTGACCTGGGCATTCAGGTCGTTGCTGATGCGTTTCAGACTGAGGCGCGCCAAGTCGACAGGGTCTTCCGGGAGCTGGAGGGGGACGGGGAAGGGGTTGGCGTGCTTGAACTTGGGGAACCAATACATGAGACGCTGGAACTTCCTGATAGGGTGACTCTTCTCCCCAAAGATCTGGACCAACAAGACCTTAGTCTCCACGTTGGGCATGATGCCTGGTGACGCATTGCAGGAAGAATAACAGTAATTATCTACATAGAATCATAGTAGTTAGTTATGTAGGACGATAATAGTTAGGGATGAAAAGTAACAACAGCCATCGTCACTGTGTCATTTCTAAACACAAAGACATACCGTAGTTCTCCATCTGTTCTAGCACTTGTACTCCACACTCCTGTTGTCTGGGGTAATGGTTGAACATTCGCTGAATGAAGTTCCTAGGCACAAAAACCTCTTTAGGAAAGACTTCCAGCAGCTTGTTGTACACGGCGATGTCTCGCTCCACGCCAAACTCCGGCATCTTTTTCAGGGCAGCATATATGAACTCTACGTGACCCCTCCGTCGAATGTCCCTCTTTGTGAAGACGTCCACCACTCTGTTAAAGGTAGCTTTGGATTTGCCATCCTTGGACACTTTCTCAAACAGGTCGTCATGGGTTACCAGAGACCGGTTCTTCCGTTTCCCATCATCCTCCTCCTCTCCGTGGTCTGTTGTGATAGGCTGGTTCTTTGCACATGCCGGGCTGCCATGAAAATGCCTCTGTGTCTGGTAGAGACAGGAAAATACATACTCTGGTACATATCTGATTTAATGCTGAAACTATTTTCATGTCAGTCAACTTGAGTATAATTAAATCAATGAGGCGAGTGTTTAACAGAGGTAAACATGATTTTCTTACCTGACCATTTGTCTTGAATGGGATTAGTTCTGCTTTTATTGCGGATGTCTGGATCAAGACAGCCTGCTGGAAAGAGGCTCTAGCAGAGGGGGCTAAGAATCCTAAACTATGCAGCCGCAGTAGACAGCGAACGCAGTTCATTACGAATGCGTAGTGTTGATCCTGCATGGCAGAAACGGAGAGGACGTGAATTAATCCCATTGTACGTACTGTTAATGTGCTCAGCTGAGAAGCTTTGTTATCAATACATGCATTGTGCTGTTTCAGATCTATTAGCTAGCAGGCTACTTATTTTCTTTTCATTAGGCATATGGATTCATTGTCATTTCTAATTCACTCGTTTATGAGTATAATTCGATAACATGTCAGTGACAACCAAGTCCATGACATAACAACCATTACTCTCTGATAGCTTACCTTATCTTAAAAGCAATATGTGGGCTCGTGTGCATGATGTAACAGATTTACGCATAAGGGATATTCGACTGCCAACACTTCCAATACTTGCCTTACAGTAAGAATATGAGACTATGAAACCAGTCTCCTTCAAAACTCATGGGTACGTCCATATTGGAAACGGTTGCATTTCCTGGTTCGGAAAGTTCTTTCGTCCCCCTAGCTTAATAGGAACAAGAACCACATACTTGAGTTCCGGCTTCATCAAAAAAATTGTGCCGTTCAGAACCATACCAGAAGGTGGCGGGAAATTACTGTCAGAAATATTAGTTTACCGTGTTGACAGGGGGTGTAACCACCGAAAAAGATTATAAGTTTCAGTTGGCAAAACATTGTATCACAGATGCTTAGCGAGACATACTCATAAGCCAATATTTCCTAAAGATGACTTGTGTGCCTTTTTCAGAATCTTCAGAAATATTTTTTTAACATTTTACAGACGTGCACTTGCCTCCTCGTTGCCTTATTTCCTGGATTCTTACAGTGTTGTAATGCTTTTTTGAAACCTCAGTGACAACTGCACGTTGCCATGCAATCCCCTCTTTTCTAAAGAAACTGCTTCAACACGAGCTGCTCTTGGCTAACTGTCATGCTCAAGGGTACAGGATCCGTCAGAATGGAAAACAAAGCAGAAAACAAATTTCACTCTTAAAAAAAAAACAAAAAAACAGAACACAACTTCTCAACATAGGACCATGGATGGTTCTACAAACAGTCTGGGTAAGTTGAGCTTTGAGATGCAGTTCTGTACGGGCAGTTTTTAATGAGAAGTTCATCTACAGAGCAAATAATTATGTAGGCGTGTTCCGTTTTTAAATTATAGATTTGACATGTGTTTGACTTGTAATTTGAAAACCGTTTAGAAAGTTTTTTTTTTTTACAGTAGTGGTGAACGTGCATCGTGTTATCCGTCAGGTATTAGATTAATTTGTTTTTCAAACAAAATAATACAACGCAGGATATCCTAATTCTCCAATTGACAAATGGGTAAGAATGCAACTTGACACCAAAACTCTTTTAGATTGTGGGTCAGGTGAAATTAGAACGTCGTGAGAAGAGAACCCTATATAAAAGGCTGCGCTGTCTCTTGTATGTTGTAACAATACTTATCAAGTTCACAATCATATCTTGTGATTGATATGAGGACACAAAACACGTTTTGTTTACACAGCTGAACATCAACTGAACTACTTCAAAGAATCTAAATATGGATGCATTAAAATTGATTAGGTTGGTTAATCACATGGTAAAATGTAAATTACTATTTGTCTGTTGATATATCCTAATTAAAGGCATAGTTTACACCCTTTTGCCTGTCAGAGAGTCCTGTAATAAGAATGCATTTCTAGGGCTGTCAGAGCTCAACTGCTGCAGTTGGACCACCATGAAGTACAAGTTGAACATTGTCAAATTATGTGTTTCTTTAAACCGTATTAATATGTTGAAATATAGCTTTTTAAATTGGTACACGTTTAAAAATATAATTTTACTCTGCATTCAATCCGTATATTAGGATTGTTTTGAAGATCGATAGATTTCTTCACATTATCAGGTAGCACGTAAATCACTGTGGCTGTTACATTTAAACTATGCCCCCTCCATTTTGCACAGCGAACCGATTACCAATGCTGCTTCAATGAAAACTTTAATGGGGTCTATAATGCTGTAGCACAATGGTGCATTTGTTACACTGCCGCAGGGCCAAGTTGTCCTGTCTCATGTGCTGATGTTGTGTTTAGCGTCTTGTTAAACGCCAGGGAGCAGGGGAACTGTAAATACCTCGCAGAGAGGAGCAGTAGCATCTGCAGACAAGACCCTCTCTGAACTAACTTGGTCCGCGTTCTTCTTTAGTGATGTATGTTTTGCGTGATGTCGTCATTTTTTGTAGAGTATTATTCAGAATCTGAAATAATGCCCCTTTCCTTCAATATGACTTGATTTGGTGGACTCTGGGTCAAAGTGCTATGTGGTAACCCTGGTAACTTTGGACATGGTGAGGACTCAGGGTGGTGTGCTTTCGGTGCCGTCTCATTCTTAAAAGAGCTGCATTATACGAAGTGGCCCGCATATTCTTATGTACAGATTGGAGTTTGGTTCAATTCAACCCCTGCTAAACCTAAGAAAAGGTTCCAGTTCCTACGAACTGCCTCTAGACCAGGCAACCCAACTGAATGTTATCCTTATTGTTTGGACACCGCACAGCAGTCAGTCAGAAAGGTGCTCATAATTGCAACATTTCAATAGATCCTTCATTCTCCTGTCTCTCTTTCTCTTTCTCTTTCTATCTTTCTTTTTCTCTTTCTTTCTCTCTCCCCCCCACCCTCTCCTCTCTCAAATCACCAGCATCCATCTCCTTCAACAGCTCCTTGTCACTAATATGCTTTCCTGTCACCGCAGTGTTGTCTGAGAGGACATCTGTTATCACATAGTTTGTTACATTTGGACGGATGTGTTTAGTGCGTGTATTTTAGCAAGTAATTGAACTTTTGTGCCTAGCTTGATGTAAAAATGGTGCCGGTCTGTTATTCTGATCGTGTTCTGCTGAGAACAATTGGCGTGGTATTTCAATCCCTTTGTGGAACTTGTCAAATGTATTAAACAGCACAGACTGCAGGGGGGATATGAATTATTACAAGGTCATCTTTTCCTCCTTCCGTTGCTTGACGCTGTGCAGCAAGAAGACACAGAGATTGATGTCAGAACAAGTAGTCCCATAGCTCATGGCTTTCATATGCTTATCCGGAGCAAGCGTGGTCTTGCCTAACTCTCCTCTGATCTTGTCAGACAAAACCATCATCTCCACAGCACAGCAGTGACCTCCTCAGAACCGCCTCCCAATCTCCCAGATGTTGGATAAGGTTATTCAGAAGTGGTTGTCCCTTAGGTTGCGTGTTTATCCCACCTACCGTGTCTGTCAACGTACTACCTTTGTCTGTTCAGCGTGAGATGTAAAAAAAAACGTTGATGGCGTTTCAACAGAAGTGCTTGAACCGGTTCATGAGTCTTCAATGACGACTTCCTAGAAGTGGAGCCTGTCATCAGGGTGACTGTGACTCTAATGGCAACTGAACATGAACTTAAATCTGTCAAATTGACTGCGGAGATTAAGCTCTGTGAAATTCAATACGCCTTCACAAAGCAGTCAGACAATAGCAGTATGCATGGTGCTGTGGTGTGGGGGAGGGAGAACCTGTTTCTCTCCTGTCTGTTTTAGGATGACACCAGCGTCCTAACCGCGACAGAGGCGTACGCGACACTGCAGGATGTGATGTCGTTGCTTGTGATCGTGCTGGAACAGGGAACCGACGATGACAGATGAGCAATGGCTTCTGTGGGGGTTGATGTTCTTTAGACAAGAGAGGGTCTGTCAGAGGAGGGGGCGGACTCTGGATAGGGTGGCTCTATGGCAGCTGTTGGTGCTGACTGTTCAAGTCTGTTTTTGGAAATAACCACAACTTCTCTATTTGAGATACTATCATGTTTAAATCATGAGACCCACAGTATCTGCATTAGTGTTAAATGATTATACTGTAAAATACCATCTATCGAAAGACCAAAGATCTTTTGCGCTCAATACTATCAGTCCGGTTTCGGCCTTGATAAAGCAATGAGATTATGAACTGAGGCCACTCAGAAGGATGCTAGGTTCAATGTGATCGTAGTCATGCAAAACGAATAGATTGAAATGTCCTCCGAACTAGACAGGAACGGTAGCTTGTGCATTTGCCAGCTGGACAAACAAGCTGCGTGGTCTGTACAAGTGTCTCCCGGCTGTGGCCTGATCGTGCAACCACCCGCAGGACCTCAGATGACCCTGCCACACAGTTAGACTGAATGCCTGCTCTCTCCCTGGCAGGATCAGTGCCCAGTTAGATTGTTATATCGTTTCCAACCTCACCGGTGCGACTGCTAATCTTTCGACCGATCTTGTTCGATAAGATGTTATCCGGGTGGGATTTGCCTCGGAGATAGGGCTTCCAATGTTGTTAAACGTTCATTCAACTTCCTTGTTTGAAACGATCAATTTCTCTCGACGAGGTTTGAGTTCTCAGAAGAAGTTTCGCAGACATGCGGTAGAAACGTTGTGTAGTCATTTACAACGGTGAGTTTGTCACTTAATATGTCTTTGCACGCAGCAGGGAGTGTGGACTGATTCAGATTTAATCATGTGAAAGAGAAAGACACGAGGAAAGGGGGGGGGGGGTTGTTGGCATGGCCTCCTATCCCAGCTGCTGCGAATGTTGTGAATCTTTGCTCTCTTCGTCTGTTTCCTCCACTGCCAAACGACTCTGACGCAGCTTTGAACCCTGGCTTCTCAACGTGAAGGGTTACGTTCGAAGAAACAAAGGCCATGTCGTACTGGAACTGTGGGTGTGTGTGAGAGAGACACACACTCACGGACAGTCTGCGTGCGTACGTGCATGCACACGTTTGTTCTGTGATGCGTGTTATGACTGTGTGTTGTGTGCTTGTTTTCCCACCTTCATGACAACACGAGCAAATTATTTTAAGTGCCTTCTTATTGGCCTAAGGAGAGGAAACATGTTCCCTCGTTTCTTTGGACTTCCTGGACATCCTTCCTGCATCTGTAGCTTCACATGTGGACATACACAAGCCTCCAGAACTGGCACACAACACAAGGCCCTAATTATTTCCTCATGTGTTCAGGACTGCAAGTTGGCTTAGTCTAAATATCCTAGGATTCTGTAGATGTGGCAGTAGAGCAACCTTGATCTTCCTGAAATTATATTGCTAGCATTCTTTTTGCGGATACGACGAGCCTAGAAGTAGCATGTTTTTAAAAATCTGGCTACATTTCTCACCCAATTGTTTATGTTCAGGTCATTGGAACCACAATGGACCTACCACACCCGCTTGTACCATGAAATATGCCAGATTCCTTTTGCCATTTAATGTCTCCCACTACTTAGCCTGCTGGTTTTATAGATACAAACATTGAAATTGAGGTCTTTATTCCATGTTTTATAAGCGGTAGCAGTTTTAATGGCAGCATTAGCTACCGTTGAAATGGGAGAGATACTGACAACACCATGCTAAAACTCTCCATGACCGTGTTGCTTTGTGGCCAGTTTGATTGGGTCAGAGTTGACACATGTTGCTCATACCTTTTCTCTTTATTAGATCTGTAACAGATTTGTAGTCAGTTTGTTACTTATTTCCATTTACTTTGAGAACGTAGCTTGCCATCCTTGATTCCTACACATACAGCTGAACACAGACTGAAATGAACTGGGTTTTTTGCCTTATACATATGCTGTCATTCAATGTTGGTTCACTGCAGGTTGAGTCATTTGTGTACAAAGCTAAATCCCTTTTCCTGGTGAAATGCAGGAACTGGAGGAGTGTCATAGCCAAAGGAGCTTGCTCATGTGCTGCAGAGCTGTGCACGTGTCTGTGCTGCAGAGCTCCGCACGTGTCTGTGCTACAGAAGTGTGTTTGTGTCTGTGCTGCTAAGTTGTGCATGTGTCTGTGCTACAGAGGTGTGCACATGTCTGTGCTGCAGAAGTGCAACGTGTTTGTGTTGCAGAGCTGTGTCTGTGCTGCAGAGTTGTGCATTGGTCTGTGCTGCAGAGGTGTGCTTGTGTCTGTGCTGCAGAGGTGTGCTTGTGTCTGTGCTGCAGAGGTGTGCATGCGTCTGTGTGTGTGTAGAAGGGAATACTGTACCCCAACTGCCCAAGCAAGGAAGCAAGTCGTCCCTAATACACCCTGAGTGTGTGTGTGCGTGTCTGTGTATTTGTGTATGTGAGCTACTTACACTTTGGGTTAGTGTGTCTGTGCATACACGTGTGCTTGTGCGAGAAAGGCAGAGAAAAAGGAAGGAAATTAGTTTACGATGTGTCTAAATCAGGCACTGGTTTAAACAAATTTTCCGGCGCTCCAGAGCATCATCCCATTGTCCACGCTTCATCTCTAGCCCACCCAGTTTACATTTCTCTATAATTCAGATTTCAACCACAGGGTTTGAACCGCATGCTTCATGCAAAGTTTATCCAGTCAGCAGAGTTTGGATGAAAAGCTGGGATGCCAACTGAAGATTTCACTGTAAACCCAGTGGATCAGAAATGCATTGCCTTTCAACACAGCTGAGTTTCATCCATCACATGCCATCTCATTTAGTAAACAGCAGTCCTCCACATCCCCTCTGCCTCAGGCCTGTTATCTCTATAGCATATTTGCACTGTCTGACAGGCTGCTAGAGTGTAGCATGAAAACTAAAAAATTCCTCTGCCAAAAGCTACAGTCAGGGTATCATGTTGGTGATAAGAGATATCTCTGCTGTCTTCATGTGTCTTCCCCCTCCAGGTCAGGCTACTTCAGTTGAAACACGGCTCATAGTTCAGCTACGCAAGGCTACGTGTGTGGGAACTGATGACCCAAAATGGCGTACCGGATTGTACCTTAGCCATCCATCCAGCTAGACTCCTGTAGCTTACATCACGTTTTAATATTGACTGAGTGACCTGACAAACGATTTCAAGTTCAGCCAGATTCTGTGTTTTTGCTTTCTTGTCCCTTGATAAAGTATGTCATGCACATAGCTTTCAGTATTATCCCATAGGTGTTGTTGCGTGTCTGTTTAAGTGTGTGTGAATGTGTGCGAGAGAGAGAGTTGTCCAGTGAGTAGCTTTGCAGACATCAGACTTAGACAGGCCTGAAAGACCCCATTGTGGATGGAGTCATGGTTCTGGTCCAAAGGGGGTGTGTGTGTGTGTGTTTCTGTCTGCATGCGCACACAAGAGAGTGTGTGTGTGTGTGTAGGGGTATTAGACAAAGCTTCATATTTGCAGCACTGGAAGCTCTTTCCTTGAAAACAGAACAGGGAAACAGTGAATCGCCTTGAAGCGGTTAGGGAAATGTTAATGTGTTAAAGGCAAGTCGTTAAACTCAACTGACTTGCTTCTTGCTGTTTTGCACGTTTTTCTTGCCCACCGTTCTTGCTCAATCATTTCAAGTATTGTTTTGCTAGTGAGCAGGCCAGGCACAAAAGAGCTTGAAGAATGCCTCTCCCACACACCAGAAGGCCGTTAAGAAGTAGTGTGCTTCTCCCCACCCCTTCCTCTTCCCTGATCCTCCCCACTTCTCCCTCCTCCTCCTCCTTCCCCTCTCCTCCCCATTCTGACAGGGTGACAAGCGTGCTCAAAGACTCTGTAAGGATCAGAGTAATGCGGTCTGATAATCTGACTGGTGCCTCTCACACAGCCATCCTCAGAAAGAGAGAAGCTCACAGCCACAAGTGTGGGATCATAAAGTAACACTCAAAAAAAAGAATAATATCGCGAATGTAGCACAATACTGAAGGGGCCAATGCAGGACAGGAAAAGGGAGGGGATGACATCAGACAAGGAGACACTCCAAGGCATGAAACAAGGACGAGAGATGAGAAGTCAGATAAGGGGAAAACAACTAGGACTGAATCACGTGGAGGAGTCGTGGAAACAGGAAGTAGGGGGGAACATGGCTAGGTAGAGAAAGTGACAGCGTTAAGCTGCTACATGTAGCTTCCCCTTCTCACTAAGCATGTTACACCTGGTAGTTTGCATTGCGTCATTCTGTTCTCCCTGTGCCAGATATGAAAGGTGAGACTGCCTCCGGCCAGTCAGCCCAGAGCTGTTCAGGCTTGTTTTCATGTTTTATAGTGACTCATAGTTGTAGCTGTACTTTACAATGCGTTCCTTTAGTCCGAAGACGTACCCTTTCTGTAGAATCGAATAATAGCATTGCTGTAGGCACAGGGCCAGTTAAAAGTTTCGTCATGTCTTTGGCCTGTCTTCTGTATTTGGATGAGCTGTTGTTTTTTTTCTCTGTTTTGACTTGATGTCATCTGTAGATTTGCGCTGATTTTTGATGAGAAGAGTTTACAGTCGCTTGGGTCCAGAATGACTTTTTATTTTTTTCTACTGAGGATATGCTGGATTGTTACCATAGTACCTCGTGCCCAGGACTTAGAGGGGAAGTCTTCTATGAAGTTATATAGGCTGCATGGGAATTCACCAAGCCAGCCACAGTCTCTCTATAAGACTGCGTGGCCAACTAAAGCAGAAAGTGTTAGCCTTGAAGGTTGCTCACTGTCTGGTGGTAGGTGGATTGTAACTCCCCCACGCACACTGAGGACAGCGAGGGTAAGGTTATCAGCCAGACTCGTTCCTGCGGTTGATACGAGAACCTGGACACAGGACTCCTCGCTCCATGGAAACATCTGTATGACTCGGTGCTAAGTTAGCTGTTCTGAAATCCAGCAGCTAAACACCATGTGATAATAAACATTCCAGTCTTCCCCTTTTGCGAGGCCGAATGAACAGAAAAGGTGGGAGAAAAGCAGGAACACATGTTCCAAAATCCTCTCCGCTAATGGCCATCCTGATATCTCCCGCCGGCTTTTTGTGGTGGAAAAACAAGCCAGCTTCCGTCGGTGCAACACATGAAACGCCAGTAATGTTCAGTAAATAAACAAGACTCGGGACCTCTCCTCTTGTTTTTTTTGAAGTTGGAGTCAGTGATGGATGCTAGCATTAAGATTGGGTTTACAATCAGTAGGTTGCCAGAGGCCCTTCTCTCTATATACAGAGTTCTCTCTCTTTCACTACATTCTTGTGGCATGTAGGGATCCCATTACCTTGGTATTTAGGGATTTTAAAGTGGCCTTTCTTGAATAGAAGACTGTTTTGGTCAACAGCAAACAAACATCCACTTCTGGAAAGGTTGTTCTTACCCTTACTGCTTATGAGTCTTGCCCAATGTCGTATTGGCATCTAGTCCGACTCCCTCCCTAACTCCTGATTGGTCGTCCCGGTGTGTTCAGATGATGTGTCGGCTGACAGCAGCGCCGAGTTCCCCGACCGGGTGTCCATGATGGAGGGCCGCCTGCAGGCGCAGGAAGATGAGATCACACTGCTCAAGTCGTCACTGGCTGATGCGCTACGTAGGCTTCGTGTCCATGACCAGATGATCCCCCTGCTGCAACAGCAGCTGATCGCAGGTGGGGCTCCTGGACTGCATCCTTCAAGGTTTCTGCACTGACTTAGCATAGAGCGACACAGGGTGGAATAATGTTTGCGTGTCTGTGTGACTCCAGTGAACCCAGCTGCGGCCCGCGTCCTAAACCAGGTTTGTTCTGAAGGATGCTCCCGTGGTCGTAAACAGTCGTCCAGCTCAGCCCCAGATGAACCTCGACACCTAAACACCAGGTACAAGGCTGCTCGTCTATGTCAATAAAGCATTGTTTATTCAAGATGAGGTCCTAAGGAAATGTAGTTTTTCGTTCATATCAGGAAATTGTTGTTTTTATTTTAATAATGTATTGTTTTGATTGACTTTCTCCCCTCACTTCCTTATCTATCAACACCTGCACATGTTTCTTTAGCCAAGTGACTAACAGTCATGGTGAGAATGGCCACATTGGTGATTCCGAATCCCCAGTCCCAAGACCCAGACCCCCTACTGTGGATAGGTCTACCCAGACAGACCCTCCTGTTCTGGGGCAGGACCCAGGGCAGGACAGGGTGCCACTGGCTGTCACCAGAGCCACCCAGAGTCTCTCTCTGGAGGATGCTCTCCCTGGGGGGGGGTCAGTGGTGGAGGGGGCCCGGGCCAAGCTTCACCGAATCCAGGGTTTGGAAGAGGAGGATGAGGAAGGAGAGGAGGAAGCTGGAAGAGAGCGAGAGAAGGACCCGAGCTGGGCATCTTCCATGGTGGAGGAGCCTATCAATCCAGCCACCATCAGGGGCCTTCAGCGAGAAGATCTCCAGGAGGCCAACGGACCAGAGGAGCAGGGCTCAGCCCCCCAGACGCCCTCCTCGGGCTCCCCGGCTCCCCCGAAGGACCAGAGCCCCATCCCCAGAGCTGGACCCTTGTCCACCATCCTGGAGGGGGAGAAGAAACCTCTGTGCGTTCTCCCTCCCTCCCTCCCTCTCTCCGTCTGTCTCCTGATCCTCACCCTGTCTCCATCCTGATTGCATGACTCTTGGGGGAAATAAGCACGCTGTCGTTTCTGGTACTCTTGTACAAACTGCAAAATCATGCTCTCATTGCGCTCTTGCGTCTTTCCAGGGGGGGGGAGGTTGCCAGGTTTATAATTATGTTGTGTTACGGAAACCTACTTGGGGGGTGGTGGGTTTGGATCTTGGATTTTTCCACGGACCTAACAGGGGCTAAATACGTGGGGTCTGGAACATAGAGGCCAGTGTCACATAATGCTGAACAACACTTGAGTGACACATTCAAGAGAGAAAGAGAGAGAGAGAGAGAGAGAGAGAGAGAGAGATTGAGAAAGACAGAGAGAGAGAGGATCAGACTGGAAAGTATGATGCCTGTTGCGTTGAGGAGCTCCTCTGGGTATTTCAGCGGTGCTGAACGCAGGGATAATCGGGAAGGGGGCGCGGGCTGTAACTTGCCATGTCAACTTTTTTTTGTCGTGCCATTTACATGTACAATAGTTTCCAACTGGCCGAGCAAGCCTACACAAAGGGAATATCCAGCAAAAAGATCTTTGGTGCCAGGTCACAAGTTTAATGTTCGTCTTCAGACATGATATTACTAGCTCTGCTGAGTCTGTTTGTTGTCAGGGATTCCACAGCTGGGTTTGACAGAGGCAAAGGTTAAGTCACTAACAAAGTAACAGTCTGTGTTAACTCATGGATCAAATACTCTGATGTAACCTATTTATCAGACTACATCAGTGGTTTGCTTTAGCCAGATCAGACCCTCAGGGTCTGAACCGAAGACCCTCAGGGTCTGAACCGAAGACCTTCAGGGTCTGAACCGAAGACCCTCAGGGTCTGAACCGAAGACCCTCAGGGTCTGAACCGAAGACCCTCAGGGTCTGAACCAAAGACCCTCAGGGTCTGAACCAAAGACCCTCAGGGTCTGAACCAAAGACCTTCAGGGTCTGAACCGAAGACCCTCAGGGTCTGAACCGAAGACCCTCAGGGTCTGCGTTGATGGAGGGTTGGGGTTTCTGCTGGTCTTTGCCTTCCTGAGAAGCCAAACGGACAGCTCTGCTCTTGTTTGTGTCTTCCTAACAGTCTCTCTTTGATAGAAACCACTTGAGCTGAGGCTCGTGGGTGTGAACGGGTGAAGCCGAAATTAAATCACAGATTGAATTACGCATCAAACTCTAAATACAAATATCACCTGACCCGCAAACTCTGGTCCAATCACATAGCTTGGCTTGTACTGTGGTTGTCTAGTAGGAAGAGATAAACAGTGCAAGCACACAGAGTGGTTTCTCAGGCTGGGCTTTGCTGCGTGAAATGTAAAATCATTCATCTTATTCTTTCAACAAAATGATTTCAATATTTCTCTCGTGTATGTGTGTTCTTTCTTGTTGTATTTTGTGAGATAGCGTTTGTTGATTTATAGCATCTGCTTCAGTTCATGAGGAATTTGACTCTATCATGCCACTCCATGGAAAGCCGTGGTACTAACTGCAAAAACCATAGAAACGACATTCATAACTGGAATTCCCCTCTTGAAGATGAACTCTAACCCTCCCTGTTATCTTTTGGTTCTCATTGTAGCAAAGTAGGGGGGGGGGGTTAGGTTGAACTTTCTAGGTCAGCCTCCCTTTAGAAGCCAGACATGAGCATCCTGGTAAGGAAGTCACCTTAGATCAGAGCTGGCTCAGAGTTACTCATCAAATTCAGGAAACTGGGTGGGCGTTGCAGGAAGGACTTGTTCTGGAACAGTAACGATCCGTAGACAAATGTTTGTAACCAATCAGCGTCTGTGTGCGTGCCGGTTTGTGCATCTGGAATGTCTCTTTCTTCTTCTACGCATGCGTTTGTATGTCCCAGGGTTGCATGCGGTGGTGTGTGTGTGCCATTTTTCTTTCTTTTTTTGCATGCATGTGAATGTAACCGATCTGCAGACAGATGTTCAAGCCAGTGTTCCTCGTGCAGGGTCCGGAGGAACAGTGAAAAACTGGCCAAGGAGACCCAGGAGAAGACCAAAAAACGGCTTGACAAGAAGGCCGCGTCCTCGTCCAACCTCCTCGCCCGCTCCCCCAGTCTGGAGAGGTGAGACGGGCCTTCCCCTGCCAGATATCACTCACTGCCACTTTCCATTGGAAACTTAAATCTGAGAAAACATCACATACTTCGCTAAACACTCACTCGTTGGAACAGAAGGGCCCTTTATCTGCACATAATAAAATTCCATTCCCGTGAAAAGTCTTGGGATCTCTGTGATGTCCCTCTGCCTGCATAACAGATCTGCTGGTGTTCTTTTCACAGCCGGGCCAAAGACCCCGTCTCCACTGCAGGTAGTGAAGCGCTCTCTCTCCCTCTTTCTAACTCTCTCCCTCTTCCTCTCTCTCTCTCTGACTATTTCGTCCCCTATATCCTCTCCTCTCTCCCTCTCTCCCTGCAAATCTCTCCTTCTCCCCTTTCCTATCTCTATTCCTCCCCCTTTCTCCCATTCTCTCCATCTCTCTTCCCCCTCCCTCTCCTCCCCCTTTTCCTCTCTCCCTCCCCATCCAACAAGAAGGCCGATGCCCATTCCAGCAAAGCTTGTATGACTTCAAAGCCACATGCAGGAACCGTTACAAACTCTCGGACTACTGGATCGCATACAGAACTCATACGACAGTACGCAGCGTAAAACCTTCCCTTGCGGTTTACTGCTGCTTTTACAGCCACTGGCTTTTTGTGTGCGGTTAGTTTTTATGGGAGTCCCTCTCCAAGCTCAGTGCTGATGGAGGACGCCCTCTCTATGATTGTCTGTATTCTTTAGACCAGTCCTCCTTAATGGGGATTCAATTGGCGTAAAATCAGTTTGGTTCGCCTATCAGAGCAGCTTAATGGTCTTGAAATGTGAACAATGAGCTTGAGGGTTGACCAGATGCTCTGTAGACAAGGACACTCATGACGAAGTAGCTACAAATGCTACACGTGCGCTACCGTCCTGTTGTAAGGTCGAGCAATAGCACCGTTTCGAGCAGAAGGACACCAGAAGCGTCGCGCGGTTATTCAAACCCTCTGCGTTATTTCGATCCTCGGGGACATTCTGAGGGATCTCCAGGAAGGTTTTTTTTTTTTCCTGTCATTTTTATCCGAGTGCAGCTGTCCTGGTTGGACTCACACAGGCGGTTCTGTTAGCGTGAAGGTCTCCCTAAGCTCGGCTCCTCCCTCGGTGGAAACACACATCCATTGTGGTTAGCCACTCCAACTCCCCTAACTGGATGATGGATGCAGAGTCTTCCTTGAAAGGACGGCTTAACTTCTCTCTATCTCACTCCTGCTCTTTTCATTTGATGCCAGTTTCAATCGCTCTTTCTCTCTCACTCATTCATGTCTCTCATTCACACTCTGCCTTTCTCTGGGCCAAACCAAGTTGAGCAAGAGTTAGCTCATAGTTTTTCATCCCTGTCCATCTCGAAGGCTCTGTTAAGATTGAACGAGACCTTTACTGTAAGATGACTTTCAGTTAGTTAGTTTTTTTTTATAGCCATCCATTACTTCTCCCTTTAGAACGCTATTGTAAACTGCTTTGCTGTAGGCAGATAATGTGAGCTACACTGAACTATACTGAGTATGAACTACTCAGTAAATTGAGACGTAGACCCAGTCTTTTACGATGCTTTCGCTGCGGTGCCGACTTCTAATGACACCTCGACGCACCCCAGGTTTGCACACCAGCGGATAGTTGCTCTCACACACGCATACACACACATGTACGTGATACTGCAGTGTTCTAGAGGACGGGTCTAAGCTGGATCGCCACCCAGAGCTGCGCTCATAGATCTGACCCCGAGCGCTCCGAATGGATCCCCGGAGATCCATTATGTCAGTCTTGGATCCGCTACAACGGAATCAGCTGTGATTTAGAGCTCGTAGGATCCTGGTGTTTATTTGTTCTTGTCTCTCCTGCTGCTCGGCTCTTTTTCTTCTCTCTCTGTTTTTTTTGGAGGGGTTGGTCTTTCTCTGTCACATCTCTGTTTTTGTTTACCTCTCTCAGGTTCGCCAGGATCCAGAAGAGGAACCTATAGCCAAGGTATAAAATATGTCATTCCTTCTGTAGGTTTAAATGAAGTAAAGTGCGATGCTTATTACACATATTGTATATTACATCTATGACTCAGAAAAGGGATATGAATCCATGATTCAGTTTTGTTTCATCTCCGATTCTTATTGCCGACAGGCCAATCGATCAAGATGTTCATCCGAGGTCGACCAATCACCATGTACATCCCCTCCAACATACAGAACTACGAAGATCTGAAAATGGAACCTCCCGCTGAGAAACTGGAACTAGACTGGGTGTATCCTTCCCCGCCCAAGAGCCACAAACATTGGTGCTGTGATTCAGCGACAGAGAGGCCTTTTTATTTTAAATGATTGATTAGACCGTTTGAGTTGAGTTGACAGTGCTTAAGGGATCAGTGCCATGAAAGCAAGCCGGATTCCAAAGTTTCTGTGTCCTCGAATAACCGACATCTTCAGTGCAGGCATATTACAACTTGTGCTCGGCCTCCATAAATCACCTATTAGAGGAAGTAGCTGTGGGTGAAATTGCTTGTTGCCTAATGACTGACTTAGACCGATATACCAATGAGATGCATGAAGGATGATGTCACCTTGACAAGGCGGGGTCCTAGCTACGGCTACCGAGGCAGAGACTGCAGGGCCAACCTGTACTTGCTGCCGTCGGGGGAGGCGGTGTACTTCATCGCCTGCGTGGTGGTGCTGTACCACATCAACACCCGCACCCAGCGCCACTACCGCAAGCACACCGACTGTGTCCGATGGTGAGAGCCTGCAGCAGAGACGGCCCACGGCCGAGCATTCGTCCGCCCACACGTCCTGGGTACGAACGTCTGTGTTGTGGTCAAGGGCAGGTGTGAGGCTAACAAGGGTGCTGTTGTGATGTGTTTCTGCAGTCTGACCATCCATCCAGACAAGGTGCGCGTGGCGTCAGGACAGACTGCTGGAGTGGATAAAGATGGGAAGGTGAGGGGCTAGGAGGGGCGTCAGTTGGGGGACATCGACTCATCATGTTGATCCTAGGTCATTATGATACGTACTTCACGTTAAAGGTGTGTGTGTGTGTGTGTGTGTGTGTGTGTGTGTGTGCGCAACAGCCTCTGCAGCCTTTCGTCCATATCTGGGACTCGTCCACACTGGTAACCCTCCAGCAGATTGGTCTGGGCACCTTCGAGAGAGGCGTGGGCTCTGTGGCCTTCTCCACTGCTGTGAGTCCCAGCCTGCTGGCTAGCTCTCCCCGTCTAGCATAGCCTATCTACACACACAACACTCTTGTGACTTGAGTATGTTAACAGTCAATGACCACTAATGATGAACTCACTGACACATCTCTCCCTCTGTCTCTTTTTAAAAAATCAACGCTCGCTTTCCCTGTGTCCTTGTCGCTTTCTTGCATAACCTTTCCATCTGCCATATTCCCTTTCCCTCGTTCTCCCTCGTTCTCCTTTCCCTCGTGCTCCTCTTCTCCTTTCCCTCCTCCTCCTCTCTGCTCCCCTCCTCTGTCTCTGCCTGTCTGGGCTGCAGGACTGTGGCGCTTACCTGTGTGTGATTGATGACTCCAATGAACACATGCTGTCTGTGTGGGACTGTGCCAAAGGCACCAAGCATGCTGAAGTTAAGGTATGGCAATGCACACATGCACGTACTGTACACACACACTGAACGTATGCACGCACACACACACACACACATAGAGAACGTATGCACGCACACACACAGGCAGTAGACACACACACACTCACACACTGAACGTACACGCACACACACGGAATACCAGGGAATTTGTGGTTTGAGAACATATAGATAAAAGAATGTCTGTCTGGTGTCTGATATCAAGCGTTCCCCTCATTCTGTCAGAAGGGAATCTACCTCCCATGTGTCTTCGCTGGGAGCCAGAACTAGAATTAGCATGCGTAGGAAGCGCTAAAGCCAGAATTACATTACACGGGGAGTCTGTAGAGCCACTTATAAAGGAGGTCT
This sequence comes from Plecoglossus altivelis, assembly GCA_036571765.1. NCBI lineage: Eukaryota > Metazoa > Chordata > Actinopteri > Osmeriformes > Plecoglossidae > Plecoglossus > Plecoglossus altivelis. Next base: position 4,284,217 of record BROE01000023.1, on the reverse strand, counting down.
GTTTGTGGAGATTAAGAGAAAGTACGGCCGAGGTATCAACCGGGTCTATCACAGGCTTTTGTCCCAAATTTCTCAACTTCCCTGAGAGCAATTTGAGCGGGGTTGTTATGGCAACTGTGTAAATATTTTAGACTGAATTTGTCCAGCGGTTCTGCTGAGGTGTGGTATGTGGTGTGTGTGTGTGTGTGTGTGTGTGTTAGTATATATGTATGTATAAATGTGCATGACCAGGAGATTAGCTGTACATAGGCGGGCAGAGGGATGAGATCATTTTCTATCTCTTTTGACAGAGCCTTGTAGCATAGACGCTGGACTGCTCATATTATCATAAATGGGTTTGCACAAGGCTCATTTGTCATGGGCGCCTCACTGCTCCATATTGGGAGTGCGGGGATTCAGACCACATACTGTGAACACACAGCTTAACATAAACTGTGATTTAGGACTGTCTACACTGTGTCATTTCATAGTGTCGTATGCCCATCCTTCAACGTAGACTGGTACTGTAGACAAGACCTGTTATGGCAACAGAACATCTAATCTCATGCGTATTTCTTCAAGATAGTTCAGTAGGATATTCCAGGTAAAGGCGTTCCTCTTCAGGTGTGTGTGTGTTGTGGTGTTGCAGAGCACTAACGAGGCTGTGTTTGCCGTGGAGTTCAACCTCAGCGACAGCGGCAACATCATCACCTGTGGGAAGTCTCACGTCTACTTCTGGACCCTGAGCGCCGGCTCGCTCACCAAGAAACAGGGCATCTTCGGGGTGAGTGAGCTACTCCAAAAAACACAAGGCCCCCCCCCCTGCCGTCCAGCGACGCCAAGACAACACCTCCCGCTCTCTTTTGGGCGTTCTCTGTAACGTTCAGGTGACGTTTGTTCGTTTCTCTCCGGCAGAAATACAAGAAGCCAAAGTTCATCCAGTGTTTTGTGTTCAGTCTGACGGGAGACGTGCTAACAGGCGACTCTGATGGCAACATCCTGACCTGGGGCAAGTCTGCAGCGGACGTCAAAACACTGGGGAAAGGAGCCAAAGGTGCAGCCTTGTCCGTGTCAACGTTTCTTTGACGCTGGAAGAACATTTCACACGTCTACTTTAAACGAGTAAAATGACAAATGAACTTTAGCGTCGCTGTGTGCAATCCTCTGTTCCATCAACGTCCGCTAAACGACCGGACTGCGTTATTTGTTTGTGACCCCTTTCTCCTTCCTTGTGGTCTGTTTCCTGCCTCCAGAGACCTTTCAGATCATGCGGCAGACACAGGCTCATGAGGGCAGTGTGTTTACTCTGTGTATGCTGCAGGGCGGCGCTGTGCTCAGCGGCGGAGGCAAAGACCGCAAGATCATCCGCTGGAGTGCAGACCTGGCGCCTGAGAGAGAGTGCGAGGTGAAACGCACGCATGTGTGTGTGCGGGGAAATGCAATTGTAGGTAGATTCATTCTTAATACAGTCCTTCTGTTATTGTTTGTCTAGATTCCAGAGATGTTTGGTGCGGTCCGTACCATCGCAGACATTGATGGGGAGGAGCTGTTAGTTGGTACGACCCGAAATGCCATACTGAGAGGCACCTTTTCAGACGGCTTTGTGGCCATAGTACAGGTACACATCATGATGACTCGTGTGTTAACCAATACGAGAAGGTTTCGTTTACACTCACAGGCCCGGGCAGACTAACAGTGAGTGTTTGTGAACCTTGCAGGGTCATGTGGATGAGATGTGGGGCTTGGCCACACATCCCTCCCAGAACATCTTCTGCACGTGCGGCCACGACCGACAGGTGTGCCTGTGGAACACAGAGGAACACAAACTGGAGTGGAGCACCACTCTGGAGGTGACACAACGACACACGCATCACGCACGTTCATGCAGAAACCCTTTTTTTAAATTTTTTTATTTAACATTGATGCCACGATTGATGATTTGCGATATGATTGATGATCTTAGGAGTACGGACTCTGTGCGGATTTCTGTCCGAACGGGCCAGTTGTGTCTGTTGGCCTGAGCACAGGGAGGTAGGACACTCTATGACCAGTCTCTTAAAAGATTCATTGCTATGAATATCAATCCCTCTAACATTCTCGGCCTGGGATACAACCTGTCTTCCTGGTGATGTGGTGGTCATCCAGCAAGGAACAGAGCGGGATTGGTTATTTGTTGTCGTTATGACGCCCATCTGTGACTCTTGGCGACAGGTGGCTCGTCCTGGACATGAAGACTAGAGAGGTTGTCTCAGACTTCACCGACGGCAACGAGCAGCTGTCTGTCATGAGATACTCGCCAGGTCAGGGTTCACCACTCGCTGACCTTTCTGTTTAGAGTAATGTTCAAAATGTCCCACGCCCTCCGTCCCCTAGAAGGCGCTGTTTTGTCTCCATTTCTGAACATACCCCTGGTCTCTTCTTCTCTTTCAGATGGGAGCTACCTGGCTGTGGGTTCCCATGATAACTTCATCTACATCTACGCAGTCACAGAGTCTGGCCGGCGCTACACCCGCTTTGGAAAGTGCAATGTGAGCAGTGCATGATGGGAAATTGTGATTGGATGTGGGGCTATCATATCTTAAATGATGTCCCATGGACTCCATACCAGTCCTACACAGACAGTTCCCTGTTGTCTGCCTGTTACCTAAATAATACGTTGCTGTGACTTAATGCAACATCTCTTGCTGTGTTCCCATAACAGGGCCACTCCAGTTTCATCACTCACCTTGACTGGTCCAAAGACGGAAAGTATATCATGTCCAACTCTGGCGACTACGAGATCTTGTACTGTGAGTGAACGTCCACACGTCTCACTTTACTGTCTGTACATCATTTTGTTAAGATCCTAATTGTGCAACTGTCTGTTTAACTGCCTTAAATGAACTCTACCTCTACAGGGGACGTGGCTGGAGGCTGCAAGCTGTTGAGGAATCGCTTTGAGAGCAAAGACAGGGAATGGGCCACCTACACTTGCGTGTTAGGCTTCCACGTCATGGGTTAGCATTCAGTAACACTTCAGTACCACCGGGACAAAGAAATGAGCATTCAAACACGATGCAGCTGTGATGGTTATAGATGGTAGATCATGTTCTGAATTGCCTTGATGCTGGATGTGATATGGTTGATGTGGCTGTGTTCCAGGTGTGTGGTTGGAGGGCTCGGATGGGACGGATATCAATGCTCTCTGCCGCTCCCACAGCGAGAGGGTGGTGGCTGTGGCCGACGACTTCTGCAAGGTTCATCTCTTCCAGTACCCCTGCCCCAAACTGAAGGTGAGGCGCGCGCACTCAATACAAACTATAGCATCCATCGGAATCACATAATTCCGTGAGAAATAATAAAATATAGTGTTGACATGCAACATGGACCAAACTGAATACACACTTACCTGAACTGTCCCGCACGGTCTCCCGTCCCTAGGCTCCGAGTCACAGGTACGAGGGCCACGGCAGTCACGTGACCAACGTGCGCTTCACTCACTGTGACAGACACCTGCTCTCCATTGGGGGGAAGGACACCTGCATCTTCCAGTGGAGGGTGACGAGAGCAGGGTCGGGGGACAGCAGCGAGCGCTTGGCCCTGGCCTCAGCCTCAGCCTCGGCCTCCCCCAGCTCCTACGAACCCAGCCCCTGAAGATGAGAGAACTGGAATGGTTTTTCGGAAAGTAATTTGTTTACAGAGTGGAAGTGAAGTTTGAGAGAGAGAGAGAAAGAGCGAGAGCGACATTAGAAATGGGAAGAGAGCAAGGGAGAGTTTGTTTGAGAGACAGAGGTTCTTGACACATAAAAAGGAGAAACTTTGTTATCCAGATTTTTGGTTCTTACTTTGAGGGAGAGCAAGGACACAGATCCTTAACCTATAGGATTCTCATTTCAGATGACAAAGATAGATTTGTACAATGTGAGCCACATGTTACGACATAAGTACACATGCGTAACTTTAGCCAGAACAGAATATGTTTGTTTCTGTATCCCTTGTGTGAATTTCCAGTTTTTTCATCATTGAAGGTCCATGTTTTTGTGTCTTTATGTCGGATTGACGTTATATAGCCTAATCCTTATGACAAAGAAGTCGAATTCTACATTCCAAAGTATTCTTTTGAAGTTTTATAACTTTTTGTAAATTACCACAATGATTTTGCTTTATGGATATGTATTTGTCATAGTCTTTTATCAAACTTTTAAACTTTAAAATGTCTTTACCGTGTGCCTCCACATAATCTTAAAGTGCCTGAATAAAACATTGTATGAATCCTGAGTGTTTTATATATTTTATTTTAGTCAAATGTACTCTAAAAAGAGTGGATTTCCTCTGATTTAAGTTGTAATAACACATCGTTGATTTGTTAATCGTATTGGACGGGGTACGACTCTCGCTTAGAGCACTGTTCGGGTCCCTGGTGGGCTATCCCCAGCTCACCGTCCTCACAGGGGTTTCTTCCGCAAATATCACCTAAATAAACTTGCAAAACAGATTACTCTCTTGCCCTTGTCGGTGGCAAGGTGTGAGTTGATTACTTGGACTGAGTCGCCTTGATGTGGCTGATCGCTGCTCCGGGCTACTCTCAGAAGGAAGATAACAAAGTGGGAAAATGCAGAGGAATCTTATCATTGGTACACACTTCTGCATGAGTCGTCTCAATGTCGGCGCTTTGTGTGCGTATCAATGTTGGATTATAAACGTTTCGACAAATACCGTAGATTTCTTAAAACTGTATGATGTCCCATTTACCGCTAGAGGGCAGTATTGTGCAAATAACTGCCAGCGTCAGTTATATCATTCTGCAAGTCAGTTATCCCTGCGGGATAAGAAAACGATTAGGCTATGTTCATAATAATTGTATTTAGCATACATCGAATGTAAATCATGAATATTATTCATTTTTATTACTGAATTTATAATTATACTACTTTTGTCAGTCGTAATGTAGTTGATCTATCAAGGACTTTCTGCCCGTTGATACCCACAAGTAGATTGTTCAAGAAATTGAATGTGTTCATGTCAAGTGGGCAAGGCCTTGTAGAAAATAGAATGATCTTTTTAATGCAATGTGAGAATACTGCCTTATACTTAAACTAGGTTTTTACTCGTTTTAAATAAATTTTTAGAACAGTTGCATCAGGTAGTATGAAGTCATTTTTAGATAGTTGTTTTATAGGCTACTCATCGTAAATGCATTTGCAGCCCTACTTCCAAAGTCAAAGAGATTTCTTGTCATGTAGACAGTATAGGCTAGTAGCACAAGGTCATTCTGAACATTTCCATTTCTGTGACATGGCCAGCATCAGCTTCGAAGTGGTATGAAAAAGGAACCGACGGTCTATTTGTGACTTTTGGCAAATACGAGAAGGAAACCTATTGAGGCATGACTATCTTGTGCTCTGCTGTCTAAGGCATGGGACATGCCTTCTGTTCTGTGGGCCCGAGTATTTCCAGTTTATTGTGCCGTGTGTTTGAAAGTGCGGTCATAACAAATCATTAAGTGCCATCGGTAAGCCAAGTGTGTTAGTATCAGGTGTGCGTGCGTGTAGTAAATATGACGGAGTATTCGGATTGTTTTTTTCCGAAGATGACGTTTGCAAACGGGGGGGGGCAGTGTGTGTGTATGTGTGAGTGTGTGAACTGAGCGGAGGTGAAGAAGAGGAGGATGAAGCTGGGAGCGGAGGATGGGAGGAAGAGTGGAGTAAGAGACAGGCTAGCTATCAAGGGCTGTGTGTGCATGCCTGCAAGTGTGAATGCGTGAGTGAGTGAGGAAGAGGCACAGGGAGGTCGTTAACGGACTGAAACAAAGACTACATTTTTGGTACCCCCAAAACATTGTAACGGAAACTTTAAACTTTTACCCGCCAGAGCTTGGCTGCCGTGCCGGGTCCCGGCTTTGTTTCACGGCGGGGGAGGTCCACGATAAATGCAGGTATAAAATAGCTTCAGATCGACATTTTTCACGCAAGAGGGGGAATCCCTGGAACTGTGTTTGTTGCGGGTTACGAGAGAATGGCGGCCAACATGTACCGAGTCGGAGGTAAGTCTTATTTTACACACATATTCACACCTCTTCAACGTGATTGTTAGCAACCTAGCTAACTAGCTAACGGTGTATGATGGGTGGTTTATGTCTGCTAGCTAACCACTAGCAAAGCATTTCCGCGACGTGCTAATGTTGGCTAGCTAGTTTAAGACTAGCAATCAAGCCGCGAGCTGGCAAATGCAACACGGCTGCTAGGTAGCTAACGTTAGCTAATCTGTTAGCCAGTAAGCTAACTATGTAGCACTTGATCGCTAACTTCCCTGTGTAATGTAGTTAGTTCTTAGATACACTTCTTATCGATCAGTTTGAGACACAGACACGCTACTATTGACTAAGTCAAATAAGTTAGCAATCTATCCTAACTGACTGGCTTGCTAACTTTCTCGACGCTAGCGGACTTGACGAAGCTTGCTAGCTAATGATAGCTAGTAGCGCTAGCTAGTGGCGCTAGCTAGCTAAACTAGTCCAGAGCAGAGGGTTGAATGTTGAATCCGGAACGACGTTAGCGGCTTGCTAGACCACATCGCGCTCAGTAGCGCAGCGCTATCCTATTCGATAGTAGGTTTTAGTTTATGTTTTGCAATGTTGTTGCTGTTTGAGAGCCTCATGCATTTGTTTTCTTTGGAACTGGTATGCGTAGTGTGCAAGTTTATCTTTTATTAGACAATATACTAGCCAGCTAGCTTGCTACTGTCATCATCATGGGTAGAGCTATGTTAAAAAGCCGGCAAACGTGCGTTTTCAAGATGGCCCAGCGGTATGATCCTCAATCCACTGCACAGGTTTGTGGGGTATTTTATTGCACCCATGGTAACGTTTAGAAACGTATTTGATGTTATTCGTGATGCTAAGCCAAGACTTGGTACTTGTTTGTTTTTTTTCTACACGTCAGGATTTTTTAAAATCTGAATTCGTTGGTGTTTATGTATTATGCTACATTCTTGTTATATTGTTGTGTAAGGTCCCACAAGAGCGGCTGGATGTGGGTCACAGTGATTAAACAGTGCTTTGTAAAAGATGTTGCCTGCGTCTAGGGGATCAATGTAAACAAGACCTGGAACACTAGATTAGGAGGCATGCATTTCTTCACTAATTCACAGATAACTTGGTCTTTGGTCATTACTTGAGTGCAGTTCCAACATCACAGTTAAGTGCAGACTGACATTTAACATTGTTGCTTGCGCTGCGTTTTGGCCTCGTTGATGGTTACTAATACACTACTACACCTTTCCAGTCTTGATATGCATATCGTGTGGTTGGATCTCTATGAAAACAGGTTGTTGGGAGTCTCCAACAGTCTCTCCACATAGTTATGAGGAAGTTTCAACCTATTTATTACAGCTCACTATCATTTTCACACTTCTCCCTCTTGGTCACTGTAGCCTAACTTCCATGGCTGTAGCCTGGACATTAGGCTACAAAGGGTCAGACGTGTGGCCGTAGCCTGGTGCTGCGGAGGGTCTGGCGTGTGGCTGCGTAGGGTCTGGCGTGTGGCCGTAGCCTGGTGCTGCGGAGGGTCTGGCGTGTGGCTACGGAGGGTCAGGCGTATGGCTGTAGCCTGGTGCTACAGAGGGCTTGGTGTGTGGCTATAGCCTGGTGCTGTGGAGGGTCTGGCATGTGACTGTAGCCTGGTGCTATAGAGGGTCTGGCATGTGACTGTAGCCTGGTGCTACAGAGGGTCTGGTGTGTGACTGTAGCCTGGTGCTGTAGACGGTCTGGGGTGTGACTGTATCCTGGTCCTGTAGAGGGTCTGGTGTGTGACTGTAGCCTGGTGCTACAGAGGGTCTGGTGTGTGACTGTAGCCTGGTGCTACAGAGGGTCTGGTGTGTGGCCGTTGGGGCCAGTCTCACAGCAGCACCCTCAGCATCCAAGCAGCTCACGAGTCAAAGAAGCTGCTACCTCATGCACCATCGCTCCCTCAGTGGGGCTTTAATGTTGGCACACAAGACGATGTCTGCCAGGGGGTATAGTGTTCTGTTGCTGTGCAAAAACAAAAACAAAGGAAATAAATACATTGTTTTCCAGCCCAATTAAAAATGATCATTGAACGTCCATGGACTGCATCATTTTTGGGCACTGCACATGTTTTATATGGTCGGATAGAAGCTGGGTATTATAACAAACCTTTATGGGAAATGGGATGTTGATGTTGCCGTGTTAGGTCAAAGTGACATCTATACTATGTTGTGTCGTGCAGGAGACACTGAAACAGCCAGCGTGTCTGTAGTGACTGTTGCAGCACTCTCTTTTGGCTGAAGAGTCCTTGACAAGACTGCCTCATGTGACTTCACTCAATCCTAGCAGAATCATTCTGTTCAGTCACTGTTGACCTGCTGCTGGTGACAGTAGGAGAGCAGCACAGCATCAGCTTGCACTAGAAATGTGCTCGAATGTGATTTTGTTGTAAAAGCACGTGGACTAAAGGGTTGTCTAAGGATAGACAGGCTAGGCTGTGGTTCACCACCAAAGCAGGCTGCCTTTTGCAGCCCCTAGCATCTTTTTGGCCCCATCTTTAGGAAATGAAGGCTAGCTTTGATAAACTGCTAAACTGTAAGTTAACCTTCCCCGAAAAACACAAACGTCATAACTCGGTTTGCCTCCATTAATGGTATTGTGGTTTTGCCGAGGCCTGGCTCTAATTCATAGCCAGAGGAGTTTATTGACAACAGGACCATGGTTGGCAGGCTAATTTATGGCTTTGAAATTGGTATTGTGGATGGAATCGGCGCCATTTGTTATTCTGGAGATCAGTTTTTAAGGAGATGTTTGGGTTTATGGTATATGATTGAGACCCACTTGATGATGATGATAGTGATTTTGGTCGCCCGTTTCATGTGAATTTAGATCCAAGCCAAGCGTGCATGTTCCTTGAGGTTGTGGCGCTGGTGACAAACAAAAAGAAAATCACAATTTCGACCAACGTTCTAGCGGGACGATCCCTTGTTTTCTTCCCGAATTTGGGGGCATTTGCTGCTGTCGAAAGCAACAATAAAATGGTGATCGTTAATTCAGCTCGTCTCGCTTGGTTCTAAAGACTCATTTATAAACCCTCCATGGGGTATTGACAAGCCATCATACGTGTCAGATAATCATTTTCCCTCTCAGAATAAAGGCCGCGTGACACCAGGGCGACGTAACATTTGTATCTCAGTGTGACAGCCTACTCATCCCTTGGCAGGAACGAAGCCATTCAAATGAGCCCAACAAATGATCTATACGCTAGTCAAATATGCCAAGCTGCGATCTGTCGATGACTTGCAACGCAGCATATGCACTTTCATTGTCCGCCAGACGTATTTCGACAAAAGGTTTTTTTTGGGTGTCTAGTATGATGTGCTGTTTAAACAGAGGTGACAAGGCCTGTCTGTGTGATGCTTACCCACGTCTTCATTTCCAAAGTTCCTGCTGAGTCTAACTGTCTGAGCTATAAGTGGTTGCAGTCTTTTTGGTGTCGTTAGGGCTGTTGTCAAAATGGCCCCTGACTATACTTAACATAGCCTTGTCCACCCTCCAGCACCTAGCTAGCACACTGCGCTACTCCAGCTGCATGTTGTCAACAAGCATATTATTAACCACCACTGCCTCATGCCCTACTTTCCCCCCTCTTTCAAGACTTCCAACCATCGTTTATTGAACGATGGGGCTTAAAAAAAATCGAAATCAAACCATCGGAAACGGACCGCTTGCGAGGCAGGGTCTGGAGGGATGTGACGAGGGGCGTCTGAGTGTTTTGTTCTCAGAAGGTTAGCGGAGTCTGTGATCGTTCCCTTCAAAGACCCGTCCAGCCCCCCCCCCCCCCCCCCCCCCCCCCCCCCCGTCCAGCCTCCTAGCCAGCCTGCACCTCCGAGGCAGCCCCAGCCAGGAACCACTGTGTCCTAATGAATCCCACAGGGCCCGATCACGGAGGGAGGAAGGACGGGTGGTGGTGGGGTGGAGTGGCGGCATGACTGTGCTACTTTTCTCCCCGTCTCTCCCTTTCCAGAGACGTGTCTAACAGGAGGAGGGTACCGGTCCTAGTATTACACCCTCCCTCCCCTCCTGTAATCTTACGTAACCAGGGGCAGGCAGAGGGGTGGGCTGCCTGTCATCTCCACGGGGCCAGGGTCAATCCCCCCCCCCCAGTCCTCTATCTGTCCCTGAGCTAACTGGAGCAAACAAATCTGGCCCCTGTCCCACATGCTACCTCCGCTCTAGACGAGGTGATGCGGAGGGGTGAAGATGACAGGCAGACAAGCTAAGCTGACGTCCACAGAAAGCCCGGTGTGCTGGAAGCCATAGCCAAGGTGCTGTGGCGTGACAAGAGCCTGTGGTCGGACCACCCGATCCGTCACTGCTGTCTAGCGCGTGTCTGCGTTGTCTAGACGATGCTTCGGGGTCTCGGTGGGATGTCACAGCCAGTATGTTCAGCCACGTTCCTTTCGCAGTCACCTTACTTAGCACATTCCTGCTGACGCCCACGTAAACATCCGTTACGTACACCCCCGCCGCCTCAAACGTCTCTCTGTTAGAGGCACTCTGCTCGGGCCGACGGAAAGCGTTTGGTGCTGCTAGGATATTGACGGCATGTCCTTTGGTCATTTCAAAAGGCCCCGAATGGTTGTCGTGCGGTGAACTCGATCTGTGTGTGATTTTGTTCAAGGTTAAGTGCTAGCTGTAAACAGGGGGCATGCTGTTGAAAGCTGGAGCCTCTAGTAACAGAGGGCTGTGTTGTTAGGACTGATGGAAATACAAAGTTGTCATAGGGGAAAGCCTATGCTGTCATGGCTGCGAGCGTGGGCCTCGACCACATCGAGGACGTGACTGGCGTGTGTTTGAGTCCGTCCAACGCGAGTCCAAACTCCACACCCTGTACATGGGTTTGCCTTCAAACATGCCCCTCGCCCACATACAAAGGTCAGCTAGGTTTTTGGAAACAAACATATAGGTTTGACTGGCCGATTCACACCCCCCCCCCCTGTCTCTCTCTTTCAGATTACGTATACTTTGAGAACTCCTCCAGCAACCCGTACCTGATCCGCAGAATAGAGGAGCTGAACAAGGTGAGTCTGGCCTGTCCTGCGCATCCCACTAACCTGTGACGTCACAGGGTTGCTTCAAACATGCAGACACCTCCAGCCTGTTGGGTGTTCATCATCCGACCTGCAAGACGATGGTTTAACCCTCCACCTGGTCTGGTTTCACTCTCTGTTTGTCCCACTCACAGTCACCCTCACACACACACACACACACACACACACACACACGTCTCCTCTCCCTCTCCTCGTTTTTCGCCCGGTCGTCCCCAGGCACTGACTTAGCCAGAGTTAGTCCTGCTACTATTGACAAGATGCAGTTGCAGGAGCCACTTACATAAGGCCAGCGTGGCGGCGTGTGACACAGGCTGGTTTCCCAGTCAAAGGATTAAGCTCATTTATGTAACACTCTTAAATTGAAGGGGTTTGTGGCAGGCCAGGAGAGGACTCCATTTTTCTGAGCACTAATGGCTGTACAAGAGATGGATTTTAGGCTGTCTGTGTGTGTTTGATTGGGCTGTGTGTGCGCGTGTGTGTGTGTGGGGGGCGGGGGGGGGGGGGGGGGGGGGGCACACAGATTAGGAGCCCAGAGACAGGCCTTGGTGTGTGATTTCTGCTTTCTCTCTCTTTAGATCATGGTAAACCCAATGGTAAAGAAGGTTCTTCTCACGTCCCAACATCTTCCTCTCAGCCCCCAGTTTAAGTTCTAGCATATTCCACATACAAGCACATCCACTGCACGTTGATGCACAAGATAGGCCACTTTCTCCATTCATTAGATGGCAAATCCACGAATGTCTTCCAACAGCCTCTGAGTTGATGAGAACTGTCAGACGGTCACCTGGTTGGTGCCTACAACTGTCAGTCACCCTCGTTGTCACGTTCTCTCCCAGACTGCCAATGGAAACGTAGAAGCCAAAGTGGTGTGTCTGTTCAGGAGGCGGGACATCTCAGGCAACCTCAACACCCTGGCCGACAGCAACGCACGTAAGTACCTCCTGCCAGCGTTCCACGCAGCACACACTCACTCCCACCTGTCTGTCATCCAGGACGGCTCATCCAGGCCACCCTGGATGTGTCTCTGTATTGTCATCTGCACCAGCCGGCTACTGTGACCTGCCTCCCGGATGAGGAGGTGTATCTAGACATCTACCTAGACTCTCTGCTCTCTAGGGTTAAGTGCTTGACTCCACTGTGAAGGCATTTAGTCTCCATTCTATTGCAGGTCAGAGTGTTGGAATGCCTGTGGAGACGTCAGCGCTTTGGTTAGCGGCTGGTGGAGCGCAGGTTTTTGTACTCTGCGTAAAACAGGTTTATTCTCCCAGTCAGAGAAGGGAGGGGAACGCTAGCTGCACAATGTAGGAACCCTACATGTACTCAGCCTGTGGAAACGACCGCACTTTAACTCTGGGCTGCGGGGAACCAGGCTGTTTGAGGGTGGTTGTCTTGGGTAGGAGTTGGGGGGGGGGGGGGGGGGGGGGTGACAGCGGTGACGCGTGATGGGGATGTAGCTCAGCTAGTGATGTGCTGCTAATGACATGCAGACAAGGAGGGAGAGAAATAAGAACTACTGAGCCCCCGATTGGATTCATTCATTCATCACCCCCTGCCAGCCCCCCTCCCTTTCTCTGCTCCAGGCTGCAGCGCTCCAGACAAAGACACACTGATACTCACACCTCAAAATGGATGCAGAATTGCTAGTCTGGGATGCCACATTTGACTTTTCCCTTCAAGTGAGGCATTGATTAAAAAATAACATAAAAAATTAAATAAAAAAAGATATATATTTTTTTTAAGCCTACCCTATGTTTTTTAAAAGCCAGCATCGCTGCGATCTTGCTTTTTCACAGTGTACATGCATGATCTATTTTTAGGTTAAGCCACAATGCTGTTCATGGTGTGGAATCCTGGGCGTAAATGAAGTCTCTTGCTACTGTGAGGGGAGGAGGGGGGGGGGGGGGGGGGGGTTTGGGACCCGGCTGGTGACTGATGAAGAGGGCAGGCGTCTGGCTGCAGGAAAGCAGGCCTTCCTCCCCCAACCCAGACAACGGGTGTTTCTGTGGAGCGTTCTGTTGGTCTGTGACCAGAGCACAGGCTTCACTCCTGCTCAACTGCTTCTGTCAGGGCTGTGTGTGAAGGCGCAAAACAAGCAGCACATGATCGTGTTCAGGTCTCCTAGCTTCTCTGGGGGCCTGCAGGGGAACACACACACACACACACACCTCTACAACTGGCTCAGACTAGCACAACCAAGAGGAGAGGGGGGTGAGAGAGAGCGGTGAGTGAGAGAGGGGGTGAGAGAGAGAGCGGTGAGAGAGAGGAGAGAGCGGTGAGAGAGAGAGATGAGAGAGAAAGAGGTGAGAGAGAGAGGTGAGAGAGAGAGGGGTGGGAGAGGGATGTCCTGTAAAGACACCCTGTGTAAAACATGTCTGGGCTGTCAGTGAGCCTAAGCATGTGAACGTGAAACAGCACGCGTGTGGATGCAAGACGTCGAGCGGGCTTCATGGGACATCGTGCTCAGAGACGTGGACCACCAGCCACATAAGCAGATGTCACAACCCAAACCTGATATATTCCTGTTCTGTCTGGCTGTTTGTGCTGTGTTCTGCTTGCTGTACAGGGTTCACCCTCGGGTTTAGCATGTGCCTCCTTAAACAAGGTGTTACAAACAATAGAAGATACGCATAAACACGCAGGAAAAACAACTTTTTCTCAGGGCAAACGCTTGCTGACCCTATAGTGGACAGGGACAGCATGCTAGGTGTTTTGAGCTCCTTCTTTTGGGACCAAGTCGAAGGTCGTCTTTTGTAGCCCGCTCCTGTCCCCCCCCCTCCCCTCCCTCCCCTCCCCCCTCACTCATGCAGGAAGTGAGTGAGATGCTCCTCCGTTCTCTTCCTCTCTTCCTGGCTCGGCGGAGCAAGTCTCCACTGAGGCTCTGTCTTGTTATACAAGACCTACAAGATTCTCTCTCTCCTTCTCCAACTGTACCACCTCTTCCTCCTCCCCCTCCAGACCCCCTGCCTGCTCCCCTCCTCCTCCCCCTCCAGACCCCCTGCCTCCTCCCTCCCTCTTCTTATCCCTGGGCCCAGGCTAGCACGCTGCACAGAACAAAAGGCCCTTGATGTGTCCCACAGGACCACGGCACGCAAGGGGTTAACTTTGACTGGCCTTGTCTTTGTTGGGGAAGTCTCTTCGTGAGTGTGTGCGCATGTGTGAGTGTGCGTGCGTGCATGTGCGTGCGTGTGCAGAGGGAGAGAATGATGTATGTCTGTCTTTCTGTATGTCTGTCTGTCTGTCTGTTTGTGTGTGTGCTTTCTTTTTCTCAAGCGTGTGTGTGTGTGTGTGTGTGTGTGTGTGTGTGGGAGGGAGGGCGGGAGGGAGAGGGGGGTGCTAGATGGGGGGGGATGGGCGCCTCAGGTTCGGTGCACAGGGTTTCCTACTTTGTCTGGCAGGGACTAGCCGGACAAGGGGAGGGAGGGGCGGAGGGAGGGGGTGGCAGGGGTGCCAGGAGGGGTTAACAGAAGGGGGCGTGGCCTTAGGGCCCGCCCCTTCTCTCACGGACAGGGTTTCCTGTGGCTGAGTGCAGGGGCGGAGTCCACAGAGATGGAACGATAGAGTCCTGCCCCGCGCTTCTCTCCCCTCCCCCCTCCCTCCACCCCGTCCTCCCCACCACCTCACAAATTACTCATCCGCCTGAAATTAAGAATGCGCAATGTAGCAGTGGAAACATACGACCCAGGGTAGATGTGTGTAGCATGTCTGCGTGGAGAAGGCAGCATTGTTTAAAGTGTTTCTTATTTCCACGCAGCCAGGCTGTAGATTATTCAGCGAATCGTTTTAATTGACTGTGAAGTCTGATGAAAGGCGGTCTCTCCCATGGAGACGAATACATTATATTCATTGTTTTTTATCGTGGGGAAATGTTCTGTACGGTTGTGGTCTCATAATGGGCCACATGGCTTGTAGTTAATAATTACATTTTTATGTATAAACAAATGCATAAATAAAACATGACAAGAAATGCAGTTCATAAATGGATTCTTGACAGATCGTTGCATTTATTGCGTGATATCGTCCGTATCTGATTTCAGGAATTGTAGGAAGTAAAATAACGTGCGTGTGTGTGTGTGTGTGTGTGTGTCAGGAGACTTTGAGGAGGAGTCCAAGCAGCCTGCTGTGTCTGAGCAGCAGAAACACCAGCTGAAGCACAGAGAGCTGTTCCTCTCTCGGCAGTTTGAGTCCCTCCCCGCCACACACATAAGGTGAGAGACGGTCTGAAGGCAGCAGCGCCAACAAGAGGGCAGGTTCACCTGCCAGCCCTCAGCAGTTAGATGGCCTCTGCAAGGGTGATTTAACTTGGTACACAGTAATCAAACCCTGGGAGACTGTTTTAGATCAAGATCTCCACATAGAGCAGAGCACATCTAGAGCATCAGCCTCCCTCCCTTCTCCACAATGACAACAGTGTGAATTATTTGAACAGGCTGAACACGTCTTTGTTTAGTGGCAAGATTATAGCAGGGGGAGGCTTGTGCAACGTGGAAACCTGCTTGACCTCTGAATGACCCTCATACTGACCTTGTCTGTCATTCTCGTATTCTCTCCCTCTCTCTTTCTCTCTCTCTACCTCTCTCTTCCTCTGTCTCTCTCTCTCTTTACATCTTTCTTTGTCTCTTTACTTCTCTCTCTACCTTTCTCTCTACATCTTTCTCTGTCTCTCTACCTCTCTCTCTCTCTCTCCCTCTCTTTGTCTCTCCCTCCCTCTCTCTACCTCTCTCTCTCTCTCTGTGTTTCTCCTTGTCTGTTCTCCCCCTCAGAGGAAAATGCAACGTCACACTCCTGAACGAAACAGACGTCCTGGCCGGCTACCTGGAGAAGGAGGTCAGCAATGTTACACACTTAAGCAGACTTCACTAACACCTCTTTATAACTTCAAATGTATGATGCAGTCAGTAAGGCAGGTTTGGTTTTGCATTCAGCTTCCTGATAACGCTGTTTACTGTGTGTGTCCAGGACTGTTTCTTCTACTCGCTGGTGTTTGACCCCGTCCAGAAGACTCTGCTGGCTGACCAGGGGGAGATCCGAGTGGGATCCAAGTACCAGGCAGAGATCCCAGACAAGCTGGCTGAAGGTGGGGGTCTGGAGAGGGGTTAGGATTAGGCAAGGGGTGGCTAGCCTGTCTGCTTTTACACACACACACACACACACACACACACACACACACACACACACACACACACACACTGCTAAAGGACTGACTCTGAAGTACTGAATCAGCCTCTGTTACAAAGCCATGTCTCACATCATTGAATGATGTGGCTGAATAGACACCTGGCAGACACACTGCACTCACTCCAGGCTGATGGTGGAGGAACACTAAGAAGTTCATTGGTGTCTGGTTGGCCCTCTTCCTCTCTCTGTCTCTTTCTCTCTTCTCCTTCCTTCCTTCCTTCCTTCCTTTCTCACACACATACACACAGACCCACCTTGTAACCCTTGCTCCTCCTGACCAGGTGAATCGGACAGCCGTGTGCAGGAGAAGCTGGAGACCAAAGTGTGGGACCCCGACAACCAGCTCAAAGATCCCCAGATCGACCAGTTCCTGGTGGTGGCACGGTGAGGCCCCTCCCCCCCTCCCCCTTCCCCCCAGTCATTTTCACTTACGCCCCCACCCTTGTTACCCTGGTTACTTTACCACCCTGGCCCCTGTTGCCATGGCAATGCCGGGACTGTCAGAGGTGGCGAGCGATGTGCGCGGGGCAGATGTCCACTAGGCTGGTGTGAACCCGCCCAGTCCCCCGCCTCCCCAGGGTGGGTTTTGTATAGACCAATCAGCACTTGATCTCCTTAAGCGGTGGTGGCTCGGCACGCCAGGTGTGGCGTTAGAAGACCATCTGAACATGCATGCTTGGTTTTCTCTACAAGTCTTTTGGAGGGAATGGAGCTGCTGAATGCAGAGGGTCCCTCCTTTGTTGATTGAGTCGAGCTAGAGTGCCATCTAGTGGCCACTTGACGGAACCTCTCAGACTGACGTGATCCTGATTCAAAGTGTCGAGGGTGGGAAAAATAATTTCTTCTCAGTGGGATTTTTCTGTGATGTGCAGATGAAAAGTTGATTAATGGGAAAAGTGACGATGACGATGATGAAGGCGCTGATGGTGGTGTGTGTTACAGGGCCGTGGGGACGTTTGCCCGAGCCCTCGACTGCAGCAGCTCCATCCGCCAGCCCAGCCTGCATATGAGCGCTGCAGCCGCCTCTAGAGACATCACCCTGGTGAGACACACACGCTGAGCACACACGCAGTGAGGCATGACACAACAATAAGTGCTCTATAAGCTGTCTCTCATTCCCCTTGTGTCTCTCTCTCTCTTGTCTGTCTTTCTCTTCCTTCTCCTGCCTGTCTCTATATTTGCGCTTCTCCTTCTGTTCCCCCGCCAGTTCCATGCCATGGACACTCTGCAGAAGAACGGCTATGACCTGGCCAGGGCCATGTCCACGCTGGTGCCCCAGGGAGGCCCTGTGCTGTGCCGGGACGAGATGGAGGAGTGGAGCGCGTCCGAGGCCATGCTGTTCGAAGAGGCGCTGGAGAAGTACGGCAAGGACTTCAACGACATTCGCCAGGACTTTGTGAGTGGCTGCTGCTGCACGTGTACACACACACACACACACAACTGCACGCACACACACACACACACACACACAACTGCACGCACACACACACACACACAACATAGGTCTTCTATTAACCCTGAAGCACATTTCTTATAGGGAAGCTGGTTCTCTCTGTGCTTCTTTCCATAGTCAGGTTAATTCAGTGGGCTTGTATTTTTCGCTGACTGTGCAAACCTCTTTAGAGAGATAATGGATTTTTCCCTCTCTTGTCCTCAGTTGCCCTGGAAGTCTCTAGCCAGTGTGGTTCAGTTCTATTACATGTGGAAGACAACAGACCGCTACATCCAGCAGGTAAACACACACGCACATCTCCTATTCTGAGCAACCTGAAATTTCCATAATGCAAACTGGGCATAATGTAACCAACATGAACCTTACCTGTACGTTCATGCATTTGTTTCCCCTCTTTGTTCTCAGAAACGGCTGAAGGCAGCAGAAGCAGACAGCAAGCTCAAGCAGGTCTACATCCCAACATAGTGAGTAACAGGACACACCATCATGCAGTGTCACCACGAGCTAAACACCAGCCCATCGATGTTAACCCACAGACCTAAACCCCCCTCCTAAGACAACCATGGAAGAGCAATGTAGGGGGAGTTGGTGTCTTCTAAAGATGGTTAGATGGTCAAGGCCACATGCCTGATATCAACACATCAGAGGCACGATGAGATCAACGTTAAATGACCCGATTCCCAGTCGTATGGGAGGGGTTAGGCGCAGGGTCGTTCCATCCTCACCGTCACGTGTCAAAGTGAGCTGTCAGCTGCAAGGTGTTGGAGCCATGACCCTGTTCTCTCCTTCCAGCACCAAGCCCAACCCCAACCAGATCATGGCCCCAGGCAGCAAGCCTGGCATGAACGGAGCGGCTGGCTTCCAGAAAGGGCTCAGCTGCGAGAGCTGCCACAGTGAGTCAGAGTCCGTCTTCCTTTCTCTCCCCCCTCTACCTCGCTCTCTCTACCTCTTTCTCGCTCTCTACCTACCTCGCTCTCTCTACCTCGCTCTCTTCCCCCACCGTCTCTCTTCACAAGATATTAATGCCAGTGTGACACCGTAGGTATGACACGAGCATGCTACTATTTTGTCATTCTCGGCTAACGTATCTCCCCTGTGGCCTCCCAGCCGCCCAGTCTGCCCAGTGGTACGCCTGGGGTCCTCCCAACATGCAGTGCAGGCTCTGTGCCTCTTGCTGGATCTACTGGAAGAAGTACGGGGGTCTGAAGACCCCCACGCAGCTAGAGGGCGCCGCCAGATCTGGCTCTGTACGTCCTCCACACACACACTCGCACTCGTATACATATAACCAACATAGCTGTCAAAACCAATCCTCTCTCTCCCACTTCCTGTCCAGGAGTCCACCCCCCGTGGCCACATGACCCGCCAGGAGGTGCAGGGACTGTCCCCGTTTACCCGGAGCGAGGGGCGCGCCAAGCTGCTGGCCAAGAACCGGCAGACCTTCATCCTGCAGACCACCAAGCTGACGCGCATCGCCCGCCGCGTCTGCACAGACATCCTGCAGCCGCGCCGGGCCGCGCGGCGCCCCTACGCCTCCATCAACGCCAACGCCGTCAAGGCCGAGTGTGAGTTGGAGCCCCCCCCCTCTCGCTTTCTCAAGAGCCACGTTATCTCTGAGTAGATCTCTGCTGATCTTCCTTCCTCAACTGCTGTCCTGTAAAGGATTAACGACAACCGAAACCAATTTGTCCGTCTCCGCCCTTACGCGCTCTCCAGATGTGACTTGATAAGCGCTGTGGTGCGTATGACGAGGGTAAATCTCTCCTCCTCCTCCTCCTCCTCCTCCTCCTCCTCCCCAGGTATGATCCGGCTTCCTAAAGCCACCAAGACTCCTGTAAAGAACAGGTCCATCCCTCGACCGTCCCTGGCTACTATAGTGAAGGATCTGGGTAAGAGCCTCGCGGACGACACCACGTCTACACTTCACCCACTGTTCATCCTGATGTTAAAGGAGGTTCTTGGTGTTGTCTGCATCCTGACCTGCGATGCTTGTCTCCTCAGCCGTTCAGGCCCCCCTGAAGTTGAAGGCTCCCAGAGGGGCCCCGACACCTATCAACCGTAACCAGGCCAACCAGCCTCGTGGGGGCTCTGGCCTGCTGGGAAAGAGGCCCTTTGATAGCGTGAGTAGAGCGATTCCCCTGTTGAACACCAACCCTCAGCATGGACGTTCTCTGTCTGCACACACACACACACTACGATCTTCATACTAACTATATTTTCCTATCATAATGAAAATCTCTTATTTTCTACATTGCTTCCCCCCCAGATATGCATAGTTTGGCTTCAGGTGGGGGACATGACAAAGAACAGACTGGTGTTATTTTTTTTCTGTGGTCTTCAGTCCTTTTCTTGGCTACCGGAACAGACATGCTGGCACACATAATTCTGTTTTCCTGTTCTCAGTGTGAGCTTAGCTGACCATCTGTCTCTCCTCCACCGTATCTGAAGAACAAAGCTGAGAGCCTGAACAGAAACTACATCGACAAACATCCACTCCTCCTCACTACTGCTTTTCCTCTGTCTCTCATTGGTTACAGGCAGCGGGACTGCCCTTCTCCACCAATGGGAGGCCGTTCACGTCAGGAATGCGGACAACCTCTCAGTCTGTGATCAAGCGTCAGAAGGTGAACCAGGGAGATGCTCCCAACCCTGTGGTGTTCGTGGCCACCAAAGACACCAGGTGGGTTCAGTACCTCATTGGCTGTCCACGCCAATTACACTCTTTTTTTTCTTCTTTTTTTTTTTTTTTTTTAACTCGAAGGGGACACATTCTGTTAGAAGCTGAAGGTCATGCCTGTGTTTTGGTTCTTGTCGCCTCACAGAGCTCTGAGGAAACATCTGACCCAGTCTGAGATGCGCCGGGCTGCTAGGAAGCCTCATCTGCCTGTCAGGATCAAGCTGCCCCCCCGGCCCCTGGCCACGCCCATCCTGCCCTCCAGCACCAGCGAGCCAATCGTCCTGGAGGACTGAGGGGGGAGTGGGAGGGGGGGGGGAGGAGGCTGAGCCTGTTCAGGACACGGCGTAGGAGGGCGCTTGTGCCGGTCCTCCGTCAGCCAGCGCACGCCATACCAGTCGTCTTTTCTTTGGTGTTTCTTTTTTTTTCCCTTGTATTTTGTTCTACTTTCTTTCATCTTCTTTTACTTCTCCCGAAATGCAATTGTGCTTACTTACACACGCACACACCCAGACAAACGCTCAAGTGACACGCAAACACATGTAAATCTTGAGACTGAGACATACACATTTACACTGACATGCAGGCACCAGATTTTGGGCTTTGTAGTATTTTATTCTGGTATTCATTTTGCTTCCTTGTTTTGCTCCCCCCTTTTTTTTATTGGCTAATATTTTAAACTGTGTAATTTAAATCAGAAATATTTCTCATCCTGAAATAATGGTGATAAAGCACACTTTATTTTTTTTCCTCCAGGTCTATCTTATTTGTGTAAATATTTGCAACATTTGAGGGGGCGGCTCCTATTGGTTAAGGGTGTGGGGGGGAGGGGGGGGGGGTTTGGGGAGGTTTTTTAAGCATGTTTTCTTTATCTGGAAAGTTCTATTTTGATGATAACTTCACTCACATGTTTCATCATAAATTGGAGAGGTTGCAGTAAAGTTGCTCGGTGTGTGTCCGTGTCTGTTGTCCATCCCTGAAACGTGTCCATTTGCAATCGTGTCCCTTACAAGGCTTTTTACACGATCTCACCTGTCTTTCTGCCTCCAACACCTGATTGATAAACTCCACTGGCGCTGAAAGGGTTGTTTTTTTTCTCTCGTTTTTTTCAACCTCCCACCCTTAGTGTTGCAGTAGCGTTTGTTCAACTCTTAGATGATCCCAATCAATTTGAGTCGGGTCATGACCCGTATGACTTGATTTTAAAGCCCAGAGGCTGATGTTGATTTTGTCTACGGGCCTTCGTGTAAAGACGAGGCTCGTTTTTTTTCATTTTGACCCCCAGTAAGATGTAGATTGGAGTGCAACCGGTACTTTACCATCAGCACTGTGCTCAAAGGGGAGGAAATAGATGGTTTAGGAAATGGTTATGTATGTTAACAAGACGGAACAGTTGATGCGTTGGTTGGCAACAGATTTCAGCAGCGGGTTGACACAAGTTTTATCCAATGGGATATTGTGGCGTGTTCGATACGTGCGACATGAACGCTGTTGGCGTTGAGGTACTGGGAGTTGTGATGGAAGGAGATGAAGCTGTATCTAAGTGAAGGAGTCAGAAACAAGCCATATAGACGGGGGCTTGATTCGAAGAGGCCCACCCCCCTCCCCTCCCTTCCTTGTTTTCTCCTTGTGCATGTTGACGCCTGCTCCTCTGAAGGCTTATGGTAGGTCACTCCCCTTTAGTTTAGTTCACAGCAAGATGACAATTGACTGTTTGGTTTATTTTAATAACACATATGTTACAGGTTAGTTAACGGACGGTGTTATGTCTAAACAGCAGCGACATGTGCTCGTAAGGATGTGAAAGGAATTTTCCAGTCATGTCTCGACTAGTAAAATGATTTGGTTTAAGTCTTTGTTTCCTGTTACCCTTGTTTGAGTGATGAAAGGGTAAATGGATGAAATCGATGCTAAATTGGATATTATTATTCCTCGTTCTCCCTCAGGCGTGGTTCATTACAGCCAGTGAAAGGGTCACATGATGGATTTATAAGCGTGTTTGGCCCCAATGTGGGCTTTTGTAATGTTTCTAAAACAAATTCAAGTGTTAAATGCAAAGCAAATACTAACCTGAAAAAAGACTGGCCTATTGGAAACTTCAGTGTTTTTTTATATAAAATCTGAAAGCTTGTAATTACTCCGAATTGTGGAGAGGGTTGGACTCCTGTACATGTAAACATTTCTCTCCTTTGAGGGGTTGGGAGGGGAGGGGGGGTGGGCAGGACAGAGGGCTACATTCAAGGGGAGAGGGGGTAGAATTTTGTAAGTTGGAGAGATAATTATGCTAAAATTAAAAACTTTTTTTCTCAAGTGTTTTTTTATTCCAATGTCTCTGTATCCTTTAATGTATCTTGATAAGAAAAGAAATAAAGATTTTTTTTCTTTGTGGTCGTATAATGGCTGTCTTTGTCCTTGTCTCATTCTATTTATCTAGGTGATAAAAATGTGGGGGGTTTTTTACATTCCTGATAATGTATTTGTTTCAGTAAACAAAAGCTGATAGGAGACAATTTTGTTATTCCTGTTGGAGACCTAATGCAACCTTTCAGTTTTATGTAACTTAACATAATTGAAATAGCTGATTCACATGTGATGCATGCAGGTAGGACGTTTACAATACCTATTCTATATTTATTTAACCATGATTTTCTTTTTCAACCACGTCAGACCAATGCCGTTTACACGTTTAATTATGTAACAGACAGTATTTAATTAACACATCACTCGGGTGTGAGTTTTATCTCTTACAATTGGGGTGACAATTGCCACAAAGTAGGTGTGTATGTACCATGTAGGCTTGCCGTTTGAAATCAAGCATTCGTTGTTTATTGAGCCGATTCTCCGTGACAATGCCTAATTTGATAAGGGGCCTTTTCATACAGGTTTGCGACAAATTAACGTTCAAACCTATAACCGGATTGGCTTCCTTCGAATAGAATGGGCTACTGGCCATCCGGCCATGATTGGTTAACTCGTACAGCCACTGACGTTCAACGTTGCACAGCTGATCCTCATTTTAAAGCGGACGCGGGATTCGGATTTGGGTCAAGTTAAAAGGTGACGGATACAGAGGGATGTTGCGTGCTACTCCAAACAAAGCAGCGTAGTCTAAGTCGTGGTGCGTGCTTCTTAACCATACATTTGTAGCATAGGGCTTTTAATTATATCGCTGTTTTAGGATAACAGCGACCTGACGAATTTTCAGTGAAGCATAACGGGTAGTTTAAACAAGACACAGTCCGGTGATTAATCCGCAATTCGCGATCATGTTTGAGGTAAGATGTTTGAATCTGGAAGCTTTAAAGTACGGATTTACGTTGTGCATTTAAGATTTTCTGAAGTATGGCAGCGGGTCATATGCAATGCTAGTTTTGTTCTTGTCTCAATATTGGAACATTACAGCCATGGTCTCATTGCTATGGCCGCCAGCCATAGCAACCAAGATTTTCTCATTACATATGGTCTACTGCCTCCAACACTAATCCTTTTGTCATGTGTCTTTTCCTCAGACCAGTGATGACATGTTGATGTTTCCCTTTGAGGAGGAAATGGTAAACAGCCTTTTCTCTGAAGAGACTGTGGGTGGTAAAGTCTTGTCGTTGGCTGAGTCTCTTCTGCCCCTGGTCGAGTCTCCCTCCTTGCCACCGATCCCCTGGATGTGCTCCACACGCTACAAGACGGAGCTGTGCAGCCGCTATGCTGAGACTGGCACCTGCAAGTATGCTCAACGTTGCCAGTTTGCCCATGGCCTCCAAGACCTCCATGTTCCCTCTCGCCACCCTAAGTACAAGACTGAGTTGTGCCGTACGTACCACACAGCGGGCTACTGCATCTACGGCACCCGCTGCCTGTTTGTCCACAGCCCTAAGGAGCAACGCCCGGCACGCCGCAGGCGCAGGAACGTCCACTGCCGCACCTTCACCTCCTTTGGGGTGTGTCCCTTCGGCACGCGGTGCAACTTCCTCCACGTCGAAGGCCCCGAAAGCGTCAACCCAGATTCTAACGGTGCGGAGGAGGTGAAGAGCCCCCTGCCTGTCCCCTCCAATCCCCTGGCACACCCACATCCCCAGTCCCAGGACTGGAAGCCCCGAGGAGCCTTGTGTCGCACCTTCAACGCCTTCGGCTTCTGCCTCTACGGCACTCGCTGTCGCTTCCAGCACGGCCTTCCCAGCGCCGTCAAAGGCTCTCACCGCAGCCAGGCTAGCTCCCCTAAGCTGGCTGGGAGAGCTTTGTCTCCAGGCTCCATGTTCTCCTCTTCCTGCTCCTCACCAACCTCTGCCCTGGCATCCCCCCTGGACCCAGAAGACTCCTCCCCTCTGAGCACCCCTGCAGACCAGCCCACGGCCCACAACGCCTTCACCTTCTCCTGCCAGCAGCTCAACGACCTGCTGCTCCCATTGGCGCTCCGCCTGCAGCAGCTGGAACAGTCAGACCATGTCTATAAGGCAGCGGATGCCCTGTAGGCATGCTAGGGCATAATATAATTAATGAACCCGTTTAGGTATTATTATAATTGTTACCATTTTAATTATCAATTTTTTGTTTTGTAGCAGTTTACTGAATGAGATGGTACTTTACCAAGAATTTCACTTTTTGTGTAAATACTCTTGAAATTCACAGGCCCAGTAACTTTGACTTTTTAAACTTGTACATATGGATACTTTTTTATACAATATTAATGTTGATATTTATGAATCTTGTTAACTTAATGTTTTCATTTTAATATGGGCCTGAAATAAATCAACATTTGAGTCCTTAACATTCCATTGTTGCACTCTTGTTCAATACCATTTATGATGGATTCGGTGTGTTGGATTACCAAATTGGTTTAGCTGGATTTTTATTTTGCTGAAAATCCACATTCAGTTTTTAGAAGAGGGAGGGAATGGAACGTTTAAGGGCTGCCTCCATAATCTGGATGGACTGGTACACAGCCACCACCTTATCAACCCAGGAGCCTTAGGACAGCTAACTTGCAAGAAGCAGGAGGCTACTATGGGAAAGTGTCCTCACCAAGCTGTTAGAGGCGACATGAAGACAGCCAGACATCCTGGCAGGTCTGATTGGTGATGAGCAGAAAAAGGATGGGTTGTTTAAATTGCCTGCTCTCGGCGTTGCCATCTGGCGCTCATGCTGTGTTCAGTTTGGACTAAGGACAAGTGACCTTGTTTGAGAGCAGTACTGTAAACACCAGTAGAAGTGGTCGCAGTTGCCTTGGCGGCATCAGTTGCGAACTTGCACAGGGGACGCGGCCATTGAAAAAGAGCTGATGTCTCTGCCATCAACATTAAATTGCTTCGCAGCAACGCTGCTCTGTCCCCAGGCAGCACTTTTCCTAAACAAAGCAATTAATGTCGGTCTACCCATTCCGATGATGAAACGGAGTTCGATACTACACTGGGGAACTGAATGATCGGACAGTGATGGAAAGGTTCTGTTTCAGAAAAGGTAAGAGATTGGTTGGTTGAGAGCAAGGGACCCATGTTTGAGTGAATTTCGAATGCACCAATCATGACTCTGAAACCAAGTCTGTATCCGGACTGTGTCAACCGTGCACATCAAGCGAGACTTATGTGCACAATTTTGAATGTATTTTTCCAAGCCAATTTAATTTCAACTACTTAAGCGGGTAAGTGTTTGATCAGTGTAATACCCCCCTACAATTTGGCACCTTAGTTTACTTAGGTGATTGGGATGTAAATCAACAATGAGTGAGACACGGTGAGTCCCGGACTTAGCTAGCTCTAGCTAACTAGCAAATGTTGTTTGGGAAGTAGGCTACAAGCGAATACTACCTACCTCTGTGATCACCAGTTACACCCGCTACCTCTTCCAAGTCTTAACGTTACCTGATTAAATGAGAACGTTTGTATTGATTTTAAAACGAGTCACGCACCGTCGATTTCACGTTAAAGGCAATAACCTAGCTCAGATAGCTATTTTATTTACCGGTACTAGTTGTCTAGCCAGATAATAAAGATGGTGTGCAAAGTCTCTGTCCGTTTGCTGAACATAGTTTACATTTGTCTTCAGATCTTTCTGCAGAGCTGCGGGTCAACCGGGAAGGCGCCGTGAGCATGGCGGACCGGGAGGAGAGGCGCTTCGCCGAGGTGCCCAGGGAGTCTGTCAAACTCATGGCGGAGAGTGCTGGAGTGGAGCTCACCGACGATGTGGCTGCACTTCTGGCTGAGGATGTGTGTTATCGGCTCAGAGAAGCGACACAGGTAAATGTAGGAGGAGACGCCCGTTTTCATGGATACCACAGCATAAATCGCGAAAGTAACATGTGGTGTATGTGTGTTTCCGCACAGAGTAGCTCCCAGTTCATGAGGCATGCAAAAAGGAGAAAACTGACCGTTGAAGACTTCAACAGAGCACTGCGCTGGAGCAACGTGGAGGTGAGAGAGGATTTGCATGTCTATCTTTCCTTGTCCTACCTTATCGAAGTGTAACCACACCCACTGTATGTTTTCATGGTCAGAATTAAACTTCCTGTGCGCTGTTGTCATATGCCAGGCTATTTGTGGATATGGTGCCCAAGACTCCTTACCATTCCGGCCCATCAAAGAAGGGGAACTTTTCTTCGTAGAGGACCGTGATATCAATCTGGTGGAACTGGCTCTGGCCACCAACATACCTAAGGGATGTGCAGAGACCATGGTTAGAGGTAGATAAGAGTCATAGAAATGACTGCTTTCACTCTTTCCACACATCACCACATCTCTTACAATCACAGAACTGCGTTCATGCTTGACTGTTTTCGTTTGCTCTGCCAGTGAATGTGTCTTACCTGGATGGCAAAGGCAACCTGGAGCCGCAAGGGACTGGTAAGAGATGCCAGAGATGACTGAAGACAGTTCAGGATGACTTGTATGTGTTTTGTGTGAGCCGAAGCTAAACTTGTCACGTCTCCCTGACAGTCCCCAGTGCAGTGCAGACTCTCTCGGATGACTTGCTCAAGTATTACCAACAGATCACTCGTGCTATCCTGGGGGAGGACCCTCACCTCATGAAGGTATGTGACTGTCGACGACGGTGACTGAGTCACACCTCAAATGAAAAAGGTGACTGTAGGATTGATCTGGAACATTTCCTCTTGTTTCTACCACAGGTGGCTCTGCTGGATCTCCAGTCCAACTCCAAAATCGCTGCCCTTCTGCCGTATTTTGTTTATGTTATTAGTGGGGTACGTTGCACTGCATAGATGTCGCCTTATCACAAACGTCGCTCCTTAAAATGTTCCACCTGGCCTAAACCCTGCTTCCTGCTTCCCCCGTCAGGTGAAGTCGGTGAGCCATGATCTGGAGCAGCTGAACAGGTTACTCCACATGGTGAAGAGCCTGGTCCAGAACCCCTACCTGTACCTGGGCTCCTACGTGCGCAGCCTGGTGTCCAGCGTCATGTACTGCATCCTGGAACCCCTGGCTGCCTCCATCAACCCCCTTAATGACCACTGGACCCTGCGTGACTACGCCGCCATGCTCCTCAGCCACATCTTTTGGTGAGCCAGGGAGACTACAGCGTGCAGATTAACCTTCGACTCAATGAATTGATGGTTGTTGGTACATGGAGACGATTATGTCCTCTGAAAGTCATTGTTTGAATGGCTGTGTGGATAGGACCCATGGAGACCTTGTGAGCGGTCTGTACCACCAGATCCTGCTGTCCCTCCAGAAGGTTCTGTCCGACCCAGTCCGCCCCCTGTGCTCCCATTACGGGGCTGTAGTGGGGCTCCACGGCCTTGGCTGGAAGGTAACACACACGTCCCTCCTGCGTCATCCCATGCTCACTGTATTCTTTAGACATATATATGATGTATCAGATGTCTTCAACTCTGTCTTATTTGTCTGTGCGTGTGTGTGTGTGTTTGTAGGCTGTTGAGCGTGTGCTCTATCCTCACCTACCTGCGTACTGGGCAAACCTGCAGGCTGTACTAGATGATTACTCGGTGTCTAATGCCCAGGTCAAAGCAGATGGACACAAGGTCTATGGAGCCATCCTGGTGAGAAAAAAACATGCCTCTCATGTGGTTTAAATAGTTAAAGACTGGACTCAACCCCATCTGCTACCACTGTATGTTAACCAGCAACCCCCTGCCTTCCCCTCTAGGTGGCAGTGGAGCGTCTTTTGAAGATGAAGGCCTTGTCCCTGTCACAGCCTGCAGACGCAGCACAGCCAGGCTCCGCTGGTGTGATGGGCTTCAGGGTGAGCTCCCCTGGGCTCAGCCCCCCTCCTGAACCCCTCTCAGAGCCCGCGCTGGGCATTGCCAGCCACCTCCAGGCCGGTGGGGCGGGCTGCCCCTGGGAGGAGTGGACGGCCGTGCCCCTGCCCGCCATGTACGGAGAGCTGTACTCCTTCTTTGGGGACAGTCTGGCCGTCCGGTTCAGCACAGGACCAGGGTTGGGAGGCTGCCCCCCTTCGCCCCCGGCCCTGTCTGCCGACACGAGGAAGGAGCCGTCTGGTTCAGCTGCCAACCCGGACACGGCCCGCAAGATGCCGCAGCTGACGGCTAACCTGAACATCAGCCCACGCCAGGACGGCAGCCCCAGGGCGGAGCCAGCTCCGCCCAGCTTGGCTGGCCCTGGGAGGTAAGCACACATCTACATCATGTGGCTCTGATTTCTAACGTTTGAGTTTGTTCTTTCTTGTCTTGAAGTTCTTCATAATATATCTTGATTACCTTTAGCTTCTTTAAGCGTTTTTAGTACATCAAATTCTGGCTTTCAAAGTCTATTTTTGTTTGCGGTGCTTCTCTATCCAGGTCCCTGGCTCGCTCCTCCTCCTCAGTCCAGCGTTCCCGCTCCTCGTCCTCCAGGCCAGGCCAGCGCTCTGCTGGGCTGTCCCGCGACGTCTTCCCCAAAGCCCGCTTCCCCCCGCCCCAGGCTGGGCCCCCCGCCTTCTCCTTCCTCATCGGTGGACGGCAGATGGGCCGCCGTTGCCAGGGGCGGCGATTCCAGACCAGCTTCAGCCCGCAGCCCCTGTCCACCGTGCCGCCTCGTGCCTACGCCCACAAACTCCCTGTGATCGGCAGGGTGGGCAAACCTGTCCGTCGCTGGGCCTGTTCTCATTACTCCCTCCACCTGCCGCTCTGAGAGGTCAGAGGAGGTCGGAGAGGGGGAAATGGAATTCGGCTTAGCTGCGTCTGCAGTTCGTTGTTGACTCATGCCCGAAGTATACTGACACTGAAACCACGACATGGCCCGTAAGCCAATAGCTCAGTTTCTTAGAAGAGAACCCTTCCGTCCCAAGGAGGCAGGGAAGGAGAAGAACATGTAACAGTATTGGAATTAGGTCAGTGGGTGGAATTGAAAAATACTTTAAACCTCAACTTCACCAGTATCTGACCATCATTTTCCCATCACGCGTATGTAAAATCCTGTACATATTCCATTTTGTGGAATTAAAAAGTGCTACAACATCACTACATCTTTTCTTCTGCATTTGGAACATCAGCATGTTTTGATGGTTAACCGTTTCATTACCATTGCCGTGACGTAATGGATTTTCTCGTAACCTAAAGTAATGGGATGCTAACCTGTCGTAAATATTTAAAGGTGAATAGTTAATGTGAGAATGGCTATTTGGTTTCAGTGGACGCCAGACTGCTCCTAGATGGCCAGTCAGGCGACGATGGTCCACTGGCTGGACGCTTGTCGGCATTTTTGCCGTGTCAAGTCTTTCTGGTTTCTTGTTCTCGGCTACGTTCTGTTCACCCTCTTTGGTGGGCTAGCGTTCATGGCCATAGAGATGCCAGTGGAGAAGACCCTCAGAGCCGAAGTCCAGGAACTGAAAGAGAGGTTTCTAGAAGTGCATGGATGTGTTAAGGAGAGTCGGTTGGATGACCTGCTCAAAAAGGCTCTGTCGACCGACCAGCGGGGGGTTTCTCTCCTGGAGGCGAGCAGTGAGGATTTTCACTACGATTTCACTTCATCTCTGTTCTTTGTCATTGTCACACTGTCTACCACAGGTAAGATGATATCTAAGTTACACGAGACTGGTTACACGAGCCCTCGTATTTACAGGGTGACGTGTTTCGAAATAGTGTTGATGTATATCAGACGGTCTGATAGGCCAAGATAAGGCCTTGCATCCTCAGCATGAAGCTTTCTCTGTCTTTCCTTTCTCTCCTCTCACCCTCTCCTTACCTTCCATAGGGTACGACTTCTTCACCCCTATTTCAGAGGAGGCCAAGCTCTTCTGCATATTCTACTGCACACTGGGCATCCCCCTCACCCTCTTCCTCCTCTCCTGCCTTTCCGACTTCCTGCTGCCCTTCCTCACCCACAGCCCCGTCCGCCACCTCCAGACCCACTGGGGGGTGCCCCACTCCCAGGCAGCACTGCTCCACGCCTGCCTGCTGGCCCTCGTCATAGCGACGGTGCTCTTCTTGCTTCCTGCCATGGTCTTCTACTTCCTGGAAACGGAGTGGAGGTTCCTGGACGCCCTGTTCTTCTGTTTCCTGACTCTGAGCACCATCGGTCAGGGTGGCTACACGCTGGGAGCCAGCTGGGACCCGAGCTCCAGGGAGACCCTCAAGTTTCTCACAACCTGTGAGGCAAACTACAGATCCCATATCCAAATGCACATGCTTGATAATGTGATCGTGCCTGTTATTAATGTACTCTGTGGTGAGATTTGAGTGAAAATGATAATATCTCCTTGTGGTGTTGGTTGCAATTTTTTAAACATGAATTTGGGTGTTGTGTCCCCAGGTTATTTGATGTTTGGCCTCATCGTGCTTCTGGCATTCCGGGACACGACCTTGGAGGTGCCTCAGGTCCAAGCAGTCTTCCGGCTGTTTTCCGGCCCAAGGGAGGGCGAGCTGAGGGGGATGGACCTGGAGGAAATGGTGCTTGGAGGTGACTGTGGACCCTCGCTACGCTCCTACGAGGAGCCCCAGTACTCTCTCCCCATCTCGACCATCTCCTTCTGCCCCCTGGAGCAGTTAGGAATCCCCTCACCTGACCAGCCAAGCCCTCCTCTGGAATACCCGACCTCAACCTCTGAGCCTGGGTCTACCTCCTCTCCACACCCAGATACATAGATCAGATATGCTCCACACTGTACAAACTACATTCAGCTAGGATATAGACAGTGGCACTGATATTTTGTCTTAGAACTCCTTTGGGTTGATTTTACATTCTCCAATGGCTATTGTTCTGAAGTGCAAACTAAGTGTATTTGATTGTATTACCATCCATACAGAGAGAAAAGCTTAGAAAGTAAAGCTTTTGTAAATATTCAATTTATGGTGCCAAAAGTGTATTAGGAACAATTTGACACTAACTCAGCTCATATGAATCTGTATTCATATGACCACAAGGTGGCAGGCTTAACAAACTTTTTGAACCGTTCGACTCACTGACGCAGTCAGTGTGATTGTTCATTTTTTAATAGTCCCTTTCATTACCATATATCATTGTACAGGCATGTTTGACAACAGGGGTGGGGTTAAGGAAAAGAGTGTTTGTGCCTGTGCTATTGTTGTCTCTGCTTGTAGTGTGAAATACATTTGCGTGCTAACCAACAGCGTTCTATGCTAGTGGGTTTGTCAAGCCAAAAAAATCGTATTATTTACTATTAACCATGGCTACACAAGCTAACACGATAATTACTGGACTGCCTACGTTGTAACAAGCCCCTATGGGCTGGTTACTACTTTGTAGCATAACAATGTGGTCAATGCTCTAGTTGTAGACTTAGTTCATGCCACGTCATTCCCATATTGACATGTAGTTCTAATAGAGGAGTGCAACTCTGTGGTTGAACAGTTAGCCTAGTCAGAGCTTCTGCTTTTGTCTCTCTATAGATGTGTTTGTGTGAGAGGGGCTCTGGGGCCACAATGACTCAGCCTGTGCCCAGCACTGGTAGCTCTGGCACCTCCTTACACACACACACACAGACACACACACGCACGCACGCACAAACAGTGTAAACACATTCCCAGAAGTGTGTCTTGGGTCATGCTGCTTACTAGGTCACTCTGAAGATGCTTTGACTTGATGCATCTGACTGTTAATGCACTGAAGCAGTAGGAGGGGGTTTGAGAGTACAGGATATTTTGGTGCCTGGCATGGCTA
This sequence comes from Plecoglossus altivelis, assembly GCA_036571765.1. Classification (NCBI taxonomy): domain Eukaryota; kingdom Metazoa; phylum Chordata; class Actinopteri; order Osmeriformes; family Plecoglossidae; genus Plecoglossus; species Plecoglossus altivelis. The sequence goes on along the minus strand of BROE01000023.1, from coordinate 4,251,759 downwards.
AGGTACTATAAATTATTTGGAAAGGATGTCAACACAGTATGCTCTTGAATGCATTGAGAACCATTTCATTTCGTTAGATGTTTTTAAATCGGGCTCAATGTATCGAATTTGTACCTAAGTCATGATATAATAATATAATATCAGTTATCCCAGTCGGTCCCTTTTTGTGTACAGGTGAGTCGCAGGTTTAATCTCCTCAAATCCAGTTTCCCTGCATCTGTGTAGTGGACAGACCGGTCAGATGGTCAACCAGGTCATCTGAGAGGTAAGTCATCATGACAGGCGAGCGTGTTCTTAAGTGGCATGATAAAGCTGCTCACACACAACACACACACACACAACACACAGTCTGGATGTCGCCTCTCCAGCCAGCTGAGAGGTCACATGGGACCTAGGACCAGGTGGAGAATCTGTCCCTTTGACAGAGTAGGGGCTTCCCTGCCAAGTCACTGGATCACCAAGCTTCATTGGGCTGGGGCCAGGATCGGTGGCTAGTTGTTGACATCTCTTCACATTATTGACATGCAATACACTATGCCTGTGAATTCTAGAAGCACATGAAGGCCAAAGGTAAAGCCAGAGTTATGTTCAGATGGAATGTACTATTTCTCAGTGCTTAACTGGATGGTCTTGTGATTAAAAAAGTATCAACAACGATGGTAGTGACTGCACATAGAAGACCGGGGCTTTCAAAGAAGAGTGACCTTCGTAACATTTTCTTGAGTGTGTCTGGGTTCTCGTTGGCTATCTAGTTCGGTTTTGATGGACAGAAGGCAGGTGTGTAGCTGAGTGCGTCTATATATACACAATGTGTATCAAGGTCGGAGGACTGTGAGAGACAACGCTGGTGAGGACACTCTGATCTCTGCCGACTCTCCACGTCTTCTCAAGAGACGACGCATCAGAGGCTTTTTTTATCCGAGGAGAAACCGCCTCCATCGTCGTAGTTTTCCATTTGTATGCTTGATTTCCAGATTGAGGTTTGAGCATGTGTGTAACGGAGGCCATTTGGTGCTTGAATTTGAAAGGGATAGACGACTTCCACATCGTGTGACCTCATTCACAGTTGGTGAATGAATGAATCACACATGGTGCTTTGAATCGCCCGTGTGATTAAAACAGTACACACATTAATCTTATACCATCGCCATGAGACCTTTGTATCCTTATCACCAGATGATTAGTCACTTACATTGGTGTAGCAAACTTTTTTCTTCCGCCATTTTGGCTCATCCATCATTGTGTTAGATTTACAGCACTGCCCTCAAGGGCCCCGCCACTCAACACACACATACATCCTCTATTCCAGGTGGCAGTCACTCACCCTCTGAGGAAAACAGGAAGCAGTAAGAACCAATGGGTGGTCAACAGACAGGAAGTAGATTGTTGAGAGAAGATTTGTTCCTCTAAAAATAAACACCCGCAAAGATGTCAATTAGAGAGATGTATGCTCGTCTGTCAGACTGACTGCATACCAGAGTCTGGAATAAGTTAAGTAACCGGAACACTTTGCCAAATTAGAATAGCCTGCTATTGTTTGAGCAGTGTTCCTTTTAATTGATGTATGGGCAGGTCATCATGTTGGAGTTTCCCTCCAGTTCATACCAGTGCTTAACTGATGTGCCTAACTGATGAAGTGAACTGACTGTGACCCCAATTTTCAGGCTTTGAAGCCCAACTATTTTCTGTGGGTTGTTGGGATAGCATGACATCGAATACTATACTGATCATCCAGCATGTCCTCTGGTGGGAATAGCTGCAGTTAACTTGAGAGAAACTCAGCATGTACATTTGATTTCTTTTTTTGTTTGTACATTTTCAGGATATAATGCTCTGTTCACAAGTAGCTGTTCAATGTGTACTTACAAGGCAGAGAAATGCCATTCCGATAATAGTTTCTGAGATAAACATGACCACGTCTTAATGGGCTTTTGGCAGGTGACCAGCTGACGGAGGACTTGGTTTTCCCTGGTGTGCTGGCCCCCTTCCATTCTTCCTTATTTCTTCCTTTATTCTCCCACCCAAATCCAGCTGTTTCCCAGCTGAAACCCTGCTTGGGTGGACTGCTGAAAGGGGAGGATGTGCTTGAGCAGACAAGGGAGGTTACGTCCACAGAAGGGAGATTTAAGAGCATCACTCTGTTAACAGGAAACTAGGCACAAACAGTACAAATCATGCACTTAACACCTGACCAGCCTAGACTCCAGTGCCCACAGAAAACACCCGCAAATATCGACGAAACCTAAATAAACATGCTTTTTGAAGGCTGCATGATGATATGATCAGACGTAATTTAAAAGGGTAATAAATCTGTATATATATAGATATATTATGTATTACTAAGTACTGGACAGCCAGTTAGAAATGACAGTGTGATACTGTCTTTCCCAGAGCTCAAACCTCCCCAGCTGCCAGTATCAGTCGGCCACCGATTATAAATAAACGCTGGCGTAAACTGGAAAAGTCCCTTGACTGACTGACAGGCTTTCAGTGGTAGGCTACATGCTTTTTAACTAGTATGTTGCTACTCTGACATTGCAAATGACATCATTCTTAATGATCTTTTTAAATATAATGCACTTATGTATTGGGTGTTTTCACACACACACACACAATGAGTCCATGCTGTATTAAATTTCTCCTCAGAAAAAAACTATAAGCATATTAGAACTGAGTTCAAACTCAACTGGTTGCGTATATGTGGAAGTTTTGCATGCCACCCTGACCTCCAGTGCATTTTAGAGTCTGAAAGATGAATTACTTCCCATTCTCGCCCTCCCCTCTTCAACAGCACGGGCAAGCCAAAGAGAGAAGGACAAAATGGGCTTTCCTGTTTTCAACCAATGGTCGACAATTCTTCAACTTAAAACAAAAACTCCTCTGCCTAATTGAAGCATAAATCAACGGTGACTTAGGGTGTAAATCCTTGCATGCTAAACTGTGTTTGATTACCAAGGTATAACAGCTGCGTGGTGCTGCTGCTGGGAAGATCAGTCGCCGCGTGCATTTGTTTTGCCAGTTTGACATTTGGGACATGTGAACACTGCAGGCATTGGGACATCGACGCACTCGCGCTACAGGCGGAGAAGCACTGTCTGTCTTCTCAAAAAAACAAAGTACGAGGAGCAGGACAGAAGACAGTCGTGTGGATTTTAACAGATGTTTCTTCTAAAGTACTTGAGAATTTTTTTCACATAAAATATGACTTCGGTTTGGAAGAGACTACAACGCGTCGGCAAGAAAGCCTCGAAGTTCCAGTTTGCGGCGTCCTTTCAAGAGCTGATGATAGAATGCACGAATAAATGGTAAGAATACGGACTCCTCAGTCTATCAACATGTTAAAAAAACAATGCTGTAATGGTGAGTATATCTTTTTGAGTTTGAATAAAACTCCGTTTTAGTTTCGTATTTGGAAAAAATAATTAACAGGTTTTAGTCGATAGTTTTCTTATGGGATATTTGCCTCGTTTTACCTCTGAAACGTAAGTAGCTAGCGACATTATTCTCCGTAATTTATGATAGTGTAATATCACAGTGACCTATCGATTTTAATGAAGGCGTGCCGCTCTTGTATGTGCCCACTTCCGCATTTACCGGCTATATACTCTATCGCATGTTCCCATCCTACTTATCGCCAGGCTGCAGAAAAATCCGAGGGACTCGGAGACCTTTTCTTTGCTAGCGAGACATTTGTGAGGTGTCAACATTGTTTAATGCTTGGAGCAGGTGTCTGGACGATGAAGTCCCTATCTTTAGTACAATCATTGTGGCACATGTATACAGCATTTAGCCACTTGCCATGTTACACAAAGTTCCTATGAATATATCACCCAAATGAGCAACAGCTATTTTCATGTCGTGACATACTTAGTTTTGTCCAAGTTAGTGTTGGTGCCATGTTATTTCCAATCTAAGTCACATCCTTATTTATCAAAAAGCTGTCCCACCCACCCCACATGAAGACAAACCTACACACCTTAGTATCATTACAATATCAACAGATAGGAAGTAATGTTGTAGCCTGAGCAGTTCATAAGGGTTCCAATCAGTGCTTAGCTTTCATGCGTTTCTGGAGCCTAAGTAAAGAGATGAACATCTCTCGAGCTAACATGGAGGTTCATTTGATGAGGCATGTGATTAGTCATGTATTGTACAGCCAAACTGAGAGTGCAGTGTCCGGATGCCTTAATGCGCTGATTAAATCACTGAGTCGGATGAAGTCTTGCATATGACCACTGACTCACATGCGAGTGTATTCAAGGGAACGGACACACACTGTCAGACAGACCAACTCCAGCATTGAGTTTCTAGGGTTAGACCTCATGCAGGCAGGGTATGCATACAGTTGGCTGAAGTCTGCGGTGCTCAGTCTAACTGTGGGTGATGGCTAGTTGGAGGAGCAGTAATTGCATTAGCGTTACTCCCAGTCCTCTTAGCATAGGCCTCCAACTAGCTCCCAGCCCAGACTCACAGGCTAGCTGAGCTTATCTATGCTTCCTGATAGTCGAGGAACTAGTTTTGCTAGCCTTAACACGTTTTCGAATTCCTGGTTTGTATTAATGTATAATAAAACACCGGGAGCTGATGTGGTTTATAACATTGTCTCATTGAGGATATAAGTCACTCTGAATGTAATGTAGGGCTTTTTTTCCTTGCAAATGTGTGATTCAGTCATCCTTGATGGCGCCCAGCCTGCATTCACAGGCCTGCATTCCATCTGCTGGATGAATAGGCTGTGTTATGGCGTAATGTTAGTGTTACCTGTGATAGTGTATCAACAAGTATGTTTCCTGGTGGAGCTGCTTGTGGTTCTTAGGCGTCTCTTAGCCACAGTTCACAAACACAAAAGACCAAAAAACATCTGTTTGGTGTTAAGTTTGCAAGTAAATCAAGATGGATATAAGCTAGTCATAGTTATCGAACCGTTCTAGGGCAGACTCATACAACAGACTGTGGTGATGAGAGAGAAACACAGTGGACAGCATCAGGCTGTCCTGGTTCAGTCAGTAAGAATGTATAAAATGTGGATCACTTAGAAATGCCTTATTCAAACTTGAAGCATGTGTGTGTTTCACCAGTGCTGAAGCACAAAGTGCTGTCCACATGATGGGCTTGAGAATGCCCTGTTCTTGACTGGCACTACTCAGACCTATAGGCAGTATGGGCCAGTGACACATCCCTAGGGCTAACCCAGTGTCATTCATAATGCTCACATCGTTAGCCTACAGTTAGCCTGCATCCCAACCTGGGCAAGTTAGCAAAGCAACACATAACATGGGATTAGACTGAACGGCGTGGATAAGAATGAAACTACTTTCATTTTGTGACATTTAGGCCCACAGCATGGAGGGTGGTAGGTGTATCACAAGTTACCTAAGCATTCAACAGGTTTATTTTTGTAAACCCAGCCCCCCCACCTCTCCGTCTCCACCAGTCTCCAAGTCCCCCCCCTACACACACTTTCAGCGAATGCCCTTTCCCTCCAATCCAGGCAGCTGCTATAACTGGCATGCAACATGATCCAGAGCCCCTGTCCCAGTGTTACCACAGCCCTCTCCCTGTCCCAGTGTTACCACAGCCCTCTCCCTGTCCCAGTGTTACCACAGCCCTCTCCCTGTCCCAATGTTACCACAGCCCTCTCCCTGTCCCAATGTTACCACAGCCCTCTCCCTGTCCCAATGTTACCACAGCCCTCTCCCTGTCCTGCTCCTACTTAGTCAGCCTCGTAAGCATGCAGAGCCCATGTGCTGGAAACACAACAATACAATATCTCCTTGAAGTGTATTAGATAAACATGAGAGGCTGTCATCGTCTGGTTTTACTGGCCTGAAAGCACATCTTACAGGGCAAGCCTGCGGGAGTGACTTTGTTGTGTGGTTTAGAAACAGCAATTATGACTAAACAGCACTTGACCAACCCTTTTTGAGGTGGTCTTGATAAGAACAGAAAACGTTTGGCTAGCAACCACCTTCTTGGGGTGCAGGTAACAAGCATGTCCTCAATTGTAGTATACTGTTGTTTGTTGCTAGGGCCACGCCCTACATGAATCAAGCCCTGACGACTCAAAACCAAGAAAAAAAATGTGCTCCAGCCCAAGTGTCTCAAGCAAGCAGCAGCTTGGATGGTTATTTGACATGATGGAGAGGCGCACGGACACACAGAGCAGGGGAATGGACTGTTATACTACACATTAGAACGGAGGAACAGGAAAAACACACAAACACAAGATTGTTTATGTTTTTACTCCACAGGCAAATTCTTTATCCCTGTATGTGTGCGCGCGTGTGTGTGTGTGTGTGTGTGTGCGTGTGTGGAGTCACAAGATGCACCTCTCTCGGATTAAGCCTCTCATAACTACTGTGTTTATGTAGCAGACAGATGTTTGTTTACACTTTTTTACACAGAGTCCGACATGTGATGTGAGGAACTTAAGTATGGGAACCTCAAACATCAAATGTTGCAAAAAGAAAAATCTGTCATGGGAATGTAATTGCACCTATAGATGAAACCGTGGCACATGTTTATCCATACGATCCCCCAGTATGTCATGCGTGTCATGCCCTGAAGAAATGGGATACTCTAGCAGTCTGCCTTGTCAGGACTGCAGCAGTTTCCATGTAGTATGAATATCTTAGAGGCTCGTGTTTTTAAGTGTACATTACCCTGGGTTTCTTGGAGAAATACTGTACATATATATGTGTGTTTCATGTGCACATATGTGTGTTTGTGCCTTTGCAACACATGGTGGTTCAACAGCGACAATGACAACAACATATACCAGATCATTGTGAACACATAAGTGTTTTTCAATTCCATCTCAGGCAACCAGACAAACTGAGGGTGGTTTGGACCAGGAGGAACAGGCGCCACTGCTCCAAGGTATGATGGGAATGGCTTTACTGAGTTCAGGGGTTTATTGAAAGTTAAATGTTTCCTCCAGCCAGCCAGCCAGCTTGCCTGCCTAGCTCGGCTTGTGGTCCCTCACCCTGGACTTCTTCTCCCACCGCAAATCCTTTTCCCTCCTTCCTTCTTCACACACGTCCCCTGTCTGTCTTCCTTCTCTTCATCATAGCCATCATTGTTCTGTATTAACACTTTGAGGGGTATTGAACTGTCAACGCTCTCTCAAGCCTTTCTACCCTCCACTGAAAAACAAGGCAGGAACGGGAAAGACTGGTGTGTGTGTGTGTGTGTGTTCTGCTGCTCTGTGCACATGTGTGTGTGTGTTCTGCTGCTCTCTGCACACGCATGTGTGTGTGCACTTTCACATTCAATCAAATAAAGGGTTGTTGGCATTGGTCTGTTCCTCAGCTCCATGGGTGGCAGCCAGGAATCAAGAACCCTTACAGGGGGATGGTGGTGTGGCAGGCCCCTGAGAGCCTGGACATCACCGTCACCCTCTTCAAGGTAGGAGCACACCACTTCCCCTCTAGGCTGGACCCTTGACTTGTTTCAGTTGAGTGAACAAAAAGACAAAGCGGTGTCTCATTTCGAAAAAATCTGATCTGCCAGGAACCAGCTGCAGAGGAATTTGAGGACAAGGATTGGACATTCGTGATTGAGAGTGTGAGTTTGGGAGAGATGCTGACACCAGTGTCAGATGTTTGAACCTTTTCTGTATGTTCGGTTACGCGGATGACCAGTGACAAGTTTCACTTTGAGTGTATTCTTCTTCAAATGTTATTAGGAGTGAACGAAACATGCGGAATTTTCCAAGTACCCTTTTGGTTTGAAAAGAATTCACATGAGACACCTCACATGATCTGAGGTAACCTTTCTATCTCCCGCAGGAGACAAAAGGTCACAGGAAGGTCCTGGCATCTGCTGACGTCAACATGAAGAAGTTCGCCAGCGCCACTCCCGTCCAGTACGACATGACGCTGCAGTTCAAGCCCCTGTCAGTGAAGGTGGTGGAGGCCACGCTCAAACTGACCATCTCCTGCGTCTTCCTCAAAGAGGGCAAAGCCACGTAAGTGCTCATTTCAAACCACCTGGCATCCCTCCACGTCCACAGTGGTGGACGCGCTGGTGACTCTCTGTGTCTGCCAGGGATGAGGACATGCAGAGCCTGGCCAGTCTGATGAGCCTGAAGCAGAGTGACATCGGAAATCTGGACGATTTCAATGATAGTGACGAGGAGGAGGAGAGGAGAGGAAGCACTGGACAAGGTAGCTGAAGCTCTGTGGTCTTACTGTGACATCATTCACAGTCAGAACTGAGCAAAGTCATGTGACATTATCAGGATAGATAGTTCCTTCCAACCATGCAAGCTAGTATAAGCTACAATGGTGGTCTGCACATTTGAAGGTGATTCTAAGGCAGTTGAATAGGTTCCAAAGCACTCACAAACGCTCCCATGGTGATACACAGTAACAGGTAAACAACTGTCACTGGATCTGTTTACAGATGACAAGCTATTTTAGATGTTGGAGGTTTCAAAAGATTGTGCAATACATCACAGTGGTTCCCTCCCACTCCAGTCTCTCTCTAAAAGGAATCGGAAATGGCTTCACTTTTAATTCATTCGAACCCTGAACTGAATCCCCTTGTGGGCCGCTTCTCTTTTTGCTCTGCTTACTTCCGGTTTTATGGATAATTATATCTGTGTGTAATACTTCTTTCTCGCTCCTTTCTTCTCTCTGAAAGGTCCAGTTCCTCCAACAAGAAGGATACACGACCAGGCATGGAGACCTGTGTTTGACTCAGGTTTCTCAGGTAAACTGAATAACTCCATCTTTCCTTCTTGCTTATCTTCTTCAATGGCGGGCAAAGCCATTTATTTGAAATGATGATATTCATGGGTCAGTTTTGTGAATATTGACTACCAAACCATTATTCATTTATTTGGGTTTGTTCGATGAATTATATTCACTAAAGCTGATGAATATTGAGCTCAAGAGGTTTCAAATAATGGTATACTGTCACATAGCTCCCTAATTCTTTGATCAGATACTCTCTACAGATCAAAGGAAAATAAGTATTTTGAAAGATCCAAGACATATTAGATTAGTGTCTCTCCAAACATATGCTCAAAATAGGTCAATCAGTTTAAATACAAGTTAGAACGAAAAAGATTGGACAGCTTCATCTGTACACAACGGACAGTCGGATTGTTCTCATTGACTTTGTCTGCAGTGAGTATCTGAGTGCTATCAATCTCCATTCCTCATATCCTTTCATTCTTTTCTCCTTTTATCTTCCGACTTTCTCTTGTTCACTATTCTACCTTCCTCTTCCTTCTGCTACGATGTTCTGCTTTCTTCCTTATTTTCTTCCTTTCTTTTCTCCATCCTCTCCTCCCCTCTCACGTCCCTCACTCATCCCCCATCCCCTCCTCCTCTCTCATCCCTCACTCATCTGTCACAGAGATGGAGTGTAGCTCGGGTGTGCCACCCATCTCTCTCCTCTCCCGCCCCCCCCTGCCTGTCCCCCTCGACCCCTCTGCTCCACCTGGTCCCCCTATCCGGCCCCGCCCCGCCGGCCCTGCAGGCGGCACCCAGCCAGCCCGTCCTTCCGCCTATGCCTACACAGTGCCCGCCTTCACCCGCGCCCACCCACCCGCTCTGCCTAAAATCTTCCAGCCCACTGCTGGCACAGGTACTGGACTGACTGGCTGATCAAAGATAGACTCAACTGGGAGTCACTGTGAGATCGACTTCACAGTATTGATTCAAGGTTTAAAACAAACGTTGAGGACCGCTTGAAAACCTGTCTCACCTGGACCCTCAATGTTTGAGTTTCATTTACTTTAGTCCCTTCAATGTTTGGGTGTCTTTCACTTTAGTCCCTAGAACTTCAAGGAAGATTTCTTTTTCTCTTATTTTCTATCAACCATCCCAAATAACAACCTAGATAGCAGACTGATCTGACTTTGTTAGATTAGAGTTCACTGTAGATAACAGATTGATCTGACTCCTTTGTTAGATTGAGAGTACTTTGTATAAAACAGACTGACTGCTCTGTTAGCCATTGTCTTTGTAATGAGCCTGAGGCGCCCCCTACTGTTTGTATATGTTTAGAGCACAGTGGGAATAAGATGCACGCCAACCCCAGCAAGAATGGACAGAATGCTCCTTGCGACGAGCCCAGCATAATAATTTTTTGCTGTGACTGAAAAGCCTCCTTTAGAGGTTATAACAAAGGTTTCTTGGGGCAGTTGCCTCATTTCCTTAGCAACCATCCTAGCTCACAGTAAATCAGAGTGGCGACATATTTGATTGTTTTTGGCGTTTGTCCAACTACATCCTGATTGTTTCTTGCTGCTGTAAGTTCACTCTGCTTTCCCTTTCTCCTTCCTTCCTTCCATCCATCCCTCCTTCCATCCTCTGCTCTCTTCTTTCCTCTCAGTGCCCATCTCTGTTCCCCGGAAGGCTCAGGGTCACCGTAGCGACCCAGCCTCCGACTCGGCGCGTCTAGACGAGGGTCAGACGGTCTGTGTGCTCCCCACCTTCACTCCACCGTCCTCCCTCTCTGGCTCCCTGACCAGGCTGTCGTCCTCTCCTCTCTCCTCCTCCCCCTCCTCAGCACCCCTCCGCCCTCCCTCTTTCTCTGACATCCCACAGACAGGTAGTGTGTTTAAACACTGGAGACACAAAGGATCCAGAGCCACTGACTGTGGAACACAGCATCAACCTCATCTGTTTCTCTGTCATTCTGTCTTCTCCACCTCTCATTGCCCTCCTTCATCCCCCTCTTCCGCCTCTCTCAGCTACCTATGCGACTGCTCGCTCCAGCGCCTGGCGACCTCAGAGTTTCCCTTGCTTCTCCACCCTTCCCTCCTCTGCCGGCTCCTCCCCTCCCGGCGTTCAGCCCCCCCCTGTGCACCGCCGGCCCAAAGCATACCTCACCTCATTGGCGGAGCCTGGTTCTACCCCTAAAGCATACCTCACCTCTCTGGCCGAGCCTGGCTCTGCCCTCACCAGGCCTACCAGTCTGCCCTCTGCCCCTGACACAGGTACTGCGTAGGCCATTGGCTAAAGACTTTGGAGTTTCTCCAGTTCATTATAAATGCTCTGGATGGATAGTTGGATGCAGCTGTGTACAGAATCTGTCGTTTATACCGTCTCAGGGTCTACATTCATAAACGAGCTGTAGATCACATGATTGTGAATGGGACTACTGTCAATACATGTCATTTTAGCAGGTCCCTTCTGCCTATTCTACTTTTCTCTGATGCAAATCAAGGCTTTGCCATTGATTGTTTTCTGTTTTCTTTTCCTCTCTCTTTTCCAATCTCAATCACCTCCCTTCTACTGCTCACAACCCCATGTCACTCCTCTCTTCCTCTCCTTTACCCTCTCTTTTTCACCTTCACCCTATACTGTTTTACTTCATTCCCATCCGCCCCTTCTCATTCTTCCCATCTCTCCATTTCACGTGTCCCTTCTTCTCCTAGTACCCTGGCAGATTGAATGGAGATCACCTCAAACCCAGGCCCCCTTATCCCCACCTGCTCTCTCCCCTAAATCCCTGCGCACCTCCCCCCATGACTCCATGGATAATGCCCCCCTTCAGAAAAAACTGTGCATTGAGACATCATGTAATTCTGCCTCTTCTCAGTGTGCCCCAGCTGTGCCTTCAGCCTCTACGTCTCTATCTCTCCTTCTCACACCCTCCTCTTCTCATCCTGCATCCGTTCCTCAGTGTATCTCTAGCTCATCCGCTGAACGTCCTTACTGCACCCTGTCATCCCCATCACTTTCCCCCTCCTCCTCCTCCTCCTCTACGCCTGTCCCTTCTCCATCTGGTGCTCAGACCCCTGTTTGTGCATCCGTACCTGCTTCAACCTCTGAATCTGTGTCTTTCATTCTCTCCCTTCCTGCATCTTCCTCCTCATCTACCACCACTCTTTCCTCATCCTCCGTGTCCTCCCTGGACCCTGTGCCCTCCCTTCTCCCCCCGCCTGTCCAATATTGTGACCCCCCCTCCGGATCTCCCCCTGTTGCTGTCGGTGTTGTGCAATGTGCTGCAGGTCCTGTCCCGCCCCATGTCTCCCAGTCAGGTACTGAGCTCAACACTAAACTTTGCACCCCTAAACGTAAGCAACGTAAGAATGCTTGTCTAACAATTCTAAACACCCAGTTTTTAACCAGGTGACTGATATTCTTATCAAAACGACCCAGCCCTCCATTTATACTCTACATCGTCCATCTCTTCCTTTTCTTCATCTCTTACACCCCCTTCCATCTTCCTATGTCCTGCTCTCTTCCCTTCACATCCTCCTAGCCTTCCTTCCTGCTGGTCAAACTCCTGAGTGGAGGCTCCGAGCTGTCCCTAGTGAGGCCCGCTCCAACATCAGAAGGTCCCAAGTGACCTCTTCATCTGGACCCTGCCCCCCCTCCTCACTCTCCTTCTCTGCTGCTCCTGTGTTCTGTGCTCCCCCTGATCAGACTCAATCCCCCATAACCCCCCAGGAACCTGTCACTGCTCCCCCCCATGAGCCTGACTCAGGTACTAGACCTCAAGTGACATATAAAGAGTTCACATGTAACCTGTGGCTCCAGATAGCTTTACTAATCGAAGAGGTTGCTGGTTGTTCCAGCGGATTGAACGTCAAAACCAGCATTTGTTGAAGGTCACTCATCCAGTCACGTGTTTGGTCTTTCAGATGTCCACAGACAGCTCAGTACACTGGCTGAAGAGGAGTACCCAAGTGTTCCACCTACTGGTGAGTACAACTCAGTTCAACCACAGTAGACAAAGGTGTCCTCATTATTATTCTGAGAGAGGGGAGAAACTCCTCTGGATTATTTCCCACCACTGACCTCAGAACTCCTAACCACAGGAATTGTCAATAACACTGGTAATAGGCCAGACCCAGACAAGACGCCCTTGGCCAGGCCCTATGAAAAAAGGCGGGAGGCTCCCCAAGCGTTTGGATTGGAGGTTGTCAGGGGAACTACAGGGTGAGTGTATCGATGTAAACACTGATGTTTGATGTGATTAAACACTGTATCCATGGTCATAATTCCTCTAAACCTAATCTTGAGCTCACCGGTAGGTGATAGCAGCCAGCTATCCACAGTGGTTGTGGATTTTCTCTATATCATCTTTATATTTCAAACATCTATACAGTGTCCAAATGCTGTTTTTGACTATTCTTGTTATAAAGAACTATTTTTTGATACACTGATGTATGAGTGCGTTTAGAGGAATCATGTCAAATTGCTTGGAATAGCTGGTGTGGATTTAACCTAAGCATCTCATTTTACTAACAATGGCTAGCATGGACTGGTTCGTACAAGCACTAACAAGTTTGTAAACAATGTGACCTGTATCACATTTGAAATCTCTACAATGTTAATATAACCTCATTAAAAACATAATATTAAAACAAAATGTGGACTTGATGAGTTTTATGTCATTATGGACTTGAGGACAACATGAGAAAACAAAGGGGGAATAGATCTGTTTATTTATGGATACTATTGGTTTGTTGTTGCGTTGTTGTGGAAAAAAGTGTCAGATAAATTTATTAAATGTAAATATTTGCTTTTGTTGTGGCATTTAGTCTTCAGATACACTATCATGAACTATATTAAGACAATTGTGTTGCACAGCTGTTGACATATTGCGTTTCTATTTAATGCACCCTTTTGGAAACTCCCTGAATGTTGCTTATTTCCTGTTGTGTAGCAAGTTTCCTGTAGCTGAAGTCATGTTGCAAGATGTGACAATGTCACTGCTTGCTTTTTGCCTTGGGATTTTCTTACATTGAGGATGTTTTGGGCACCGTGCTAGCTTTAGTAGAAACTTGGTGATACTTGTGTTGAAATGCATGAGCATCATGTCATGGCTCGTAGACTGTATTGTTTAAATCAGACTTGGCAGTTAAAGCTTGCTTTTGACTTTATTATTGCTATAGAGCTATAAGTCTCCATCCCTGAACTCTGACCTTGATCTGTTTGTCCCTCAGACCTGAGAGCATGACCTCTCTCCTGCCCTTTAGCCCCAGAGCACCCACTGCCCCCCAGGTCCCATATTTTGAGATGCCAAAACCTGTCAGGAATCAGGCAGAGGCCATACCAACAGGGTTGCTCCCCAAACCCAAACCTAAATCCAAGCCCAAACCCAAACCAGAAACCTGTCCCATCCCCTCCTCATCTGAGACTAAGATTGGCCTTTCTGAACCCACATTCACTTCTGCCATGGAACCACAGGTCAAACCAAGGAGTCACATGACCAAGATGTCCATTCAAATTGGCACAGCATCAGGAAATACTGAGCCTGTTCAGTTGACTCTGAAGTCACCCTCTAAGAAACAGAAGAATCGCCCTTCCAAAACTGTTCCTCCACCCTCTATGAAACATGTGCCTGACGTTGCTCACACAGAAAAGAAAGATGCAAAAAAAGAGCAGGATCTGAAAGTCCCTAAAATGACTGCTCCCACAAACGTAGGACAATCAGAAGTCATACCCAGGGATTGGGGGTAAGTGTAGCATAGAACACAATACTCCCTTAACTGTGTAATGCTCATTTAGCTTGTGTAAACAATGTTCTACACTAAATATATACAGTATACATGTATATAGAATGCATGTATGTATTCTCATTTGAATACAGTCAGATTGAGATTAAGTGTTCCACGAGGCCTGACATATTTTTTTGGTGTGCTTGTCCCTTTAGAACTGAAAGCATGGACACATTGCTTCCATCGTGTCCAAGGGTTGCCAGTTCTCCTGGTTTCCCCTCCACTTTAGTAACCAAAACATCAGAAGCACACTCTGACCAGTGGTCACTGGATAAGAACCCATTTAGGGAGAGGCCTCTGAGAGAGAGCCCCAGAATCACTCCAGCTAAGCAGAGATCTGTTCAGGACCAGAAATCCAAGGAAAACATGGCCTCCATGGAACCAAGTAGTCCAGAGGTGGCTGCTATCCCCAGTTTTCCCTTCGGACCCCAACACCAAATGGAAACCCCAGAGCTCCAAATGGAGCCTAATAAAGCTATCTTGACACCTTGTGTCACAACACTGTTCAGTTCAGCTAGTTTGCCATCAAAGCAGCCAAACAAAACTGCGGAGTCTCAGGCTCGTATATTACATGAGGATGAAAAGGCCTTATCAGAGGGATCACAGAAGGAGAAGGCAGCTATGAGACCCTTCTCCTTTGGTGGTTTAGATGAAGTGTATGTAGGCAAGCAAATGGAAGAAAGCATGGTAGCATTACTCCCATCTTCTCAAAATGAAAACTCTGTTCATGTATTTATGTCAGATACAGGGCCCAATGCTGAGGTTTCTAAGATACTGGGAGCACCAAGTATGGCTAATCTACTGCCAACCTGTCCCCAAGCTTCAAGTATTCCTGGATTTCCTTCTTTAAGTCAGACACAGTCAGCTGGCTGGCCAGTGGATAGAAACTCACTGGTCAAGATATCTTTGAGGAAGAGGTCAGGATCCTTAATATCACATTTAGATAATGTTGATAGAGTTTATTGGGATCGGGAAATGTGTGCAAAAATGGTGGATATGACACCATCCTGCCCAAGAGCCTCCCTTATTCCTGGCTTCCCATCTGCCCCAAGCCAAGAGCCCTGCATGGTTGACCTTCTACCAACATGCCCCAGAAAAAGCAGCATTCTAGGTGTACCCTCCAGAGAGACAGGCTTGTCCAGAGATGAAGACTGGATTGTGGACAGACATCCAGTGTGG
Organism: Plecoglossus altivelis; assembly: GCA_036571765.1. Lineage (NCBI taxonomy): Eukaryota > Metazoa > Chordata > Actinopteri > Osmeriformes > Plecoglossidae > Plecoglossus > Plecoglossus altivelis. The sequence continues at coordinate 4,236,110 of BROE01000023.1, read as the reverse complement.
GAAAGGCCAGTGAGGGTAAGGGAAGGATGTACTCTACAGATGAGTAAAGAAGTCACTATTGAGGAGACGACTAAAACAAGGAGGAAAATGGTAGAGATGTTGCCTACTTGCCCTAGAAAAGCCAGTGTTCCTGGCTTCCCCTCACTGCCAATTCACGAAACCAGAATGGTGAACATTTGCCCTACATGCCCCAAAAGAGCTAGACTTTCAGGTTTACCTTCTTTTGATCCAGTCAAGTCTAGTGATGAAGATTGGGCTGTTGAAAAAGGGCCATTGTGGCAGAAGCCATTAAAGAAATATGATTTCTTAATGCCATCTGCTTCTCCAGTTCTGAGTAAATATAAGGATATGTTTAGGCTGTTGCCTTCTTGTCCAAAAGAGACCTCTATTCCAGGCTTTCCTTCAGGGCCACAAAAGCTAGCTTGTACACCAAGTATGGTGAGCCTTCTGTCTTCGTGTCCTGACATAACCAAGGTTCCCGGTATGCCATCAAGACATCAAAATCCGTCAGAGAATCTTAACTGGCATGATCTGAGAAGATCGTTCATTGAGAGGCCACTGAATAAAAAGCCACAATATGGGATGAAAGTATTATTATGTGAGAATGCCAAACACATGAAAGACATGGTCAAACTGTTACCATCTTGTCCAAGACAAGCTAGCATTCCTGGCTTTCCCTCTGCACCTCAACGAGAGCCCAGCATGGTTAACCTTTGTCCCACATGCCCTAAGGTTGCCAGAGTTTCAGGTTTCCCCTCAATACAGCCACGGAGATGTAGAGAGGAAGCTTGGCTTGTTAACCATAGTCCACTTTGGCAAAAGTCATTGAAGAAAAGTAACTTATGTGATCTTTCTATGTGTCCAGTTCAGTGTAAAGAAGAAGAAACATTGAGGATGTTCGCTTTGGTGCCATCTTGCCCAAGGCAGACTCACATCCCTGGGTTTCCCACTGCACAAAGACAAGAGCCATGCATGGTTGACCTTGTTCCTACTTGTGCAAGAGTAGCAAGGGTTCCAGGCTTACCATCAAGAGAATCAGTTGGATTCAGAGATGCAGATTGGGTTGTGGACAGAAGGCCATTATGGGAAAAGCCACTTCGAAAAAAAGATCTGTCAATCATCTCTCCATCTCTCTATAAAGATGAGAAAATGTGGAAAGAAATGGTAGATTTGATGCCATCTTGTCCAAGAAAGGCCAGTGTACCTGGCTTTCCTTCTGCACCTAGACAGAGGACAGCTAAAATCCCAAGCATGGTTAATCTACGGCCCTCTTGTCCAAAAGTATCGAGGGTTCCTGGCTTGCCAAGTATTGACCAGGCACAGGAAGTTGAGTGGCCAGTGAATAGAAAGTCTCTGTTCAACAAGTTGTTCACACAAAGGCCATGGTTCCTTCACTTTGAGGACATGTCATATTTTCCCTGTAAAACAGTTACAAATATGACAAATATGTTACCATCTTGTCCAAGTAAGGCCAGAATTCCAGGCTTTCCCTCTGCACCTAGGCAGGAGACAAGTATGGTATACCTATTGCCTACATGTCCTCAGCTATCAAGAGTTTTAGGGTTACCTTCAAGACAGTCAGTCAAAAAAGAGGACATAGTTGTGGACAGATGTTCTCTGTGGCAGAAGCCACTAAAGAAAGGTGACGTGTTGATTTTGCCCATCTACAAAACTCATGATAAAAACATTGATGGTATGGCAGCAATGGTGCCAACTTGTGCCAGACAGGCTAGTATTCCAGGCTTCCCCTCTGCACCCCAGAGGAAAGCAGACACACCAAGTATGATGTGTTTACTTTTCACCTGTCCTAAGTCATCCCAGATTCCGGGTTTTCCATCTAAACAACCTGTTGATTCTGAAAGAAAAGCATGGTGTTTAGAGAAAAAATCTCTGTGGGAGAGACCATTACCGAAAGTTAATGTGAAAATAAGTTCACACATCTGTGCATCATACGACGACAAAGAATTTGTGAAAAAAATGGCTGCTATGTTACCATCGTGTCCACTTAAGAACAGTATCCCAGGGTTACCCTCTCAGATGAAGTTAGTAGAAACTCCAGTTATGTATAGCCTGCTGTCCACTTGTCCTAGGAGCTCCAGAGTATCTGGTTTGCCATCAAGTGTACCAAGAGATACAGATGAAGGTCACTGGCATGCCAGTAAGAGGCCTTTGCTGTTGAGACCATTAATGAAAAGAGCAAAAGTTTTTATTCAGGGGAGTCAATCATTCAAAGAAAAAGCAATGGTTAGAATTATGGTTTCAATGTTGCCACCCTGCCCAAAAAATGCTACTATTCCAGGCTTTCCTTCAAAGTCTACAAAAAGACCTCAGAGAATTTTTGGACATGAGAAAGCCCCTAGTATGCAACATATTTTACCCACCTGCCCAAAGCATACAACAGTTTTAGGTCTACCATCCAGAGACCCTGTGGAAATCTCACTGGATGGTTGGCATCTAGACAAGCAGTCATTGTGGAATAAACCACTGACTAAAAGAAAGGGAATTTTTTCTCGGTTTCACCCAATTGAGATGTCCTTGAGAGACAAAGAAATAATGCTGAGTATGGTGCCATCCTGTCCAAGACATGCCACCATCCCTGGTTTTCCATCTAAAAGGGTTTGTGTCAGTAGGGCCCAGAAAGAGATGCTTATGACTTGTCTGTCACCAACTTGCCCTGAAAATTCCTGCATCATTGGTTTTCCTTCAAGATGGTCATCATGGTCTGATGTCAGAGTAGAGCACTGGCCCACAGACAAAAGTACATTTTGGGAGAAACCACTGAGGACATTAGCAAGGACTCAGATATTTTCTCTATCTCAGGGACAGAACTGCTACAGGCACAAAGTTGTGAGAAATGCTATGGTGTCTCTTGTACCATCATGTCCAACTGTTGCTCTCTTTCCTGGATTTCCCTCTCTGTCACAACTTTATGTAGAAAAACGTACAAGCATGGTAGCTATTGTACCAACATGTCCTATGTTGTCTTCTGTGCTGGGGCTTCCATCCACAAATACTCTTACAGTAGAGACGCATGTAAAGGGTTGGCCATTGGGGAATAAACCCTTGCTGGCTAATCCATTGAAAGAGAGTGCTGTAACAATACATACACCCCCAATTATTTATATTATAAGAGCTGATCAAATCTTGAGTAAACAAATGATGGCTTTAGAACCGACATGTCCAAGGAAGGCCAGGATACCTGGATTTCCATCATCCCCAAAACACCTAACAAAGCAGAATATCACATCTCCAGTCAAATCCTTGAATGGTTCTAAAGTGTCTGCAGCTGATACTGACCATAGAGCAGAGGCTCTGGATCAACAGTGGGCTGTGGAGGAGATGCCAGTTAGAGAAAACGCCCTAAAAGAAATATCAGCGGGATCTGTGAATTCCAGCCAAGATGTACCGGATGTCAAGAAAAGGATGGAAGCGATGTTGCTGCCCAGCCCAAGCAAGACCCCAGTCTCTGCTCTGTTATCTGTACAAACCCAAAGGTCTCATCACAGTGGAGGAAAAGCTCATCAAAGCAGTGACTTAAAAATTGTGGCAGAAGAGGAAGTACAAGGATCAAAAGATGATTCAGTGATGGAGAGGCTCAGAGTGGAAGGGGTCTCTCGGACACAAAATAAGGCTCAGCAAGTTGGCATGCTTGAAAAAGGGTGAGTTAGTGGGACAAGAATAGCAGACAACTTAGGCACTGCATTATGGCATTTGTTTGATATGTCTCTCCCTGCAGTCAATGGATAGTGTTTAAAACATTTGCTTTTGGACTCTATTTTCAGACACTTATACTGCAGAATGTGGCACTCTATGTCCACTGATATGCCATTATTCTTGACTGTCAGAGAGAGGTGGGTTAAGTTGGTTTGCAAATGTTTGGTCGCTGTTGGCTTTTTGGGCTGTTTTGTATTGATCAACACCTGACTGACAGTGTGACAGTGTCTTGGGATTTCTAATCACAGCCACTCATGGTGTGTTTCTACGCTGTGATTCATCATATTCATGGTGTTCTTCTGTTCATGTTCTTTCAGTCCCTCTCATCCATCTCCAACTCAAGAAGGAAAGCTGATAATGTATGAGATGAAAGGAGCTGTTGAGAAAGATTCAAAGGAAACCAATCTGAACCTAGTTGATGGTCAATCAATAGTGTCCTATAAGGAACCATTCATGGACGTTACAGTAGATAAAGTATTCGTTTCAGAATCTGGTTTAGAGGTTGAGAAAAAGGAGAATATGGCTAGGGAGGCTAAGGTGATCACTGGATTAGTGGCAACAGTGGATGCACTCACATGCACTGGTGGGGGGTAAGTGTGAGAAACCCCAGAATCACCGCTTGCTTGTGTGATGCTGGTATAGTCCGTAATCTGCATGGTTTCATAGTTTTGGTCAAGCTTAGCAAATTGTTGGTCATAATACAGTTGTAACATTGTTGGACTCAAAAGCATGCAATGAGTGACGCTTTAGCCCTTCTTCACAGATCAGACATCAACTTTAGTGCTGATGCTTGTGGGTGGAATTAATGTTCTTGGCTATAGAATGCTGGCACAGTCCTTTCGCCTTTTTTGGTTGCTGTAAGTTTCTTTAGACTGACCGGAGTTTCCCCTCTTCTCAGACCTGAAAGCATGGTTCCACTGCTGCCATCGTGTCCAGCGGATGCTACATCACCAGGTTTTCCTTCCAGGCAAACCACCACAAAGGCTCACTTAAAGGAAGCACTGGTGGACAAGACCATATTATGGGAGAGACCTCCAAAAGAGATGTTAGATTTGGCAATGGATATATCACTGCAAGAAAGGGAGACAATGAAAGGAATTTCAAACATGGTCCCAACTTGTCCCAATGCTGCCACCATACCTGGATTTCCATCTGCACAGCAACCAAAGCCTAGGGAAGAGAAAATCAAACATGAGCTTTATATAGAAAATGTATTGCCATCTTACCCAAGACTTTACGAGGGAGATTGTTCAGATCATGAAACAATCAGGAGGAATCCATTCACTGTTGAGGAAACCAAGGTCATTGCATCCACATCCCATTTGGACAAATTAATGGACGATGGAGAGTTGATGCATGTGGTGGATATGAAACCATCATGCCATAATGAGACCACCAGTCCCAGCTTCCTGTCAACACCTCATTTGAAAGCTCCACACGTTAGTCCAAGTATAGTAAGCCTTTTACCATCCTGTCCCCAATATTCTGGTCTTCTTGGTTGGCCATCTACTGGTGACGCAAGTAGAAAAGACTGGTATATAAGTCAAGAACATATATGGGAAGCACCTCCAAAGGAAAAGCTTTTTTTCAACAAAGATGGCTTGAAATATTATAAGGATGCTATGAAGGAAATGGTTGCCTTGGCTCCAACATGCCCTGAAGCTGCCAGAATTCCAGGTTGTCCCTCCTTATCGCGGCCCAAGGCCAAAATAGAATTAAGTATGGTTAGTCTTGTGTTGTCTATCCCCAAAGTTTCAAGTATAGCAGGCTTTCAGTCCACTGAGGAAAATTATACAAAAGAATGGCCCAAAGACCAAGCGTCACTCTGGGTAAAACAAGTCAAAGATAAAAGCACCGTCTCAATAGACAGCTACCAAGGAGGAGAGATGACTAGAGGCATGGTAGCTATGGTACCGGCTTGTCCAATAAATGCCAGGGCTGCTGGTTTCCCATCCATGCCTCATCCAAAAGTAGATTCTTTTGGGAAAGGTCCAGATATGGGATCACTTCTCTCATCTTGCCCAAAGGTCTCAAGTATATCTGGCTTCCCATCTACTGAGGTTGTTGATAGACAAGACTGGCTTATGAATCATACACCCCTGTGGGAGAAGCAGGCAAAGGAAAGTATTACATTAATTGACATATCAAATAATGATAACGGTGAAATGAATGGAATGTCAGCTCTGTTAACATCCTGTCCAAAGAAAGCCATGATTCCTGGTTTCCCCTCAGTACCAGAACCCAAACACATTTACTATGGACCTAGTATGGTTAGTATGTTGTCCTCATGCCCAAAAGTGTCCAGTATGTCAGGTATGCCGTCCATTCATGGAGATAGTAAGAATACTTGGCTGACAAATCAGGGACCACTGTGGGAGAAGCAATTGAAGGAGAGGCCCATGTTGACTACATACATACCCGATGTTAAGATGAAAGATCACATGAAAACGATGATGCTCTTGGTACCTTCCTGTCCAAAAGAAGCTTGTATTCCCGGATTTCCATCTGTACCCAAACCCAAAATGGTTAGCTATGAACCAAGTATGCTAAGCCTACTATCATTGTGTCCCAAAAACTCTTGCATACCAGGCTTTGCCTCATCATTGGAGGCTTCTAAAAGAGACTGGTTTATTAGTATTTATCCATTGTGGGAGAAACGTAGTAAAATAAAGTCAGTTGTAATATACGGAAGATCAGATCTAGACAAAGATGAAATGAAAGCAATGATGGCTATGGTGCCATCCTGTCCCAAACATGCTCGTATTCCAGGTTTTCCTTCAATGCCACAATCCAAAGTAGTCTACTATGGATCAAATCTTTCCAACCTTCTTCCATCATGCCCCAAAGTCTCTAGTATGGCTGGTTTCCCATCCACTCAAGAAGCTGATAGTAAAGACTGGCTTACAGATAGTCAGCCACTATGGAAAGAAGAAATGAAGGAAAAGCGGATATTAATTATTGATAGATTTGAAAAAGGTCATCGTGAGACGAAAGGGATGGTTTCCCTTGTACCAACTTGTCCAAAAGCAGCCCGGAACCCTGGTTTTCCATCCGTCCCACTGCCCAGAGTGGTATACTTTGGGACAATGCCAAGTATGATTAATCTGTCACTCTCTCTTCCAAAATGCTCAACTATTCCAGGTTGCCCATCATCTGATCAAACTAAGAGGAAAGAATGGCGTACAGAAACTGAACCACTGTGGAAGAATGACCCAAAGAAGAGGAAACTAATTATAGAAAAATCTGAAAAAGATACCAACATGACAACACCAATGCTAGCTCTGGTGCCCTCCTGTCCAAAACTGTCATGCATACCTGGTTTCCCATCTGTTCCAAATCCTAAAGTTGTGCATTATGGACCAAGTATAGTCAATCTGCTTCCACTCTGCCCCCAAGTCTCTAATATCCCAGGGTTTCCCTCGCTTAGATATGACAAGCACACAGAATGGGTCACTGAAAACGGTTCATTGATAGAACAACCACAAAAGGAGAGAAAGTTTGTTTTTCTTGAAACTGAACTTGGCATAGATACTTTCAAAAACATGTTTGCCTTAGCACCATCTTGCCCTCATGCTGCAAAGATTCCTGGCTTCCCCTCCGCACCCGAACACAAGATGATGAGTCTTGTGCCTTTATGCCCCAAAGTCTCAAGTCTCCCAGGAATTGCAACCACGGAGGAACACTTGGATTGGCTTGTTGACCCAAACCCGCTGTGGGAAGAACTTCAGAAGAAAAAGAAGAAAACTGTTTTTGCAATAGACAGTCCAAAACAAGACAGGGAAATCATGAAAGAAATGGTGGCCTTGGTGTCGTCTTGTCCAGAAGCAGCCAGGTGTCCTGGCTTCCCTTCTTCACCTAATCCCAAAGCTAGGGAGGCAAACATGATGAGTCTAGTTCCCTACAACAACAAAACCTCCAGCCTTCCTGGTTTCCCATCCACCACTAAAGACCCAAGAGAGGATTGGCTACCAGAATCAAACCTTTTATGGGTAAAACCACAGACAAACCAATTAGACATTGTGACACCAGTCTGTGAAGCTCAGGAAGGACCGTCTAGTGATGCGATGAGCAGTATGTTGTTCATGGTACCATCATGCCCAAAAGAAACTCGTGTGCCTGGATTTCCTTCAGCTCCGGTTAGAAATCGATCCCCAAACATCACAAGTTTACTTGCATGTGCCCCATATGTTTCAGCCATTCCTGGATTCCCATCAGCAAGAATGGTTAGTTCAGATCAGAAGAATACAGAGGTAGTAAGTACTAAGCCCCTCTTTGAGATGCCAGAGAAAAATCAGAAAGCCATTATTACATCTGTGTCAGCTAAAGACTTTGAAGAAATGAAGACTATGGTAGCAATGGCACCCTCATGTCCAGCTGAGAGTCGTATCCCTGGTTTACCATCTATATCTCCACCTAAAGCGATGGCTGCCCTTCTGCCACTGTCACGCCCCAAGGAAACGAGCGAACCTGTTCACCTTAATGATCTCCCGTGCGGTTCAGATTCTGTAGATGGTAAGCTCTGATTTCCATTGCTTTAAGGTTGGCTCCTATTACCTTAAAGTAAATTCTGAAATGGTGTAGTTCCTCGAAATTGCATTGGATCATACTTATTTATTTGGTTTGTAGAGAAAACTTTGTGTATAGAAGAAAAGTTGAAAGTCGGTGAGAGAGAAATGGCAGATCTTGCTGTAGATAAGGGGTAAGTGAATACACCGAGGCCTCCATGCATGGGTTGCAGTGAATTCGGATGAATAAGGTTGCTGGTCTTTTTTGTCTCACTTTATTTGCTGGTTAACACACAATTGCGTAGTAGATCAAGACATCTTAGAATGCATGGTTTGGTTGATGGTGTTTGTGAAGCTCAGTAGGTTGGATCAAAGAATGAAGACTTAATTGGGGAGAACACATCATGAGTATTCTACAATATCAATATTTGACTGCAGTGCATTTCATCAGCTGTTTTTCATGTGGCATGGAATCTGTGGATAGTATTATGTGGCACATCATTCTCAATGTGCATATGCTTATATGACATCAGTGTCCCCAGCAACCATCATAGAGAGAAGCTTTTGGAAGAAGAATGCAATCCAAAGCAGAAGTCTTGGGAGAGCACCGAGTCAGAGTTAGTTTTAGAGTGGGAAGTTCTGGAAGCTGAGGACTCAGAAAAGGACTCAGAGACAGAGAAGGAGCCCTCAGGCCTCGTGCAGGCCATTGTAGGTGTCTTCCACAGAGGGTGAGTTTGCCATTGGTGTGAAGTTGATCAGTGTTCAGACTCATCAGTTAATTCCACTTACTTGTCTTGAATTTCATTGCAATAATAACATTTGGTGAGGAACACCATGGAAGAAACAGATTTCTGCATGATCAGTAGTTCAGTAGTTCTAAATTCCTGACAGATGTGTGAATCATCTGTAGCATTGAAACCTTACATGCTACACTGTAGCATACAGCATGCCTGTCAAGGATTTCAATTCCTGACTTTAGTATCCCTCTCTTGTAGTTATGAAACAGTAGCATCCATTTTGGGGCCTTCCAGCTCCATTCCAGCTGAAGGGGCAAACGAGGCCCTTTCATCCTCTGTGGAAACAGAGATCCACTTAGGTAGTCCCTCTGCCACTCTCCCAGATCCCTCTTCCCTCATTTCGGATGTAATCTCTGCGGATTCAGCTCACCGTGAAGGCTTGGTTCAAACCAATATAGATATTGACCTTCCCACAACTGCTGAACCCTACATGTGGACTCTAGCAAGGGATCGATCGAAATCTCCATCACCAACCACACACAGTGATGATGGTTTTGTTGGAGCAGTTGGCCCAGGTAGTATGAAGAAATGGCCCCCACTAACGGCGGCTGACCTTTCAGAGATCTCAAAAGAAGACTTTGATGTAGCAAAGGAAGAAGAGACCTTGGCTGGCTCGTGGGATCATGTAGGAGAGAAATCGCCAAACACAGGGCAGGATTTGAGACAGATGTCAGGTTGTGTTGAAGGTTTGGTAGCTGAGAGGCCAGTAGAGAATTTGAAGGATGAAATGGGAGCAGAACTATCAGCTTCTCTGGACAAGGGGTGAGTCTCCAGGGATAAAACCCTACCAAGGACTGTGTGGCTGCACGGTGTGGAGTACAAATGTGTTATACATTCATAACCTATGTTCATAACTTCTGTATCTAGCGTCTGTCTAATAGCCCTAAGCTGCTTGGTGAGTCTATAGTACTTATCTGGGGGACAGTGCAGCTGCAGTTTTAAATAGGGTGGTCAATGTCTGTGTGCTTAATGTAGCTACCGTTTGGGAAATTGGTGAGTGTGCATGTTTGAATAGGAGGGAAAATGCCATGAGAATTCTGAAGAGTTTTGTAGTTAGTTCGCTTTCCTGCTGGGAATTTTCCACTGTAACCCATCCATTGGGTTTGGGACCTGGGTTCACAATCAAGAATGATAGTTGCCTGATTGGGAATTACTTACAATTTAAGATTTGTGTTTGATATGATTCTTTTTCATCCTTAAGCCCCCAACACACAATCACAGAGGCCTCTCCTAATGCCACTCAGACCTCCACAGACAAGTCAATGATAGAGACATCTTCAGTTCCAAGAGAAATTATCTTAAACAAATCATCTGAAGACCAGGAGATCTCAATTGAACCACACACAGATGTTGTACGACCTCGGCGAGGCAGAAAGCCACAACGAGATATTCCTCCAGAACTTCCACCGAAAGCCAGTGATCAAGGTGAAATGACTGCAAAGCCTATTACAGCAGCGGTCCCATTGCGTCCTTTGAGGAGGAAGGACAGCCTCACTCCGGATCGCAACACAAATCCTCACGGTGTATCACTCGATGTGGTTCCCCCTCGCCGTACAAAGAAAAGAGAAGCCAGTCTTCCTCCCGAGCCTCAACAGAGTGTTGACGCACAAACTGGTGCCACTGGCCAGTCAGTCCGTGCACAGTCCACTACTGAATTGGTCCTTCCTCCCAGGACGAGGAAAAGAGATGGCAGTCTCCCTCTGGAGACAGGAAGTGCTGGTGCTCAGGCCAACACCAAGGTGGTCCCATTCCGGCCGGTGAGAAGACGGGACAGCAGTAGAGACTCAACACAGAAAGACAACTCTCTCGTCCCTCCTTGTCGTGTAAAGAAAAGAGACGGCAGTGTTCCTTCAGAAGCCCCACAGAAGGCTGATGAAGCTGTGCTGCCAGCCTCAGACCCACCACACAGGCCTCTGAGGAGAAAAGACAGCCTGACACCTGAGCCCCCCAAACAGAAAGTGGATGAACCAGGAATTCTAACTTCCCAGGAGAACCCCATCACTGACACTGTTACAGCCCATGGCGTGATGGCTTTCGGTTCTGAGCCACCTCAGGACATTAACAAACCTGTCCAAGTAGCTGTGGGTCTAATTCCACCCAAGCCTCCCAGGAGGAGAGTGAGTCTCACCCCTGAACCTTCTCAGAAAGCCCATCTCGAAGTCAGCAAGACATCTGAGATGGAAACGGAGCTCATTCCTCCTGTGCACTCAAGGAGAGCATCAAAGGCCACCTCTGAACCAATACAGAGACCTGATGACCTGGAAGGTATCTCTGGCCAGTCTGCCACTGAGGAAGTACCCACCACATGCAAAACAAAGACAGGAGATGATCTCCTCGTTGGGCCTGCCCAGGCAGAGATAGACAGTGATTCAGGGGCTAGGGAGACTGGCCAACTCTCCATCATCAGAATGATAGGCCCATCAAGGCGTAAGCAAACCCAAGGTCCTTCAGCAAAATCAGGAGAATCAGGTGGTGCAGAAGAAATCACAGCTGTAGACGCTCTGAATACAGAGTCCACAACTCCTGTCCAGATAAATAACCTACCCAGGGACTCTCAAGTAAAACAGTCTCAGACGTCTACTGAAGTGGTTACCACTGAGAGAGTTGAAGATGAGCCAACTGTGGCCCCAGCAGAAGACACTGCCTCACGTGTAAAGATAGAGGTTGAACAGCTGCTACCAGTCCCGATGCCTCGAGTGAAGAAGCGCCTCAGTGGCACATTCTCCAACGATTTCCCACCTTTAGACGTCACCTCTCCTGTTCTGTCAGATGCCTGTAAGAGCGCTGATGAAGCCCCCAGGCCCCCCAGGGAGAGGGGACGCTCACCTGCAGCCTCAGCCTCTAGAGGGCTGGTTCCCTCTCAACATGGTGACAGGAGCAGCAGCCTCCCTCCATTGTCCCCTGGAGACCCTTCTACACTCGACGAGCTGGTTGTACCTCTACGCAGGAAAAAGAGCAGAGTCCAGATTGATGCAAGTGAGAGTACACCCCTGACAGGTGGATCGTCAGGTCTTCCTGTCCCAAAACCAAGGGGAAGAAAACGTCTGAGTGGATCTTTCCCTGATGACTTCAATGCTCCCAGCCCCCTAGCTGTTTGTCAGCTAGACTCAACGTCAAAAATGTCAGACCAGCATAGGACACTTGGGGGTGAACCTTCCCTCTCCGATTGGATTCCTCCATTGGATTCTCCCATCTCCACTCAAACTGATGCACCTGAGACCAAACCTCTACAGGATGAAGAACCAACCACTCAGGAAGTTATGGAGAGTTCAGCATCAATGGAGACAAGTACAGAGTTGTCGGATGACGGGTTTGTTACAGTACAAGTACCATCAGGGTTGAAACAGGAAGTAGATCGACAGGATGAAGCTGAAGAACAAGTGGATGCCACAATTTCTTTGACAACAGACTCTGTTGAAATCATGGCCAGTAAAAAGGCATTAGAGGAGAGCATAGAGAGCTGGACCTTCACAGATACTGAGAGCTTTGTTACTGAGGAAAGTGTAAAAGACGAGGCTGTCCCAGAAACAAGCCCTCCTTCCGCTCCCACCTCAGGACAGGAGGACTGGCTGCATTTAGACAGAGCCAGAGAGACAGAACGGAAGGACACAGACTCAAGTAAAGAAATAGGGGTTGAAGAAGAGGTGGACTTTGGCTTTATGTCAGTAGCAGTAGCCACCAGTGGCTTAGAGGAGAAAAGGTAAGTTGAGTAGAAAATGATGTGGAATACAGAGGGAGGTTAACCTAGGCTCTGAAGTGTGTTTTATGGCTCTTGGACATTTAACCTTTTTTGCTTTTCTGTTCATTCTCACTGTTCACATTAACATAGAACTTTCCATTTTACTCATGGAGATCACTCTGTTGCTCATGGAGGTTCAGCATGCTCAGGCTCATCGTAACCACACTTTATTCCTTGACCATTGTTGAACTTTAAAGGCTAATATTTCTCAGCAATTTGCTGTATTCTTTTGCTTTTCTAAAGGCAACAGGATGCTTCAGAAGAGTCCTCGGGTCTTGCTGCTCCATTGCCTGGTCAGATGTCAACACCACAGCGTCAAGACAGTACTGCCACCTCAGATGTAAGTTGCTAATAGGTACCAGATGAGATGGTTGACTGCGTGATGGTCAGCGATGAGTGGTTATCACCAAGTGAATGTGTTTTATTCCTCAGGCACTGGAGTTGAGCCCTGGCCTGGTCACCTCCAGCCAGTCTCTGCTGGAGTGGTGCCAGGAAGTCACCCAAGGTCACAAGGGGGTCAGGATCACCAACTTCAGCACGTCCTGGAGGAATGGGCTGGCCTTCTGTGCAATCCTCCACCACTTCCACCCAGACAAGATGTAAGAAATACATCAGCTTACTGATATAAACTCATTATTATTTTACATTCTGTGTTTGTTTATACATTTTTTCTGGGGGTTTAATATTAAGCTTCCCTCTCTTTTTTCAGAGACTTTGAAATTCTTGACCCATATGACATCAAGCGGAACAACAAGAAGGTGATTACCTCTGCATGTATGTCATAATATTTTGATCAACCAGCCCCACAGAAAATCTGTAATCACCCGATCTCCTCACACCCAGGCCTTCGATGGCTTTGCCGAGGTGGGCATCTCTCGCCTGATGGAGCCCTCGGACATGGTTCTCCTGGCGGTGCCTGACCGCCTCATCGTCATGACCTACCTCAACCAGATACGCACATATTTCATGGGCCAGGAGCTGAGCGTTCTCCACATCGAGAAGAACAGCAGCGAGTCCAGTTACGCAGTGGCCACAGAGAGCCGGCAGGGCGTCGACCAAGAGGCGGCTAACCGCTACTACGCCCAGAAGCTCCAGGAGGAGGGGATAACCCTGGACACCAATGGGAGTGCTGCGGCAGAGCACGATGCAGACTCTAAGATCAATAAGGACGTGGTGCCGCCTCCCAGAACAAAACGGCTACCTGCAGCGGGTGCAGGAAGTGCTCAGGCCCCAGTGGCACCACCTCGAACTCACTTCCTGTCCAAGTCCGGATTCTCCCATGTAAAGGATGCAGACCTTGTGAAGAAACGACGGTCTCAGAGGAGAAGTAGTTCTCCAGAGGAGTGTGATCCCGCAGAGGTAAGAAACATCTTTTTCTACTTCTAACTCATAACCTGGTAGAACGTTCTCGCTATATCCCAGCCTGTCTTGCCATTCCTCTTGTCTTTTCAGGCTGCATCAAGTCAAGACGAGGGTGCTGGTGCTAGGAGAACATCAGAGACAGGCAAGTTAAATATGTGTTACTGTACTTGAAAGTGAAAGTACCACATGCCAGGATGGATGATGACTAATGAATTCTCAGGAGTCCTCATCAAAACCAGTGCAGTATGACTCAACTCCCTTTGATTCCTTTGGGCAATTACCTCAACCGTTGCGGTCATGTTCCATAATAGCTATAATGAATTCCCATTACCCCCATTAGCGAGTTGTGTTGTATTTTACTCAGTGGGATGCACTTTATCCGGTAAACCCAAGGGTGTGCAGTGTTGTTTTGTAGGTATTTCCTGACTCCAGTTAATGTCTGTGATCTTCACAGAAGGCAAGGAGCTGGGGGCATCTAGTGAGGGGACCAGAATGGCAGAGGACGGCCAGGTCGGTCTTCATCATAACCATAAATGAGTTGGTTCTGGTCCACTTTAATACAGAACTACAGTGCCTTCCGCTCTAGAAGTTTCCTTGAATATAGTCTTGAGTGTGTGTTTGTCACTGTACTGACAGGACTCCAGCGAGTACGTCCTGAGTGAAATGGCGGCTCTGGAGGCGGAACAGAAGCACATCGACAGCAGAGCAGACGTGGTGGAGAGGAAACTCAGACGACTGATGGAGACAGGTGAGGGAAGGAGGGAAGAAAGAAGAGAGAGAGAGGGAAATAAGGCCCTGTATAAGTGTACAGTGTATGTTGTGGTGCTGGTAGAGTAAAACAGTATTCCTGTGGGCTTTGCCACCACAGGCAGTGACAAGGTGGATGAGGAGAGGTTGATCCAGGAGTGGTTCACTCTGGTCAACAAGAAAAACGCCCTCATCAGGAGGCAGGACCACCTTCAGCTACTGTAAGACACACACTCATACACATGTATACACACAGACACTCACACTCATATCCGTCATCTAACCTGTGTACTTGTTTCTATGCAGGCTGGAGGAGCAGGATCTGGAGAGGAAGTTTGAGCTGCTGAACAAAGAACTAAGAGACATGATGGCTGTGGAGGGTAAGATAGATGACCACTATTCACATTATTTATTTAATCACAAAACAGGAACCAACACGATTTCTTCATGCTGACTGAATGTTACAGAACATTTGGCTAAAACAGGCAGATGCAGAACTGATTCTACAGGACAGCATTTCCTTCTTTTTTTTTCTTGACAACGAGATGACACACTATACTGGTGTTTATATAAAAACAGAAACATAAGAGGAAGGCTAAATCTATTAAAAAACATAACTGTTGAGGATTCCAATATTAAACCCAGCACTTTCCGGTTCTTTCTCTTCATGCCCCTCTGCTCTTGACCATGGCTCACTGCTTCCGTCATCCTTCTGCCCTGTCTGCTCGCTCTGGTCTGCGTGGTTCCTCCAGAGTGGCAGAAGACGCAGGCCCACCAGCACAGGGAGCAGCTGCTGCTGCAGGAGCTGGTGTCCCTGGTCAACCAGAGAGACGAGCTGCTTCATGACATTGACGCCAAAGAGAGAGGGTGAGACACCGGGGAGGGACACACACACACACACACGCATGGACACACAAACACGCACGCACACTCATACACATGCACACACACTCAAACAAATGCACAAGCACAGTTTGTAACAGTGAGCCTCTCCCTCTCCTCCCAGGGCTTTGGAGGAGGATGAGAGACTGGAGAGAGGCCTTGAGCAGAGGAGGAGGAAGTATGCAGACAAGCGCAAGGAGAAGTGTGTGGTGCAGTGATCCCACTGATGTCATCAATGGGAATGGTCCCCTGGTCCACTCTGTGTGCGTGTGTGTGTGTGTGTGTATTTAGGGTGTCCAGTGATGCCAGAATGGAGTACAACTGACACTCCAAGAGCATACGACTGTAGCAGCATGTAAAGGTATTGTTACTGTTTAATGAGCAATACATCTGTATTGAGGACATGTACTTACTGTTCTGAGGCAAAACATGCTTCCTCATGTGGTTGAATGCCCTTTTGAAGCCTGTCTCTGACTGTTGATCAATCATTTGACATTATTTGAGTTAGTGTGTGTGTGTGCGCGTGGGTTTAATATTTTCTGCCAGTGTCTGTTGTCACATATGCTGTATTGTGAATGCATGAAGTGCGTGTGTGTGCGTGAGTGAGTGAGCACACTACAAGAAGATTGGGTTACGTAATCTATGACTTCATAGAGTTGATTCAAACAGGCTAATGAGGCCCGGTCACCTTACTGAAGGATAAGTACTATTACAATATGCTTACTGAGGTATTCATCTGAAATATTTTTACACTGAATGTAATAGCAAGGCTAATACAGTCCTAATGTGCCAAGTATACCAAAGACGTACTCATATGAGTTGCTAATTGCCCTTGAGCAGGTCAAGAACACATGTGCCTAAGGTATGTTGTAAGTTTCAATGTCGAAATGTTTTCACAGTATGTAGAACTGTGCAGGCAGTTGGAGATACTGGGAGAAATGGGGAAAGAAACAATGACAAAGGTCAGCCAAGCAGAAACAATGTATTTGATTGGTTTTATTCATCCATATTCCCCAGATATCTTGTATTTAAACTTGGACTTGTATTGTGTTACTTAAACTGGTCATATCAAAGGTTATGATGCAGTACGATTAAAAAACAAATACACTCAATGTTACAGTGTATTGTGTAAATGTTACTAACATGCCACTATGGTATAAAAAAAACACTTGCCTTTAACCTGAAAATAAGAGCATTATCATTACTGAAATATCAACACTTCTGAATTTCTACAGTATTTTAATACTGGATTAGATCACTTTGATCAGTTCCTGAGAGCAATTAATGCAGTTTCGAGGAACAACAAAACAGTCTGACAAAGGATGGTCAAGGAACATGATACTTCTTACCTAGTCTACTCATAATCTGTGAGACTTAATGTTGTTTTGGTTTTAGATAGTTTGAAGTTATTTCCCAGCTTGCATCCCCTGCCCTGTTCCTATCATTACGGTGGTAATGTTTATCACTCCCAGGGTGTGTTTGAGTGTGTGT
Source organism: Plecoglossus altivelis (assembly GCA_036571765.1). Lineage (NCBI taxonomy): Eukaryota > Metazoa > Chordata > Actinopteri > Osmeriformes > Plecoglossidae > Plecoglossus > Plecoglossus altivelis. The sequence continues at coordinate 4,218,873 of BROE01000023.1, read as the reverse complement.
GAGTTTGTTAACTGCCTTTTGGGGAAAGTTGTCATTGTTTTATTGTTGAATTTGCACTATTTGTAAAGTTTGGAGAATAAAGAGAATAATTAGTGACTTAGATGTGCTTCACTTCATACAGTATGCCCTTACTGTCAGAACATAATGACTCCAGTTGTTGGTCCACCTTTTAGTGGGCTTGCTATTTCAAATTGACAACCCATTCCTAAGGTCACTACTTAATGTTTAGCCCATGGGCATCATGTTGATTTAAGTCTACTGAACAGCACTGGATGAGAGCAACACAGAGTTGGAGTTCCCTAATGAACACACAAAGCTGTTTTGTTCAGGCAGTTCTGAATCAATTTAAAATCTATATGGCAAGGGAACTTCACTACAGATCATGAGGTGGTAGGTTCCAATCCTACAGCGTGATGCTTTAGAAAGGGTCTGCTGCATGGGTAAGGCATCATTTTTTCCTGTATAGGAAAATATTCTAATTCTGATATTTCTGTTACAATAGAGCAAAGTCCGTTTGACACAAGTGTTGAGATGTTGCCCCTAAAAATCACAAAAATGAAACAAAAAAAGATCATTTCAATATTTCTAATAAGAGATATCACAAATGTACTGCGCCAATTTTAACCAGACAATTTTGAACTTCGAACGAAACTCATTTCTTATTTAAAAAATTGCACGACACACTTTGCTATTCTCTTATAAGGGTATTTAGATTCTGTGATCTCTTGTGATTCGAGCAAAAGTAAAATGCAGAAGTTGAGTGTATTTAGCAATAATTTGTACTAAATGTTTTGCGTTCAAATCATCTCATCTGCTCTACCGCTGTCTGAAATTATTTCTGTGGTTTTGCACTAAAAACCTAGATAAACCATTATCTATTTCACATGTATTATATGTTTGAATATATTCTCTAAAATATTTAAATTTCTAAAACAAAACTAACTTATGTATCATATAAATACAAAACGGGACTATTTGATGCAAGGTTGTATTATTTATCAGGTCTGGAGTGAGTGTTATTCTCCGAGGGCAATTACATTGGAGCAGCGACATTCCTTTTTAATTCCTTTTTAAGGCTTCCTCTTACATCACAAGGGTAAATTCAGCAGAGCAGGCAACGTCACTTCAATAATGTCCAGAAACAGGAACTATAATATAAAAAGATTTTTTTTTTTAAACCTCCTCATTTTTTCAGCAGGAACACTTTGTCATCAAATTAATGACGAACAAAGACTGGTCTGAACGCAATTGGGAAGAATGAAGATTTCGTGGTTATTTGTGTCTTTCAGGTGTACTGTACTTTGGTCATGGTTATATGATGTGTATTCCGTCGGTCAAGTGGCATCAGAGGAAGGTAAAACAGGTGTTTATATACCTTGTAATAATTGACGGATTTGTGATCTGTGTTTTAGGGACAGAGATTAATTGTGTCATATGCTGTCTCAGCTTGTGTACTTACGTTTAAAATACAATTATTCCAATTATGTTATATTTCACGTAGGGATTCGATCTGATGTCCTACATTACATCTTAACAATTACTGGGTCTTGATGGTGCTCTGCATCTTGCCCATTTGTTCTTCAGAAACTTGAATCCCTTTATCTTTCCTAATCTCTTCAAGTGGAACTGTTCAACTCTGTTAAACAAGTCAAACTGGAATGGAAATCTTTCCCTTCAGATACAGTAAGTCAAGTGAATCTTACTCCACTTACAAGACCAAAAGAAACAGTTACAAGGATTTTGTTGGGAATTTCGGATAAAAAAGGAACAAATATAATAGCAAGTGGCAGCAGAGCTACATAGCTTTTGCAAGCCATCACATGTTTTGAAGTGATTTGTTCTCGTTGTTCTCTATCTTGTGATGTCCAGTGTAATAGTGCGATGGTCTTCAGCCCAGGTCCTTAAGGCTACCGTCTTGTATGTTCTACATGTTTCCCTGCTCCAACACAACTGATTCAGTGAACAGGTCATTACCAGGCTTCCTGGGAGCTTGTTAACAACTCATTCATTTTAATCACATGTGCTGGAGCAGAGAAACATCTAGAACAGGATGGTAGGGCCTGAGGACCAGGGCTGAAGACCAATCCTCTAGTCAACTAATCTACCATCTTCTTACATCAGTGGAGTGAGATTATTTATCAGGTGGGTTCAGAACATGCAGCCCCTATCTATCAGGCCTGCGCTGCCCCCAGCAAAAGGTCATTACTAACTAAATGGATTGAGAAGAAGGATGCCCACCGCTTGCTATTGGACATCACATTTGCCCAGAAAGAGGAGTCTCCCAATCAGCTAAGTCCCCTTCAGATCCACCTATTGGAAACAACCCATGCTCTGTCCAGCTTTCAAGGTGGTCGGAAAGTTTTGAGCCTAGTGACTTCGAAGGCTTTACCCGTCACATTTCAGCCAAAGCAGTTACCAGAGTACTTCGACCGCAGAGTTGGTTTGGACCTTGGGAGGCTCTCAGAGAGCGGCTTCCATCTTGGGTTCTCCTATTCAGGACAATGTGTCTTCTTAGCTTCTGTTAGACTGTACTATAAGAGATGTCCAGGATTTATGCATGACCTGGTCAAGTTTGAGGGGGCCTCGGCCGCTTCGGGGCCCCAGACTGGTGTCTGTGTGGAGGGGGCTGTGAAGGAGGGCCCGTGTGAGAGACATTGCCTGGAGGATGGGACGTGGGGGCCGCTGGAAGGGGGGTGCGTCTGTCCCCCTGGTCACCACAGGGTGAGGGACACCTGCCAAGGTTTGTAGATATCTCACCCATAAAGATTGTGAGATGAAAAATCTTTAACTAGAATATTGAAAGTACTTTTCAAGTACTCTATATGCACCTGAGGTATACTTAGTTACTTTATAATCTATTTATACTTTATAATTTATAACAATATACAATTTTAGCATGTGGAGCTGGCTACTACAAGCCAGCCAATGAGAGTGGAGGATGTCGTCTATGCCCACCCAATAGTTCAACAACCAAGGCGGGTTCTGTGGAGTGTGTCTGCGATCAGACCTACTTCCTCTTTCCTGGTGACCCGTTCGAAATGGGATGCTCACGTAAGAAACCTCAAGCACCATATACTCTCTGAAAAATCTGGAAAAAAAACATTTGTAGAGACAGTTATGTGAATTTCTTTATCAGCTGGTTAACTCGATTCCGCGTGTGATGATAGCACTGGCATGAGTTACAAAGACATCATTACTCCCCAGGAGGTCCCTCCGCCCCCGTGAACGTGACAGTTCAGCGCCTGAAAAACTCCACGCTGTTCCTACGCTGGGACCCTTCGCACGACACAGGAGGCAGACAGGAAGTGATGTACGATGTGCACTGTCAGGAGAGGGAGGGTGACACCGACGAACCCTGGAAGTCCTGCAGGGAGTTGGTTCTTTCCGCCTCGACCCGACTGACGACGACAGAAGTCAACCTCACAGGGGTGAACCCAAACTATGACTACCAGCTGTCTGTGAGGGCATGGAACGCCGTGTCTAACCACCACGCCACGGAAGCAAACATTGCATCCGTTATCGTTCACAGATGTGAGTCAGGCTAATGTATCTGCTCCTACACTTGCACACAACTCTAGAAAAGTACGGCTTAAATTATTGTTGTGTCTTTTGACATTTTTTTCCCTGAAGTTGTGCAAGTGAAGATCACAGATGACCATCAGCCTCTTGAGCACCAGCATGAAGACTTTTCCCGCTGGGCCATTGTGGGCGGTTTAGCGGGAGGCCTTCTCCTATCGGCCCTGGTCCTGATAGCTGTGTGTACTCGCCGTAAAAACACCCAGCTCAGGTAAAAACATCCAGCTCAGGTGAACCTAAAAGATCCCATCGTTTATAAGCCTCTGAGTAGATAGTTGTAGTGTGGCGTTCCAGCTCTCACCTCTATCTTGTTAGGGGAGGTGTTGGAGTAAACTAATGTTACCCTAAACCTGTTCAATTCAATGCTATCAATAATAACATAAACTCTGTTTTGTAGGCAGGAACATGTCTTACAAGGTATGCCTGCTCACTTAGGTGTGGCATATCGTCGCAATGAGGACGTTCAACTTGGCCGTCTGGAGCCCACCATTACAGGTGATTTGAAAAGTGATTTTTTTTGTGTCATTAATAATCAGTGCTATATGTGAATGTTAAGAAGTGACTATCATAGTTTGAAAAACAAAACACAGTTACAGGTTCCACACCTGTTCCACCACACAACTCCTCTGTTCTCCGAACTCTTGTTCCTGGCAGAACCTGAGGCAGTTCAGTTTCTGGAGAGTGTCAATGACAGACTCCTGACCAGCCTGAGGGAGTCCGTTGTGCATCGAAACAAACTAACCCTGGGCAAGGAGCTAGGGAAAGGTACAATTCTGTTCACTTTTCTCTCAGCTATGTATTCATTTTCTGATATCCGTAAACTCCAGATTTAAAGATGTTGTCTTTCTGCTCTTCATCCAGGGGAGTTTGGATCTGTCTACGAAGGCGTCTTCTCCCCAGAGGAAGGGATTAACATCCAAGTAGCAGTGAAGACCATGAAAGGTGCATTAAGTATATCACTTAGGTCTCTGTAAAGCAAGGGTCTCCAGTCCTGTTCATGTAGAGCTACTATCCAGACTGTTTTCCCTTCAACCTCAATTTAGCACACCTGATTCTACGTATTACCTGGATGATGAGCTGAATGAGGCTACATTATGTGCAGTTGAAGTGAAAACCTACAGGATGGTAGCTCTCCAGGACCAGAGGAGACCCCCTACTGTACAGTGTCCTTCTGCCATTGTCTGCTTACATCATTTCATGCTGCTGCAGTTGGAATATACAGCCAAAATGATTTGGAGGAGTTTCTGAAGGAAGCAGAAATCATGAGGAATTTTGATCATGAAAATGTGGTCAGGCTTCTGGGTAAGAGTCCCTTCATTCACCTCAATACTTCTTTTTTTGGCACTTCCTAAACTTCAGCCCTTCATGCAGTACTTGTGTTTGGCAAGATGGGTTGTAACTGCTGTGTTTGTCCTGCAGGGGTCACTTTGGAGCGTCAACAGGACTCCCCTCTGCCTGTGCCTTTGCTGATCTTGCCCTTCATGAAGCATGGAGACCTGCGACGTTTCCTTGTCGCTTCTCGCTACTGGGACATTCCCATGGTGATGCACACATGCATGCACACACACACACACACACACACACACACACGCACACTCTCTGTCTCTCACCTTTGCAAAATCACATGATCGATACATTGTAATTGTCAAAATAAATCTTGATATTGACCTCTCCTCTTCCCCCAGTTCGTACCCTTCCAGAGTCTCTTACGCTTCATGGTTGACATTGCTGCAGGGATGGAGTATCTCAGTTCACGTGGCTTCCTTCACCGAGACCTGGCTGCACGCAACTGCATGTAAGTCCAGCAGGGGGAGACAGTGAGGCCATTCAAAATGAACTGCGCAGCAACAGGCAGGATCACACATCAAAGCCTCCTTGTTAAGGAGGAAGACTGCATCTCTGTCCTACACCATTTATATTCAGCTAAGGACAGTATTGGAAGGAAGTTAACACATCTCTGAAACCAACAAATAGACATCGAAAAAAGGGGTTTTTAAGGCCACAGTAAAAAGATGCAAAGCTAAGCCGTAAACATTACAGTTAAGTTCGTAAACAATCAAAATGCAACAACAAATTCTGTCACAGGTTGGGAGACGACTTGCACGTATGCGTGGCTGACTTTGGGCTTTCCAAGAACATCTACAGCAATAACTACTACAGACAGAAAGTGTCTGTCCGCATGCCAGTCAAGTGGATGGCCATAGAGAGCCTGTCAGAGTCCATCTACACCAGCAAGAGTGATGTGGTACGGCATGGCTCACCTCTCCGCTCAACCATCCATTATCAGAGCCAAGCTTTCTTAAAGAGCCACTCGGCTAATGACTTATGAAGGGCTAATGACTGTATGTGCATGCCAGCAGTCCAATGTATGTGTGTCTCCTTCATCTTCCATCTGTCTGCTCTCTGTCCTCCCCAGTGGTCCTTTGGGGTCACCATGTGGGAGATTGTGTCCAGGGGTCGGACTCCATATCCAGGAGTTCACAACCATGAAGTCTTGGAGTATCTGGAAGCAGAAAACCGGCTCAAACAACCAGAATGTGACGCCCAGCTGTCAGTTCTCCCCCCCCCAACTCTGTTACAGATGAATACATGCAAGAGAGTCTTTGTGTTGGTGTGCAGTGAGAGGTGGAGGGTTAGGAGGGACTGTTAAGAACACTCAAAACGATAATTCTCACCTTTTGAGGATAGTTATATCATCACAAAACTAAAAGCATTACGTAACATGAAGTTGGCCTAGATAAGCTGTGTTACATTTTACAGAGTGAAAACTCTTTCCCAGTCTGTTTCTCTTACAGAGTTGTTGACAACCTGAGATGTTCGTACATAATGTACTCCTGGTTGCTATCCAAATATGAATTGCCTGGTTTCTAACTAAGTTAATGTTAGCTTTATAGGCACTGTGATCTGTTAGAGGACACTGAGCATGGACAGAGGTGTCATTGTCTGTAATCATATGTCCTCTCTCCCTCCCTCTCTCTCATTGTCTTTCAACCTCTTCCTTTTTCAATGCCTGCTGTACGATCCCCCCTCCATCTACTGACACAAACATACACATCTTCCTCCCTGTCAGATACGAGTTGATGCAGAGCTGCTGGCAGCGGAACGCTACACTGAGGCCTGGATTCAGAGAGCTGGGGGAGAGGCTGAAGGCCATTCTGTCTACTCTGCCGGTCCTGGAGGCCAGCCAGGAAGCCCACTACATCAACCAGGGCCTGGAGGCAGCCTGCCAGGGGGGTGCCCAGGGAGACAACCCCAATCTAGCTGATGCTGTGAGGGGAAATGTTTACCTGCCCACCCCTACGCATGCCAGAGTTCTACTCAATGAAGAAGAGAGGGAGAAAAATACAGAAAAGGAGGGGGAGGATGGGGAGGATGGCTACCTGCTGCAGACTGGGCAAGCTATCAACAAGGGGCTTTACTGATTTAAAAAAAAATGCTTACTTTTTAAACATGTCTGGCAATACCCCTCATATATGATAGGAAAGGGTTATTGCTAATAGTAAATCTAATGTTGTAAGGTTGCACGTTCCAAAATAATAAATACTTCCAAAGATATTCCACACAAATCTTGGATTAGAGTATGAGTTCAGATATGCCTCACCTGATTTTATTAGAGCTTTGGGAAATATTATTAATGATTACAACATGGCAAAAATTTGTTATGATTTATTTTAATTACTACATTTAAACATACTCAATAATATGATATTATTCAAACCTGTTCTCTACTCATTGTAGAATATACCCCAATTACAGTGAGTGCTTGCACACTCGTGTTAGTGCGCCTGTGCATGTGGGAATTATTATTCAGCATACTTTTGTGAATTATGTCATTTATATATTTTTACAAATCGGTTGTTAATTCAGATTGCTTTCAAATACAGTAGGCTAAAGTCAATATAACTGATATATGACCTCGAACTACAAATCCCAACATCTATGAACTTCTAGATTTGTCCGTAGTGACACGTCATTTGATGTCACTGCCGCACCTGCGCAGCCATCTTGTACTTCTAGCGAGGAGCGGACACAGAAAGAAAAAAGAGGAAAATTGATTAGTCAAATTTGAAGAAAATAGGAATGTTTATAAAGTTTCTGTAACACCACAACGTTAGGATACATCAGCTTGACAAAGGGGAGTAGATAAACGGTCACATTTCCATCCAAGTGCCTCGGACATCCAGACTCTCAAGTCATCTTTTGCCTGCTGTATAGCGGAGAGAAGGAAGGAACAGACAATTCGCCGACTGAAAAACACATCCCCAACGTCAAATCATGAATCCCGAATAGTGAGTAAAACCACCACCCCGACTACATCGTGATTAATGTAACCGTCTCGTTTTGCATTTCTGAATGTGACATGTCGAAACTACAGCCTATATTTTCAGTCGGATTTCTTGCTGGCTAGGTCGCTAGTTGTAGCAGGGCGCGGACAGGTTCCAAGCCTTTTTGCTTTGAAATGTGATGTCTCGAGATCTGTTTATACAGCCGACGTCAGCTGATTGCTTGCTCATGCCACCACATTAGCCAGGCTGTTAGACACCGCTCATTCGACTCCATTTGACATAAAACCATAATATGGCGTTTGTTCATGTTGTCATCGCACTTGAGTACGATGGCTAGCATCTGTCACTGACTTGTGGCCCTGAAAAGAGAAGACACGCGCTTGTCACCGGATCTCAAGCACGGTGCTGTGGCGACCGGAGAAAATAGGACGTGGTGCTGAAACGTCATACCACCGGCGCAGCGATTAGCCTAGCTTAGCCTAGCTCATAAGCTAAGAACGGAAGTCTAGCTAGCTAGATAGCAATATCATTGTTACCTATCTAGGGGTCTTTTAACTGCCCTATGATGTGCCAGTCAGCACAAAATTGTACTTATGAACCGTAGAAACCTTTATAAATGGTTAGATAATTGTTTGTTAATGATCACCTTGTGAAAGTTGTTTTTTTCGCCAATGTACTTGTGATTGCACGACACATCGCCACATCACAATAAAGTGAACGCAAAGCATGCGCAGTTTAGATCAGGTATTTCCACATAGGCGTACATTCGACACACCGTTGTGTATGTTGTTGTGACACAGTGATAAGTGTTTGGCAGCTATGCATGACACGTCTCGATTTCAGATGACACAAGAATAACCCGCCATTGCGCCACCACTCTGCTGTTTGTCAAATTAAGTTCATGACATGTTCTTCAGCCGATGTTGCCGCGAAAGTATTACTCAACGGTGTTTCCCTACTCGAAATAGATTTCTAAGAGTACCACATATCAGTTAAATACTGTGTATTGGCCTGGACTTAGCCAACAGGTGATGAAAACTATAGAGTAGCAAAGCCATGATAAGTTGATCACTTATAAGCCTCCGTTCATTAGAATGTCAAATCCGTGGTCTAATGCTGCATGTTTTTGTTATAGTGACTACCTTTTCAAGCTGCTGCTCATCGGCGACTCTGGTGTTGGGAAATCCTGCCTTCTGCTACGATTTGCGGTAAGTGAAGCCGGTTAGGAACTTAATTTTGTGGTTCATTGGCTTGCGGTGCTTTTGAAAGATACCACCTGTTGCTATATCATTGGGACGTCTCCACTTCAGGATGACACCTACACGGAGAGCTACATCAGCACCATCGGTGTGGACTTTAAAATCCGGACCATAGAGCTGGATGGCAAGACCATCAAACTGCAGATTGTAAGTTATTGACGCACGCTCACACATTGTTGACCCCACAACCAGAAGGGAACCTACTGATTCATTAACTTAGGAAAGCTAGGGAATGTTTCAGCTGGGTAAGAACATGTGGGCAATGCAACAACCATGTCAGGCGGGCTGCTTCCATGCTCTGTGTCTGTGCTCCGTAGCCTAGTCGCCCAGGTTATCTCTTGTGTTTTCCGCTGGTCCTAGACACATTACCCTCAGGCTAAACAACATGGCTGCCGATCCTGTTCTCCTCTCAACACGATGGCTCTCGTTCGTAGTGGTGGTGATCAGAGATGATCAGAGGGCTGTGCAGAGCAGGAGTGGATAGGGCTGACTGAATCAGATCCAAATGGGCTTTATGTCGAGAGGGGGAAGGGACTGGGATGGGTGGGGTGGAGTGTGGGGGGAGGGGCCTGGCTCTTGATGGACTGGCAGTAACATGACAGATTTGGATCCATTGTGTGTTTGGCTGTGTGTGCTGTGCAGTGGGATACAGCTGGCCAGGAGAGGTTCCGCACCATCACCTCTAGTTACTACAGGGGCGCTCACGGCATCATCGTGGTGTATGACGTCACAGACCAGGTAGGTCACATCTGGGGCTTCATCAGATCCAGATCCAAATCCTCTCTCGTTGCCCTGGTAACCGACATGCCCAGCCTATAGGGATCCTCCTCGTGGCTGCCTTTCCTGTTTCTGGGGTCGCTAACGTTTGCAACGTGTGCTGCAGGAGTCATACAACAACGTGAAGCAGTGGCTGCAGGAAATCGATCGCTACGCCAGCGAAAATGTCAACAAGCTATTGGTGGGCAACAAGTGTGACCTCACCACCAAGAAGGTGGTGGACTACACAACAGCCAAGGTATGTCTGGCTCACAGGGATGCTGGACAGAGAAGGATATGTTCACTAAAAACAACAGAATGTGTAACATTGCCCAGTATGTCTGATGACGGAAAATATCAGGTTCTAGCTTGTTAGTGTGATTTCATCCATGCTTGTCGGAATTTAACGCTGGCAAATTTTTATCACCTCTTTCTTCCGTTTTAAAAATGTTTTATATTGATTATCAATTCAGACACTGAATTAAAATTACGAACACAAGCAGGTGCCACGCGGCCTCCTCATCTTACGTGTGCTTGTTCCTGCAGGAGTTTGCCGACTCCCTGGCCATCCCCTTCCTGGAGACGAGTGCCAAGAACGCCACCAACGTGGAGCAGGCCTTCATGACCATGGCCGCCGAGATCAAGAAGCGCATGGGCCCCGGTGCCACGGCCGGCGGCGACAAGCCCAACCTGAAGATCGAGAGCACCCCCGTCCGACAGTCTGGAGGGGGCTGCTGTTAAAGGACTGTGCCTCGACCAACCCCCCCCCTTCTCCCCACAGCCAGTTTGGGGTGGAAAGTGGAGCCCCCCCCCACTCCTCCCCCTCCCCCCTACTCCCATCTCTACTCACCCCCTGCCCATCCCCCCTCCCTCCCTGCTCACTAGCTACCCAGCTGCATACATGGATAACTGAACACACAGCTTCACACCCTATCCTCCTCTCCGAGCACTCGGAGAACCCCCAGCATCCATGGAGAGGCTAGCGGGGGGGGGGGGGGGGGGGGGGGGGGGGGGGGGGGTGAGGGGAGGGATGGGGGAGAAGTAGAGGAGGAAGTGGAAGGGCTGGTGGAAGATTAAGAACAGATAGAGACAGGATGGGGGTTGGGGTGTGTAGAGGACAGAGGATGAACCTACAGTAAATATGACATCAGTAGAAAGGAAGGGGATGATGGGAGCTTTTGATTCTGATTCCATCTCAGCTTGTAACACACACTCTTTATTTGACTGTCCCACCCACCCCACTTCTATTTCCTTGAGGCACTGTCTGCCACTGCAGAATCCATGTCTTCACCATCTACATTCAACAACAGCCAGCATCTTAGAAATAATCCAGTGGTCTGTCTTCATCTCGGACCTGGCCATACCCCAGAGACAGACAGACAGTGAGTCATGTTTGTGAGTCACCATTCCCTGTTTTTGAATGATGTAGTAACAATGATATCCTCTTCCACTGTGGAATGTGAGCAGTCACCACTGGTGCAGCCAGTTGAGTTGTAGAGGCCTCGCCAGGCAAAGACAGGAGAACAGTGACTCACCACCGTCATTATTGATGAGGGTGCAGGGATGCTTACTTTCAGTCTCCGCCCCTTCCATTTCCTGCTCTTCCCCACTCTCTCATACACACATTATTTCGAAGGGAAATCAGCGTTAGAGACACACGCAGGCTACGTTGAGAGAGGTGGGTCTGTTTGTGGGTCAGGGGAAGGCGAGAGGAATGCTCAGGAGAGCTGCCGGCTGATCTTGGAATCACTTCAAACTCTCCATCCGCTCATCCATCAATCCATCTGGGAGTGGGGGGGAAGGAGGGAGGGGGGGGACGGGGGACGGGGGGGCACGCTGGGAGAAGCCAAGAGGAAATGAGAAACGGTGGTTTTAAGTGCTGTAATATATGGTGTTAGCTTGTTTTTGTGTCTACATCAGTTCATAAGATAGAGATTTCACACGTAAAATGGGGAGAAAAAGAATTCTGATCGTCTTTCTGTCCAGAAATGACACTATATATTACAGTATGATGGTTCTTCAATAAATGCACACACTCACATCCACACTGATAGGAGCATGATGTAGTTATACTGTAGACATGGGGTGGGGAGGAGAGTGAGGTGTTTGGCTGGGAAGCCAATTTTCAACTATGAATTAACCAGACACACAAGATATTGGCAATATTCTGTGTTCATCTTAATATACTTTTACAGTTTTACTATCATTTTATTTGCTCTTTTTATTTCATGTTGATTTCGTTTTCTAATCGAGAAAAGCTTTGTACAAATTGCTTAATGCTGTCCGATAATAAGTTTGGGGTTTGGGATTTCAGCGTGTGTTCTGAACTAGGTTGAGGGTTGACTTGGGGGGGGGTCAAAGCTACTGTTCCCTTCCTCGCCTCGCTCCAGCCCTCATGGCATCCACCCTCAGCATCTACGGACACGTGTTGTGATCCCCCTCCCCCAGCTGTTGTCTTGTGTGTCCCGCATTGCAGTCGGTGTTTTAGATCTCACTTCAGTCGGTATGGTGTGGATTAAGTGTTACTAGTGTGTCACACTTCTGTCTTCAGGAGGGTGAGCTGTCTCAGTCATATTAGATTAGCGGATTAGAGCTCTTCCACTGTCAGGCTGTCGAAGCAGAATACATTAGCTGCCGTTTTTGGAGTGTAGAGTGTGTTTATCTGTGTTAGCCCTGTCAAGGCCTTCTCGCCCCATAGCTTTGCCTGCCTTACCCAAGCCTTCATGTTGTTTCTCCTGTGGAACCTGACAAGAATGTGGTCAAACCTCCTGCTCCCCTCACCTCACAGCATGGGGTCTAAACACTACAGTGAAAAGATTAGCTGCTCTCTGCTCAAATCTGCAGTTTTGCTTCTTGAAGTCAATAGTCCTCAATAGCTTTGGTTTACAGCAGAGGAGGTAAAGGCTAATTGAAGGATGTTGTGGTCCAGATGGTTTGGAGCCTCAGTCTGCAGGAGTGCTCTTTGCTGGGCCTGGCTTCACGTGGCTCAGGAACCTGCTTTATTCAGCTTGAAGCCGGTCTGCTTTTCAACCAGGTGTCCGTCAATCTTGTCCTGTCTCCCTCCCTCCCTCCCCTGGGCATTGACAGCTCGGTTACAGTTGGAAGTTTGGAACGTGTGGATGTAGTTTTGTGTGTGTTCATATCTATGTAGAAGGAGGAGGGGGGGTGTCACTCACCAGACCTAAGGTCTGCTCTAAGAGCCACTGGGAAAGGCCTTCAGTTGTGTTGCGTTGCGCTCTGAAGTGTGGTCATCCCTGCAGATAGCTGCAGTTCTTCAGGGTTTTAGCAGGGTGCACAGGGACTGACTGGTCACGGCTCCAAGACCGGATATGAAACTCCCTTGCATCCGCCTGCGGCCCAAACCGTCACCCTAACTGTGATGAATCCACCCAATCTCCCCTAACCGCTCTTCCCTGCTGATAAAGAAGATCTGGTTTAGACTCTGGGAGGGTTACTGGTCCGGCTTTCGGAAGATAACGCAGAACTTGTATTTTAGCACCTGTGCTCAGCTGGGAAAAGCCCCAGGCCCTGCCTGTGTTTGTGCACACGTGCACGTGTGAGCGTGTGTGTGTGTGAGCAAAGTGCAATTTCAGCCTCTGAGACTGACCGTCCAATGAAAACAGACAAAGGGTTTCTGCCCTCCCCATGGGGCCAGGCTCCAGTCTGCAGACACGCCCACTCATGTTGGAGGGCTGTGTGGCCCAAACGCTTCACCCGGTCATGTGTGTAAGTGAACAAACAAGAGGCACCAGGTCTGATGTCAGTGGATTGAATGTGACTTATCAGACGTGGATGGGAAAGCGACGCTAGATCTTGCTTGTCTTTGCACTACAGCCTTCGTGTGTCGTGGAAGCGTCCCTGCAAACGGAGCCCCGGCCTCCTTCCTTTGCAACCTTGTGACATAAGACTGAACTGAACCGGACTGGAATTTCTAGTCAGATAGGTGTGATGAATCCGGATGTGTTTGGCCCAAAGTTCTCAGCTGACTGCTTGGATAGGGCGGGAACAGTAGTGGGCGGGGGGGAGGGGGAGGGGGGGGTTGGAGTGTAACATTCCTGGACTTAAGAATACATGTCGGCTTTTCCGGCTTTCTCTTGGATCTGTCGAACGAAGCGGTTGTTTGGAACTGTCCACACTAAGACACACAAACATATACACTCACACTCGGACACGCTGAGTAGACGTTTTGCACCTGAGAGTGTGACTCCCCTCTTGATTTGTTCTGAATGTTCTTTCTGTTCAAGAAGTCTTGATATTCTACTGATTTTAATATATTCATTGAACTATACTGTGGTAATAGTGTGTCTGGCCCAGTCGAGGGTGTGGAAGTTTGGTGGGTGGGGCTTCAAAGGGGAGGGGCTTTGGCAGGGACTTACTTATGAATGTGATTATGATGAAACTTTGCTTGAGTCTGTTCTTTCTTTCCCCTACTTTTCGTATTCATTTTGGAGGAAGAAAAAGGGGGTGGGGGGGGGGTTTGTATGTCATTTGCACACGTGTCGCTGTCCCATGGCTTAATAAAGACACACACACACTTACAGGCGTTTGTTAACACCGAGCTCATGGCTGCTGAGCTCACCTGTTGTTCACCTGCTCTTTCTGTTCCTCGCTCGTCCAGAGAGGTGCTCCGTCTATGCTAAGTTTGATCATCTTGGGGTTGTTTTTTTTCTGTACATACTATAAATATATATATAATAAAACAAATAAAAAATATAAATGTCAACGTTTCCAAGCAGGCCTCTTTTTTTCCTTTTTTTTTTTACTCGTGTTTCGATGGCTCTCGTCGGACTGGTTGAATGTGTGTGAGCATGTCTGCTTGGGTGTGTAAAGACTAGATACACACACACCTCAAACCTGACTCACAGCAAACTTGACTCACACCTCCAACCCCCCCCCCCACAAACACACACCTCTGCCTGCCTGCTGTAGAGACCACATGAGGTCACCAACTCCCTCCTGCCTCACCCAGCCCTCGCTGCTTAGCAGCCTGTCATCTCTCTCCTGTCCTTGATATGTGCCCCATCTCATCTCCCCAAACACCCATAAATAAACATTCCTGTTCAGCATCCCTGCTCTCCGGTGAAGACACTCTCTCACTCTGCATCAGAATACATTACATGGATGGCGGACGCGCAGAATGGAGACCGGAGAGCGCGGAGTCGTTCGCGCTGAATATTGCTGTGGAGGTGAGTTTGTGGTGCAGGGAAAAGCAGGCTATTTTCCGTGGGCTAATATAAAGTACTGCAGACATCCCTGGAAGGGCTGGGGCTGCAGAGTCGGCAGTTAGACGCTCTCACCACCAAACAGAGCGACTGTAAACCTCACAACAGTCTTGCACACTGAAATGCAGCAAAAATATTGATGACACCTCCGTGATTAGGCAGTAGGAACCCAGAAGTTTGGCTGGTAGGTGTTTGGATTGTTATTGGACTTTGCTGCGTTAAGATTTCGACGACAGTGAGTTCGAAAAGAGGCCACCAGATTGAAGTGAGCGAAACGTCCTGCTTAAAATGTGAAATTCCCAACAACCTGACCTGTAAGTGGCTTCCGGGTCTGGTCTGCCCATGTGACCTTTCGTTTCTCTCTTTCTCTCACCATCGTCCTCTTCTCTGTTTCCTCCATCCTCCTCCTCTACTCCCACCCCCCCTGTCTCTCAATAACTGCCCTCAATAACCTTTGTGCTGCCTCTCTTCCTGTCTCTCTCCTCTATATTCTTTGTCTCTCTCCCCCTGCCTCTCCCCTCTCTCTCCCTGTCTCCACTATACTCCCCCCCCCTTCATCTCCCCCCTCCCCAGTTGCATGGTGGCTGCTGGTGACCTTGAGTTATTTATAGCCTGGTGCTGCTGCAGACTGGTAGTTGGGGTGTTCATCAGACACTCCTCAGGGTTTACACACACACGCACACTTTGTCCTTAGGCTGGTAGGGAGGACAGACAGAGGAAGAGTAAGAGGGGTCACAAACAGGGGCCAGCAAGGACTAACTGAGTTTCAGGGGGGAGAGTCCAGGCCATGTTCGACAACCCCCCCCCCCCCCCCAACCGTCAGCATGTCTCCTCTTCCCGCTCACCTGTGACCTTGACATCCATCTCACCCTGACAGGCCAGGACCAGACACGGTACATTCCAGTCACTTCTGGAGCATGGGCATGCCCAAAGCAGCTGAGTCACAGGTTTGGGTGGCGTGTGGATATTGAATTACACTGCGCTCTTCAGACTGGAGCTCCACACAACTCCAAAGATCACCAAACACCGCTCAAGGTTTCATTTCAACAGCATTTATTTACACCCACCTCCCGCCCCACAGTACAGCTCACATCCCGCTTAACCTGCTTCATCTTTTTTTACTTTCCCCACAAGTTCAATCGTCCAACAGTGTTTTCTCCTTAGGCCTTCAATCTTTTCTCTCGTCGACAGTCAGTCTTTGTCTTACTGAGGGTCCCCTTCGCACGCCTCAGCCAACCACCCCCAACAACCAACAACCACTCCAACCTCGCAACCACCCTCGATACCTCACAATCACTCCTCCCCTTCAGTCGACGGGGCCCTGGAAGATGAGTTTGATGTGGCCCTGCTCGCCAGTCAGCCAGGTGCCGCAGAAGGGGCAGGCGGCGTGGAAGGCGTGCGTCCCGTGTGGCAGCGGGATCTGGCTCCACCCCTGCACTGTCTTTTCAGAGCACACGTGACCGCAGGGGCAGAACGCGTGGGTCGGGGGGCCAGCATCCAGATATAGCCCCCCCTCACAGCCCAGCCACAGGGGCACGTAGGGGCCCACGCGCCGGCACATGGGGCACTCCCTCTCCCCGGTGCTGGCTGGCGCCGTCCCCCCGGGCCCTGCCGGGCCTTTCTCCTTGCGGTAGCCCCAGTTGTGGTAGCCGTGGACGTGGCCGCAGTTGACGTAGACCCAGGGCTGCTTCTTGTCTACGATCTCCCGCTGAGCCAGGCTGGGGAAGGCCAGTGTGTTGAAGCCCACTGGGCACTGCGGCCGCGCCGCGTTCAGCTCCTGGCGCAGGGACTCCAGCTGCTTGAGAGTGGGCGTACGCCGGAGGCCAGCAGGGGTGCGCCACAGCAGGGTGGCTCCGCACAGGTCGATGAGAGAACCATCCTGGAGGGTGTTTGACTCGTTCTCCACCTGCGGGGGGGGAAGGAAAGAAGGGGAGGGATTGGGCGAGAGAGACCGATTTAAAGGGAGAGTGTATTAGAGTGGGGGAGTGCAAGAAAGATAGACACAATTACAAAGCAAAAAGGAATGCCCATATTAGTTTCCGGTCATTTTTCTGCCCTGACAGCTGTTCTCCCAAGTTTACATTTCCACATGATGACATCCTGTCCTATAGCAGACTAGCAGACTCTAGCTCAGAAACACCTCCGTCTCATCTCTTCCTCACCAGTTTTCCCCTCTGTTGGGCTGAGCGGGTCTCCCGTAGGGCAAACACGTTCCCGCACACGGAGATCTCCCGCCACACGCCCGGCGCCGGCTCAGAGACAAAGTCGCCTGCTGGGTGCATCACCAGCACG
Source organism: Plecoglossus altivelis (assembly GCA_036571765.1). NCBI lineage: Eukaryota > Metazoa > Chordata > Actinopteri > Osmeriformes > Plecoglossidae > Plecoglossus > Plecoglossus altivelis. Next base: position 4,201,482 of record BROE01000023.1, on the reverse strand, counting down.
CCATTGGTTGTCAATCCGTCCATCAAGCCGTCCGACGTCCGCCATTTGGCAGCTCTCTCCTAAGAGACCCGCCCCACACATAAGCAAACAATTATCAAGGGAAGTGATGGACAGGCAGATAAAGACATAGAAGGAGAAGGAGAGAGAAGAAGAGAGAAGGAGACAGAAGGAGAGAGAGACAGGAGAATAAAACAGCTAACAGTGCTTTTTTGACATGCTAAATTTAGCTCCTGCATTGTATAGCTGAATACAATACTGGCTAAACTGAGTACTATACTGGCTAAAGCATTGAGGTGCTTACACAAACAGAATCACACACACTCTCACACAGTTTGCCAGCCCCTCTTTAGGGGCTGTTTGGATGCAACATTCCCAGAATGTACCTGTGGAATACTAAGCTGTCACGATCAGCAACATCCACAGTGTTGTATAAGCCCTCGCACACCTAACGATTTGGAAACGATCTCTCTCTTTTCTCTCCTTTTCTTGTTCTTTCTGCACACCTCCACAACAACAGTGGGCTGCACAGCCTGCCTCTGCGATCTGCCAAGGACATTCTGTGTGTGCCAGTTCACTGGAGCCCTGCTGAGGTTATTCACTCCGGCGTCGCTCTGACAACAGCTCAGCAGCTAGGATCTGTCATCATCCTCCTCCTCCTACTGTCCTCTCTCTCTTTCCCTGCCATTCTCTCCCTTTCTCCCTCTCTTGCTGGGTCATTCTCTCTCTTGCTCTCTCGGTATTTTTAGCCGGATGGGGAGGCTGGCTAGGTTGACACAGGCCCGGGTGCCTTGCATGGGACATGACGTTATCTGTGTGCATGATTCACTATGCCCTGCTTGTGTCACCCCCTCTCCCTCCCTGGGGTCATGTATAATGCATGAGGGACATCTTTCATTACAAAGTGTCATGAGCCTCCAGACCTGCGTGTTTCAGAGCTCTACAGTCGTACTTCATCCTCGGTAACAGCTGGCATTAGCTCTCTCCGTCAGACCCCCCGCCTCGACAACCCCCCCCCCCCCCCCCTCACCACCCTAGAAGATCATTACAAATGAAAGTCCTGTGGACTTGTACAATATGGCCACTGTGACCTTTTTAATCAGGGGCTGTGGGGGAGAGGGAGGTGAGGGGAACTAGCAGGACAGGAACACTGTCTGTCCTTGACCCCGTGTCCCTGACTCACATCATTGAGGAGGAGGAGTCTCTGGACTCCGGCCCAACCCCCCCTCCCCCTCCCCCTCCCCCGAGGACTCGCTCTCCCTCCTTCTGCCTGCTCTTCCTTTCCACATCAGAGTTCATCCCTCCAGCCTCTGCCAGTGTAAACCTGCAGGTTGTGGATATGGAGGGTGATGTGTGTGTGTGTGTGTGTGTGTGTGTGTGTGGGAAGGGGGTTAGGGATGAAGAAATGCCTGCGTGCCAGCACGTATCAAAAGCTTGCTTCACATGTCACATGGTGCGCAAACAAACGCCAGACTGCTCCGCGGTGTGCTGCACCCTTCTATAGTTTCCCTTTACAAAACGTTGGCAGCTCTAAGACTTGACATATGCGCGCACGCAATCGCGCACCGCCCGTGACACGCGCATCATCTCCACGCCGTACGCGAAGGCACCGCCGGCACAAAAGGATGCACACGTGACAACATGTACACAAACAAACACAGACGACAGGCGAACACAGCTTGAATCCAGAATTCCCTCGTCCCCCCCCCCCAGCGTCTGTGCAATCTGGCTGCATGTGTGTGTGTGTGTGTGTGTGTGTGTGTGTCTGGTGCGTTTTCTGAATCCATTTCAAACAGCTCGCTGGTCTCCGGAGCCTGACCAAGGAGAGTCTAGCAGCAGTCACTGACGTGTGTCTTTTGATAATGACCACTGATAGTCTTATCTCCCTAAAACAAAGAAAGTCTTGGTGTCTGGTCTGCTCTGGGCCTGGGCAACGTTCCAGCTAGCTCCCTGAGACGAGGACACACAGAAGAGCAGATGAGTGTGTGGTTCCCTGGGGGGTGCTGGGGTGGGCAGAGGAGTTACAGAGACTGGGGTGACTGTTGAGGTGTTTAAAACTCAGCTGACCTCGCAGAGACTGAGTAGGATACATCACCCCAGCCACATCACCAGGGATGTTCGTTTTATGTGCATTGGAGATTATTCCACTGCAGTTGAGATTTTATTGTTTTGTCCTGCCTGGTAGCTGGAATGTGGTAATTCTGCACTGTCCCTGTAAAATATAGACATTTCCTTGTCTAGGACCACTGATACGGACATAACTATATGCTCTGCTGGTCAATGGATTTTTTGATTTACAGTGTATGAACTACAAGTACATAGCTTTGGATTCATTTGCTAAATGAATAATACTATATAATGCTATATAATGTACTGTATACTATATAATGTACAAGTGTAACTGTATGCAAGGGAGTCGTATTCGCTGTGTATCTGCAGATCTTAACTTCTCCTATTTTGAAACTGACATACAGGGAACAAAACGCCAATCTTCCAGGAGCATGATTCAAGTTTGTACAATTACCATGCAGTCCCCCCATGTCAATTGGTAACACACTCTCTCTCTCTCTCTCTCTCTCTCTCTCTCTCTCTCTCTCTCACACACACACACACACACACACACACACACACACACACACACACACAGTATGTCATGCCACACGTTGTGACGTTCATCTCAGATATTACAGCATCGCCTGGGTGTCTTGGCGCCAGGGTTGTCACTGCCCCAGTTGTCAGGGAAACTGACTCCCTCCCTTATTCCGGAAGCTGATCATGGACGGATCCCTGCCACAAACACGTGCACGCACACACACTCAGCCACCCTAAAGACCGCCTCCTCACGCAAAATACACGTGTGCTCCATACTCACCCCTAGGAAGATGTTCTTGGAAGAGTCGAAGCCGGCAGCGTAGATGCGTGCTGTGTAGGGGGCACTGCGCTCGCACATGATGCGGCACGCATAGCGGGAGATGGTACTCTGGGCTGACTGTCCCCCTCCGCCACCTCCTCCTCCTCCTCCCACCTCTCCGGCCGCCCCCTGGCCTTGCCCCCCACCGCCGCCGCTGCTGCCTGCTGTATCCGTCACCACAAAGTCTATCATGCTCTCCGTGGAACGCCCGATCTGTAGGTAGCAAGGGAGGGGTTATCAGCAGAGGATAACTGAGTAGAGTGGAACAGAGATGGAAGTCATTTGTGACTGGAGCTGGTTAAAAGGTCCGCAAGTTTGATGACGTTCAAACTGCACTTGGGCACAAATGATGGCGTATCTTTTAAAACACCTTCCTTTCTCATGTTACGAAAGTAGCAGTACGAAAGACGAAGTGTCGCTCAATATCATTTGAATCACTGACCACTCAATTTGCTAGCAATGTATGCATGACAAGACATGTTTTCTAGTCTGGATTTGATGGCGTGTAGGGTTGATCTTTCCATGTTGACCCTCGTTAGTTTCGCTCACAACCCGTAAACAAACCAGCATGGTGGTATGTTTGTTTACTGTGCTGTTGCTACTATGACGGATGCTAATTAAAAGACTTGTTGCATGATGGAAATGAAATGACTCGAATTGAACTTAGTCGAAGATGAACTCGAAGAAGTTGCCTATCAAACGAAAGCATCAGAAAAGAATGTATTGGAGTCACGCTACCAAGTGAGCAGTGAAACGTTCGGTGTTGCATTTGGGTAAGTACTGTACAATATGTAGTTGCTCTGTTGTCTGATAAGAAGAACATGTTTTTGTTGTTGCGTTTGTGTGCTTAACATAATCAACAGACGTGCGTTTGCCCTTAGCCAAACTTTTATTAGCTTATCTGGAACAATTGAAATGCTGATTGAGGATGGAGTCAACCCAAACTGTAGTCCCCATCCATTACTTGCCTGTGAGATGTGTGAAAAAGTTACAAATCTGTCTAGGGTATTGTCCCTGCTAGTAGACATTCAAATGACCATGTATTTTCAATTACTTTCTGTTACATGGAAATAGAAAAATGACTTTGACCTACTTGAGGGCTAATGCCAGCACCTGTCACATTCGTCTTTGTGAAAAGGGATGAACATTCTGCAAATATTTTCCAGGAAATTACAAATTGACATGACTAGCTAGTGGAGTTGGAGAGCAGACAGACGGACAGGCTGGAAAATGGACAGAAAGACAGGGCCGCAGCGCAGCACCTCCATCATGTCTTCTGTCTGCAGCAGTTGGGGCCTTACATTCATCACAGGGATGAGAAATAGATAACAGGAATAGACTGTCTGCTCTACCTGACTCTCAATCTCTCCCCCACTCTGTCTTATTCCCTCTGTCTTGTTCTATTTCTATCTCTTCTCCCTCTCTCTTTCTCTGTTTCTCTCTGTCTTTCTCTGTTTCTCTCTGTCTTTCTCTGTTTCTCTCTGTCTTTCTCTGTTTCTCTGTCTGTCTGTCTTTCTCTGTCTGTCTTTCTCCAACTGTCTGTCTCTCTCTCTGTGTTTCTGTGATGCCATCTCAGTCGTCTCATGACTTGGCAGTACCGGGAGCTCTGAGGCGTCAGCTAATAAATGACATCTTTCAGCAGCTGGGACATTTGCTCAACTTGAGGTGTGTTGTAGGTGTTTGTGTGAAAGGGAGAGAAGGTGAGTTGGTTTGTTTGTGTGTGTGTGTGTGTGTTTGCGCGTGTTGTGCCTGACAAACTGTCCTCCGTGTTCCCAAGGTGATGTGTATGTGTTTGTGGTGCGGGCAAGGTTATAAGAAAAATAACTGCGAAAAAATACTGTCTCCAGCCAGACCAACTCAAGCTCCTTCCTTGCTACACCATTGCTATGCAGGAAGGAGTTGCAGGACGCGCCCTGGATAGGATGTCACCGACCTGGAACATGTCTGTGTTGGTGTCATGCGTGTACTCCACGATGACAGAGTGACTCCTGGACAGTGTGTAGGAGATGCTGTGCTGACTTTTGTTGCTGAGAGCCTGTGGACACACATGCAAAACAGGTGACCATGAACCCCTCGCACTCACAATAGAGCACGCTCAGATCCAGCTTGTTTCAAAAAACGCCTAATGATATTGCCGACTACATCTACTGGAACAATGATTCATTTGACACAACCCAATTCACTCAACAATTTTTTTTTGAGAGGCTATCTATCCATTTTGCCTGTTTCAAAGTATATAGCTATAGAAATGTAGTAGTTGTTATAGTGTTGGTACGATGACTGACCTTTGACACCAGGGGGGTGGAAACATTGTGGATGACATCAGGTTTGACCCCGTTAGCTTTGGGTCTCTTGTAGAGCGCTAGGCGACTTCTTCGGCGACCTTTATCCCCATTGGTCAGAGAACCATTGTGCCTGCTCACACGATCAAGGGGAGGAAATAACGGCATTTTGTCTCGTTAATGACATTTGTGTTTAGTATAAAGGCCTTGTGTTTGAAATTATTCTTTTTTAAGCCTGGACCAAATGATTTGATTGCCATGCCACATTGGGCTCTGAGTAGAAGATCATATCCAATATATGATCGCTGGCTTCCTTCTGTCTCCTGCAAATGTCATGATTGGATGAGGCCATAAAAATGTCTGCAGCAATATGCTCCCCCCCCCCCCTCTCTCCCCCTTAATCACATCGATGGAGAGCGAGGCCATTTCCATAACCCATCTCTGGATTGATCAATATGGAAGGGAGTGAATGAGATACCACAAGGGTTTTCCCTCCACGTCTCATGGCGTGTAGACGCCGAGACGTCTCTCTCCACGTCTCTCTCGTGGCGGTTCAGAGTTGTTTTTTTTTGCCTGGTTCCCTGGTGGGCCAGACTGTCAGCCTGACATCTTTGTTAAGGAGTCAAATGAAGTCTTTTGCATGGAGCTGCATGGATCTGAGGGATAGCTTTACATCTCTAAGCTTCAGGTCTTACTGGCTGTGTGGCTTGGGTCAGGAGTACGTTGTAGGCTACCTGCTATCTAATACATGACAAGGACTTTTTAAAGGTACAGTAGATGGTCCAGTCTGCTTCATTTTACACACAAGGTTTGGATTTTCAGATCCTACTTTAATGTTATTGTACCTTTAGGGCACTAGGTTTGCTGCTGCACTGTCTGACGCACACACACACACGCGCTCCCTCTTCTTCACATACATACGAGATGCAAAAAAGCATCAGGCACCAGCCAGCCACAGTGAGCCTCACCCTAAGACGATGAGCTCCCCGTACTTGACTGGCTCCTTGTCCCCAGGGAAGAGGCCTTCATGGGGCTGGGAGGCCGAGCCCAGCGGGGGGGAGGCCTGGCTCTTGTTGCAGGACGGTCGCAGTTCCAGAGATGGGGGGGGACACAGGGCCTCTGAGCTGCCCTCCAACACCATGCCCACCGGCCACAACGGGGGCTCACAGCTGAGGGGGGAGAGACAAAGAGAGGGAACAGAGAGTGATATATAGAGAGAGAGGGGAAGCGAGAGTAATACAGAGAGAGCGGGGGAGAGAGAGTGATACAGGGAGACTAAGCATCAAGGCCAAAATCCAAAGTGATCCAAAAAGCACAGTCCATTGTCAACAGCTGGTCCGCACTCACAAGTGCTCCCTCCGAGTATCCGACAACCCTGGAGTCAGCTCGACGCCGGCACGGTGGGCGCGGGGAGAGGATTAGCATAGACTGGGATCCTCCCTCCCTCGTTACTACGAGCTGCCGAGTCATGCAAATCAAACCAAACAACAAGCTGAGCTTTGAATTAGTGTCTCCCTGCTATCCTTAGACCTGCGCCCCCTAAAATAGAACAGCAATCACATCCAGGAGTGATCCACACAAACACGCCCCTCACCGGTGTGTGCGCAGTCAGGTTGGTCTACCGATGCCATTACTCAGCTATAATTGCCGTTCCCCCTTTTTCGTGACTGAAGCATCTTTGCAGTTCCAGTCAATGAAGCACAAGGACAGTACACATGAGATTCAGTAAATAGAAGCGTTTAAGACACACTGGGTTTTCGCTGAGGCAAAGATACAGATGCCTGAAACGACGGCTCCTGTTAATACCAAGAATAGGGTGTTTCTGATGTACGACGATCCTTGTTCCTAGGTTAACCGATTGAGGTGTTTACATCTGCCGGCTAACGTCTTGTAGCATCCAGAAAGGGCCAAACAATAGTGCACACTTCTCCAAAGCTTTTAAAGTTAACAACCAGATAACCATCCATCGACAAGCTGTCGTGTCGGAGATTCTTAACGAACCCCAGGGGGGCGGCAACCTTTCCCTGAACGCCGTGTCCAGACCCAGGGTGAAGCCAGTTCAACAATATTGGTTTTCATTTCTACTAAAGGTTTATGGCTGTGGCATTTCAGGCTTTTGGCTGGGAAGGCCCGTCAAATTAAAACCCATGGCATTAAACAAATTGGACCAAAAATACAATTTCATGAGAGTCTAAAGCAATTGTATGATATCACAAGGGTTTAAGGTGGGCGCTTGAATAACCTAATTTAACAAGATCTATATATATGAAATATATGATGAAAGAGTAGAGGAAACGTTCGTTTATCCTTGAAGAGTGGTGTGTTGTTAGTGAGTTCTCAGGTAGATGTTTGGACATGAGTAATTTTACACAAAGAAAAACAAATCTCTAAAAAGCCTGTCTCTGTTGGCAAGGAACTTAAGTTGGGTTTCATGCCAATGTTTAATTCAAAACCCTATTATTAATAAAGAGTGGGCGAGGACACCTACACTGTAGCAAGAACTGAAATGACATCACAGACCCTTTATTCCGTCTTTGGAGAATCAAATAGTAGCTTTGGAAACAACACAAACATTTATAATAGGATCTGGAACAACACCCACAACCAACCCCGTTTCCCTAGTGACCACATTATGGCTCAGACCCCAGACAACCTTGGGGTTGCACTAGACTGCCTTCAAAGCTCATCCAAATGAGTACTCAGACAAACAGCATATGAACTACTTTTCCCAGCAGGCAATTGGATCATGATATGAACATTAGACTTCATGCAATGGAGGCCGTCTAATAGAGCCCCAAAGAGGCGAATATCCCCTTGTGATTACATGATGGGTGGCCAGACTCTCGGTTCATGCAGGCAGTCGCCATTTCATTACATCTGCTCGGCTGCTTTGGCTGGATGTGGAGTGGCGGAGGAGGGAGAGTGGACACTGGGGAGCGAGTGGAGGAGGGAGAGAGGCAGGGAAGGGAGGGGCTCACGAGTGGAGGAGGAGGAGGAAGGGACAGAAATAGAAAAACATAGTGGCATGGGTGGATGGTGAAGGAGTGCGAGGACAGGAGAGGGAGGAGAGTAGTGGGAGACAAGAAGTGGAGGGGGGGGGCAAGGAGAGGGAGGACAGAGAGAGGGGCTTGGAGGAAAGGAAGGAGAGGAGGACCATGTAGACATTGCAGATATGTGACAGGCTTAGAGGAGACACCCAAAGCCTCCAGCAGAGACAACATGCAGGCAACAAGAGACTGACCAGGAAGAGGAGAGAAGGGCTGGGAGGAGGCAGACAGAGGGGTGGGGCCCGGGCGAGGGGCTGGGGGGGGGGTGTTCATTGGGAGTGTTGCTGTGTACGCATGCGTGGCCTGTGCAGGGCTTTGGCAGGGTGATGGATTGCCTGTTCTGGGCCACGCACTTTCTAATCAACCCACAGTCACATCCTGGGGGCGGTGAGGGGGATGAAGGGAGGGAGGGAACGATGGATAGAAAGAAGGGTGGAGATTGGGAGGGGGTTAAAGATAGAGACACAGAGAGAGAGGAGAGAGACAAAGAAACGCTGCTATGACAAAGGAAGACAAAGAGAAATGAATTATATATTGCACACTCACACACACACACACACACACACACATTCCATATATATACTGTATGGTAGGGCTAGCAGGAATTAGATATTTTGCAAGCAAAGACGATCATCGTGACATTTTACAGGTGAAATGGCCAGTATCAGACAGCTCAACACAGTCAACAGTTTCATAAATGCTCTTGTTTTTACCAACAATTTTCATCATCTTCCATTAGCCTCCATGTGAACCAGACTCCATCTATTCTCTCTCCTGCTACTGCAGAGGAAGGGTGTGTGTGTGTGTGTGTGTGTGTGTGTGTGGAGCGTGTGTGTGGAGCGTGTGGGTGAGGAGAGAAACAAAGAAAGAAAGAGTGAGGGGGAGAGAGAGAGAAAGAAAGAAAGAAAGAGAGTGAGGCAACTCTTCTATCTCTATCCAGTGGCACAAATGAACAGAGAGCTAAATATACACGCCAGGAAATGGTCTCCGGAATAAATTATGAGTCCCTGACAACATGATCATCATTTTTTCCCCATATTTCAACCATTTAAGGATTTCTTGTAATCTGCACTCCAGTTTTCAGATGTTTGACTATAAACTAGATTGGCTGGAGGTGTTCGTTCAATTACAGTTTGGGACAAATCATCGTGTCTGAATGATTGTTTGTATCCTGCTGTAATTGCCTGTAGTAGTCAGTGTTATTGTTCTATGAAGGTTTCTTTTTTTAAATCTTGTGCTGAAAGTCACTGATCACATGCTGTTCAATAGAGTTCCATAAAACATATAAGCGGTAGTCTCTTTGACACAAAACAAGCAGGTAATTACACAAGAGTCCCAAAATGCAACAACCAAGGATGTTTTAACTCCAGGAAAGCATTCATTAATATGTTACAGTCTACATTATATCAGATCAGTGTCACAGATGTCTGTCTACGCTATACAATACTACACAATTGGTTGTCTGTATATTTGTCCCTGCCAAGGCTACTAACAACGTTTTGTAAAACAACCTTTGTGATTTTCATGAAACTGCGCCGTACAGTCCCTTTTTGTTCAAAAGTGAGCCGTTCAATTCTAGATGGAACTTTTCAAGAACAGTTCGTGACCTGAAAAAAAAAGAACTCGAAATGTAAAAGCTTCTTCCTTTTGAAGTTGGAGATGGCTATTTCTAGCCCCTTATTGGACAGGGGTCCACTAGGGTTGAATGTGACCCTATTATTAGACCAGACAGCCTCATGGACTCCATGGCCTAGCCTTCCTGCTTGTCTGTGAACAACGATGCGCGTGCGTGTTTGTGTGTTTGTGGCAGAGCTACACTGATGGAGTGAGTATCCTGCGGTCTTGTCTGGCATTGCTGGGCTTGTCTGGTCAGACTGAGTGGAGGGCGAGGGGATGGAGACAGAGTGTAGGGTGGCCACAGGGAGAATAGAGGTAGTGAGGATGGAGGGAAGATGGAGAGAGGATGATTAGACATGATGGAGAGTGGACAGAGGAAGGATGGAGAGAGGATACATGTCATGAAAAATGTCAAATCTTCCAGCGGTTTCAGACAATTTCAGAAAGGAACTCTTGGAGCACTATACTGTTTATTGGATATTTGTCTCAGTGAGATGCCGGCTTGTGATATGCCATGCAGGCCAAGGATACGGTACAAACACTTTAAAATGGATGAACCACTTCCTGTCTGTGCCACCCTCTCCTCACCGGTTGACCGCTTTGGCACCGGCCAAGGCACACAGGTGGGCTGCTTTGTTACCTCACAGGATCCATTACCACACACACTCCAAGAAACAGTCTGACTCATCCTCATTTCTCTTTCCCGGCCACTCTTCCTTTGCTCTTTTTTTTTGTTTGTTTCTCTCGCTTCGTTATTATCGCTCTTTCTTGCCCTCCGTCTCCCTCCATCTTCCTCTCCATTCCCCCTTTCCTGTCTCCCTCCCTGTGACCCTCGTGCCACAGATGGCCTGAGGCCTGTATGAGTAAGCGTCCATCATGCATGGTTAAGCTGTAAAACTGCAAGACAGACCCTTTAATAGTTGTCGTCATGATCAGTTCTGAGTGAAATTCGCATTTGCTTTATGATTTGTGAGGAGAGAAGCCATCTTATTATTCCCTGTTTGCTCTTTGATGTGTGTGTGTGTGAGAGAGAGAGACAGAGAGAGAGAGAGAGACACAGAGAGACAGAGAGAGAGAGGCAGGTTCCCAGTAGGCGGGTAATAGTCGGAGAGAACCCAGTAGGAATCCCAGCACGGCCCTTTACAAGCACAGCAAGTCCCAGAGAACGCAGGGCAGGGCAAAACAGACTATGTTAAGGAGTCTCTGGAGGATGCTGTCAAATATGTTTGTACAGACCACTGACTTATATCCGACACAAACATTGTTTTTTTTTATAGAATTGCCTCTTTAAATGGCAACTCTAAATCTTATTGACCCCTTGTCGTTCAGCAAACTAGTATTTTCTTACCCTCAAAAATACCCAAACTGACAAATAGGCCAGTTTGCCTTTGACGTTTGCTATCCTGAGCTCAAAGTAGGCCTAGGCTGGAGTTTGAGCCATCTATCCTCATCATCATCATCATCATCATCCACATCATCACGGGTATCAACTGCCCTCCCCAAATAAAACCAGTTAGCAGGACAGAATACATTTTTTTCATCACAGCAAAGCAGCATCCAAAAAGATATAATTGTATATATATTGCTACATTTGTCTTGTCGCTTGACTGCTTACAGCATAATCATGGCTGTTTCTGCCCTATGACTTCAACTTGCAGATTGCAGCGGATTGCGTCTCCCAGTGCCAGTGTAGAGGCGGTTGCTTGATCGCTATCCAAGAAGACGCAGTCGATATAGGCCTTGTCAGATTGCCTACAACATACCACATGGAGAAATAACATATTCCATATTGGTATAAATAACGTGTTTAATGAACAGCTTTATAATTCCGTTTCCGTTTTAAAAACTGAGGGATCAAAATGCTATTATGGCAGGCAATTATAAAGCAGTGTTTATAGCGTGTTTATGTGCTTAATTAGCATAACAGCATTTGCCAATGTACATAGGGCCCAACAATAGTTGTTTTTCTTAAGCTTTTCATCTCCACAGCACAACGTGCGAGGCAGGGGAGTAGACTAGGCTACACAAGGGGATCCACTGCACAGAAAATAAATACTACAATGCAAGACATCATCACAAACGCAAGCACACGGACAGACTTCCTCTTGCCTATTCCTGACATGACTACAATATACGAACAATATACACACAGGCAAGCCAGAACAAGATCACTCTCTTGCGTGTTCAGCACCAACAGTGTCGGACAATAATTGGTCAGGTAGACAGATCAATAAATACCCGCTGATGTTTGCCGACGGAGGTTGTAATTCCCTTGAGTTGTCAATCCCCGTATGGCCTAAAAATCGGGCTCCGTTCTGTTAAAACGCCACCTGCGAAGGCAAGTTTGAGGGAACAACCATATGACCGATCAGTCTGCATCGCCTCTCCGTTGTCATAGGGTACATTGGAGACTGCGAGATGCTCATTCCAACAGGAGACTAGTCGTGGTCCAGACACCCCGTTGTCACGCCCATCTCTCTCTAGCGCTCTCCTTAAAAAAAATGAAAAACAGTGGAGTCACACTGATCTACCGTTGGCCACATGAATGCTTCCCCGCGGTTGGTCAGGATTCCGCGATTCTTGCGTAAGCCCGCCTTCAGATTTCCACAACGTGATGGCTCCGCCTACATGATCCCGCCCACGCCCGTGACGCTTATCTTTCCTTACAGTACTGAGCTACTGTACGAAAGATAATCAGGTACCAAACAGTGGGATATGAATAGCCAAACTGCTATCTATCTATTGATACAAAGTTATCTGCAGGGTGTGTCACAGGCACATCATAGTCGTAAGAAAACTGTCACCGGGATGGAGAGACGTCATGGTTATGGCAGAATTGAGATGTATCTTACACGGATTAAGATATATTTTAAATTAGACCATTAACAACATAATATCCGTAGCTTCCATGTGTCTTAGAGTAGGAATTAAAAAATAATATTAATGATAACTAAAATTATATATGTTTACCACACTAGAGTAATAACGCTCTTGCACACACTTAAAATGGCATTGGCAACAATAAAAACAGCCAGTAGCATTTACAGGTGTAGGTATGTGCTTGACGCCACGCAATGACGTCAAAACATAGCGCCAGGAATATATGTTTAGTGGACTTGCAGCGTCAAATAAATGTGCACAGCTTGCTAAAAGAACAGTTTAAACTAAGTGTCTAAAGATTCAATACAACACCAACTAGCATCTTCGCGTAGACGCTCCGCCATGGTAGAGGATGACAATTTAACGCCAAATCTTGTATCCAAGCCGATTAGCAGCAATGGCGAGTTTGTGCCTCCTGACGGATTGTGCTGGGTATCAATTCTGTCCTGTTTGCTGCTCGCCTGCTCCTATGTTGGGAGTTTATACGTATGGAGAAGTGACCTGCCCAGGTAAAGCCTTTTAATCATTTTTTACCCTTTCTTGGTTAGGTAGACTATTTTAAGCTCTCCTAGCTAATGCGGAAGCGGCATGCATCCACAGGCTCATGTAACAGAACGACACTTAGATTACTTGTCTAACTTAATGCATTGCACTACTAGGTTAACCAAACATATCTAACTTGCCGTACTTCAACGATATCCCCAGTAAAGGGGGGTTTGTTTACAAATTTCCACATTGACACGTGTGCCTGTGATCAATCACGTGCAACTGTGTCTGTGTGTGTGTGCTCGTGCAGAGACCACCCGGCCGTGATAAAACGGCGCTTCACAAGTGTCCTGATCGTATCCGCTCTGTCGCCAGTCTTTGTATGGGCATGGAAGGAATACACGGGCATCAGTGTGAGTACGAGTGACAGTAACATAATGAACTGAACATTGTACCACAGCAGAGTTCCTGTTCTCATCTCCAAATAGACCATACACTCGTTGTGCAATCACTTCCTGTTTGCCATGTAGAGGTGTTGTCTTCAGCGTGTCTGCTGATGTGTGCTTCTGGGCATGAGCAAAAGGGAGACTATTGCCATCTATAGTTGTTTATTTGAAACTCTGAACGTTTTCATAAAATAAATAAAAAAATCAAATTTTGGAGGTATTGCCACAGCGCATGTGAATATGACTGAAATGTGTCCCTCCCTTGTCCAGCCTGGCCCATCATTACTGGCCCTGATGGGGGTCCGCTTTGAGGGTCTTCTTCCTGCGATCGTGCTGCCTCTTCTGCTCACCATGGTAACGCACTCAACTCCACTACCACAACTGTACTCTACAGCACTGTTGAGTACAGCATAATTAATATGTGTGACATGAGGTGCCGGACATTTAGATATATTGTTGCCTTGAACTTTTTTCCCCCACAAATGCATCATGTACATCCTGAGATACCAGTATGGGTGTTTGTGTTGATAGGGGCTGTTCCTTGGGCCTCTCATCCAGCTGGCTATGGACTGTCCCTGGGGCTTCATGGATGGGATACGAGTTGCCTTAGGTAAGTGGACATACACACAATCAAACTCATGTAGAAACAGGACTGTGTGACTAATAAAACCCCATCTGCTTTTCTCCTCCTCTCTCCCTCTCTGCCTTCCTCCTCCTGCTCTCCTCCCTGCTCCCCCTGACAGACCCTTGTTTCTGGGCTCTGTGTCTGAGTGACATGCGCTGGCTGAGGAACCAGGTGGTGGCTCCTCTCACGGAGGAGCTGGTGTTCCGAGCCTGCATGCTGCCCATGCTGGTGCCCTGCGCCGGCCCCTCCACCGCCATCTTCACCTGCCCGCTCTTCTTCGGAGTGGGTGAGTCCGTCTGTCCCGATCCAGCACCGCTGTAGGCGAAGGCCCGAACGAAAGTTGCCAAAACAGATTTGCGTTCTTCGGAAGGAGTCCGGATTGGCATGTCGGTGTGTTGACGTTTGTTGTGACGCATGCTGTTGTCGTGTTTGCAGCCCACTTTCATCACGTGATCGAGCTGCTACGCTTCAGACAAGGGACCGTGTCTGGGATCTTTCTGTCTGCAGGTACGGAAGGAACCTTCTCGATATCTACGTCTTCTGAGAACGCCATCTTTGCTTCCGCGTCTCAGCCCCTGGTGTCTGAAGCACCGCTGACTGAATTTGTGTTTGACGTTGCAGTGTTCCAGTTCTCCTACACGGCTGTCTTTGGAGCCTACACTGCCTTCATCTTCATCAGAACAGGTCAAGGTTCCTCCCTCCTTCGCTTTGTGTTGTCCCCCCCCCCCCCCCCCGGTGCTCCATGCTAACAAGCTGTCCCTTTTGCGTAGGACCTCATCCTGTTTTGTGTTGTCCCCTGTGTGTGGGGTTAAACCCCTGTCCTCCTGTGTCCTCAGGTCACCTGGTGGGCCCAGTGCTGTGTCACTCCTTCTGTAACTACATGGGCTTCCCCGCCCTGGGCACGGCCCTGGAGCACCAACACCGCTTCACCGTCCTCAGCTGCTACGTCTTAGGCGTCCTCTTCTTTCTCCTCCTCCTCTTCCCGATGACCGACCCCCTCTTTTACGGCCTCCCCACCCCGGTCTGCACTCTGTCTGCCTCCTCTAGCTCCCCCTGCTCCTGAGCCAAACTTGAAAAACGTGCAAACCTCCACATGAAATGGGACGTTCCACTGCATTCTCTGAATGGATGGGCAGTCCAAATGGAATTAGAAATAGGGGTGTCCTCTGGGGGTTTTGTTGGCAGGCTAGCTATGGACAGTCAGGACTTCAGGACTTCTAGATGAATGCTGCTAAAGGCAGCAAGTGTATCAGGTGGCCATGTCCCATGTTCAGGTCACATTGACCTCTTAGTAAGTCAACATGTGGTCTTGGTTATCACCAGTAGGTAATATTGCCAGGCCAAGGTGTTAGTGTAACTCATAGTCAATAAGTCTGTGTTTTTATAGAAATATTCCATTAGATGCTGAAACAAGTTATTTATATCCATCTGCATGTTTCTGCACTCATGGTGTTTTCTGCTGCAGTTAGTTGGAGGTTTCTAGGCCTGATGGGATTCTTATAGTGGGCATGCATTCACTGTACATATCAATGCTTTTACTTTTTGCTCTGGATAATTTACGCTCCCTGGTACAATTCTCTCATCTTTCAGTAGGTTCCACAAGTAAGCTTCACAGCCTTACTCTCCTGCTTGCAATGCCAAGTAATTGGCTGATATGACATCACTTGAGTGGTTTCATAGGCTACCTTCAAGAATTTTCTCATTCCTTTGAGCTATTCCAAATAGTATGCAGATAGTGGCCTGTAATCCCAAATCCAACCTTACCTGTTCACTCCACCATGGTTTCCGTTCATGTTATGCCCTGAATAGTGTTAGTTCTTGCGAGAAAGTGCACTGCACACACAAGGCATAGGGTGCTATATCAAATCTATTACCTACAGGTATCCATTCCACAATATTCCTGTTTTGCTTTCGCTGCCTTTTGGCGAGACCTTTCGGAGGGGAAATGCCTAAATGTGAAACGCGAAGGAAAAGGGGCGCCATGACAGTTGAGCCCTCGCGAATCCCTAACGCTCAGGGGCAGGTCCCTACGTGTGTGTGTGTGAACGCCACGCCCAAACCACTGCTCTCGCATGCTGCTACATGCCGCCACTCGGACGTCACGAAGGCGTTCATCCCGGTCGCTCTGAGCGCTCGTACAGCCGTCGGGGCCGAGCTCCGTAAGACTTCTCTCGCCGTCACAGAGCCCTTCTGCTTCTCGCCCCGCCAAGCTCGCTGAATACGAGGGTTCGTCTCGTTCGTGGCGGACATGCTAAAGAGGATTTGTTATTTATTTGGCTAAGGAGTTGGTGCACCCAGTGTCGCTGGGTAAATGGATCGTTCGTAGTTGTGCTCGCCATGGAAGACTGTCAGTTTTAACGCAATCCATGTCAGGGAAAGATGACAGTTCATTTCAAACATATGAACTAGAACTTGTAAAAAAAAAAAAGCTATTGACCAGAAGTGAAGTGTAGGTTGAAATTAGACTAGACTCTCACTGAATGTATGTGAATGTGATGTCAAAGCAGTTTCAGTCATTGCTTGACAAGTATGCAAACGTTTATTCTGTTTGGTACTTCATCATTTTATAGGCATTGACAGGGTTAACTAAGTTGACAGCATGATTTCTCAATGTTTGCCAGTGTCTATATATTTGTATTTTGAGAGAGGGACAATAACATCTTTAGCAATAACTTTACTGATGGAAAAGGACCGAATCAGGGAATTTCTTCAATGCAGAGCTGACATTTTGATTGAAAACAATGCCCATTGTTGTGAAGAGTGGACGTGTTTATTGCCAAGAGTTGGCATCAGTAGAAGTGCTGTGCCAGTATTTCAAATATTTAGTTGAATTGTATGGAAATAGATGTGGTATTTGACCTTTTCAAGAGTGGCATCTTACTTAAGTCAGTACTGTACCTATCTCAAAAGTATGATAGGGGGCGCCAAAGTACTTTAGCTGGAGAGACTTTAACGTTTAGCATTCTGGAGCTCATCAGTCAGTTTATTAGTTTCCTGACATTACCCATTCATCACGGTGAAACCAATCAACGTTTCCTCGTCTTTTCTCCGTCGTTTGACTAGATTACATCCCGTCCTGATAGAAAAAAGATGGATGTTGAGCAGCAAACACACAATCCACCGCAATTTCATTCACGCCAGGATTTCTGGCTGAAGATCCTGACGAGTCTCCCGTCAGCGGAGCTCGCATCCCCTGAAGTCCGACCGTTCCCTCCCTCTGGCGTCGTTCTCCTGGGCACCATTTTAGCGGGAGCGCCCTGCTGCTGTGGTTGCCCTGCTGTCTGCTGAGCGAGGAGAACTGACAACACTCTTGGTCCTTCAGCACTACCTGTCTGGTGTCTTACAGCTCATCACCCCTGTAGTTGAGAAGTCTGAGTTTGTTAGGGAGGGGCAGATCCATCGACAGCTGTTGAATCGGAGCAGTCGTCCCTCTAATGATCCTGTCTCCTCCTGGAGACACCACATATTTATCTGGAGACAATTGTTATTCAAACTTGTCACCGTAGCCTGACATCCGTGTTTCTGGCTCACTTCCTACTGTTATTGTCCTGTCATTGACTTGAATAGCAAAAAGGGTGCTATGCTGCATATGCAGAGCATTTCAGAAGAGGTAACCAAGTTGCTTCTGCTCAATAGAGAAACACTTTTCTGTCCTCCGAAATGAAAGACAAACATTCACATCTGTTAAACTCTCGCGTAGATCTGTACCAGACTTTGCATTTGAAAGTGGAAAAAAAATACAAAAACAGTAGAGTCACAAAAAATATATTTATATTTTTGCTAGCCATATGACCAGCAGCATTGTTCTGGTATTTTAGTAAAAACCACTCTAAAGCAGAAAAAATATTTAAATTGTAGATTTTTCGAGATGGATGAATCTGCTTGTTAAATAGGATTATTCAGATGTTTATATCGAATACTATATTTTGTAATCAAATCTATTTTGGTTACATTGAATGTAAAAAATATTGCATGCATGTGTTTTGTCTCAGCTACATCTTGTGCAATGCAACCTTTTGGAGACTTACCATCTGAACAGACAGTGTTTTTATGACAATCTTTTACAGGATTCTTTGAATCGGATCACAAAATGTAATGACTTTGTAAATAAACGAGACAGTTTTATGAATTGGCGTCAATGTTGTGTGTCGGCTATAATTCATAAATGTTCTACAGCTCTTTAAATCCTGCCACCTGTTTCTGATATGTTAACTTCTGGGGGAGTGGGAATATCTCAGTAATAAACTAGAAAGTTCTTCTCTGCAGATTACAGGTAATCTGATTACCTCTAACTCCTCATTGATCTCTGGTTTTGTCTTATTTTCTTACCTCCATGTCAACACCACTGTGTTGAGGGTGCTTGCCTGCTAGAAATAGACCAGTGAAAAGAACATTCAGTCCACATGCGCAGTGGTTATCAGTCCAACAGTGCATATTCAGACAATTTGTGAATGTCAACTTCTCTCTATCCCCAGACTCTGCTAAGCATTGCAATAAAAAGAATGTTGGCAATTTACTGAAAAGGGATGGGTATAGCTCAGTGGTAGAACATGGGGATGGGTATAGCTCAGTGGTAGAACATGAGGATGGGGATAGCTCAGTGGTAGAACATGGGGATGGGTATAGCTCAGTGGTAGAACATGGGGATGGGTATAGCTTAGTGTTAGAACAAGGGGATGGGTATAGCTCAGTGTTAGAACATGGGGATGGGTATAGCTCAGTGGTAGAACATGAGGATGGGTATAGCTCAGTGGTAGAACATGAGGATGGGTATAGCTTAGTGTTAGAAACCTTTACAGCAGATCACGTCTTAGGTTTGAATCCCCCCTGTACATTACTTTGGATGCAAACTAAATTAACACATTATGTTATTTTGAATGGTAGAGCATTCCAAATGGCAATTGTCAATTTAAACAGTTTTTTTTCCTCATAAATACACCTCAACCCACTAGAAATATGAGTATTTTCACTATTTTGAACATCATTAGAGTCTATATTATCCATGCTCCTATATTTGTGATAAGAAATCGAACCCCTGTGATTCAGTCAACACACAGGACAGGTTCTCAGTGCAATATAATGTGGTGAGTTAGTCCACAACCCCATGGGGGAAGTTGCCCTTCAGCTTGATATTTCTCCTGGGGTGCAGTGTGTTAAGCAATAAAGATGTCCTCAACCTATCTGTATGTTAATGGCGCTCTGCAGGTGAGATGAAAACACTTGCTGGGGAAAGCAGGGTAGAGTATTGATTGTGGACACATTTGGAACTCACTATCACCTGTGTGTGTGTGTGTGTGTGTGTGTGTCGTAGGGGTGAGTGGGGGTGGCACAGATATGTATAAACACCTCATGATCATTTCTTTAAATACTTATTTATTATTGTGCCAGCAAGAACCACATATCATGGTATTGCGGTGTCTTACTGAACGATTGGTTTCAAAATAAAAGCCAAAGATCACCGTCAGAAGTTGAAACTCCAGTTACCAGAAAAATTAGTCCTGATTGGAATACAACATCCTTTCTAGTGGGTTTTCATTCAGTTTCTAAAGGATGAATATGACAAGGCTGTGTAGCCATGGCAATATTCAGCCTAAATCATTTGGCCCGTTCGGCTGCTTTTTTATTGTAATAAATTGTATTAAATTGTCCTTAGTTACTGCTTGACTGGCCCCCTCCTTCCCCTCAGTGTTATGTTTCTATCATTGACGTTTCCTCATGTCTTCTGCTCATGCCTTTGATGTTCTGGCCCTCACCTTGTCCATAACATTCCATCTCTTTCTCTGCCTCTCCCTATCTCTGTCACGCCTTTCTGAAATTTAGGAAGAATTTGCAACTTTCATTCATTGGCTTTGATTGCTTACATAAGTATTATATTAAAAAAGGTCTGAAATCGTTGGCCTACAAGACTGGAAACATACCTACAGTAATTGTGGGAGTGAGGGTGTGAAAGAACTATTTGTGGTAATAAGGATTTTCGCCCCCACCATTCCAAATTATATTATCCGATGAACGTGATGAGTTAACGGGGCCTGTGCAAGAACGTGAGAGGCAGGCCTACTGGCAAATGGGGGCCTGCACGTTCACCACTATAAATATAAAAAGTAAACATTTAATTTAATTTTGGTTGGTTGTGTTTCAATTTGTAACTACATTTTGATATGTTAGTGGTTATTAGTGGGTCACTTGTGCAGAAACTTTGAGTTTGAGAACTGCATTCTGCCTGCTCCATCACCTCTAAATTTTCTAAGCCTATAATTTTTTGCCAAAATGTTTTTATATTTCCACAAATAAATAAAACCATGTATGGTCTAAATAAAACACGGTTGTGTTGTAGTTACTGTACTTTGTTGACGTAAATACAGTCATGTAGCCAACTGGCAACGGCTGATCTTGATTCAGAGAATGAAAGCGCTAAATGAAATCAGTCGTCGTTCGACGTTCCAAGTCAGTCATGGCAGAAAATCAAAAAAGTAATAACTTGAATGTAATTTCAGTAACTTAAATGGCGCCACGAAGCTTTCAGAACATTCAGGGCCTAAACAGAGCAGAAACAAGCCTCAAAGTACGGCTTAGGAGCAACCAGAAAGCCAATGTAGTGGGGAGCTGATGCGGTTGTGGATACTAGTGGATAGAGAAGATGAGTTGGAGCCGAGTGAGAAAGATGACAACTCGTCAGACGAGGAGGTGGAGACGAAATCATTCTCACTGTCTGGACTGCGAAGAAATTTAAGATTAAGCAAACCTCCCACCTATAGCAATTCGAGAAGGAATTAACTTTGGCTTAGCAACATGTGCTCAGCAAAGAACAAGCAGCACGACATGGCAGGGCCCTACTGGACAAATACAACTCGAGATTTCACCTGACTAAAAGGGTAAGTCGGATGGATTTCCTTGTTTATAGTTTGATTTGGACCTATAAAGTTTGTTTCCTGCAGACCCTGTAACACTGCGCCAGCAGGACATCCCTGAAAACAATCAAAGTAGCCTATTTACGCGTGTTTGTATTAAAAGGCCTTGCCACCCAAAATGTGTTGCACGCCTTGAGTCGCTGCCCCCTGTGGTCATGATAGACTCCGTCACCTAATTGTTTACAAACAAATCTTTGTTACCACCCTGCTAGAACCCCCATTTGGAACAGGTTACTAAGACCCTGCATATATGGTCTTTTTGGAAATGTATGTTAGGGTTAGTATTGACCCGGTATTGAACTCGGCTCTCGGCGAATTACTTTTTCCCGAGAGAATTTAAGCTCGTTATATCCTGTGGATATGTGACAGAGTGAGAATTGATGTGGGTACGTTGGATTTATGGAGGTATTTCTGCGTTAAGTATGACAGGCAGAATGTTAAGACACTTGAATTGACATACTAATGTTCCCTTCTGTGGCTCCACATCGATTATGACTGATCATTAATCAATACATCTTCTGTACCAGCTGGGCAGGTCCTGGGAAATGGTTTTTATTTCATGTTTGACTTGAAGGCTTTCCTCTCCTACATTTGTGTTTACTGGAAGGTTGTTTTGATGGTTCCTACATCTCACCTCAACCCAGTCTCATGCCACAGTACATGCGTGTGGGATTGACACAGCTCAGAGGAGTTGCTTTATCGCCTTGGTGAGGTTCAGTTTCTTGTCATTGATTCACATCCTCAGGGACATTATCGCTAAGGGGTTAATGTTTTTCTGCATCTTCCAAGCGTACATCAATGTCAGAAAGCATGTATTGTGCAGGTAATGGGTTCCTCTAAAGCTGGAAAACTTGTGTGGGTTGATGACTGCCCCACCTTTTATCCTTTTCACCTTTTTTTCCTCTTGCACACCCTCACACCCACCCACACATCCATCCACACATCTACCCACACATCCACCCCCACCCCCACACGCACGCACGCACACACACACACACACACACACACACACACACACACACACACACACACACACACACACACACACTAAACTGCTAAACTGCGCTGCAGTCTCTTGAGTCATGCACACCTGCTAGTTCCAGCTCCTCTCCTACTGAAGTGTGTCGCTTCCTCCTTCGCTCGGCTGAGGACAGAGGCAATCAGAGTGAAATTAAAGTCGAGAAACCAGGAAAAGAGCAAGGAAGCGTCAACAGGAGGGAGGGAGAAGAGGGGGGGGGGATGGAGCAAGAGTTGGAAAGGGACACGGAATGAAGGAGATGGAGAGGAAAGAGATGGCTTCTACGCCATACCTCTGTGGGCTGGGAAGTAGAGAGGAATCTGGCCTGGATGATTATTTGGTTGGTCGTGGAGAGAAACCCATCTGCCATCACCAGCAGAGCTGAAACGGCTTTAGACAAGTTGCTTTCGAGGCACTAAGGTTGAAGTTGGATATTACAGATGAATAGTTTTAAATTCGCGAATTGCAGTTGCGCGTATGATTTGGTGTGAATGTGTGTATTTTTTGCGTGTCGGTGACAGAAAAAAGGACGTGAAGTTGAGACAGTTGGAGGAAGAGTTTGTGTGTCTTGTGAATGTGCTCTCAAGGTCTGGCGGGGGAGGATGGTAGGTAGAGAAAGGAAACAATACAAAACACAGGAACATGAGAGAGAAACTGCTTCTGACTTTAAAAGAGTCTAGTGTTCCTGTGTTTGCATGTTTGTCTGCATGATTGTCTGCGTCCAGGTGTGTGTGTGTGTGTGTGTGGATAGATTACAATTCTCCTGCTTTGCATCTCAGATACCTATCGCCTGTTTGTTGATAAAAATCCCAAAAGCGTTTTGTGCTGCAAGCATCAGAATAATGTATTTTTCTTTTCCAAATGAAAATGAACGTTGCTGTTCCGTATCTGAAAATGTCACCACCTGGTTCAAATGAAAACCCAGGAAACATAGCCAGGTAGTTACTATGCAACACGTGTAGACTGGCAGCTTGGCACACTGGACCAACCAATTTGTTTCCAATGGCAAACACTTTGTTCCTCTGGGGAGCTGGAAGGATTGTTGTTGAACTTTCCTAATCGAAAGTTAACACATGGCTGTGTGTGTGTGTGTGTGTGGTTTCTTATCAATAAGTCATCTCACGGCAGGATATTGCCAGAGCTGTGCCGTTTCTGTTTGTTTTGAAGGATGACGTGACACGGTCTCCTCTTCTCCTCTCCAGTCCCTATGTAGGTCATACCAGTGTGCTGTGAAGGAGACATGGGTCTACTGGGTCTGGCACACACACGCACGCACACACACACACACACACACACACACACACACATGCACGCACGCACACACACACACACACACACACATACACACGCACACACACACACACACACACACACACATACATACACATACACACACACACACACACACACACACACACACATAGAAATCTGGGATTCTGCCTTTGGCTACGCTTGGGGAAATAAACGATAAAAACCACACAGGCACATTATCTCTCGGTCTCTGTGTCCCTCTCGGTGTCTGTTTGTGTGTCCCTCTCAGTGTCTGTTTGTGTGTCTCGCTCTCTCTGAGAGCAGAGCTTCACACACCATCACAAGGTGTCTCTGACATTAGGACTAATTAGCATTGCAACACCTGCTTGCTGTGTAACCTGATCCAGGCCTCTGAGATGGGTCCAGGCTGGGCTGACCTGGCCACCTCCTTCCTGAGGAAGCGTTGCAGCCTGCTGATGTTCCAGATGCCGGGGGGGGGGGGATTAAGACATCTTGGGCATGCAAGCACAGATGTCTTCCCATGCAATAAATCAGTTCTCCTCTCCGTCCAACACTGCGTTCATTTAAGCTTGCCAGTTTACCCATTGTTTTGGCTTTTGGCAATGAGCTAGCTCGGTGGTTGCCGAGGTGCAGGATGTGTCCTGTCTCCTGTATGTTGCCATGGATAAAATCTCTTCTCTATTCATGCTAGATGAATAGGTTACAGCAAACGTAACCACTGACAAAGACAAACTTGGACTGCGTGTTGCGAGTCTGGCTCCGGTTGATTCTTCGTATCACACCTAACCAGTGTGACCGATGTCCTCCACGGCAGAGCAGGATTCCTTTCATCTCTCACAACCCTGACAGCCCATGCCAACAGGGACACGCACTCGGCGAGAGCTGAAGCGCTTTACTGCTCGGCGTGAATCCTCTCCACAGTGTGTCCAGATGCCAGTCAGTTAGCTGATACGATCACGCAACTGCGGGGGTAGCTTGTTTAACCCACACCTCTGGCCCAATCCTTTTCTCTGTGACTGCATAAAAGCACGGACTAACTGTCTCTCTGTCTCACTCCCCCCCCCACCCCTGTTCCACCCCTTCTCTCTTTTGCACTCCTCTCTTTGTGATCGCATACCTGTGTAGGGGGCCAAATCAGGGCCTTTTCAGTGGGGAGGTGTCAGGGCACACACGGCCTGTCTGCGGAACTGGTCTCTGCAGGCAGACCGCAGAACGTGATGGTCTGAAAGGGATTGAAGTAAAGAGAGACAGAGAGCAAGCAAGAGTGTTTGTGTGCTAACAATGTGGAGAAAGCGAGAGAGAGACAAAGGGCAAGAGAGAGTGTTTGTCTGCTAATAGTGTGGAGAGAGAGAGAGAGAGAGAGGGGGGGGGAGACAAAGGGCAAGAGAGAGTGTTTGTCTGCTAATAGTGTGGAGAAAGCGAGAGAGAGAGAGAGAGAGAGAGAGAGAGAGAGAGAGACAAAGGGAAGAGAAGGTGTTTGGCCACCAAGAGTGTAAAGAGAGACAGGTGGAGTGTTTGTGGACAGAGTGTAGAGAGAGCGAGAGGTTTGAGAGCGAGTGTTTGTGTGCAGAGAGCGCGAGAGAGTGTGTGTATGTGTGTTTGTGTGCAAAGAGATTGGAGGGAAGTAGTGTTTGTGTGCAGAGAGAGAGTAAAGAGACAGAAGGAGAGAGGGAGGGAGGGAGGGAGGGAGGGAGGGAGGTAGGCACTTCAGTGTCAGGCTCATGTCAGCCAAATGTCTCAAAAGGTCACAGGTTGTTTAACAGAGAGGGCAACATGAACCAAATACCCCTCTGGAATGTCTGGTCTGTCTCTCCTCCCTCAGGTTCACGTTTAAGGCCACTTAGGGGCTTTGCTTCGTGAATCTGGGAACCTTTTCAAAGAGAAAGAAAACCTTGGGAAAGTTCATGGTTGGACAACAGACGCGAGCCCCTCGCACCACTCCTCGACTAGACGTGAGGTCCAGGTTACACTGGCGGAACGAAAACAATCTCAAGTTTAGACTGTAAGCGATGGTAATTGTTAGATCCCTGAGGTGCCGTGGAAGTGAGATGAGGAGATGGAGCCGTTTAGAGGAGCTCTGCCCAGCTGTCAGCCAGGACCTGTGACAGACACACCAGTTAACACCCTGTCCAGGGAACTCCAACAGACAGCACTGTTTAGGCTCCCAGCGAGCACTTCCAGCTCTTCTAGACAAACCCCCACCCCCTTCCCACCTCTAATTCAATTTAAAGGGAAGCTATGCAGTATATGCAGTACCATGACCCTGGTGGTCTCTCCCCACTGACACCCCTCCTCCCCCTCCCAGCGCAGACCCGCACCCTCCGTCAACAGGAAGGACTTCTTCCCGCTTCCTGTTGTCACGGTTGCTGGGAGCGCTTCGGGTGCTGAGGAGGACGAGGGAGGGAATCTTGGGGTCGGGGGGGGGGGGGGGGGGGGGTCTTGGAGAGACTCATTCCAGCGTTCTCTAGAGAGCTCGCATACACACACGCTGAGAGGATGGCTTGGCCTTGACATCTTTACGAGGCAGTAACATAAGCCACGAGGCCGGGAACGTTAGCCACGAGAGAACGACCTGACGTGTGCTTTTATTACCGTGTTGGATGCCAAAGTTTGAGATTGCTAGACAGCGCTGGCTGAATGGATGGAGGCCTTCTGGACAACAAAACCCCTGGTGAAGCCTCCTTTCCCAGTGACAAGATACAAGTGCCAAGTACAAAACATGCAATTCAAGTGCAAACAAATACACAGAGCAAAAACCATAAATACACAGGACAGTAAATGCAAATACAGTGGCTATACTATGAACTCTACACACTTAACACCTACCTAACCTTGTCCTTCACCCTAACCTAGCCATCCGCTTTACCACTCCGAGGATTGTTTACCATGTTTGGGGGGAAAGGACAGGACACACAGATCGCCTGCCTGCTCAAACGAGCGGTGGGCCGTCCTTCTGCAACCTACAGAGGACAGACTTCATGTTCAGCCTCATCTCCCAGGCTCTGCCCCTGACCTGGTCACACATGACCCCGCTGACACACAACACCGACATACTGACCAAACAGTCCGTTGTGCCGTTGGACCGGGTGATACTGGGTGAGGGTTCTGGTCAGCAGCCTATGGGGCTGGATCTTCTCCTCAGGCTTTTGTAAAGGAGTGCAGTCAGTGCTCACTGTGCTCCGTCCAACCGGCGCTCTGGGTTTTGGGTTTGACGATTAACAGAGCTTCATGACGCACGATTTCTGTGTGTTTCTGTCAGCTATCATGACAGACCAATCCAAGCGTGCCTCCCGATGCAGAAAAACACTCACGGGCGGACGCACTCGCACGCATGTAAAACCTTCTTGTGGCTTTTGTCACATACGTTGGTTATTCATGATTCTTTTTCATAGATGCGTCGAACAACTCGCGGTCATTCAACCTCAAGTTTGTCTTTCATGAGCTCGGGTCGACAGGCTGAAAATAGGAATGGGACTCGCTGTCTTGGAGAGGCTCTTCACAGCCACTCATCCGGCAAATTCAACCTTCCTTGGTGGAGATATGAATTTTTGCGGGGGGGGGGGGGGTTGCATGGGGGTCATTAATTACAAATGCTTTCAGGCTGTTGTGCCTCAGATCCAAGGAGGAAATTCGTATTCTTCTCCTTTTTGCACACGTCATGGAGGAGGGTCCATCTTCCCGCAGACAAACGGAGCACGCTCAAACGCACCCACACCCACGCTCACAGACTCTTGCAGCAAGGGGCAGCACCTCAAGGTCTAACCTACACGTGTGTCGGCGTGTTCGTGTTTTCTGAGCTGTGTGGTGTGTCTGTCTGAGCAAAAAAGTGTGCGAAAAAGGTTGTTCACTGAAAAGCGTTGAAGTGATGGAGATGAAAGAGTTAGCAATTTTTGCCAGTCCGTAGTTAACTACTTAAAGCACTCTCTCTCACACACACACACACTCACACACATACACTCTCACACACATACACTCTCTCTCTCGCACACATACACACACACAGACAACATCTGAGAGATTAATGTTCTTCCCCTGCTATATCTCATTAGTAGTCAATTCAACCTGGAGTCTGAGTGGGGTGCCAATGGTGGAGTGGAGTGAGAGTGTGTCAGTGTATTTATATGTGTGTGTGTGTGCCAATTGAAACTACATATGAGAAAGCAGGTGAAGCATCTACTTGCGTCTTATTCAAGAGCTTTATTTTCATTGTGAAACGCTGCAGGAGCCCTAATGGATATGCGGTATCTTTCTGCATGTTTGTTTTCACCTAACAGTCCTGAGGGGTTGAAACTGCTGTAGTGTTTACCTTAACAAGTACTCACCCATATGGTGCCTCATTTGAAGTCATTAATCAGTCAACTAATGCTTGATTGCATGTTTTTGCTCAGCTTGAGGCAACAGTTTACAACACGTTTGTCTTGTGTGATATTTGTGCGGTTTTAGCCGACCCTCTCATCCATGCAGATTAGGTCTCATGTGGAACTGGTCTTTCATCAGCAGGGTTTACTGTTCGTGCAGCACATCCCTCTCCTCTGCCTTGGAGTTAGTTTTCCGTAAATGCGTTGACCATGCGGCCCCCAGGGCCTCCTGAAGGGGTCTCCTGGAGGGGTCTCCTGGAGGGGCCTCCTGGAGGAGTCTCCTGGAGGGGTCTCCTGGAGGAGTCTCCTCACGGTCTCCTAAAGACTCTCCTGCAGTTCCCCTCCACTGGTTCTCTCTGCGTAGATGAAAGAGACTTCCTCACCATTCTCCTGGGTGACAGGTCTCTCTGTTTTCACCATCACCTTCTCCTGGAGCTGGGAGGACAAACACCCAAGTCAGGCTTGGCTAAGGAGGGCTGTACTGTTTAGGGTTGATCAGCATATTGAGCAGATGCTTGTTTCTCTCGCTCTCCTTTTCTCCTTCTTCCAAGACGCGCGCACACACAACATCCAGAGGCTAAACATCCAGAGACTCCAACCAAACGTTTTCTCCATCTCCAGCTCGTCATCCGCCTCTGCAGCAGACAAACGGTTGTAGTTGTTTATCTGTGAAGGCCGTTTATCTGGGGTGAAGTCCCCCCCCCCACCTGAAGACATCCATCACAGGCGCAGCACGGGAGAAGGAGGGGGGCCGGGAGAGGCTCAGTTTAGGTGAGAAGACAGATGAGACAGAGAGAACAGTGAATCGGCCCCTCGTCCCCCCCCCCACCCCCCCATGTGCCAGGAGTCATTTGGCCCCTGAGAAGCTCAGACAATTACTCATGTCGCTCTACTTGTATGGATCTTCTTCTTCTCTGTTTTTCTATCCTACAACACGCCTCTTCGTGTCAGAGCTGCACCATCCCCCTGTGGAAAGCCACAGAGTTCTCCTACTGCATCTCCGGGAATGACTTAATGACCATGTTGTCATTCTCCTTTGGATTTGCTGTGCTGATTAACCTTAAAGAACTTTTGTTTGTGAAGGTTTTTCTCTGCTTCTTTGCTTTCTCCCTGCTCTCTTCCAGTCGTCCGACCAGGGTTGTAATTAGCAGGGACATCATGAATACCTCAGGAACACACACTCCACATACATACTTGCACACACATACAGACATACTTGCATAGAGGTACGCACCCACACAGAGCGCTGGGAAAGCTGTGTGATGTTGTTGCTTTTATCCTCAGCCTTGCCATCAGAACCCGCCAGTTCCTCGCTCCGCAGCGAGACTGTATCCTCACCTCGCTCCACGCGACCATCTTAATCACCTTCTAACCTGAGCGATGGTATGACAGAGAGAATCCATCTGTTCTGGGTCCAACCTGTCACCAGGACAGCCTACCATAGGGAGCGATACTACATGAGCTGCTGTGGCCCTCTGGTCAACTTCTGGAGCTATTCCCCATGCGTGAAAATACACTGTACACACACACACACAGACACACACAGGCGCACACACACACACAGACACACACACACTTACGCACACACAGACATTTTGTGCCCTGCTGTAGATGTTGAATGGTTTGTATTACTACTGTGTGTCAGTTTAAGGAAAGTACTCGTGTTCAAGTATGCTTTCTTTGAGTTCGTGTTGAGCATGCAGTGTGTTTGAGAGCATGTGTTGTGTGTGAGAGTATGTGTCGTGTGTGAGAGCATGTGTCGTGTGTGAGAGCATGTGTTGTGTTTGAGAACATGTGTTATGTGTTAGACATCGTCAATGGGAATGTCCTTCGTTTTGACAATGCCAGTTTTGTCAATTGGATGACAGTAACGCTAGTGGTGAGCAACAAAAGTATCGAATGTAGAAACTAGAATGTAGTTTTCCCTAGGCCAAACAGGTGTCAACACCGCTCCAAATATAACGTTTTCCACTGTAGCCAAAGCCTACAATGTCAAATGTGCCGCTCAGTTTAAACACAAGTTCAATTAAATGGCTGTTTATAAAGAATATTTAGTCATTCAGGGATATGGTGATATCCAGTCGAGTGAACATCACAAGGAAATGCCTCAGTATAAAAATATCAAAACAGTCATTTAACAGAGAAATGCCTTTTGAGCACACTTGGCTTTGGAGCGATTCAATATCCTGTGAAGATCTCCTGACTAAGTCAACCACGCCGGCAGCCCCGATGTCAAGTTGCCATCAAAAGAACATGAATGAAGTCTGTGTCTGATGTGGATGTTCTGAGGGACATGGAACACAGGGATGCTGTATGGGGTTGAGGGCAAAGCTGGAGTCCCTGGATCCACCACTGGCTGCTTTGGTTCTTGTTTCAGTCACAAACACAGCTTCTACCACGCTGTAAGCTCTTCTGTTGAAACTCCTTCAGCCTAGAGACAGTGTCCACGGCTGAACAGTCCAAAAAATATTCCTATTACAATTTAGCTCAATGAAATCAAGCAGTTTTATGCAGCCCGTATACACAGTGTAGAAATGACGTTGATTATCCTTTTGGGTTATTATCAACACTTGATAAAAGACTGAAGTCTGAGGTCAGATGGCTGTCAGGTATTTGGCTCATTGCCAAAGGTGGGTGGCGGTGGGGGTGGGGGTGGTGGTGCTGCTGGGGTGGGGTGCGGTGACGGGACTGGGACGGGGGGTGGTGGGGTGGTGGTGGTGCCGTGGGGGGCGGTGAGGATGTGAAGGGCGCCGCTGGAGGCAAGGACAGGCCTCATCACAGATGGTATTGTTTTCTCTCAATCTCTTGTGTTCATCAGTCTGCACACCTCCCTGCTTGTCGGCAAGAGTGACTGCCATTGATACGATTCATACGAGGCTATCTTTATGAGACTATACCATATTGTTGACTTGTCAATGTTGATAACTCACAACTCTTCTGCCTGCGTGTGTGTGTGTGAGAGGGAGAGAATAGAGAATAAATATGCACATTTACGCACGTGTGTGCGTTTGGAAATCAGTGTCAGTAATGGGCTTTGCCTCTCCACAGTAATCCATCTCCCTCATCACTTCTCCTCAATTTCTATTCCTCACCTCAATCTAGAATAGACAGCAGCTCAATCAGCCTTGGCTGTGGCTGCAGCTTATTCTACAGCTATATTTAATTTCCTCTCTACTACAATGGCTGAGGCAGAACAAAGATCTTGGACATTGTGGAGGAATTTTCCACATTTGCAGTACAAAGGCCCTGTATGGGGTGTGTGCGTGTGAGAGAGAGAGATAGAGAGAGAGAGAGAGAGAGAGATAGAAAGAGAGAGGGTGAGAGAGAGAGATAGAGAGACACCTAGGTAAACAAGAGGGACTGCAGCTTCCTTTGGGCTCTTCATGATAATACAAGCAGCCCTGCTCACTCTCCCCCTTCCCACCTTTCCTCCTTCCTCTTTCTCTCTCCACCTCTTCACCTTCTCTTTCTCTCTACTTCTCCACAGTGCAGCCTCTTTTGTCCTATCTCTTTGATCTTCCTTCCATCTTACCCCTCCTCCCTCTCTGTAACTTTCCAGTTTCTCACTTTTCCACCTTCCCCTCACCTTCCTCCCTCTACTCCTCCACCACCTGTCTCTTAACCATCACTCCCTCCTACAGCCTTCCTATCTTTTACCTCTCACCCCCCTCCTCCTCCTACAGACTGACAGGGCAAGGCCCCTTGTAAGGGGGGAATGTAGAGTTGGAGAAGTCCCTCTGCACCAACAGCAGATGACATTCTTCTTCATCTAGGGCTGAGCCCTCTGGAAAGGGGCGGAGGGGTTGGGCGGCTAGGGAGTTAAGCAGGGTTGGGGTCGCTGGGGATCAACATCTGTTCCAGATCATGTCCTCGGACTGGTAGGAGGAGACATGTTAATATATACAGCCTCCAACCATCCTTCTAACCCTCCAACCATCCTTTTAACCCTACAACCATCCTTCTAACCCTCCAACCATCCTTCTAACCCTCCAACCATCCTTCCAACCCTCCAACCATCCTTCTAACCCTCCAACCATCCTTCCAACCCTCCAACCATGCTTTAACCCTCCAACCATTCTTCCAACCCTCCAACCATCCTTCCAACCCTCCAACCATGTTTTAACCCTCCAACCATGTTTTAACCCTCCAACCATCCTTCAAACCCTCCAACCATTCCTGTAACCCTCCAACCGTCCATCCACCCTTCTTTCTTTCTACTTAACTGACAGCACTCGTACCCAGCTCAGACAAACCACATCTGACTGCAAATCGTCTCTTTGAAGGACAAAGGTGGTGTGTCATGGAGATATAGTTCTCACCTGCTGTTAGGGCCCCTGCCTGTAGTATAATATCCCATTAAGCACGCAGCGAGAGAGCGTGAGATAGACAGAACCAAGTTTTCCTCCTCCTCCTTTCAGCTCTCCAGCAATTGCAGGGCAGGTGCGGAGGAATGGCCATCCTGTTGCCATGGTGATACAGGGGCGTAGAACCCTTATGTGTGTGGAGAGTGCTTCAGGTTGTTGTTCATCACATGCTGATGGGATCAGATCAGAGGCAACAAAAGCACTGTGAAGCCAGGTTTCTTCCAGTCAGGTAACAGCGGTAGGTAGATCGTTGTGATTCAGTAGATTGGTCATACTGAAGTAGTAGTTAGATGCTACTGTGGTAGCAGTAATTACATAGTAACTGTTGTCACGGTGTACCCTGTTCGTTGGAACCTCCATATAACATTTGAGCTGGTCTTTCTAGAGAGGATGAGTTGAGCATCACGAGGTGCCTTTCAATTTCAGCGGACGTGAAAGGAAGTTCTTGATGCCCTGGAACATCTCTTTGATCCAGCAGATGTTCATCTAGAGAAGTTTAGCAGTCCCTGTGGACAGCTGCCCGCTCCATCTTCACCGCCAAATGCAACTGATTGACACATTGTGCAGTGTTATTGTTCAGCTTGACAGGAGGATGGACTTGAATAGCTCTGCAGTTTCTTTTCTATTTTCTGCAGGAGGCTGCATCAGTAGTCAAATAAACAGTTTCGATAAAGTTCTGCAGTGATGCAGTTGGAGCCACCCCTCCCTGCTGGGTCGATATACAAGCGAAGGATTTGTATGTCTACGGAAATAGATATCCAACCTTGAGACCACCCAAAACTTAAAACTAGTAAAGTTCCCGATGTTATCCTTCTCTCTAACGTGTATGATTTAAGATGGAAATGATTTGCACATGTCTCGAAGGTTGAGCTTTTCAAGGGCCACTTTCTCTTTTGAATATTCTGTGAAAAGGAGCATGTCGTTTTGTCTTAACTTCAGTTGGGCGTGTGCAGGTTCCTCAAAGGCCCCCTCTCAGATGAGAACCTTGCTTTGTCATCAGGTGACTCTTTCACCCCTTCTCCCTGATCCCTGAACACACAGAGGCCTCCCATTGCCCCAACACACACACACACACACACACACACACACACACACACCCACTCACACACACACACACACACACACACACACATCCACTCACACACACAGACACCCACACACACCCACTCACACACACTCTCACTCACACACACACACACCTTGCGGCACAGCTTGCACGTTCGTGTAGGATCTGATGTCCTGACAGGTCGCTGACGACAGTGCGACTGATACAGATGTGAACCCCCACTCTCTGTCTCCCACCATCTTCCCTGGCCATCTCACTGTCAGCTGCCAGCTCATCAAGCCTGTGTTGTTGGAAGGCCCCTCCCTCGCACATCTGCCCCACTCCCCAACCCCTCCCCTTGTTCCCAGGCAACACTACGCAGACAGCATAGCGCACTGCACCTGGGGATTCCTGCATGATCTGCGGTAGATGGATGGCTCTCCAGGCTGGACAGGGTTTTTCCATTTCTGCTCTTTCGTCTTTTGTTGCCCCCTGTTGGAATTTATTAGGTTCCAGAGAGTGCTGTTGGGAGTTCATTGAGATTCCTGCTCTGTTTTGGTTTGGTTTGGGCGTGAGCGTAGACTTGTCCTTACTGAAGTTCCAGTTGCCTTTCAGTAGGTTCTCCCCTAACAGTCTTTTCTCATAAATCCAGGCTTTTTTTAACGTTTAGCCAAGACACCCAGTGGGCCCATTTGAATTCATGAGGAAAACCCAGTTTGTTAGCAATATACTGTATATTAGTACTCCCAGCCTAGGGAAGCTAACCATATGTTAACCACATTCCAGAAGTAATATTATACTGTAGTCAATTTTGAAGGTGCACAGCACAATGAAATATACCTACAATTAAATGCAAATTGAAAAATTGCAATGGTTAATGGACCCTTAAGCATGTTGTTTGCTTATTACAGATCTTTGATAAGGCAAACCTTTCTCTCAAAGGGCAGCTGTTCATATCGTTATGAAGGTTCCTATCGATCACATGGTGTGCGTTTGCCTAATGAGGAGTAAATCGTATATGTGTATCCCTTGGATTTTATGAATGCTCATGAATAATGTAATCCGTGTTCACCCATATACAAGCAACACATGCTAGCCAGCTGTGGTGGCAATATCAACTTACAGCAGATCATAAACCTGCATTAAACCAATGATTAACTTAGCTAAACATGGCTTGTTGATTTTAATGTACTGTAGATATCCTGTGTTGGTGGTACGGTGTGGGAGTCTGCATGTGGTGCAGTTAGCAGCTCCTAGTTAGCCTTCTACACCTATCAGCTGGATTCTCTCTGTCGACCCTACCAGCACCCACCTCCGTGTGAGTCACGATCACGCAAGCCGGAGACATTTCAAGTCCTAATGACTGGGACTAATGCAACAGGCTTGTCATTATGGCGTGTTGTGCAGAGCAGTGTTGGGAAGGCCTCAGGGTTAATACCATAGTCAGCTGCCCTCCCTCCCTCTGTCTCTGAGATCAGAGCTCACAGGTGGCTGCTGTTAGTGTTTGCTGTTATTGTGGAAACTCATTTTCATTTAATCTATTAAAAACAGTGCAGGTGTTGTCGTTTTTTTTCTTGCAATTTTGGTAGAAATAGCTTCCAAAGCCCCCGAACATACAACAACCCACAACCTTAATCCTGTTTTGCACAAGTTCAGTATCTGCTGGTGGCACATTCTGATGGGTTGTGCGAAATGACTGGACGCTGGCCCGCCTGGTTTGGATAGATTTGGATCTCATTTTTTTTTCCTGAAACATGAAAGTGTTTACAATAAATCAAGTGAGAATGAAACCACTGGGAGCAAATGGCATCCACCCCCTCTGATTATTTTTCTCCTTGAAGATAAGCGTGGATAAGTTCAACAATAACATAGATACGTAGACACTGGAAAACACCGAAATCTCCAGAAGTAGGAGAATGTTAATGCAGCTTCACATGAGCCTGTGCTAAACAGGATGAATATCAGACACCAGAGCAGGACACCAGTTTGGTATATTTGTATAAATGTATATATTTGTCTGTACAACTATACAGACTGATAAGCCTGTAGTGGGAATGTTGTCTACTGATGATAATGAATAAGCAACAAGGAAGGAACACTGTTCTGTCCTTCACCAAAGATGGGAGAAATAGAAATGTAAACGATTTAAAAAAACAACAACACAGATTACCTTTCTTCACATGCAGCATCAGGGGCATGATGAGGAACATTACAGAGAACATTATGCCGGCTGAAGTCATTCCAGGTGAATCCACATCGGCTCAAATCGATGGCTTTTTAGATGGGTGAGTATTTTGTTGACTGTGTTGTCTAAACTAATCTGTAGTCATCTCCATATGACTTCTCTGCTCCCTGTAGCTTCGATCAATGATTGGGTTCAGAGCTCAAACATTGCTCCAGCGAAGAGGGAGATTGTATCACATTCATTTTGTACTCGTCCGTCTACTGTTTTATGTGTTTGGTTGTACTGTCATCGCAGTTGAAAGATGGACTGTAGACATTACTTGAGCTCAGTGTAGGAATGGTGTGGTAGGTTTGGGGTTGTAATGTTGGTCTCTTGTGGCCTCTGGTTCTCTTCCTGTTTCCCCTTTTGGTTACAGCCGATCCCCACTCTGCCTCAGTACGATGGGCTATTTACGGAGTTAGTATGGATGTGGGTGGGGGCGCTAACAACGGAGGTCCTTAGGGAATCCATACTTGTTATTCACCATTAAGTTTTTCTCTTATTTCCCCCCCCCCCTCTCTCTCTCTGTCTCTGTCTCGCTCTCTCGCTCTGTCTCGCTCTTGCTCTATCTCACTCTCATTAGCGATTTCTGCATACTTGTTATTCACGATAAAGTTTTTCTCATTCTCTTTCCCTCTCTCTCTCTCTCTCTCTCTCTCTCTCTCTCTCTCTCTCTCTCTCTGTCTCTGTCTTTCTGTCTCTCTCGCTCTCTGTCTCGCTCTCTTTAGCGGTTTCTCTGCCACACACCTGCCGTCCTGCTGTCTTCATTGAGTGGCACAGCAGGCAGTCTCAGGAGGAGCTCTGCTGTCTCATCCTCTCCGAAAGGTTTGCTTGTTTACCTGTTGTTGCTTTCACACACACCGCCCCCCCGTCCCCCGTCCCCCCTCCCATTTCTGTTTGTTTGTCCCTGTCCCGTCTACGCTTTGCTTTCCATGAATGCGAAACGCTCCCCAGATTCCCTGACAGCGAGTCACGCCGTCCCACGCTCCCTCTGGTGACTGGAGGCGAGGGGTGGCGGCGAGGGCGAGGGGAACTTCTGCCTTTTAAGGTCACGCTGTGGATAGGACAGGGTCTGAGATGCTAGTCTGGCTCCAACACTCAAGTCCTCTGCTCTTGGTCCTCTGACCTTGTGTTTAAAAGCTGTGTTTAATCAAAAGATTTAGCTGTGACCCTGAGATGGATCCATTACAGTGAATAGCGGCGTGTTTCGTCGCCAAATATAGAAAGGGACTGGGTTTCTCAGAGTCTGCTCTCATTCTGTTCAATGTTATTGGAGATGTTGAGATGTTGAAGGCCCAAGGAGAGAATAATGTGGAGTGTGTGCGTAACATGACTGTCTTTGACAGTGTCCTTCAATCCTGATCTATTTTTGATGGACAGTATGACTCACACTAAGGTCCTACTGTCTCACAAATGCCTCTGGAAGGGCATTTTATACCCATAATGATTTCTTTTGCCAAATGTCCTTCACTCAAGATCTGCATTTCTACCAATCTAGTTTTGAGACTCATTTCTTCCTAACAGCAGAACCTGTAGTGTTGAGGCCCCACATCTATCTCCTCAGACAGTGTCTGTAATGAGCATGGAGACTTTGCGATAAACTGCCTTTGACTTTACTCTTCAGTCACACGCACTATCGTGCAGGAATGCACCTGGCAATGGACGCCAAAAAAAACCTCTATAAAAATCTGTCTCTCTCTCTCTCTCTCTCTCTCTCTCTCTCTCTCTCTCTCTGTCCTCTAAAGAGGTCCCATCCCTCTCTCCGTACACCATGCTCCAGTGTGACTCCGCGCCATGAAGCCTGATGGAGTGCACTCACACTCTGCCAGATAACAGACGGCATATTCATCACCAGATGTTGGTGTCGACGACGCACAGTTACATACTTAGGTTTCAAGGGACTGGATGGGTACTGAAGATTTTAACTGCGTACTGGCTAGGAATCCATCTTCGGAGGCAGCAGGGGGACTTCAATGACAAGTCTCTCCCAGTCGGTCCTGAAGGAGATGAGATGGTGGTCACCCTGTCTTGTTCCATGGAGTAGTAACGACTGGGGGTAGGGCCTCCACAGGTCTTCTGCGCGGCTCCGGAGTGCTTCTTGTTTTTCTGTATTTATGGATTTGTCTCAGCTGGAGTTGGACATGCTCTAAAAATATCCCGCAGTGAGAAGGGGCAGCCCCCATAGGGACTGTAACACACACACACACGCATGCACACACGCATGCACACACATACCAATAAACTTTTCCCCTCTCTCTGTCTCTCTCTTTCTTACTCTCTCTCTCTCTCTCTCTCTCTCTCTCTCTCTCTCATACACAGAAACGGTACATATGAAAAGAGGAGGCTACTAGGCCCCTGACTCCTATTTCCACGGCCTGACCCGACCACTTCCTGTTGTATTTTAGGGACTGCTCAGTCAGAGCGTGAGAATGCATCCTGGACGGATGAGGGGGGTCACACGATCCCAGAGCGCCACTGTCGCATGACCTTCAACCTTTCAATTCATAGTCACGTGAACGCGCTTTAAAACCTTTGAAATCCATCGTTATCTACCTGTTTACCTGCCCCTTATTCTTTACACTGGTCAGAATCTGCTCTGTACTGCATGACAAAGATCAGAACATTGTTTGCATTTTTCCATATGGCTTGAGAAACAACATCCAATGTCTCCAGGGATGAAATGAGTCATGTTCATTCCGAACAGCTACTTAATGTTCTGTACAGTAAATCATTGAGTTTTTCCACGTCAGAGACCAGATTGCTTTTCGTCATATGAAAAAATTATACAATATCTGCCTGGGCAAGAATTAAATTGCTATATCACAACTCTGCCTGAGGTATGTAACCAGGGAAAAAATCACTAAAAAGGAAATGTGTTGATTTGTTTTCCCCCCCAGACTGTGGTTAAGGTGAAAAAAGATGAAAAAAACCAGCCAGTCTTGTTCTCACCAATTACTCAGCCACATGAGTTTTGCTAATGGCTTCCTTGTGTGTATGAGAAACGGTAACTGGGTGCCTCACGTTCAAAGACTAGCTTGACAAAGGCCATAATGGAAGCTTCACTAATGTCATCATTGTGGCCACAAGAAAACGCCTCCAAACAACCTAAGAACAAACTCAGGAGTAGAAGGTTCTCCCATGGTGGGGGAAGGGGGGGTGGGGTTAGGGGGGCTGTGGGGGTGGGGTTAGGGGGGGTGGGAGGAACCATCCAGATTGAAAGAATTAGAGGGGGTCTGAGAATAAGCACATAGTCGACCCCCCAAGGGGTCTTGTATTGTAAACATCCCACCGTACTTCCAGACCCTGCTTGGCAGAGGTCCATGTCTCCCACATCCCCGTCAGAAAACCCAACACCCTCCTCTCTCCCTGGGTATATGTTGACCAGCCATCCCCCGGAATCTCTGAAAGTCTCATCAAATGTAGCGTATGTGGGTTCGGGGGTTGGTTTCTGGGAGTGTGGGTGCAGATTGGTGGTTGTCAGCATGATGGCTGGGCCTGAGTGGTGGTTGTGTTTTGTG
The DNA here is from genome assembly GCA_036571765.1 of Plecoglossus altivelis. Lineage (NCBI taxonomy): Eukaryota > Metazoa > Chordata > Actinopteri > Osmeriformes > Plecoglossidae > Plecoglossus > Plecoglossus altivelis. Next base: position 4,162,484 of record BROE01000023.1, on the reverse strand, counting down.
GGTGGGTGGAAATGACTGGGCAAGCAGTTTGTCTCCCACTCAGTAATGGGAGTGATTTTGTGGTTGAGCCACTACTGCTCATGTACAGGGATGCCACAGCTGTTTTTTGTCTTCTATTAGAGAAACCTCCAGAGGAACCGTACAGAGCAGGTTTCTCTCATCCCAGCATCTTATTGTTCTCTCTCATATACATGTATTCTTCAGGATTATTTTCCCACCCCTAAGGATCCCTCAATATTTTGACTACATCGTATGTCTTGGTCACGATTACGCTGCTTCTATTGGTATTTATGTACCACTGTATAGTTTAGTAGCTTGAAACGTTTATGTGGCTAAAGGTGACTTGTGTAGAACAAGGGACTTCAGTTCCCTTGAAATTGCTCTCTCTCTAGTGTCATGATGTCGTTTTTTTTCTAGCAGAAATTACAGAGATATCTGTTTTTTTCACCCGCTATAATGTGTCACCTCATCTAACATGCAACAGGTCTGTTTTGCCATCATTATTTTCCACGTTCTGTTGGTTACAATGAACAACCTGAGATAACATGAAGATGCCTGCTCTGTTCTAGCAAGAGTCACAGAGGGGAAACAAATGATACCAGGCTGTTTTTTCCACCTGATATAATGTGTACCCCCATCCTCTAACACTTTCTTTATGGTGAGAAGTGGCTTGTGTAGAACAAGGGACCTCGGTAGTAGCCTAACATCAGAGCACGCATATGCCCGATGTTCTAGTAGGCCAGACAGCGATATCAGTGATATATATTGAAATCAATGCAATCGTCATAAATAAAAAGCATTCATGTTTGTATAAAACTATCTTAAGCTGACACAAGGACACCCCCTCATTTCCCCAGAAATGGTACCATCTCTAGTTCTCTTTTGTCATGTATAGCATCCGATATCATCTCAGTTCATCATTTAAACATGTTCAATATAATCAGATTCAGCAGTCACTAACATTACTGTTTGAACACATCATTTAGTAGAGCTCGTGCAATACCCCTTGTGATCCAGTCAATTACAGTTAATTTAGTAATTATCATACAATCATTGACACCCGAGTGTGCAAACACACAGATATCCACTTTAATGTAGAGAGAAGTGACACTTGGGAAAAGGGGGCAATTTAGAGTCTTCATATCTGGACTCCTGAACTGAGTAAACAGACATCTGGCTGATTGGTGTCTCGTGTTGGTTTTCTGGTGGAATTGAAATTCCAAATGATCCTTGCTTGAATGTGTGTGCATGTGAATGTGTGTGAGGGGGAGGTGTATACAGGGAGGGACAGCATGCTGCATGTGCATGCTTGTATGGATCATCAACTAGCTGACAACCCCCAAGAGATCTTTTCATCTTGACAAAATCTAGCAACCTTGACCTGCCTGCTCTCTTCCTTCCTGTCTTTTGAACGAAGCCTTGCACCTCCATGTGTGCCCATCAGTTCTGTTTCTGCTGCTGACATGCAGCTCCGTTTTAATGAACTGCTAGGTCCGCACAGAGGAGCACCAATGTGATGCACAAGCTTCCAGTGAGCTTAGATGCTGTTTGCTAGATCCCTGGCCCAGCTAGTTACAGGAATAGCATCTAAAGCATGCTCCCCTTCATGTGACCAGTGTGATTCACCAGTACCGATAACATGTTTGCAGCATCCTATAAATATTCAGTGTCTTGTGATTGAATCATTCCATAATGTGAAGTGGTCTAGGCTGTGTGCTGTGTCAAAGTGCATCATAATTGCAGGTGAGCAATGCATTATTGATGAAGCATTTTAATCACACTGTTTTCATCTCAGAGGGCTTTAATTGCTCGTTAAACAACTAGGCTTTCAAGCTCCTTTCACTACCTCCTGCAAGTGATTGGGTGGTTGTCTGAAATGTCAAGAAAGGATGGAAGTACAAACAGCAAAAAATGACACATGATAATACATTTGCTGGGGTTGTCTGATGCATTCTTCTAGCCAAGGGTTGAGAATCTTATATCAGTGTTTACCAAGGTATATTGGGGGGATCAATTGTATTTTTCCATGAAATAGGGGTGGGGGGGGGTCATGTTCCAACTATCCTCCTGGGTTTTCCACTCAGATGTCTAATGTTGCAAGCATGCATTCTAATTGCTATTAAAATGCTAATTGTTGTAGTGGAGCTTGTTTGCGTGCAATAGTAGACATTATTCATAAGTGGGTGCTCTCTCTAATGCGGGCCTTTCAGACAAACAGGCTCACTTGTATAAGACCCAGGTATGATTAGCTGTTTGTAGCTGTTCATGTAGACTGCTGTCCACATGATGGTTCCAGATTGTCCTTCTGATCAAGGCTGTCTCTATAGGAGACTTAACTCTAGACTAGAGCCCTGTTGTAGACTGAGGTGTTCTGACTGAGGTTTGGCGCGTTACAAAATGCTATAAAATGTGCTTTTATACATTTAATGTTCTCTTGGTTGACACCTATCAGCTTCCCACTACACAGTCCAGCAGGAGAAGCCATCAGGAGCCATGCTGGTGGTGGGGGAGAGACCAACAGGAAGAGCCACTATGGCCTCTTCTCACCATTACATCCCTCATTAAACTAGGCAACTGAGGAACTGTGGGCGTCCATTTTCAAAATCCAGGCAAATGAATGAGAGAGGGAGAATCAAACAAACACGAATGTGAAGTTGAGGCAACGCAGAGCCTTGGCTAAATTGGGCAGATGTCATGCTGAGATGTTCAGCAGGACCCTTGGAGGAGTCGGTCTGGCTGTGCTGGAGTTTGAGCTAGCAGGGTGGAGGCAAAGGTATAATCTTACCCCTTCGTATCGTTTGTTGTGGTCTGGTTTGAACTTTTCTGTTCACTGGACATGCTGTGGATGAATCCTTCCATCGTCAGAACATTTGGGCATTCAGTGAACTAATCTGCCATTCGATGTATATATGTTTGTAATCTTTAGCACATGGAATTTAATTGAACATTTTCTGTAGGACTGATGCTATTTTGGTGAACTTGCTCTGAAATTCATTCAAGCCTGTTGTCAACAATTCCCTCCAATTTCCCAAAGAGTGGTCTTGTTAAAGTTGAGTAGCTAATAATTAGTTTAAATATGTTTTATGCCCAAAGAAAGAGTTTACAAGATTATTAAACCTTGCCCTTTCGCGTACCTGCTGGTCCATATCCGCAATTCTAGATTCTGATGTTCCATCCCTAATGGTCTTGGTAATAAGTATTTTAAAAGAGTTAAGTACCTGCAAGATTAGTGTTGACCTGCCTGTATCTCCACAGCCAGAACCGTAATTACTTGTACTTGGCAGCTTGCTTCCAACTGGATCTTGTTCAAATCTTTTCTAATTTGGTAAAACTAATTACTTGACTTTCATAGAGTATCCATTTGGGTGGGTGGCAGGAGTTAAGTGTTGATTAAACAAAATGTTCCTCTTAAATGTGTAGATTGTAGCATGTATAACATTTTGGTAACCTTAATAGGTTAAATATCTACATTTTTCATCACAATTCCATATTATGTTCATATGGGTGGCAGTGCTGTCTGTACATAGCAGCAAGGGTTAGTGGTGGGCATGGGAGAGATCACGTTTGTTTTGGTGCTTTGTGAAGCCAGTGTTTGTTCTACATGAACTCTCTCCAACATTCTCCACCCCCAAGCCCCAACTTCTTGCGAAGGTCACCCTTTGACCTCAACTGACTTTTGACCCATTTCACGCTTGTTAGCGCCTCCTTCCTCTCGGCTCTCCCAGGTTCAGGCCCAGAACCTCCGTTGGGGATTGAACGCTTCAGACCTTTCGTGACCCATCTTCAACCATCCACCCATGCCACTTTGGGCTGTGGGTCCCAGGCCTCTCCCCATGACCTCTGGGTAGCTGGGGCGGTTATTTGTGCTCCTTGTCTGTTCTCCTGGTCCCGTCTATCCCACTCTCAATACGATCTCATTAATCCCTCTCTGACCCCCTGGACTGCCAGGCGCTAGCCTGATGACTCAGCCACAGCCTGAATATTAAGATTCCGACAAGATACTATCAGGTCCATATCCATCTTTCCCTGGACTGATCTTCCATGCCACTGTGTCTGAACTGGACCCCTGTGACTTGTTTTGATCAATGTCTCTCTCTTTGTGTGTCTCTCTCTTTGATACACAAATGCATATTATTTGCTCGAAATCTGTATTTGTTGGAAATGTGCCACCATTTCTTTACATCCTCCCCCTCCTCCACACACACACACACACACACACACACACACACACACACACACACACACACAGCTGATCTAGCAAGATCTGTACAGTGTGCTCAAACAGAGCCAACACCATAGCCTGGGGTCTGCCAAAGCACGGCTCTGGATCTCTTGTATCATAAAGCTACTTGTCTTTGTGAGTTGTGTCTTGATTGGCTGCGTTGGCGTCTGCATCGCTCTTTGACTACAGTATTCTGGACTTGGCAGCGCGTCACTCTCTCAGTGCCCGTTGGCATTCACTGGACTACATTGTTTCTTTGCAGCAGATGTGTTTGTAAATGGAGTAATGAGGTTAAATGATGGTCTTTGTTTGGTTTTGCTCAGAGTTGCCTGGATCTATCTGATGCTTACTGATTAGACAGCAGCTAATCATCTGCTGATATCAATCATGGCTTATTGACCTGCCTGTAGGTGGTGGAGTTACTCATTTAGCTGGGGACCAGGATCAGCGTGTACCGAGTTCTTTTCTATAGTTTAATTAGGGGTGTGCATTATTTGGGCAATTTTCAAGGCCAGCCCACCATAGCGTTTCCTTCCTCAGAGCACATAAGCAGTCCTGATAAAGTCAACAGACCTCCCTTTGGCTAAGAAAACAAACTAACAAGTCATACTGAGGTTTGCCACATTGTGTGAATTAAAGCCTTGTATTCATGTCCTGAGTCTGTAAGTGTGTATGCAAGTGTGTGGTCCTCCCATACAGCCTCATGGATATTTGGATCAGTTCCAAACCTAATCTAGACCCCTGGATCAGTTCCAAACCTAATCTAGACCCCTGGATCAGTTCCAAACCCAAGAGGCTCCTTGTGCCAGAGAGCACCTGAAGAAACCCAGGAGGTTGTGAGGGGTTGGGTATGCCTGAGCGATGGTGCGTGTGGACCTGTCTCTCCTGCTCACTCGCTCATTCGCTCATTCGCTCGCTCACTCACTCACTCACTCACTCACTCACTCACTCACTCACTCTTTCCCTCTCTCTCTCTCTCTCTCTCTCTCTCTCTCTCTCTCTCAGACTCTCTCTTTTTCATCTTCTCTTTCACTGTCCTCAATCTTTTTTTCCATGACGTTTGTTGCCAACTTTGGTTGAACATGTAAGGCGAATGACTGAGGGGCTTCTGTTTGTTGGCCTTGTCGTGTTTTGGGCTCGTGTGACTGGTCGCCTGGTGGGGATGTGGGCGGGACCTGCAGACTGAATGACGGCTCACCACAGGGGCTGCTCCAACCAAGCAGGGTTCTAGACTGAGAGGAACTCTGACAGCATGACAGTCAACTATTCCATTTCATCACCCATCTGTGATGGGATTAGTTAGAAATGTTTGGTTGTTTTTCAGGAATTACCATGTGTCAAACACATCACCGAACACTCCGCTAACGGATCGCATTTGTCGGTTAAACAAACTCTTGCGGCTCCCTTGCACTGTGAAAATGACCTCTCTTAAGGCTGGAATAGCAGTTAGTCAGTCCATTGGCGTCCCTACTGAGAACCTTGAGAAGGCCTTCTGGGAGCTGTAGAGGAAAGATTGAACGTGTGGAGGAAGGTGCAGGAATTCAGACCAGATGACGATATTTACGGCTTGGTTTGTCCTCCACCGCGCTCTCTCGCTTGCTCTCCTCGGTTTCTCTGAATGAATGCAGGGAAAACACATTTTTTAAGGGCCGAAAGGAGAGATGGAGGGACAAAGAGAGAGAGGGACCATCTATGGGAGAAGCAGAACCAGATGGAGCGAATACTTTATACAAGGTTAAAGCAAGACAAGTAAACCATTGGGCAGAGAGGAAGAGAGAATGGATTATGGGGTTGAGGGATGGGGAGAGCTAGCTGGTACCCAGGGGGTTAGAATTACATTTCAGCTGTAACAATACAACTATTCATTGTGTGTGTGTACACTCAGTAGGCCCACTGTCTGAGCAAGCCTCCTGCCTGGAGGTGGATCTAGCCACCTTGTGGCTCTGCATATGGCGGGGAGTAAGGGGGGGCACCCTTACACCAGACGTAGACTGAACCATCAAACACCAAGACAAGTAGACAAGCTACCCCTCCTCCCAAACCTCCCTCTCTTTTGCTCCTCTTTTTTCTGCTCTTTTCTCCCCATGTTCCCCACCTCCTTCCTGGAACCATCTTCTCCTCTGCATCCACAGTCCCGTCTCCCCCCCCCCTCTCTCCCTCGTTCTTCCCCTCTTGTTCTCCTCCACTCTTCCCTCAGGAAGGAGGGCAGGAAGAGGTAGATGCTCCAGGGGGCTGTTGTGTAGCCACGCAGGAAGGACTAGAGCAAGCCTGTTCTTCCCAAGGAAATATCGCACGTGTTTCAGTCTAGACGCACACGGCCATACACCAGACGTGACTCCACATCAGAAGGTATTGAAGCAGATTACACATTCAGGTGATGACATCTTGTGAATCTTAAGTCAAAACAGTTTTCAAGAAAGTCTACAGAGGACAATGAGAATGACAAGCAGCAGTCTTGTCCTTTTCGAACCTCAGGATGGTCCATTCTCAGAATTGATGTTCCAGCACAGTCTTATCTGTCTGGACTGATTAGCTCCGTAACATAGAACCAAGATGTGACAACTTCAAGTAAAATAATGTGGCTAAATTGCACTGGTGTCTTTGAAGTTTGACGTCTGCCTTGCTGTTAGTGGATGGGAGTCTAGTCACACACACACACACACACACACACACACACACACACACACACACACACACCCACAGATCACAAGGCTACTGTGGTATCAAGGCTCCTCTCTGGAGAGTCCTGCAGGTCAGGGTGAGTCAGAGCTCCAAGCTGTGTGCTTTATTAAACCTGAGCGTGACTCCATAGCCCGAGGCCTTGTCTCTCTGCAGGCTGGGAGGCAGACTTCAATCCCACCCACACCACACAAGCCACAGGCCTGTCTGTGGGCAAACCTCAGCCCAGAGACTGACCTTTTTAATCTGTCTCCCTCACCCCTCACCTTCCCCCCCCTCTTTCTCTCTTGTTTTCTCTCTGTACTTGATCGTTCTATACATTTCTCCCTGCTGTCTGCCTCACTCCTCTCCTATCTGTGTCATTTTTGGCCTTTCTCCAGCTCTCCTCACTCTGTCACCCTCCTCTTTCTCCTCCGCTGCTCCCTCCATCGCCGTCCTCTTTCTCCATCTGTTACCCTTCCATCATCCTCCTGTTTCCCCACCTCTCCTTCCTCCGTCACTCTGCTCCCTCCATCTCTCCCCCTCTACCTTTCCCTATCTCTCCTCCCACTTTCATCCTCCATTCCCCCCCATTTCCTCTCCCTCCATCACCTTTCCAGCCTTGTGTGTGTTGACACTCCACGGAGATCTCCTTATGGTTTCTGAGCTAAAGATAGAGCTGAGAAAGACATGTCTGTTTATGTACTGTATGTCTGTGTGTGTTGATGTAGTATGCCTGTGTGTGTTGATGTTCTATAGATGTGTGTTCTATAGAAGTGTGTTGGCATACACATTTGTTAATATGTGTGTGTGTGTGTGTGGGTGACAACATCCAGACTCTGGTGTCTGGGCAGGGTGTTCAGTCAGCAGGGACTGAGGAGGTGTTTGGATGAGAGGTGAGGTGTAACAATGAACCGGGATGATAAACACACACACACACACACACACACCTCACACTCACTCACACATTCACAGACGCGCCCAGGCCAGGGCCAGACAAGAGTGTGAAGTTGGCCACGACCCCATCGTGTTACAGCTCTGAATAAGGAGCTGTCTATGTGTCCATGTCCCCTGTAGCTTTCATGAAGAACAGAACATTCCAGAAAATGTGCATAAAGTGGAACACTGACAAAAATGTAAAATGATGCAATCATAATATTTGAAGTTCTGCTATCTTGCTTCGTGTGATCGAGTGCATTAGGGACCACATGATAGTCATACCAGTAAGAGCACCTTCCTTCTTAAGACTCCCGTAAATAAAGCATGTTTCCAATATTTCATATAATACATGGCAGCAACCCAACTGTCAGGGAGGTAAATCTGACTCAAGAGTGAGTTCAGTGAGTGCGTCTCCCCAAAGACTAAAATGCACAGTGTGAAGTTAGAAAAAAAGAGTACGCGAAAAAGAACACATTTCTGTCAAACATGACCTCGCTAGCTCTTCCGAAGGGCAGGTCACTCTGCCAGTGTCTGACGCATGCGCATCAGAATGTGACGTTTATGTTGCTAGGCGATTTATGGCTCTATCACAACCGCAACCATCCCGTTTTCGTGCCTAAACCTAAACCAAACGTGCATAAACAAACCCCTATGTAAAAATGTCTCCCTAATGTCTGTTTCTAGGATTTGTGACTGAATTCCACGTATATTGTCCATTTACAAGAACCCCAATTCTACATTCACAGCGTGTCTTCATAGGGGATCAAATAGTTTGTCCGTATGAGGTTTGGTGGCTAAGCAGCAACGTTATATCTAACGTACATACTATTGGTGTCCTGTGAGTTACTTTTGTTTTACTGAAGCTACGAGTTCTTCCTCGGTCAATCAAGGTCCAGCTACAAATGATGTCGATGGAAAATGATCTGAGCTCAGATTTTCCCCAATTATCAGTCACCGAGGTTGTTTATTCTGGGACTAATGGCCACTCTGTCCAGGGGCTGGTTTCAGCCCTCGCCTTTGTGTTCCTCTTTATCAGACGGGAGCATCTGGAGAATGGGCTCTCGAATCCACGGTATGAAAGGAGAGAAAGTTTGTCCGGAGTGTTTGGCTTATCAGCGAGGCCTGATCGTCAGAGCTGGGTCCCAACCCCACCAGGCTGCCCCCCACCCCCACCCCCACCCCCACCCTGCCCCCTTCACCTAGCGTCTGTGTTTCATCTACTGAGCTCACCCCTTTTCCCCTTTCACACATTCCAAGCTCCCAGTCCCCGTGCAGGGTGGGCACACATAAGCTACATGCTCACGACCCCGCACACTCCCACCCCACATGCCTTACACAGACCACACGGACACACACACACACACACACACACACACAAAAAGCCCATAATCCTCCCTCCACACACACCACACATCATTTTCTGCATTTCCATCCCCACCAAGCCGCTAGAATGAAGAGTGTACATGTTTGCATGAAGGCTAGCCGCTAGTCTAAACAGAGCTGGGGAAGGCTGCAAGCCAGGGTGCTCATGACAGATTCCTCCAGTGCCCCTCCAGTCAAACACAGAGCTGCCAGGTTCCCACGCCAACCAAACCACACGCACCACCATTCAGCTGTGAAGGAAACGGTACCCAGCCATGGAGTTGGTCTAGCCACTGCACCACTACTGGTAATGATTTAGTTATAGCTATCTGTCTTTTCTCACAGAGCTCATCTATGGCCTGGGTGCTTAGGGGTGAGGGGTATTTTCCCTCTCTGTCAAAGCTTTGGTGATAAACGAATGTAAATTACCTAAAGATAAGGGTTGCTGCTAATGTGGCTTGAAAAGTTCAGAGATCAAACTCCTGGACTGCGAACTCCTTTGGGTCCATGGGAACATTGAGCTGGGAGTCGATAAGTGTGACTATACGTCTCCGTCTGCAGTAACTAAGAGAGGTCCTGTCCAAACCCAAGACCCCTAGCTTTTCGTCTCCCACACACACGGGTGAACCCTGTAGTCTCTCTGACCCTTTGACCTTCCGGCGGCCCGCTCGCCGAGCGAGAGAGCCCAGGACGTGCAGACGGTGACGTGATCCTGAGCAGAAGCCGAGAGATCAGATGGACATCCTCTTCAGTTCAAGTGGCCTTTCGTAAGAAAAGCCTGATGACTCATCCCTCTGGTTACCTTGACACTAATAGAATGCAGATGGGAGGAAGTATCTCGTGTTCCCCCTGGGGAGACGGATGTAGGAGAGACAGCTCTTGTTCCAGAAGAGAGAACTGCTCTGTCTGATTCTGCCTGACTGTGTCGCCCATGTCAGCGACTTGATCCTAGCCCAGCAGAAGAGACACAATCCTCGATTTCAAGTCAAAACTATGGTTGGATGTTCTGCATAGGCCTATTCGCTGTTTGAAGCTCTACGTGCATTTGAAAGGACGTCCGTTTGCCCTTTCGGCCTCCTATTTTCGCTCTCCTGCTTTCCCTGTGACTCTGGGAAAGGCTATACCTGAGTTATGTGAGCGCAAGGAGGGAAGCCAGACTTTGGCCATTGTTCTCCAGCGTGGAGACATGGAGATGTCATCTAGAGAACCGGAGAGAAAGTCTGCAGAAGTCTGCAGGGAGACGAGAAGAAGCAAATGCAATTTCCATTAGAGGGAGGAGTAGAAAGAGAAAGATGGATAGAGAGAGAGGGAATCAGAGAGAGGGGAATGATAGAGAGAGAGAGGGAATAAGAGAGAGGGAATGATAAAGAGAGAGAGGGAATGAGAGAGAGACACAGAGAGAGAGAGAGAGAAAAAAGACAGGGTGAGAGGGAAGGGAATGGCGGTTGAGAGGCTTCAGCCCCCTGCACCTTCTTCTCCTCCCTCTCCTCCTCTACTTCTCTGCTGTTCACCAGAGTGAGGAGATAAAGAGGGTTAACTAGTTCAGACCAGCCGACAGTGAAGGCAGGCAGATCCAGCTGATTACAAAGCCAGACACTCCACCGCCTCAGGGAGGAGGGTGAAGAGAGACAGAAAGAGTGAGATAGAAGGAGAAGCAGAGGGGGGGGGGGCGAGGGAAAGAATGAGAGCTGGCCAAGACAGACACCATACCTCCACCCGCCTGAAAGCTTAAGCTGGGGTTGATCTCGGTGTGAAAGATTTGTGGGGTATATATTAGTGTGTGGCTGCGAATTTCTCAACATGTCTAGTGTTATTAGTCTGCCTTTTCAAATATATAGAATTTAGAACCCGCAGGAGTGCATAGCTGTGTGTTCTCGTTCAAGTCGGGCCGGCAAACCCTTTTTCACTTTATTCCGTCCCCGTAGACTCGTCTCTTATATCGTTCTAGACGAAACCTCCCCTTCGCTCCGCGCCGGTCTGCACCACCTCACTGTCGAGGGTCTCTCTCCCCCAGCAGACGCAGCTACCGCAGCAGAAGGAACGCTGGCGGAGAGCGGGAGAGACAAGGACTACCTTTGTGCCAAGAACTTGTTACTTCAGCCTCGGCCAGCAAATGCAGATTCATGTAAAAGGATCCCCTGTCCTCTCACCCTCTGAATGTACCGGGGGAGGGAGAGGGAGGGAGAGGGGGGGGGAGGGGGGGGGAACGCTGAGACAGACCTTTGGGTAGCAGGAGGTTATTTCCATGGAGCGATACATGCAACATGGGCCTAAAGGCTGAGAGGCACACTGGAGTAGAAATGTTCTATTTAAATCAAAACTGTTCGGCGAACTGAACAGAACCGCAGATGGAATCAGAGTCTGCGGGAGCCAAGAGATCCAATCACGAAACGTTGCTGTTCAGTCCCCTGCAGTCCCAAATGAATTCATCTCACGATTGTCTCTCTGCAAAGCGTTGGAAACAATAAAAGGCATTTGGAGCTCCTTTATTTGGACTTGGCAGTAAGTCACAGGGCGTTTTTTGGCATTCGAGAGGGTGAAATATACAATTACACGATTTGAAGAGGGCTTTCAACCTCTTCAAACTATCCCAGCTGAGTAACTAAATTGAATTTACGTGTACGTTCAATTACAACCTGGGTTTGAGCCCAGCCTGAAAATGTGTTTCTGGTAGGCGCCTTGGCCTGATGTGTGAACTGCAAATGTATTGATGCTCAAATTCTACACTACAGCTGTGGTGTACAGTGAGTGGGCTGAAATTTCTTTTAAAAACAAATCTCGAATCCAAGGTATCTTGGCGGTACACAGACAAAAAGCTGGCTTTCTCATCTCTGCTACAAGACAATTGCTGCTCGCTAGGCAAGGTAGATTGTAGTCTTGACCTTCTATACTGCGAACGGGAAAGAACTCTGGAATGAAAAGCTTCATGAAGCAACTCTGTTAGACCTAAAACACGTTTGTTCTTTGAAACAGGTTAGATTAGTCTGCTGTTTCACAGACGCTGCACTATTTGATCGATCGCTTTCGGCAATATGGTCTTGCGAAATTCTCAATGCTATACACAATGTATGTATGACTGGATTCCAAAGAACAACCAGTAATAGTGTCACCATTTCTATCCCTCATTAGAAACCCTTTAAGCTGTGTGATGCCTGTGTTGTCTGTGTTTACTAAGCATGCCATGCAAACATGCTGTACCAATGTATTCAATCTCCTGAGCCTAACAAACACCGCCTTCATTAAGGAAAACTGTTGTTATTTCGTAGCAAGGACCTTGGATGTAGGATTGCTGTGCAAAGCGTCCCAGAGGTTGTTTCTGAAAGGAACACATTCTTCGCTCCTGCTGTGTTTTCATGGCTCCAAAGTTTGTTTTGATCCCTTTGTGAATAGAGCGGTTTGATGAAATAAAGAAATAATGAAATAAACGGGGGTCCTTCTGTTCGATTTCTGTTTAATTTAATTGGTTGCCTGAATGCAGTTTCGCCACTGGGCTGACACATAGATCAATGTGCTAACAAGTGAATGTAGTTTCCAGAGTGTCTATTTCTGATGCAGGCCTTCGTGTGGAGTAGTCAGGGGTATTAGTAAATACAAAACAGCAGAAGAAGACTTTCCTGCAATGTTACTTGCCCTTACCCAATGCACACACACACACGCACACACACATATGTTTAGTACAAATTTTGAAGTACTAAGTAAAAAAAACAACTAGATATTTTACCCATGTTTACTTGTTGGAATAAATGGAGTTATGGGAGCTTGGGTTAAGGGTAGACGATGTCCGAGTGTATCTTTGGACCATAGGGAGAAGGACCTCTTGACCTTAGGGTTAGAGGTCTTAGGAATAGAATCATGTGAGAAGAATGTTCGGTAAAGGTCAAGGTTCAACTCTCATGACACCTTGCCACTTTGAATAGAGGCATGTTGTCATGACAAAGTAAACACCGCTGATGGCTGTTGGACCGCACTGTGTGCTTTCCCATCCCCTCTGTACTTGAATCTGCTTCACAAGAGGACCCCTGCAATCACGTCCCCACGTCCAGTACAGCACCCAGCGACTCCCCCTGTAGCTTCAGTATTACAGACATGCCCAGTTATTTGCTTAGAGGACGTGGTCTCTTTCAGACAGAATTTACTGTCTGGAAGGTAATTTTCTAATCTAATACAAAAATTGGTCAAAGTGATGTTCAACATGGAGCAATCATTTTGGCCTCTAAAAGCCTTAACCCCTGGGCTCTGCTCAATCACATGTAATGCACTCTATTTGCACAAGCAGGAGTTTCCATAATCGGAAATCTGGAATTCCTGTCATGAGAGCAATGAATCCATGTTAGCGTGGATGTCTGCCGTTTGCGACGTCATGTTTGCGTGCACGCGGAAGTACGCGCGTTGCTACTATGCTGCCTGTCGTGGCGTGGAGCACGAGAGGGATTTAGCGGATGTAGGTAGCGTGGATTGTCGAGTCGCGGTTTGAGGTCGGCGTCTCTGCGCATTGCTTTCGGTGTGGCGGCAGCTAGCGTGGGAGCGTGAGAGTGTGCGCGTACAAAGAGGCTTCCGCGTGCGCGAAGGAGAAGTACAGCGTGAAGGTCAGGGAGGGTCTGGAGAGCCATAAAGGGCAGGGTCGTGTGGTTGTCACAGCAGGGGCTCTCTGTATCGCTCCCAGGCACTTCCTCCTATGGATGTTTAGAGTAGAGCCGGGGGGGGGGGGGGGGGGAGGGGTCAGGGGTTGAAAACAGGACTAAGTATCTCTCAGTAAAGAGCACCCCCCCCCATGTAACATCCTTGGTCCTTTCCTTCTATTGAAGTTAAGACAGGGGTCGCCTGTGGCGTAGAGAAAGATCCAGAGAGAGAACTAGAAATGTCAAACGGAGAGATGGAACGGCGCAAGGAGTTATAGTTTTTGGCCCATCTCCAAAGCGGTGTAAATGGATTCCGTTTTCCTTTCTTAAACAGAGAGGTAGAAGGACTGGGCGAAGGAGATTAGTTGAGCTGCAAGGCTGGGAACTCTCCTTTATAATGCCACGAGCAATCTCATCGCACCGGGAGGAGGCAATTTATGGAGAGCAATTTGTAATTTGTGTATTTAGGTAATCAGAGCGCCATAATAATGTTGATAAGGTCTTATTTAGGAATGTTGATAGCGTGACCGAGGCCTGACCGTCCGGTACTCTGTCAGAAAACGGCAGTAGGAGGATTGAAATTGATCATGGAAATAGAGCAACGTCTTCGTTCACGCTGTTATCAGAAACAGATGACCTCGATACACGACGGTTTGCCCCTTTTTGCACCGCTGCAAGAATGTCCGAAAGCTTATACGATTGGTCACCCTTCTCATACCAAAATCACAGTGGCCTCAGTGAAGGCTTGAGTAGAGCCCTAAAGCTGACCAGTCTGCAGCTGGCCTGCCTCAGTGTGTAATGAGCTCAACGCACTGGCTTGGGCCTCGCTGCTTCGTCAGAGCAGCTCTGAATGTACAGCCTTTAGGAGCAACATAAACATCCATTGTTGGTCTGAGTGGAGTTCTCCAAGACAATAGGGCTTCAGAGTGCTCTGGTTTTGGAAAGAGGGAAGGAGAGGGCTGGCTGGGGAGGGGGGAGAGAGAGGGGGGGGTGTTTCTGGCCCCAGTCCTGATGATTTGTTTTCCATCACTAGCCAAACATCTAACCAAGCCAGAGAGGAGTGCTAGTAACCCATCTGAACTCACATTCTAGTCACCCCCCCCCCCAATGCCCCCCTCCACCTCTCCTAATGAGAGCCAGGTTGGGATCCAGAAGGTGTCTTGTGTTCCTGTGCACTGGACAGGAGACATGCAACCCAACACAAGTGCTCATAGCACTGTGGACGTCCCGTCCTCCCCCAACACTTCTCCCCCCTCTATAACCACCCCCCAACACCCCCCCCCTCCAACTGGAGTAAGGACTGTGGAAACACAGGTGTCACTGAGGTACACAGGTACCCTGACAGACGTGACTTTGAGGACAGGGATAGCATTAGTTCAGAACACGTGTGGTCCTCAGATGAACTCCTTTTTCCCACAGTTCAGTGTTGAGAGGTTCCCTGTTTCTCTCTCACTGTATATGCCATGTGGTGAGTAGTGTTCCTCCACTTAAATGATAGAATGAATCTGCCCTCCCAGGACCGAGGCTTTGCAACATTCAGCTCAACTTCATTTCCAACAGAGACCTTATCTTGTGTAGCCTGACTGTACGCACGTAAGAGTGCGAGCACGTACGTGCGTGGCACACACACACACACACACACACAGACACACACACACACACACACACACACACACACACACACACCCTATTTAAAACATCCAAAATGTTCCATCCTACGTCAGACTACAGACACCACTTTGACCATCTCTCCCTCGACATCCTGCTGTGATTGAGTGTCTGTGAACA
Source organism: Plecoglossus altivelis (assembly GCA_036571765.1). Taxonomy (NCBI): domain Eukaryota; kingdom Metazoa; phylum Chordata; class Actinopteri; order Osmeriformes; family Plecoglossidae; genus Plecoglossus; species Plecoglossus altivelis. The sequence continues at coordinate 4,146,896 of BROE01000023.1, read as the reverse complement.
GGAAACATGTACTCCACACCATTTCAGATGGTCGCAAATAAGAGCCCCCTGCAGTGTCATGTAGATGACTTCATCTCTATGATGAAGATGTTTGCTGGAACTTGGGCTTGGAAAACTGCTAGAGAGGTCTTGTCTAACTTGAAAGGCTATTGACACACATTATCGAATGCTCACTCATTCTTTCTTGGTGGGCAGCAAATGACCCTGTGCTCCATAAATCTTCACAACTGCTACAATCAGCTTTATTGATGTCTCGATGGAACATGAACCGCTGCAAATAGCATTATTCTCAATGCTCTTTGGCAGCTTGGCCAAGGACAGTGAAAATGGGTGTGTGTGAGAGGAGAGCAGGACAAGAAGGGTGAGGAGAAAACAGGAGAGAGATAAGAAGAGAAAAGAGGAGCGCAGATTAGAGAAGAGAGAGGATGTGAGGAGAAATGTAAAGGGGTGAGGAGTGAGGAGGGGAGAGGGGAGAAGAGAGGGGAGGTGAGGAGAGAGGTGAGGAGAGGAGAGGGGAGAAGAGAAGACAGGGGAGGTGAGGGGAGGAGAAGAGGAGAGCAGAGTAGAGAAGAGGACAGCAGAGTAGAGAAGAGGTGAGGAGTGTGAAGGAGAGAATAGAGGATAGGAGAGAAGATTATAGAAGAGAGGGAAGGTAAGGAGAGAAGTGGAGGAGTGAGGAGAAGAGGAGAGCAGATTAGAGAAGAGGAGAGAGGTGAGGAGTGAGAAGAAGAGAGAAGAAAGTAGAGAAGAGTGGGGAGGAGAGAAGAGAGGAAAGTAGAGGAGAGTGGGGAGGAGAGGAGAGAGGAAAGTAGAGGAGAGTGGGGAGGAGAGGAGAGAGGAAAGTAGAGAGGAGTGGGGAGGAGAGAAGAGAGGAAAGTAGAGGAGAGTGGGGAGGAGAGGAGAGAGGAAAGTAGAGAAGAGTAGGGAGGAGAGGAGAGAGGAAAGTAGAGAAGAGTGGGGAGGAGAGAGGAAAATAGAGAAGAGTGGGGAGGAAAGTAGAGAAGAGTGGGGAGGAGAGAGGAAAATAGAGAAGAGTGGGGAGGAGATGAGAGAGGAAAGTAGAGAAGAGTGGGGAGGGGAGAAGAGAGGAAAGTAGAGAAGAGTGGGGAGGAGAGAAGAGAAGAGAAGAGAGGAAAGTAGAGAACAGTGGGGAGGAGAGGAGAGAGGAAAGTAGAGACGTGAGGGAGAGGTGGTATTTATTGTCTGCTTACTGATGCCGCCAGGGAAAGAAACAAATATGCGCTTTCGTGTTTACATATCACCTATGAATTGTGATCACTTCAAAACAGTTCCCTGTTTGTTATCAAGTGTTATCAACCACCCATAAGTATGCAACTGACACTGAGTGGACAGGAATTTCATGTTTGAAGAGGCTGAGATGCCTGTGTCTGGTCTGCCTTCCACGCCTCCACCACATCAACACTCGTTGTCCTATTTCATTTAGACTGTAACTATTAGCACTTCATTTGGTTGTATCCTATTCATCCCATATCTGTGCACCATATCAACTCTGTGTCTTCAAGCTGACCTGGTCACAGCATACAAGGTCTATGTGTTGTTTATCTTGTCGCATAGCCCAGAATAGCACGTAAGCAGCTGAACATCTCCGACTACTCAGTGAATCAGAAAATAATAGCCAGACTATGTCTCTTTTCTCAACAATGCGCCTGTCTGCCTGACAACTTAACAAGGTTATGAGAATGTCACAGTGATTTGTCCAGAACCATATTTCTGCTCGACGTCAACTGCAGCTGAAGGTTATTATTCGCTAACTATCTGGTCTTGTGATGAATTCTTAGACTGTGCGTCGCTGTCGTATGCTCAAGCACAGAAGAGATGTGACGTGTGCCTCCGCAGCCCACAGAGCCGTGAAACACGTCAGCAAGTGAGTGCTGAAGGTTTCTGCAGATCATTAAATGGAATTTAGCCCCAAAACACCTTTTCTGTCATTAAATCTGGCCAGCTAAGGTCCACTCGGGGTTTATGGCCCGTCACACAAACGCACAGCAGGACAAATCGCCCGGTCACTGACCGGGCACAAGTTCCACATTGAATGGGAGGAGTTGAAAAGTCAGAGTTACATTTACCAGGGCACAGAGGCCGCATACGATGAGTCCCACCGCTATGGAGGTGGTACAAGTTCCTTGGATCTTGCTTACACCTTGGTCGAGTGTGGGTAAGCCCAAGATAAGGCTGGAGTTATTAAGGGTGAACAATGAGTGCAACCGCTACGCCAACCGAATAATACCAGTGTGCCTGCTGCGGAGCTGGGATCATCTTAGAGACCTGGCGCGCATTCCACGATCTCTCTCTACAGCACGTTGTTCACTCAAACACTCTCTGGCGGTTGGCGTCCTCGTAGATGTGAGAAAAGAGACTAAATATAGTCAGGCGCAAGGATCATTTCCTAGCTATCAGCGTCCACTTCTGAAATGCCCCTTAACCAGGTCCCCACCCCCCCCCCGTGGTGACATGTCACCCCTCCCTCATCCTCCATCTTCCCATTGCCACCGTGCCCGACTTGTTAGCTCTGCGTTCTTATGCCGGCTCCCCCCAGCCCACGCCTAACCTGTCACTCGTGGGGTTGGCAAAGCTCGCGAGAGGATCTGGTAGATAATGGTCATAGAATGTTGGTTTCTTACAGCTTCTCCACCGGGAGGAGCTTTCTCTTCGCTTGGCTGTTGTTGGCGAGAGGTCTTCATACGTTCAGCGGAAGACGAACTCAAGAGATTGGCGGCCCCAGAAGGTAGAACGTATTTTTAATGACCCATAGAGATCTAGCTACTTCTCTGTAACGCAGGGTCCGGACTCAACCCCTTCCCCCTGTCCCCCCCCCTTCCCCTGCTCCCCCATCCACCCCCCACCCCCTTCCCCTGCTCCTCCCATCCCCCCCCCTCCCCTTTGACAACAAGTCGGCTATTTTCACTGCTTTGTTTTCAGTAGGCAGAACTCCAGAGAGGCCTTTCCTGTGCTCGGGCAAACTCAGCTACTTTCACTGGCCAACCACCTCGAGAAGAGCTTTATTAGCGTAGCTGTTAGCATTGTTGTTATTACTTAGGATGGTCAACCAAATAGGGAGGTTTGCTGTCTTCTCGCTGGCTCAAGGCTGTAGAGGGAGAATAAACGACATGTTTGAGAATAAGAGACCCACTCTGCTTTTGGTTTGTAAATGCTCTGCTAAGGGAGAGCGAGGAGGAAAATGCATTGCCTGGTAACCACATAGAAAATTCATTGACGCAAAACCCATTGATATCCCAAGATATGCCATTGTCACTGAATAAAGCAAATTCCTCTCTGAGAATTTCTGAACAGTCCTTGTGATTGACGCGTTTGAGTACATCGATTCATTTCGCCAGTGTTTTTATCCAAAGGAACATCTTGACAGTGGTTCCCAGTTTAGTTGTGCTTGCTCTTGCAGAACAGTGTGAGAGTTCCCTGTTTGGGGTTGAGAACAACAGGGAAGACTGGCGAGGTAGAAAAGACAGCAGAAGAAAGGGAAAAGAATCATTTGAAATTTCCAAAGGAAGGCTGGAGTTGAAGAGTGATGGTTTGTTGGAACACAGATAGTTCTTTGTCTGACTTCTCTATGAATTATTGAAGAAAACATAACAGTTTTAATAGTCTGTTACTGGAATTGTCTGGTAGGACCCTATAGTGTGTGTGCGTGTGTGTGTGTGTGTGTGTTAAGGGTGGGACAGACATGGGGGGTAAATGGCTCAGTCCCAAAGCATTTCCATAAACGGACTTATGAAAACCATACGACATGCTCGGGGAAAGAAAGAAACGCTCAGACCAATGAACCTCCCCCAACCCCCCAAGACTATCATCCTCACACACACACACACACACACACACACACACACACACACACACACACACACACACATATATACACGCACACACACCACCCCCGCCTCTTCAAAAAACTCCCCTTTTCCCTCCTGCCCTTCCTCCCTTTTCCTTACCTCCTCCTCCTCGCTCTCTCTCCCTGTCTCTCTCGCTCTCTCACTCTATCGCTCTCTCGCTCTCTCTCTCTCCCTTCCTCCAAAATCTGGGGGCAATCTGCAAGCACTCAACTCCAGAGCAGTACTCTTTCACCAGCACAGAGTAAAAGAGTGGGACAGAGAGAAACTCAAGTTCCCAGCAAAAATTCTGATGAAGGGAGAAAAGTTTAGATAGAAACCTGAAAAGGAACAAACAAACAGCTACCCACAAGGCGAGGACAGAAAGAGGCACAAGGTAAATAGAGGGAGAAAAGGAGAGACGGAGTTGGAGTGGTTAAGCTGGTGAGAGTGAAGGATGGGATCGTTCTCGGGCTGCACAGCAGCTCTCCTGCTCTTCCTCCTGGGACTGTTGTGTGGAGCTCCCCTGGTCTCCTCTCAGGACCTGAGGGAGAGGGACGCTCTGTGCAACGAGGACGGCTGCTTCGTGGTCTATTTCCAAAGGAAGACCTTTCTGGACTCCTGGCGGAGCTGCAAGGATAAAGGAGGCAACCTAGCCACCATCAAACGCCAGGAGGAAGCCGACACCATCGCGGCTCTCTTCTCCAGCGTGGAGTTGAGGGGCTCGCGAACCGCAGTCCGGGTGTGGATCGGTCTCCAGCGGCAGCCTCGCCAGTGCACCGCCTCGCGCCCGCTCCGAGGCTTCAGCTGGACCACGGGCGACCAGGACACCCAGTACACCAACTGGCTGAAGGACGACACGGCCGGCGCCTGCTCGGCCCCGCGCTGCGTGGTCATGAGCTACGGCACGGCCTCCGCCGAGCAAAGTGACAACTTCAAATGGCTGGATGGGTCCTGCTCGGTGCCCGTGGACGGATACCTGTGCCGGTACACCTACACGGGTATGTGCCCAGCCTTGTGGAGCGAGGGGGGAGGAAACGCTCTCTACACCACACCCTTCAACCTCCTCAGCACCCTCCTCACCCACCTGCCCTTCGGCTCGGTGGCGACGGTGCCTTGCCCCTCGAGCGACAAGGACGAGCAGTCGGTTCTGTGCATGCAGAAGGATGACGGCACTGTGGGCTGGTCCAAGGATGCCCCTCTGTGCACAGACGACGTCCCTGTGGATGAGGACTGGTGCCAGCAGGACAACGGAGGCTGTGAGCATTTTTGCAGGGCGGCCGACACCCACTACTTCTGTGAGTGCTTCGAAGGCTTCCAGCTCGCCCCTGATGGCCAAAGCTGCACGCCCAACGACCCCTGCCTGGGGGCCCCCTGCGAGTTCGAGTGCCTCCCCATCTCCGATGGCTACCGCTGCGCCTGCCCAGAAGGATACATGCTGGCGCCCGATGAGAGCGGCTGCCTGGACGTGGACGAGTGTCTCCAGAGCCCCTGCGAACAGCTGTGCGTCAACGCTCCTGGGACCTTCGAGTGCCGCTGCCGGGAAGGGTACCGGCCGGACGAAAAGGGAGAGTGCGAGGATGTGGACGAGTGCGCCCGAAAGCCGTGCGAGCATGCCTGTGAGAACACTCCGGGCTCCCACGCCTGCCACTGCCACTATGGCTACAGTCCACTTCCCGGAGACCCCAGCCAGTGCCACGATGTGGATGAGTGCCAGATTCCAGGAATGTGTCAGCAGATGTGTGTGAACTATGAGGGTGGCTTCGAGTGCTTCTGCGAGGTGGGCTATGAGCTGCTGTCAGATCACTTCTCCTGCAGGAAGATCGGTGAGGGCGCGGAGCCTCCCACCGCCACCCCTGCAGACCCCTGGGCCACTCGCCATCCAGGCCCTGTTTGGGACCCTCAGGAGCCAGTCTACTACTGGACCCCCCAGCAGAGCCCGACTGACTGGCCCCCCGAGGAAGACGACTCTCTGAATTGGCTCACTGACCCCCCAGCGGTGGCAGGTGACGTCATATGGGTGACCAGCGCCCCTAAAGAGGACCCTCCCACAGAGGAACCACAGGAGGTCCATTTGGTGGAGGAGACCACACCCGATCCCACCTCAACTCCTCCCCCCACCCCCACCCCAGACTGGTATGAGGATGAAGAGGAAGAGGATGAAGAAATCACCACAACTCCCACGCCTTTCCCCTCCTCCACCATCTCTGAAGGGGCGTGGAACTGGTTCTGGATCAGCTCCATACCAGCCAATCAGGATCCAGTCCAGCCCTTGTGGGAGGAGCCTATCACACCAGGGAATTACCCCGATCAAGAATATTCGGATGAGATGGATAACACCGATTATATCCCCACCCAGGATTCTGCTCTCTCCATTAGAATGGTGGAGGTTGACAAGGAGAGAAGGGTCAATTATGATGAGGTTACTTCAACCCAAGCCCAGGACATGCCCGTCCAGCCTTCTCTGTCCTACCTTAATCCAGGGCTGATTGTGGAGGATGAGGAAGAGGATGAGGGCGAGACGGTGGATGTCCAGGATGCCGGTGGGCAGAAGGAGGGGGGCAACTGGCTCTTAGTGGGACTGCTGGTGCCTGTGTGCATCTTTGTTGTGGTCATGGTGGCGCTGGGCATCGTGTACTGTACCCGTTGCGCCGTCCAGCCGCGTAACAAGAGCGCCACCGACTGCTACCATTGGATCTCCGGGGCACACGACAAACAGGGTGCTCCCAACCCCAGTGCAGGGGTCAAGACCCATGTCTGAAAGGGGGCCAGAAACAAAACAGGACCCAGAGACAGTTTTGTAAAGTACAGGAAAGGGGAGGGACTTCTGAAGAAAGCAAGGCTCCTGTGTCTGGGCCCCTGAGACATCACCTGTGGATCACTTTTATACTATGACTCTTGGAACATTTGGATGTTTCTGTGGAATATCATCTAAAAAGAGTCGGATAAAAAAGGCGTTTTGAAAAACCACTGATCCTTTTTTTTCTGTCATTGGGGTTGGGGTGGGAGTGGGGATGTGTTGACTCGCCAAACATAGCATTGATGTTTGCATTCACAATGTACATAGACCTCCAGTGTAAAATCTGAAACCTCAATAGGATTGCACTACATGGTCATAAAAAAATCATCCATTTGATTGTTTCATATAAACACTAAAATCACCAGACGTTTGTGTGAACAGAGTTTCACTAAACCGTCCGCTCCATGTTAATAACAATTCTAAATGATAGTATTGTTGCAAAATATCTCGGTTCCCCTTGTTGGAGAAAATGGAGTGTTCCTCCTTGCTAACTCTGATGGTTTAATGCTCAATTAAGCTCATATCCAAAGCGTGGCATTTGCAAATAACTTCTTTTGTCGACCGTGTTAAAGAGCCTTGTATCGCGGCCGTCATTTCTGTGTTAGAATGCTGCTCGATGAGCAAGAGCGCATATTTCCATTGAAAAGGACAAAAGCCTTTCCTGTTACTGCAAATCAGCAAACTATGCAAGCAATGACTGTCAAATGATGCTGTTGAGGAAAGCAATCATTCGGATGTTACTGGTGTGAAGGTCTCCAGGATAGAACCAAAAACGGACCAAATATCAACCTTTTGTATATAATGTACGTATGGTTCTGTTAGTGTGGATGTGATATGATGTCAATCGGTCGAAAAACTCCTAGATGATGTTAGTGGCATTAGGTGTTCATTAAGTGCCTTTTTGTTTAATACAAAAGCTATATATATATATATATATTCAGAGGATTGTTTGTCTGCCTCTGGGTAACCCCATTCATCTTCAATTAGTGGAAAGTCCTCATCTTTTCTTGCTTCATTCCTGGGGCGGGTCAAAATGCCATTGTTTGTTCTGCACAAGGTCTTGATATGGGGTCACAGCCTGCCCGGGGTGTCAGTAACATTGACCTTGTTAGCCCATGGTGATCTTACAACTGCTCTCCTGCTACATCTTTCTAAAAGGGTAACACCCTCAGTCCACTCCTAGACACACACAAGCCCCTTAGACTTCCTACACACGTTAGTCATACTGGCCTTCATGCAACTTAAGTCAATGCACCCTCTAGCAGGTTGAGATGTAACTGCAGCCACCAACAAACATGACAATCACAATCTTCTCCGGAGAGTCACGCCTCGCTTGTGCGTTTCGATCCGGGGACTACGAAATCAGATGTCTGAAACCTTTCCAAAGTTTGATGCCTGTTAAGTCATTGTTGATTAAAATGTTATTTTAAGGTTTTCTTGATGTCCTTGTCTTGTTTTACTACTCTTGACTACTACTCTTTGGTGAGTGCTTTTGGATGTCCTGTGAGATGCTGAAAGGCCTCTTTCAGTGCCGTGATCATTCATAAATTCAAGATACTGTCCGATATACAGTTGCCAATAACTGCCAGTAACTGTTAGTAAGGTGTGTGTTAGTATCAATGGTTCCAAAGGGCTTTTAATTGAGACTGTTTGGTAGAACGTCATCAGTTGCCCCTCAGAGTGTTGTGTGGAGGCTAGGGAGAAGGGTGAGTGAACTTGAGAATGCCATGAGTCAGAAACTGATGACACCACTGGAAGCTCTCCAAAGAAGCTGTTAGTGTTGGGAAACGGTTCATCGACAGAGTACACCAGCCCCATTAGGATCAGGCCCTCTGTATACAGACAGTCTATCAATGTGTGGTGTGTGTTTTTGCTTGTGTGGTGGGTGTGCATGTGTGAGTGTGTCAGAGCTTGCAGGGGACTTTTGTGATTGAGTGCTAATGGAATGTGCTGATCAGAGCCAGCAGAGTGTCAGGCGTGTTCGGATGGAGGGGGGGGGGGGGGGGTGTCCCAGGGAGACCAGGACATGGTCCCCCCCCACACCCCCCTTAGAGGGACTAAACCGGGGATAGTTTTTTCACTGTCAGGGCCTGCATCAGGCTCAGGCATCCAACTGCATGGCTGGGGTAGCTCAGGGCCACAGTAACAGATCTTAAAGCCCGCTCATTCCCTTGGCTGACTGTAATAGAAGCTGTCATGTTACCAGTGCTTGATTGTGGTAGCTTGAATGTGGTCAGGCTCAGGGTATCAGAGAGAGATTTCTGTTATTAATGGGGTACTTTTCTATATGGATTTGTTTGGTTCATAGATAAAGTACACTGATCAGAATGTGAACAGTCTTCCTTGGGAACAAGACTCAGACTCTTGCCTTATATTCATTGGCAAAGAATTGCTTCGGGACTCGTCCTTTTGACAGAAGTGCTCAAATGCGTCGGTATTTCATTTATACAAAATCTTGACGGAGGAATCCTATTAATCCTAATAATAACCTCCCAGAAATTCTGAAACCAGGAGTAATGCTTTAGTCCTCCGTATCAGTCTCTGTTTGTGTGATTAGTGTGTGTGTTGTGATTTACTAGGTGGTGGACAGTTCCCTAATGGTGGTTTACTGGTCAGCTGCATTGTCTGTGTCAGTACTGCAGTACATCTATCTCACTAACAAGCCAATTTCCCAATCGTCGCCTGTTCTGCTGAAAGTATAGACTACCGAGGGGGAATTTGTCACTGCTGTGACACTGGTGACAGCTGGTTCCACCATAATGTTCTTTCTGAGCAAATCAAAGGACTCCAAAGGGATATTTAGAGAGCACTAAGGATGGCTGAAACACATTTGAAAAGGGCAGGAATGATTTCCACAAATACCTGCCATCAAGCACCACAGGACCACTTGAAAAAGCTGAAGTTTTCCTTCCCCGTCACTTCCCCATCTGGTCTGTCGGAACCTGTCCTCCATTACCCAGCGCGTCCTTCACGACACGGCTGGAGTCAAAGCAAGGCACGCACACATGCCTTCAATCACTTGCACAAACAGTGAGGATATTGAATGCTCTTCTGTTTTTAATGAGCCAATACTGTAGGCAAAAGAATAGGAGCTACTGTTGCTGGGTGACCGAACACCAGAGGAGCACCAGCAGCTTTCTCTATTATACTGTCCTGCTGTGGGGCTCTGGTGTGGGGCTCTCTGGTGTGGGGTCTCTGGTGTGGGGCTCTCTGGTGTGGGGCTCTCTGGTGTGGAGCTCTCTGGTGTGGGGCTCTCTGGTGTGGGGCTCTGGTGTGGGGCTCTCTGGTGTGGAGCTCTCTGATGTGGAGCTCTCTGATGTGGAGCTCTCTGGTGTGGAGCTCTCTGGTGTGGAGCTCTCTGGTGTGAGGCTCTCTGGTGTGGGGCTCTGGTGTGGGGCTCTCTGGTGTGGTGCTCTCTGGTGTGGGGCTCTCTGGTGTGGAGCTCTCTGATGTGGAGCTCTCTGGTATGGGGCTCTGATGTGGAGCTCTCTGGTGTGGGGCTCTCTGGTGTGGGGCTCTCTGGTGTGGAGCTCTCTGGTGTGGGGCTCTGGTGTGGGGCTCTGGTGTGGAGCTCTCTGATGTGGAGCTCTCTGGTGTGGGGCTCTCTGATGTGAAGCTCTCTGGCATGGGGCTCTGATGTGGGGCTCTCTGGTGTGGGGCTCTCTGGTGTGGGGCTCTGGTGTGGGGCTCTGGTGTGGGGCTCTCTGGTGTGGGGCTCTGGTTTGGGGCTCTACTGTATGGAGACAGTGATGTGTTCAGCAAAGGCTAAAGAAAGATAGGTGCCCCAAACCTATTTGATATATATTTGTTTGTTGTGTGAGTGTGTGCCGTGAGTGAGTGTATGTGTGTATGTTTGCATTTGACGAGATGTATAAACAGACAGACAGACAGAAACACAGACAGAGACGGAGAGAGTGGGAGCTTCGGTTCGATAATATGCGTTGTTAGCGGCACATTGTTAGTCAAGTAATTGCTTGTTTGTGTGTCTATCTTCCTCATGCATTGGGTTATCCTAATTGGTGTCCATCATCACTGTGTAACTTCCCTTAAATAGGAACTCCCTAGCTTGCTGGTCCAAGTTGAATCAACAAAATAAGTTTTTTTGTAACGTCTAATAGGTTTCTCTTTTGTACACAATACAAACATGCACACTGTTGTGTATATCATTACACATAGCTCTTCCCATTATGACAAAATACAACCACACACATACACATTTCACACAAACACATTACCACACTCAGAGCTCGCACAGTTTCCCTTCAGTAACTTTATCCCTTTATGGACCTCCTCTGCAGTCTAATCCCTGTCATTAAAACTGGCCCTCAGCCTTCCTCTGCTGCCTGCAGAACTACAGCTGAACACTTCCTGAACTTCAGCCTGTCTTCATCTGCTGCCTGCAGATCTACAGCTGAACACTTCCTGAACTTCAGCCTGTCTTCCTCTGCTGCCTGCAGAACTACAGCTGAACACTTCCTGAACTTCAGCCTGTCTTCATCTGCTGCCTGCAGATCTACAGCTGAACACTTCCTGAACTTCAGCCTGTCTTCATCTGCTGCCTGCAGATCTACAGCTGAACACTTCCTGAACTTCAGCCTGTCTTCATCTGCTGCCTGCAGAACTACAGCTGAACACTTCCTGAACTTCAGCCTGTCTTCATCTGCTGCCTGCAGATCTACAGCTGAACACTTCCTGAACTTCAGCCTGTCTTCATCTGCTGCCTGCAGATCTACAGCTGAACACTTCCTGAACTTCAGCCTGTCTTCCTCTGCTGCCTGCAGAACTACAGCTGAACACTTCCTGAACTTCAGCCTGTCTTCCTCTGCTGCCTGCAGAACTACAGCTGAACACTTCCTGAACTTCAGCCTGTCTTCATCTGCTGCCTGTCTTCCTCACCCGTGTACACACAGAAGTACACTTACATTCATATTATATACACACACTCAAACTCACTCTCACATACACACACTCACTCAAATACACAGATACAAATACACACACACACACACACACACACACATACACACAGACACACTGTGCTTGTATTTTCGAAAATCTCAAACAGTGAGCTCTAATTAGACAGACACTGATTATTTATGAGAGCTCTCCTTGTTGATCAATGACTGGCAATTACAATCCTGCTGTTCAGGCGGGAGAAAGATTCTTTCTAATCAGATGCATGCGGCGCCTACACATTTGTCTGAAATCTAGCTGACATGAATCACCTGTCAGCCAGTCATCTAGCCTGTCAGCTAGCCAATCAGCCAGCCAGCCAGCCAGCCAGGAAGCAAGGGAACCATCCTTTTTGAATGCCTGCTTTGAGTTTCTGCTAGAGAACAGACCTCAGGGCATTTAAACCACGATGTGTTCAGTCTGGACCGACATAGCAGATAGCGGTCACCTGACCTACGTCCCAACCACTCTCCCCCAGGCCACTGCGGACTTGAAACTGTATTGGCAGTCTGTCAGCATGCAAGAAGCAATATGGAATACTAAATATGTAGTCTGAATTACCTGAAGGAGAGGGATGTAAAGAGAGAGGGAGGGGGGAGGAAGAAAGAAGGAGAAAATAGACAGCGAAGGGATGGTGGGAAGACAAAGTCATGGGGTCATAGAGGAGAGAGAAGGGAAGAGAGAGAGAGATGAGTAAGAGAGGAGCGAAGAGCTGATCAGAGAAGAGGAGAGTCAGAGATCGAAATGAATATAAAGGTGGAGGACAACAAGGAGGAGGTGTGATGTGCCAGGGAAGAAAGAGGAATGCAGGTAGATGATGATGATGATGAGGAGGAGGATGCCCAGAGAGAGAGGGAGGGAGGGAGGGCAGCCCAGAGACGTAGGCAGTGTTGTCCATGCTGGTCTGCAGGAAATCAGAGATCCACAAACAGAGAGGAGATCTGGCTCCTTCCAGAGGTCCATCTTCTTGTCCCCTGATTAGAACCCTGTGGAAGCTTCTCTGGGACTGAGACTGCTGCATTTCAGATCATGGGAACTGAATCCCATCTATGGGACTACACACATCTGTTCATTGTGGAGTGTTTTTATGCTGTGTGGGTGCTGTGTGTGTGCTGTGGGTGCTGTGTGGGTGCTGTGTACTGTGGGTGCTGTGTGTGTGTGTGCTGTAAGTGCTGTATGTGTGTGTGCTGTGCACTGTGGGTGCTGTGTGTGTGTGTGTGTGCTGTGAGTGCTGTATGTGTGTGTGCTGTGTACTGTGGGTGCTGTGTGTGTGTGTGCTGTAAGTGCTGTATGTGTGTGTGCTGGGCACTGTGGGTGCTGTGTGTGTGTGTGTGTGTGCTGTGAGTGCTGTATGTGTGCGCTGTGTGCTGTTGGAGTGCCACACTCAGTCACACAAAGGGAGTTATATTCTAAACCCCATTGAGATAAAGGGAGGCATGTTGGGATGGTTTAATGGTCTGTGCATGTCTCTGGCAGCTCTTATATGTGTAGAGGTGTGTGGATGTGTGAGTGCACTCAGGAAAGGGCTTTCTCTATGATGAAGCCAGCCTTGATACCAAGGAAGAAATGCTTCAACCCAAATTTAATGTCAGACCAGTGCAGACTATGAATATTTTGAAGGCGTAATTTAAAAGGGATAAAGTCTTGAATTCTGTGCATACTTCATGTTGGATGGCAACATGAAGCATGGGAGATCGTTGATGCTGGTATTCTCAGACTTCAAATAACCTTTTAATTTTGAATACTGCCAAAATAAGGATGTTATTCAAGGTTACAGCTGTGAAATATGGAATATTCTAGGTTCACATTAAGGAACTTCGAAGAGACAGGTCTACTCTAAACACATGCATTCTATTGTATTATTGCATCTTATTGTCCCCATGGCAAGTATTGCTGTTGTAAAACTTTCCCAATGTGATTATAATTATATGAAGTGTTTGTAAAACATTTACAGTGTTATGTACTGGTCTGACAGCGGGGAAATGTAATGTGATTAGCTGATTTTACACATCAATTATTTAGACGCTAAATTACTTATAAGATGCAGAAACCAAAGAAATACCATTCTAGACTTCGGAAAATAGTTTCACTGCGTTTATGCCTCAGATATCTGTATGGGCGATTTTTTTTCTTCTCCGTTGTATATTGTGATTCTGACAGAACATGAGACATTACCTCCAGAAGGTTTGTAACATTTACCAGACCTAATTACACAGTTCACCATGAAAAGTCTACATCTGGCGTTTGATCTACAGCTCATGCTGCATCTCGTCTGCCAAGTTTTACAATGTGGCTAAATCCCTTCAAATGTCCAGGATTACCCCACCGGGGTACCACTGAGTGTTCTTTTAATCCTGCGTTGGCTAGCAGAGTGTTAGCATGGCATTACTCAACATCAAGAAGGGGTGAAGGAGCTCATCTTTTCGGCAGAGTCTGTTTCCCATTGCTTGAAAGGCCTCCCTGGCACCCCTCCACCCCACCCAGACGGCTCAGAGACCCCCTGTTACAGGGCTAGTAACAAAACGGCCTGCCATTCCCCTTGTTTATACGAGGGCGGAACGATAACAAAAGCTATCCCTCCATTCTTCTGATATCACACTGAGGGGGTCAGAATCATGCACGATGCGGATTGATATATTTTCACAAGTGCTAGAGCAGATGTTCAGGTCATGGTGCTCTGGGAAGAGGGGCTGCTTCTTTGATCTGTCGGTTGGGGTTTTGTCATGGTCTGTGTTCTAACCCCCCCCCACACACACTTATACACACACACACACACACACACATAAACACTTACTCACACATACACACACACATACACACTCACACATACATACACACTCACACATACATACACACACTCACATACACACATACTCACACATATACACACACTCACACATAAGCACACACATACATACTCACACATACACATACACACACACATACACACTCACACATATACACACACTCACAGATATACACACACTCACTCATACAAACACATACACACTCACAAATACACATACACACACACACTCCTAGGGCTCCGATGACGGCAACGCTCCAAAACGGTTATGGTCCAAATCTCTCCTCTTACACGGCGGTAACGCTGTGTGAATGTCCCGCGTACCAACATAACCAAATCTGCTGCCTTAGGAAACAAAGATTGCAATAATATTTGGGGGGGGGGAATGAAACGTATAAAATAGAACTAACTTTCCATTTCTCTGTACGCAATCCTTGACTGATGAAGAGTGACGCGAATGCAAACCGCCGTCCCATGCAGACCGTCTTTCTTCTTAACTTCCCGCTAATTTGAAAGCTTTCTGCCGAAGCTTTGATGCCTCGCGTCTCTCTGCTCCGAGAGCAGAAACGCTGCTTTCGCTTCTGATGGGAGAGAAACGCCAGCACTCAGCAGTCCTGGAGAACGGAAACCGAATATCTTCCATTAAACCCTCTCTGTGGGTTTGAGTGGGACGCACAGGCTGCATGGAATCCACTTTCTTGACTCATCTGACGGCAGCGCCTGTGCGACGTCATTAATGAAAGCGCTTTCTTCTGTTGACATCATATATAGGCCCTCTCTTTTCACTTTCAGATTTTTTGGCCAAACCACACACTCGCGCACACACGCGCACACCCTTAATGTTCCCTTAACAGTGTAAACTGGAGAAAAACACAATATTGATGTTCCCACAGCTGTCACTTATTGACCTCGACTGAAGTGAGTCAATAAATCCAGACGCCCCAGTTCTTCGGTCCTTTGTGGCAGACTGCAGTCTTGATGTTTCTCATTGACAGCTTCAAAGCTGAACACTGTCTAAATGTCAACGACCACTTTTGTGATCACGGACTGCTGTAGTCCAGTAAGTGTTCATCCAGATCCCCTTTAATCCAGCTCGGATCCTTTGACTGACTTGAAGAATGGGTAGTTGAGGAAGCGGAGGGGAGGGGAGGGGGGGGTGGAGGGGAGAGGGGAGGGTGGGTACCCACCACCCCTACTACCAGATAACACTGGAGCCACAAAGGATCTATCCAGCTTAACATTTCAAAGGGAGATGCTTCGAAGGAGTAGAGTTAATAACACCAGGATGTGTGTGTTTGTATGTATGTGTGTGTGTTTGTGTGTGTGTGTGTGTGTGAGTCTCTGTGTGTGGGTCTGTGTGTGTGGGGGTCTGTGTGTGTGTGTGTGGCTGTGTAGCTGTGTGTGTGTGTGGCTGTGTGTGTGTGTGTGGCTGTTTGTGTGTGTGTGGCTGTGTGTGTGTGTGTGTGTGTGGCTGTGTGTAGTGGTCCAAAACCAGATCTGAGGATCATAGGCTTTACTTAATAGCACGTACCCAACCAGCTTTGCACATTCTGTTAGTACATGCAGGGCACTCTTCTGTATCTAGGAAATTACAATATCCTTGGTAAATTATTCCACCTCAGTGGTACTGTTTGTCAGGACAGAAAAGCTGATAGATGTGTGCTGGCCAAGATTGAAACGCTAATTATTCAATATGGTGACTCATATATTTTCATTGGAACAAAGTTGTAGTTCAGAACACAATTTTTAAATGATTGAAAAGTAAAATGTGTTGAAATAAGTCTTGGCGTGAACCCAAAGAAGCTTTTCGTTGACCACCAGAGCCCAATGTCAAAACAACCCCACTCTGAGTGTCTTTTATTGATTGAGGCAATCTTACGGTCCCACACTTCCTCACTCAGAGGCAGAGATTGTAAAATCAGAAATGTACTTTGTCATGCAAATTCACACAGATGTTTGCAAGTGTTTTTGAAGAGACAGCCTGATAAGAAAAGATTAGAGAGAGGGATTCTGGTCTGGTCTGAACAGCACTGGTGCATGCGTGTGTATGAGCGTGCGTGCGTGCGTGTGTGTGCGCGTGTGTGTGCATGTGCGTGCGTGTGTGTGTGTGTAAGAGTGGGGACTGGTCAGCTAGGTGTGCACTCTGGTATGTCTGGCCAGATACAGTTGGCTGGAATACTGAGAGGCAGGAGCAGCAGTCAACCCTCCAGATCACTGACAGCAATGAGAGAGGAGCCTGTGAACTGTCTGGCAGGGATCTGGGGGGGATGGGAGGGGGGGAGGGAGGGGGAGGGGGGAGGGGGGGAGGTGATATTAGAACCAGATGTCTACGGCTTGTAGCCAAGCAGCCTTCTCTTTGCAGGCCAGCCTGGCCAGCATCGCTCGCTTTCCAGCCGGGGACCAGAGACAGAGAGAGAGAGAGGGAGGGAGAGTGGGGGGGAGAGAGGAAGAGAGAGAAGGGGGGGATGAGAGAGAGGAGGAAATGAGAGAGAGAGAGAGAGAGAGAGAGAGAGAAAGAGAGAGAAAGAGAGAGAGAGAGGAGAAGAGAGGAGAGGGATGGTTCTCAGGAGAGGTGAGGCTGACGATTTGGACATTGGCTGAACCAATGATTGTGTTGGTCAGCCTGCCTCTGTCTGGCTTACCTGAAGGATGATAGGCTGATGCCTGCCAGACACAGAGAACTCAGTGATGCTGCTGAAATGTTGCAGATTAACCATTGTCCCCTGTCACTTTGAGAAATCCTCCGCCAGAAAATGTCATGTGTTCAGCTGATCAAAACCGAGATCATTCATGCTTGTGTTTCTGTTAAGCCACAGGGATCCCATTTCCGTGACTTTGGTCTTACTGCTGTCAGGTCGTCTCGCGTTCTGACTATAACAGAACTCTCAGTGGTCCTGTCCTCCCGATTCTATTGATTACACATTTATGACAACATTGTCTTT